>CM052023.1:10000000-11200000 GCA_028476575.1 Platygaster robiniae | reverse complement strand
ATATACTAAGTATTGTTTTTTATGTGCAATGTCTTTGGATCTAATGTTTTTTGTGCGCTTGAAAATTGCGCAGAAATGCCACGTGCATCTTTACGAATGTGCCAATTTTTTTCACCCACAGATTGCTGCATTGTTTGTACGCATAATATGTACAACACATTTCGCCACAATCGTCCGACGCACAAAAAATTATTGGCGAGATCAAACTATATACAATCAAATTTTATGTATTATTCATTTTATGTATAACCGATACCTTGTAGAAAATCCAGTCATACTCAATGATCAAATAGTTTTTAGAAAATATCTGAATAATGCATGTACGTATATAGCTCGATGTGATGAAAGTCAGTTTGAACTTTACATTGTCGGTGTTAAGTTTTGAGTTAAAGTTGTAAAAAAAATTACAATCGACATTAGTAGAGAGTTCTGTGCGAGGTTTAGTAAATGTACCAAAATTGAGGGAAAACCGTTACGTCGAGTTTTCTGCAAGTTTCAAAAACTGTCCCCTAAAACGAAGCATTTCGCTGAAAAAATGTATCCCAAGGAAGACTCCCGGGGCTTTTAAAAATGTATAGTCCCGAATAACCTTTCAATAGCTTCAGAGGGACTTGGTGATACTGCAACTGGGGCAACTTCATCGCCCCGAAAAAGCGTCAATTTTGACAGACATGATGTCCCGATGAATCACGAATTTCCTGTATCTAGAGAGCTTATAGAAAGGTTTAAGCCCGCCTCGGTACTCATTATTAATGTAGCGTAAAAAATTGTACGATCGATATACTCTACGGCAAGAGTCAACTCGGGCGTCGAAAAAAAATTGTTGTACTAAGGTGATATGTTCCTTCGGTTGGTGAGTTTTTAGAACTTTTTGCATTTTTAAATAGTAGGGTAGTATACTGCTAATGTGCGAAAGGGAAGGGGTGCCGCAGCAAGGAACATAGAATGATTTTTACTATTTATGAGTGCTTCGTGATAATTTTTACTCTTTTCTTTCATTTCAATGACGAAACCTAAATAAATCGTACATGGAGCAGAAGAAAAGTTTTCTTAGCCAAAATACTTGACTTGAAAATAAATTTATTTTTGTACACTCAACTTGAATCTCACGAAGCAAATATTATTTCCACAATGGAATATAAACTGTATATATTAATTTTCATATTTATTATTCTGTGTTCACTGCAGATTCCTTTTTTATTCTCTGACTAAAATTTTTATTCTGAATCGTCCAGTTGAGTCTCTAGCAATTTGAAATTTGCAACGTTGGTGAACTTTTTGAAAAGCAACGGATTTGATGCGAATCGAAGAAATGAATTAATTAGAAAAAAAAAAACAATCCGTAAGTACTAGAGTTTTAAAGAATTTTATAATTTTGGAATTCTTAATGTCAAGAGAATAATGTTAGAATATTGAATACTTGTGCTTACATTTCATTCAGTTTGAGCGAATTTTGAACGTTTTCGGGATTCTTGCTGTTAATTTGGCAAGTGGAAATTAGAGCACATCGAAATCGACAAGTAAAATTTAAAAAAGATTAGAGACACTTATCGTTCTAAATCTCTGAATTCACAAATTTGTTCTCTTAAGAAAAATAAACAAATTGTACTTTTATGAAAATTTAATAAATACTGGAGAGCAGGCAATTTTTATATATTTGCAATACAGAAATTACGAAAAACTTGTGAAACTGAATAGTTTCAATATCAATCTATGGAATCTATATATGAGATTTAATAAGTAGAAATAACATTCAAATATTTAATCACGAATTAGTAGCACATCGCCCTTTATTTCTGAACGTGATAAATCACTGACAAATAAATGACGATTAACCAATGAATCAGGGATTTCCTAATTAAAGTGAGCAATTTTCGCCAATTCTAACGGTTTTTAGGTTACGTATTTTAAGAGTCGAAAAATTATTGAATATTATTTAAACTTGGCTCTAATTATATCAGTAAAGGATGACTTTCGATTAATGAAAAACTACAAATTTAGATAAAGAAAAGAAAGCACTAAAGATAAGTTATTTCTCACTAATACAACTTAAAAAGATAAGTTTTTACTTTTAGTCATGAACATTTATTATTGTTACCGAAAAAAAATATGTACAGTTAAATTCCAAACGTAAAATTCAATTATACGTAGCAATTGAACAATTCATTCAATACCAATTTTTAAACAAAACTTCAATTATGGAAATTTTTCAACTTGACGTTCAGAAAAATTACTTCAATTTCTATTGCTTAGAAAAACGAATGCGTAAAATTCGTTAACGAGATTCATTTTTTCCTTTAACTATAATAGTTATTCGCATTTTTAAGAACTAATATTGTTTATTTTATATCACTTAAAGGTTTTTAGATTTGGCCACTTTCGAAGTGCAAAAGATTGTAAAGGAGACTTACGTATAACGAAGCGAAAAATTATTTGTTCAACGTCTAATCAGTAATGACGATTGAAAATTTCTATTGTATTTATTAGTATGACAAACTTTTATCAAGATCATTTGAAATTCAAAGTATACAATCGATAAAAAATAAGTTCATGTATGGTAGTTGAATAGAAAGATGTTCTCAATCTGTTTAATTTTTCTAGTGTTAGAAACAAATTCATTAACTCAAATATATTTTATTGGAAGCTATTACGATTCTAGTGAAAGGTTCTAGAAATCTCGATTACAGAATTCAATATGAAATAATGTGAAAGCAGCTACATAAGGAATTTAAATGGACGCTTACAAATTGGTTAGCGTGTAAGAAGTTGGTTTCTCGATTTTGGAAGCGGTGATAAAAATGAATCATATTTGAGATTTATAATTTGATAATTTATGTACGATAGACCTTCAGTTTTTTTGTTTTTTATTCAATTTCTTCAAAAACATATTTTACGATTGAATGTTGAAGAATTCACAGTGAGAAAACGTTATTTGAACTTCTAGAACAAGGTATAAATCATACGATTCACAGGGAAACAGTAAGAATCTTTATCGCCTTTCAAGAAGTTCCAAAACAACCGTAACTCTCAACTGTAATGATTATATTACTATCCGACGCTTCCTCGATATTGAATTTCCTGAAACTTTCGTCCAAAAACACACCATTTATTGGTAAATGATTACTGACATCCTTATACACCTAAGATTTATATTGAATAAAGACGAATAATAAATCAACAAAGTACGAAAGTCTTAATTTCAATCATTTTCAAACATGACAATGTTTCAGATATTTATATTTCCAATGAAAAGTCCAGGTTTCAGTGAAACTCTATGTTGGAAAAAATTCGAATAAACATTTTATACATTTTTGGAATCCTGGGATTGCAAGCTCGGAGCATCAGAATGACAGCTTTTTTTCAAACCTGGAATTTTTTGTACCATTTTTATCTACCCTTTGTAATCTAAGCATCAAACGACGTCCTTTTGACAAACCATATCTTTGATATTTGATTCTCACTGGATATCTCAAACCTTGACCCAAATCACAGCTTTGAAAAAGACGTCTCTGATAAATTCAATGCATCGTTCACTCGTCCAACACCACTTCGATATATCCTATTACACCTATTTACATCATCGATTCTGCCGTCGACGTTTTCGACATTTTATGGAGAAAAATTGTGAAATATGACATCCAAGCAAACCATAATTCTTCGCCGCGGCTATTCTCATGCATTATGCAAAACAATTTTTTTTCGATTGACATTTAACTCAAAAATGTTCTAGTTTATGTCTCTTGAAAGTATTTCATGAGATATTCAACATTTTTTTGTTAAGAGTAAAACAAGTTCTTTATAAATGTATCACTATTACTTTTTTCTATATGAAAAAAATAAGGCGAACTCATTATAGAAGAAATTGAAAAACATGCAAGACACTAAATTCCAAGTGCCGCGATAGCAGTACTACGAAGCTATGGTCTTTGAGGAATTAGATTAATTTCAACTTTGCGTCTGGCGTGTTCGATGAAAAATTCTGATATCAGATTTCATAGATTCAATAATGGAAATTTTATGAATTGCAATCACATTATCAAATCTTTAGCTTCTAAAAATAGAAATTCATTTTAGTTAAGAAAAGAAGTTACCGAATACCTAGACAAGAGAATCCGCCTTTCAAAAAAAAAAAAAAAAAAATGAGACATAATTGAGTATTGTATCACCTTCATTTTCCAATTTTTCTCATTTGATGAACAAACCGAGAGCTAAGATATTAATGTATCATTGTCAAGACAAAGATGTGAAGTAAAAAAAGGACGTCGGTGGTAATGTTCGTAGCAGAAGAGATGTGGAAAGATCAAAGGAAGTAATCTGAAAATCGGATGGTGAACGAGAAAGGAAAAGTACGTAATACAAAGTTCGTCATAACGACTTCACGTTCGGAAAAGCGTGAAAAAACATTACGACATAATTTTTATGTAAGCCTGTTGATTCACTTGCAATGCGCAGTTTTTCTCTTTACCTTCCGAATTCTTTCACTTCTTTTGAAACGAAAATTGTTATTCGGTGTTAGCAGCAAACCATTTTCCTTTCTTTTTTTTTTGAAAATTCTAAGAAATAGAGCATCTTATAACGAATGTCTGATATGATTGAAAAACTTATAGAGAAAACGACAAAAAAAGGAGAATAATTGAAAACTTAATTAATCATGAGATGATTCGGTAATTTTTATGTTATCTTACAAACTTCCCATATTCAAGAAAGAATAAAAAAATTTCTATTTTTTAGTATTCATCTACCGTTGAAAATAGTATATTTCGTATCAAGGAGCAGGAACGAGTAAAACGCGAGTTTTGATGCTCCTTGACACGAGAGATATTTTTCACACTCGCAGCACATGAATCATTTAGTCTTTTGTTCACTGTTGTGTCGTGAAAAAACGAGTTCTATGCCGCTCTAAGGTCGAGCGGCATAGAAATTGCAGCGAAAGGCGGTGGCAGAGAATTCGTTTTTAACAGGACAGTAGTAAACACAAGAATAAAGGATTTCTGTGCTGCGAGCGTGAAAAAATATTTACCATTTACTCCTCATTGTTTCAAGCGTATATGATGAATATCAATAGAATGCAGTATTTGTTACTAAATGATATTGAAAGTTGTTTGATAAATATAAAAAAATTTACTATACAGTAAGAATTTTCCATCATGCAAGCTCCATTTTCTTATGTAGTATAGTGTATTAGTATTGACTAAAAAAAGTATTTTAAAAGTCGAATGTAGGGCATGTATCTTTTTTTTAAATGTTACAATATGTTGTGTTATACAGTAAGAATAATTGGTCATAATTTATGACCAGTGATATGACCAATACTAAAAAAAAGAAATTTTTTTATTCTTTTGACGTAGAACTACGTCTTTCTCCTTGGTTTAGACATAACCATATATGGAAGGAGGAAATGTAACGAAAATGTGTCACGAAGGGGGGGTCTGGAGGGTGTTGAATGTCACAAAAACGTTACGAAGGGAGGTCTGGAGAGAGGTAGAATGTCACGAAAGGGGGTTCGAAAGGGGTGGGGGGGGGCGAAAGGGGGACAGAATGAGTCCATTAAAATTGAATATATTCAATAGTTGAGGATATTTGCTAACAAATGTTATTGAATAAAGTTTCAAAAAAAGTAAGGAATTATTTGACATTGTTTACGAATAAATTCTTATACTTATTTAATTAACTAAAATTATAAAATATTTGACTTGAACGTGTTACATAAAGACGTATTCTACGTAACGGCACACTTCTGTGTGCTGATTTTCTGTCTCATTCAGAGACTTTTTTTTTATCATGATGGGAAGTATGACGAATATTTTTTTGGGGAGCATCAAGTTTGTTATTACGATCAAAAAATGTTCAAAAGCAGCTAGAAATTTTTTTTTTCCTTTATTAACTTATTACTTTTTTTTGTTTGATTTTCAACGTTTGGAATTTCAGGATTTTTTTTTTGGAATATTTCAAAAATATTTTCATATTTTCATATAATATATTTCCTTCAGGTTTTTGTAATTTTTTTTTCATAGACGATCTGGTTGCAAAAAAGTAGTATTTAAAAATTTTTTGAATTTCAGGATTTTCAAGTTATACTAATTTTGGAATTCGGGGTCGTACATATTTCATATACGTATTCAGTATACACTAGGGTGTTACTTATTTTGGTAAAATTATAATTTTTTCCATTCCGGGGCTTTAAGTCAATCAAGATATAAAAAAATGTAGAGTTTGAAGAAAATCGCTCATGATTAACACGTGCTACAAACCGACTGACTTTTTCATATATTTTGTTCAAAAATTCATAACTTGTGTAAAACTAATGATAAATGTTTGAAACTTGGTATAATATTACGTTCGTGACCAAAATTTTTTGGATTTTTCTATCGCTATTATCTATGTTTTACGAGCACCGACATAGTACGTGTTTGTCTTTTTTGGTGCTTATAAAACAATTAAAACATTGATAACAACGATGGAAAAATCTAGAAAAATTTGGTCTTGAACGTAACATTATATACTCAAACTATGTCCAGTTTCAAACATTTATCGTAAGTTTTGTACAAGTTATGAGTTTTTGAACAAAATGTGTGAGAAACTACGTGTACCCAAAATAAGTAACATCCTTGTATACATAGTGAAATTTGATTATCATGATTTTCAAGTCACCAAGTTTGAGATTTTTTGTTAACAGCGTTTTTCATGTTTTTCAGTGTCTATACGATTTTAAGAATTTTCTGATAATATTAATAGAATACTAGATTTTCATATACTGGAAATCAAAGTTTCAAGAATTTTCTATATTTCTATAGGTTTTCTACACGAATAATATCTACACGAATTTTGACTATTTCATAGATTAATAGAGTTTCCGTATATTATGTTATTTTTGAATGTTTGTAGTGCTTTTTGGTATTCTCATAAATCTTTAGCGCTTGAATGGATCATTCTATAGATTTCTAGAATTCGATGATACAGTATTAAAAATTTCAACAACTCTGAGATTTATATGAAGTTTTCAGAAAACATTATCTTTCATTCAAACTTCTAGCATTTTTTGCTGTTTTCGTATTCTTTAAGTTATCATGCATTTCGGAAATTTTTCTGGTATTTTAAAAAATTTTCATATAGTTACGTGCTTAAGGACTGAAAGTTTGAAATTTTTGTGAGAAAATTAAACGTACATACATAGTTTTTGAGAAATAATAGACGTGTAGTATTTCTAGCATTTTTTTAGTATTCACAAAATTTCAAAGGATTTTTCAAGATTTTATTACATTCATCGTATTTTTAAGATAACATTATAGACTCTTAGAATTCGATCCCTTATGATTTGAATTTTCATTGATTTCTTATATTTTATAGATTTCTTGTATTTTATAGATTTCTTGTATTTTTTAGAGATATAAATTTTGTATAGTATTTAGAAGCGTTTTCTGGCCTTTTTACGGATTTCTTATATTTCATATAAATCGCCTTGTAGATTCCTAAAACTTCATGCTCTAGAATTGAAAATTAAAACGATTTTGGGTATTTAAATCGATTTTTCAGAAAAAATTTTCTTTCATTCAGAATTCCAGTACTTTTTGTTTCTTTCATATTTATACTAATTAAACAATTTGAAGAGTTTTCCGGCATTTCCATGAATTTATATGGAGATTACTGTAGTTATGTGTTTTAGCATTATTTTAAGATTTGAAGTGTGAGTGATTTTTGGGACAATAATACCTACATAGTTTTTGAGCATTATTTGATCTTTAGCATTTCTCGCATTTTTTGAGTATTTATGAAACGAAGGATTTTCTAGTATTTTGATATATTTCTTTGTATTTTTGCGGTATAGATTTCTCCTGGAATTCAAACTTCTGTTGATTTATAGTATTTCTATAGATTTTTAAAAAACTTCATTGACATAGATTTATTATTTTTCGTATTTTCTAAGTTTTTATAGGATTTTGTAGCGTTTTCTAGTATTTTTATAGATTTCTAATACTACTATAAATTGCTATACGTTTTTCACAATTTGATCCTAAACAACTCGAACTTTCAGAAATCTTAGGTATCAGTTTAGATTTTCCAGAAAACAGTACTTTTATAGATTTTTATTACTTCTAATATTTCTTCAGTGCTGGTATAATTCAAAAATTTTTGTCTTATTTTCATACATTTTTACATATTTAGTTCTGCAGAACTTTTTTTTATTTATTCATTGGGTTGAATAAATTTTCCTAATTTTCATCTTCTGCGTTATAACAGCCAAACATTTTTAATTAGTATTTCGTTTTGAAAAACGTTTCTCAAGCTGGATTATTTTTAGTTTAGAGTGAGTGAAACTGAAAATTCTCAATTTTGTAAACCTTTGCATACAAACATGAAACAATTCATAATATCTGGATGTCCTGTAGATTTCTTGATTATGGGAAGTTTGTAAGATAACATAAAAATTACCGAATTACCTCATAATTAATTAAGTTTTCAATTATTCTCGTTTTGTTGCCGTTTCCTCCATAAGTTTTTTTAATAATATTGGACATTCCTGATAAGACGCTCTATTTCTTCAAATTTTCATTAAAAAAAAAAAAAAAAAAAAAAATGACAAGAAACAACGTGATTCATAGAACATGAAATGATGTAGAAACTCCTTATGACTACACGGTGAAATTCAAAATCATACCAGAATGACCGTATAAAACATATTTCCTTGAGTCCAATTTGTTGGTATATTATCGTTGAAACTTTGTTTTCATATCTTGATAAAATTTCGGTTTTCGAAGGCAAACCAGAAATTATTTCGAACAATACAATACAGCTTGGAAGGTTTAGGGTGAAAAAACCAGTATTGAATTTAGTTAGATGCGTTCGGAATGTGTAAGTATAACTTTGATTTCTTTCACTGACGATAATTTTAGTGCACAAAAAATTTCTTTGTTTCGTGTGGAGCATTGTATGAGGAACTGATTTTTCTTTAAAGAGCACTAATTGCAAACAAATAATAACAACATTCACATAATAAAGAAGTATTGCCCATTTTTTTTTTTTTGACTAAGAAAGTACCTACTTGAATTGAAAATCGTGGTGATGACAAAGATAAATTACTAAACCTACTCGGAAGCAACTACTATTGTATCAAAAACTAAAAGTACAAGAAAAAATAACAAGAAGTACTAAGATTATGACACAATGAATATTATGACATGGAGTGTTATAGCGATTCCTGTCATAAATTAATGTCAGTGTACAATTTATTTCAAGAACCTCAACTATGATGACAAACTATGTATAGACACCGAGAACAATTAAAATCTTGTGACGAGTGTCCATAATTAGGATGGCAATATTCACACTGTTAAAGCTTTGAAAATAACTGCGAAATTCAACGATTCAGTGCCAAGCCTCAACAATTAGGACAAAAATAACCATCTCTAGAAAAAATGAACTTTGTAGAAATTGTTCAGTGTTACCGCATATGATCCCCATATTACTTCCATGCCACGTTTTCCCGGGAAAGCAGTTTTCGCGCAATTGCAACAAGGAAACGTGAACAAAAGTTCGAAAATGGAGAGAAATTGGTCCACGTCGTCCTTCCGTATGTTTCCCGAGCGCGGAAATTACACGTCGTGAAAAAACACATATTGCGGTCTCTATTGACGGAGATTGGCTTCGGCCAAAAGATGTTCAGCGGATTAATCCTCTATTGAAAATGAAAGACGTAATCAAACCTCTGCTGAAAGTTCTCTCTCATGCGATTCAGTCTCACTAAAAGGGATTCAGATAAATAGGATGAAGCGGTAATTAGATAAAGAGGCATTATAGAGCTGGTGGAATTGCTGCTGGAAAATCCCTTTCCTGTGTGTTTGCAGTGGAAAAAAAACATTGATTTTTCGAATCTCAAAAGGATTCACAGATTTCATGGAGGCTGCTTGATGTTCGTTCGAATGTTAAAAAAGATTGAATCCCTGAAATCATTATTTATTTAAAAAATGATACTGTTCAAAGTCACTGAAAACATAAAAATATGAAAACGTAGAAGCTCAAGACATAACTTGAAATAATTTTGATGTATGGCAAATATGTAAAAATTCTGTCAGACTTCAAATTTTTTTACATTGTAAGTTATTTGAAATTCCTGTAATGGCGAATGATATCGGTTATATACGTATATTCAAAGAAGAAAAAAATTTTATCCAGTTAATTCATGGATTTAAACTAAAAAAAGGAATTTGGAGAAAAAATTTTTCCTGAATTCTCATTGTTTTTTTCTTTCAGATCGAAAAAAAACACATACTAAAATAAAGAAATTTTTAATCTTGTTATACATATTTCTACAGATTTAATAAACTGATGCAACTTACAATGGTTTTTGGAACGTGATTAACGATGCAAATTTTTTCATACCTTGCTAATTTGATACAGAATTACTATCATATTGTTATTTTTGAACATGCTTTCTATAATTTAAAATTGATATCTTTCTGAACATAAATTTACTGAATATTTATTTCTTCGTGACTCTACTGTATAAAAAATTGAAAATATTCAGAACTGATAACATTATAATTTCTAAGAAAATTACAGCAATAGTTGACTATTCCTAAATTTCAGTTATTGTAGAACATAAATAGAAATTACGAGTTCTCTAATCCTACACGATAGCCATGAGGTAACGTGAAATTCTTTCGATGCTTCAAGAATGTTCATAATACGTTACAAAAAGTAATCTTGTAACGTGAAAAATCCCTAGTCTGAGAAATTGTTTGAAATAATTAAAAACTGTTGCACATAATGAAACTGTGGATTGAAAACTTGTATTATTGATCAAACTAGACAATTTGCAACATAATGATGCACCATTTTTTCCTTTAACATAAACTTTTACAATGTTCTTATCAAAGAAGATCATACTCTAAAGGAAAGAGTTATCATAATGTTTATAACATAAACGTTTCAAACAGCAAAAAGTCACGAATATCAACAATAATCCATTTAATCTTCACATGGAAAACTAAACTTTTCATCAGAATTTTGTTTTGTAGCAAAATTTGTGTGATTTTTTTAATCGAGAGCAATGAAAAATGTACTATCAAGAAAGCTCATTTTCAAACGAAATTAAATTCAACAGTTGATTATTAGCTTGCACCATTAAGAGATTACAGATTGGAAAGTTTAATCGTTTAGCAATGTCCATCGGGATAGAAAAAGTGCTCCAAGCGAAATCCATCGAAACTCCGATTATTCAACCAATAAAATGAACTTCGTATTATAATTCAATCCGCATGCTTTTTTTACGCTGAAACACGATGAAAAACGATTTCAGCCGCAAAGAAAATATTCGATTTCCGGTTTGTTGAATCGAAACAAAATCAACAAGTTTTTATCAGTCGAAGCTTGTATCAACTGCGTCGAACGACAACTGTGCGCCCATAAATCCTGTTTTAATTACTTCTGGCTCAGACGGTTTAACAACAATAGTTATAATCTGTAAACGTCTTTACTGCTCGTATTTTTGAAGTCTTCTGGAGCTTACAGGATTTAAATTATTGCATATGGGATTTGATAACGAAAAAAAAGTGTACATAATGTCATCTATTTTTTTACATTGAATCAATTCTGAATGAAAGTCCAGAATCACAAGAATTTTATAGTTTTTCCAATCCAGAATCATCATATCGAAGATAAAAAAATTCAAACACTATTTATAACTTTTAAAATAGTTTTCAACATTTCGTTTTATATCCACACTTTTTTTTATAAAACTAGTGGTTACTAGGTTGCTCTATGTTTTCATGAAAAAATTTAGCAGTGTAGAATTTCACATAGTTTCTTGAAAAAGAAATTGGATTTCAAACTTCGACAATGCCTACAAATTTTTTGTTTCATCAAAAGAAGTCAACTATTTTGAGTGTCACGAAGTTCACGAGAGTTTTAAAATAGATAATGAAAATTCTGCTTACCTTATTGAATATTCACTTCTCCCTTGACATTGATTTGTTTACTTATATTGTTATTATTATTGATGCACATCAATATTAATCTTCCTCCTTATTGAACCTTCTGATTTTCAGAAAGAAGACTATGAAAAAACACAAAAGTTGAAATTCTCGTGCCTTTTGCTTCCCGTAGTCATCTCATGCTAAGGAGAGCATTTTCCGAATGAACTTGCAATTTTTTCAAATTTTTTGTAATTTGAGTTTACAAGAATTGCACTTGATGTAATGAGGGCTCGTAAGTTTCAAGAGAACGCCGCAATGTTGCACTGGGGCCATTGAGAACATGCTGAAACGCGGCTATAATAGAAATAAATCGCGCCTGGCACACTCGAAGTTTATTCAGTAAAAACCTGACTGCAAGGAAAACACCGTGTTATTGCACTGCTGTTGAAGTTTTTGTAAATCCTTAAAAACTATTATTGTCGCTAGTTCATTTCTGTTTATAGAGGTATTTTTCTTCTGTAATTGGTCTGTTTCATTTCATTTGATATTTTTAAGGTGTACTTCATAAGCTTGTTTCAAAGATGAATATGTACACTGAATATTTATCATTATAAGTTAGTGATAATACAATATGTAATAAGTGTGAATAAGCATTATTACATACACACTTCCGCAAAGTTATGTTTTTCAATAAAGTTGTCTTTTCCGAAGCATGATCATTTTTTTTTTTTTCAAAATTATGAGTAATTCAAAATAAACTGCAGACGTCATCAGAAATAATTTTTTTGGTTGACTAGATGACTAACGTTCGATATTCCTTGAAATGATCTTCTAGGTACGGGATAGTAAAACTTGTAAGTTCTTGCAGGTTTTTTTCGGGAAGAGAAGGAGACACTGTTTTCAAACATATTAATAAATTGATCCTTTAATTATCCTACATAATAAACAACATTGTGATTCAAATGATATTATGATACAATATTGAAAAATTTTATGTTCTATTAAAATATTATGATAACGTATCCTAAAAAATTAAGTTGATGTCGAATAGCTAACTTCAGATTAGAGATATTTTATTCGTGATTTGATTGGCTGATTGGAAAGTTAAGTTGGCGTTGGAATAAAATTTGAATTTCGAATGAGAACAAATTCGAAATTCGCGGTATGTACCGATATTATCAAAGTGAGCCGTAATACGCGAAAAATTAAAATTTGCATGAAAATTTCTCGTCGAAATGTTTTTATGTTGAACTTTTCGTGTAAAAAGCAAGATATTATAAAAGTGAAAGTTGACAGCTGAGAGAGAGAGAGGAGATACACATTTAAACAACATAAACAAAACATAGTCTAATGTTGTTGTCAGCCGCGTAAGCAGAGGTTGGTTTTGGGGGTTCAAACCACTTCCGAAATTCGGACAAAATTAATTTTTTTTTTATATAAAAACGATGATAGTTTTATATTAAAATATAATTAAAACACAAGTTATACGAATAATGCATGAAAACGTAAGTGATATTTATTTAATGAAAAAGTAACAATGATTATAACGTATTAGGATTCCGTAGAAAGTATCAATTTGAAAAATTGCTTTAACGCAGTGAATAATAGGGAGAAGTGAAAATTTACGAACATGCTGAACATCTGAAAATCTATTAACCAGTGAAATTTTGTTAATACCAAAAGTATATATGTCCGTAAATTTTGAATAATGTTAATTGTAATGGAAAAACTCGCGAGCATGCGTGAAGGATAAAGAATTACGAAGTTGATTCTACTTTTTTTATGTCTAATTGTATACTGTGTTTCTAAATAAAATGTATACCATAGTATCCTAACAATTTATTCTGAATATCAGATTTTTGTAAATAACCCTTGATAATCTTCAAAACATCTGTTTTTACAAGTATATTTGTATATTATCGTTTTTTTTTTGTTTTTTTTTTGAAAGCAGGGCAAGAACAAGAAACGTATTTATTCCTTACATAATGCTCATATTTTTATTTTCACATGTATAAAATTAAAAACAAAATGAAATTTATGGAACACTGCATATCACAAACTGTATATAATAGTATAAACAAAATGAGTTCAATTATTAACGTCAGCCTTGTAATGCAGGATTGGAATTCTATCATTTATGTAATTCCATCTCAAGTTAGTATTTTAACTAAAAAAAAAAGGTTCAGTTTAAAAGAAATCTACTTGCAAATGTAATATAGTGATAGTCACAGAGAAACGGAAGAATTGAGGATTGATCATCACTAAATTCGTGATTAAATTGAAGCACGATATGTGAGCCTATGTAAGGGTGTCAGTGAATATTCGAAAAAAAAAAACACTTCGAAAGAAAGTAATTCAGCTATACAATCACTAATCGTAAGAACAAACTTTTGAGAACATCGGCATTTATTTAAAAAAAACATGGTTTTCAATCATGGTCAATAATTTTCTGTTGCTTTTTCAAGAGTAAAATTGTAGAAATCGCTAGCAGTTTGCATGCATGACGATAAAGGAATAAATGAATGATAGTTAATAAAATGTATAAAATAAGGATAGAAATGCATATTTTAGAACCAAGAATCATGAATTCGCTGAATTATTATCATAATGGTCATTAAACTAAAGATATGAACACAAATAATAAACATTCTGCACAGTACAACTCGATCAGAAAGACATCGAACTCTAAAAATTATAATTAGACAATAGTTAAATGGTCCACAGTTAATGTAGAATAAATATTAAATAACAAATTACAAATAAATGGAGACACCACAATTCGAAATAGTTTACATAAATTAATGATTTGAACATTGGACTTGAGATTATAGATATCGAAAATACTATTAAATTCAAAA
Source organism: Platygaster robiniae (assembly GCA_028476575.1). Lineage (NCBI taxonomy): Eukaryota > Metazoa > Arthropoda > Insecta > Hymenoptera > Platygastridae > Platygaster > Platygaster robiniae. Next base: position 11,185,230 of record CM052023.1, on the reverse strand, counting down.
AAGGGGGAGGGGCTCATAACAATCATTAATAAATAACATAAAAAAATTGAAAAAAGTGTAATCAGAATTTATAGTATAAAAATTAGGTAAAATCAAAATCAAATGAAAGTATAAAAAAAATGTCATAGAATATCGACTGTACATGATAAGATGGAAGACAGGAAAAACAGATAAAATATATACTATATTTATGTATATATATAATGAAAATTGGATGGTGATGTAAATTTAAATGAGAGTAGAAGATGAAGTAAAGGCTAGAATGCGGCGCGTCTAGCGCGCCAGCGTTTTAGTGTTATAATAAAATATAAGTAAATGATGTAAAAAATTATTAGAAATAATAAAAATACATAAATGAGATACAACAATTCATAACTTTCAGTAATTTGAAATGGATGAATATATCATTATGTTAAAGTACTTTATCTTATAATCAATATATAAATATTGTGGGAAATATCATATATTTTTCTTCAACAGTTCGTTATATTATGTATGATAACATTATAAATTGGCATTATGAGGTATCACTTATTTATTGGTTTTTTCATCATATTGTTATCAATAACAGAAAAATTTTGTCGCCCCTTCACTCATTATAAGAAACAATATTTTTATTCGCATGTTATAACTTCTATTAGGTACTATTATTCAATACATAGTTGTATCATCTATTTTCAAAATCATGTTTATGTACCGTGATGTAATATTCATTTAAAAATTCATTGCTGAATGACCACTCCTAAGCACTATTATTTTTTTGAGTATCATGTAAAATACATGAAAATGCCTAGTAAAGATAAAAATAACATAATACACCACAGGGATATAAACTGTATGGCTTATCTCTCTTTTGGCAGAGTCAACATCTTAATATTCTCCTATATATGTAGCTGATGGTATACGCTTCTTAAAACAAGTGTTCTCTTGAAAGATAAAATAATAATTTTTACGGCCATTCCAGAATGAACAGCTACGTGTGAATAAAAAAAAAAAAAAAAAATTTTTTGCATATCAAAATCGATTGAACAATTAATTATTCCATCAACAAATACAGGAACTGATGAATACAACAATTTTTTGTCACAAAAAATGGAGAAGCATTCTGACGTAAAAATGTATAAAAAAACCCAACCTTAGCTTTTTTTAGGAATTTGTGAGTCACTTTTAATTATTCAAACAATCGATAATTTTTTTACAAACGTATAAAAAAATGCAACATTAATCGATGTTCAAATTGGGGGGAAGACTCCGATCGCCAGTAAAAAATCCTAAAGACCGAGTAAAGCTATTATTGAGTGATCCTTAGAATGAAAAAGAAATTAATTATATTTTGCGTTACTTTATGATTATTCGAATAAATGTATCCCAGCAATCAGAGTTGTGAATTACTGGAATACATGTATCAGATAATCATGGTTGGGGGTGCTGGAAGAAAAGTATCGCGCTACTTTTCGGATTGCCGGGATACATTTATCGAATTAATCATGATTGAGAATCGCCGGAATACAAGTAGCGCGCTTCTCCAGGATTTCTGGAATACTCGTAGCGCGCTACTCCGAATTGATCAAATACTAGATTTACCATCACGCGCTCCGCGCGTTTATTTACTCGGATGTACTATGCTGCTGTAAATTTCCAATGACCCGTTGGTATTTGTTGGTATTCCAATTGGTTTTCCAATTAAAAATTGGACTCGAATTGTGAACATTATTGTGCATCTCAAAAACAATTGTGAATCACAAAAATAATTGATCACGGAACAATTCTTAACTCGCAGCTAACTTCAGAGAGTTACACAAGATGGCCAACACCATGATGTCATCTCCTTTTTTTATTTGGGATAGGATAGGAAATTCGCTAAATGCTTGTTGTTGCGAATAAGGTTGGTAGTTACCAGGAAAATAAATCGAATATTTCCGATTCTAGAAAATAAATGCTTCTCACAAATTGTGTAGAAAAAGTTCCATGCAGGTTCCACTAAAAATATATCAATCCCTATCAAAATCGAAAGTAAATTGTTATTTCACGCAAAGAATAAAAAACATCTTCAAATCAATCGGCTGAATGTAGCTGGGACTTAATTCGTAAGCACTGTGAACCACAAAAATAATTGTGAATCACAAAAACAATTGTGAATCACATGAACAATTCTAAACTCGCAGCTAACTTCAGAGAGTTACGCAAGATGGCCGCCTCCATGATGTCATCTCCTTTTTCTATTTAGGGCATGTATCCCTGCAGTACATTTTTTTTAGGTACTCAATCGCAAGTAATCAAATAATAATAATTAGATGATTACAAGTATTTTTCCCATCTCTGGCTATGAAATACATAGCATATTAAGCGATTAGAAACGTTGCGTTTGCTTCGTCGAAATAAACTTTGTTTGTATTCAGTAATCTATATATTTGCAGTTTCGAAGTAACAAACACATATTTTAGGTTTTTCTCTTGGCATTAACGGTTTATAACCGCAATTTTCGAAACTTTTGGGAATAGGCTATTTTCGTCGAATAAAAGTGCTGAATGTTGTGAATATTTCATCGGAAATCCAGATAACAGTAATCTTTATTTCTTGTAGCATACACAAATGAATTGTGCTGTATATCCGACCTGAGAGTAATTACGTTGTCACTCATTGTACAAGCTTTGTTGATTTTTCAAATAGAATGCCGTTGCGTTAATTTTCGAATAGAATGCGCGATGACGTCCAGTCCAAACGATACAAACCTGATACAATGTTTGATATTACGGTGTTTGGCGGCCACGATAACAAGTCGTGACGCTACGGACTATTGTAATCAGTGGCAACATAAAGTAGAGATAATACCGAGTGAAATATTTCGACTATAAAAAGTCACGAATTTGTATTGCGTCCTTCATTCGACACATTTCAAAAAAGATGCTTTCCAGATTTCTTTTTCAATGTGAAAAAACTCGACGTTTCAACTTTGAATAACTTTAATTTCAGATCATTTTCATACACAACTATAATGAATCAGGCAATCAGTTCAACGCAACAAGTTTGAATATTTAGAATATTTTCAATTAATCCAGATATATAACGTAGATTTTAACGATATTTTGATATTGGTCGGAAATAGCATTATTCCCACGATTCTCCAGATTTTTTTCATATAGGATTCGTCATTCATATAGGATCTTCAAGTATAATTTGAACATTTAGATCGGATCTAATAGTCTGTTTCCAATTTTTGTGGTAATATAAATATTTATAATGCCTACAAAAACGGTGAAGTATAACTTGAGATTTAAAGGTTGGAAGAGAATGATCATATTCGAAGTTTCTTCCAAAATTCAAACTCTGCGATCATCCATTTGAGTGCTCGACTTCGCTAATGGATGAACCGATCGAATTAGTGACTTGGCACGCTTGCCCCGTGAGACCTGGAACCCATCTAACGTGGACGGTATTGATGCCTTTCAGCGCGAGACTAGACTAGACTAGTCACTGTCCGATATCCGAGCTCGAGCCCAACTTATGTAAATCCAGGTAACGCCACCTCAACAAAGTTCCGCAAATCGTGCTTTCGACAGACGCGCTTGACAAGTCCGTTGCATATGCAAAACAGGGCCGAACGCATCATCGGCGGAAAACCTAACTCGACACACCGAAACACGTTACGCTTAAGAGCATTCCAGAGCGTTCAGTCGATGGAGCAGAAACCCAGGGTCGTACATTTTTATAAGTTCCTGTAAAAATTTTGCTAGCAGCTGTTACGACTCAATTCGCAAGGCTTCTCACATATGTTGTAAGCTTGATTGACTCTCTTCAGTCCAAAAACTTTTTGATTCGATGTAACGCATGTGCTGGAATATACGTGCTACTGAGGATGGTCGATCAAACCCGAAAAAAACCGAAAATAACCGAAGTGTGTGAAAAATGTGTCGATATTGTCGATATTGTGATCGATAGTAAGCGTCAATAACGAAAAGAAATATCCCCAAGTTGAGTCTTACTTTAAAAATTACATGAAACTAACTTTCAAGACGAAATCATGGAACAGTTACAATTCTCAATATAAATATTTCACATTATGCACTAGAACTTTTTTAATTATAAAATTTTTTTTTTTTTATTCGCCGGTATGATTTCCTGATGGCGCAAGTTTCTTTTTAAGTATCAGGTCACAATGAAAATCGATAGGAAGTTAAGTGCAAATACAATCGTCGCAGCGGAAATCCAATTCTTGAAGTGGATGGTTCCAGAGTGCACGTAACAAGAGGACGTTCATTGCAAAAATAGTCTGAGGCAATATGATAGTGATGGAGGGAATAACTGAAACTTTCATCACTGCCTCTCACGTTGACCTGCACGTATGTCGTTCATTAATGGAAATTTAAGAGTTCTCCAGCTAGAAAGAGAGATCCGATAGTTTGTATATTTTATACTGTTCATTCTTATTCCTTGTGACTGATATAATAGACTAAAATTTCTCGGAAATATCTGTAAAAAATGTACAAAAAAGTTATAGAGAATCATAGTTGATCAAAAAGAAAAATGTTATTTTTATAGTACTTTACACCACCACACTACGTGCTAATTTATTAACTTTAAACGTTAATAATTCCATTTATTGAAATCGAGACTATTCAAAAATTTTGAAATTTACAGGTGTAAACACGAAATAAAATTACCTGATGACTTTTCGTTCTTTCAACGTGACAAAGTCAAGTATTTTAAGCGTAACTCGAAGTAATATAGATCAAAAAACTTCTAAATTTATAATATAACACTTGTACTTACAATTGAGAAGTCCCATACAATAAGGGGGTACGCGCGCGACGAGCCAAAAAAGTGAAAGGTGACGGGCAAAAGTATTGTCCTACCTTGTGAATAGTTATTATTGACAAGGAGGACAATACTTTTGCCCGTCGCCTTTTACTTTTTCGGCTTGTCGCGGGCGTACCCCCTTATTGCATAGGACTTCTCAATTAGAAGACATTGAATCGATTATGAAAAATACTATGTAGTTGACAATATCACCATCATGATAGTAAATATTAATTACAGTTACATGAAAAAGCCGTAAAATCAATAGTGTATTGTCTTAACCATACAGATTTCTACATTTCGATATTACAAAACAAGAAGTGGATATTTTAAAAAGTCATCCTGTGGAAATTCTTATCATGTGTTTTTAAAATCTCCTGAATTTCGATTATATTACCGCCTTATGGGAAATCACGTAATAGTCTGTAATTCATGAATTTCAAGAATATAACAACCAGCAGGGTGGATTCCGATTCTGCTAGCTGATCATCCAGATCATTTCTCCGCGCGAAATTTGATTTCGAACATTCCCTTATGTATTCATTTCAATAATCACCAAAGTCGCATTTTTAGATTTCAAGTTTGATATGAATCTCACATAATGGTAATCACTGAAAGTACATTTCATGAGTAAGGTGTCAGAAAAATTATAATTATATATTTTGCGCGAAATAATGATCGGGTTCATCAGCTGGTAGAATAGAGATCTACCCTACCGGTTTAAATAGTCTTGTAATTCATGAATTACAGACTATAATAAGATCTCCCAAAGGGCGAAAACATTGAATTTTCGAAAAGTATGTACAGATATGTTTGCCAGATTTGTGGAAAATGACCAAATTTTGTATCGACCCCCTAACCCAGGTATTAATTTATAGCAACTGACTGTTTAGAAAGGTAGGCACCTTAATTGAACTTTTTGTTTCTCGGACATTTGCCTGACGCCAATCGCCTAACTACATTTGCCCGACGCAAATTTGTTTTTTTAATGTTTTTATTATTTATCAAACTACAATGCTATGTTATATGACATGGCTTCCAAATAATTTATCATCGTGTTTTCATCTCTGCAATTATTGAAACTTTGTGCGATACGTCTCATTCTCTCTTGGTTTTCAAGCCATTGCTTCCGTGGCCGAGCTTTGACATATTTTCCTAAGGATAACTCGGTTACACAAGTCTCTGTTTCTTGCTGTTCTTTTTGAACTTCTATCAGACATGAGTAGATATCGGGGTGATCTTTACCTATCAATAAATGAAACTTATTATGCCACCCCTCGCTTAAATTATTTGTGAGATGGAGTATCCAAGTGATCTTTACCTATCATTAAATCAAACTTATTATGCCAGCCCTCGCTTAAATTATGTGTGCGATGAAGTCCTTCAAGCGTGGCTTCGTACTGATTCCATAATGCAATTGGATAACGCGGAGGACGCGCTCGAGCCCTTCCTCTGGCTTGTCTTCCGCGGACATACGTTTCATCAAAATAATCAAAAACGGGTCGTAACTCCTCTGGGCATTCGTTGCTAAGACTCACAAAAGCTTGTGTTACAAATTCAGGTGGAACCGTTGCAAGTGCTAGTAACATGTGGGCGTATTTACGAATACTGGTATCATCGGGATTTTGATTAGCTGTTTATTGTAGGCCTTTGCTTTGCACATGTCGGTATACCGACTGTCCCAAATGAACAAAACAACAAACTGTTGGCACATTTGGAAGCACAGCTTTACATGCATTGATAATAGCAACTTCGAAGTCGATCTTCGAAGTCGATCTTCGAAGACGATCTTCTGAGGTCTGCAATGACGAATCCCATACTTTGACGATGAGAGCGATAATACAGCTTCTAAAACGGTTTGGTATTGAGCTGTTTCTTTCGAAGAAAACAGGGCATATACGAATGGGAAGGCATACATTTGGGTTTCAGTTCCGATATTCCGGCCTGGCCTGACGATTGATCCGATAATTGTAAAAATCTTAGTGGAAATAGAAAGAGCTTATCAAAATTTATTGTGAATTGATGAAATTTATGTTACATATTTTCGGAAGAACATGCCTGCGTAAAAATTGTTAGTGAAACTTTAAACGTGCCATCCAAAAACCACGTCTCACTATTAGAAAGAAGCTCAAGATTTTTTCTCGTGGCAAAAACCAGGACTCTTCCTCTGACTGTACAGCGTTCATCGTTTACTGAGTCATACAGAAGAAAAGGCTCACTTCTTTGAGATACTTAAAACAATGGGGTAGCTCTCCCAGATCATCCAGACTTTTAGGATTTTGAGGGAGATCACGCCGACGCTGCCTCCTTATACATTTTTTTAAATTTGGACGTTCAGGTAGCTTTGCAAGAATTTCTGCCGGTAAATCGTTGAGTTCTGTACGCATAATCTAGTGCCAAAGATAATAGTTATTTTATTTTATGATATAAATTGAGATACCTTTATATGTAACTTATTCTATGATGTTTTACAATATTTCATAGTAAATATTTATTCATTTTTTTTTATTCATCACGAATGAAAAGATTAACTATATTTTAAATGTAACATATGATATAAATGAAATGAATCCCCATAATAATTCAAATTTTTACTTCTGAAATTGTAAAATGTATTAAAAGTTAAAAAAAAAATTTTTTTATAAATGATGTATCAGAATTCATGAAAAAAAAATGATTCAAAATAAATGGTGATAATTTTGTCACCCATAAATATCAATATAATTTTGAAAATTGCATAATTACGTTTGCATAATTTCTTACATAATTTATTTATGCCTAAATTTTTAAATTAATAATATTTGGGACAATTAAATTCCCTATTTATTATGATTTCTCATTACGAAGCTTACTTGAGCTGGAGGAAGTTCTGGATGTTCTTCTGCTCTTCTTTTCAGGTGAACTTTTATAATTTCGGCTCTAGCAGCGTCAAGGTCAAAGGGATGTGAATGTTCCGATTTAGTTACCACTGTTATGCCGTTTTCAGCGCTTATTGTGGTTGCACGAGCTTTACACTCTCCTCGATGTAACAACTGACAGGCCCAATGAAACTTTCCGTTCTCACCTTTTTTCGAGCAGACATAGATATACCCGTCTATTACCAATTTGTTACCGGCTTCACGAGGTCCTCGAACATTGATATGATTCGTTTTTCCGACAAAAATTTAGAAAATATTTACAGATAAAAAATTGAAATGAATTTACGAGAATTACGAGTTGAACTATGCTCCGTTTGTCATTTGTTGAATGTCAAAAAAAAGAGAAATGAAAGAAAAACTTTGAAAAATTAATAAAAGCAAGTTCTTATAACCATTTCGGAAGTTCTTTTCGATCGGTCGTTCTTTCTTTAAAAATCAGGCAGAAGCATCGTCGGGCCAATGGCATCGGGTGAAATTTTTCAGAATCGGGCAAACGGCATCGGGCCATCGGCACCGGGAATTTTTTCTTCAGGCGAATATCCAACGGGCAAAAAAGCTTTCGGGCAATCAACGTCTGGAACTTGTACTGCAATCGTTTAGAAATAATTTGATACTTCAAAAGGTATAACGTAGATATTACAAAACAAATGACTGATTGCATTATCCCTCAGATTTAGAAAAGCCGATGTCTGTATGACAAGTTATTTTCATAGTTTTGAAAATCATGATTAATATCACTGAGAGCCGAAAAACAACTTTGAAAATTACGAAAAAATGCAACTAGTCTAGAACGCTTGGTAATCATCCCCTAAATTCTTCCTTCAAATGTTTTTTCAAGATTAACCCCCGTTCTCGTGAAATTAATTAAATAAATTTTTTTTTAATGCATGCTCTAAATCACGTAATATTGGTCCTTTTTTCTCGAACAAAAGACGATTTGTGTTCTCTAATTACCCTGTTTACATTTCTGCGATAAAATATGTCGAAATCTGCACGCGGAAAATTTTGGAATCGCGCCCGATGAGTCTTTATTTTTCTATAGCTGAAGCTCCTTTTTAAATGTCCCGTAACTCCCGTTCCATCACCGGCTTTGACACCTGAATCAGATACACGGTACCCTCTGTTGATCAAATTTACAGAGTTTTATAAAGGAGCTCCAGCTGTAGAAAAATAAAGCTCATCGGGCGCGATTCCAAAATTTGTCGCGTGCAGATATCGACATATTTTATCGCAGAAATGTAAACAAGGTAAAGAGAGAACACAAATCGTCTTTTGTTCGAGAAAAAAGGACCAATATTACGTGATTTGCATCACGCGAAAAAAAATTCATATAATTAATTCAACGAAAACGGGAGCTAATCTTGAAAAAACGTCTGAAGGAAATATTTGGGGGGGGGGGGGGGATTACCAATCGTTCTAGACAGGTTTCGTTTTTTTGTAATCTTTGAGGTCACACAGTTTATTCATACATTCCAATGTACATGTTACATATTTTGCTTGTATGCAATTTATATTCAACCATCTACCATAGTTCAAGTAGATGAATGAAAAAGTAAACCTAAATGAGAATAAAGAAAAAATCATATGTTTAATGACACATACATTTCCACCTCCTGTTTTATGTCGCTTGACTGTTTTTTTCCTCTTCATCGATCCGAAAACCGGTGAATCGCGAAACTCGTAAAAGAAAATGCGACGTATCGTAGGGATGAAAATCCGTTCTAAAACGTATACCTTTTTGCATAATCATCTACGGATTTCCAACTGTTCCCATTTGGACGACGGGAAAATATCGAAGCGAGCGATATGCTCCATATTTTCGTGTTATTCTTGTTATCCGTGTTGGGATTACGAGCATTCGCGAACTAAAAATATGATGAAAACATTTTTGCTTTTCAAACGTTATCAATTAAAAATAATTATTATCATATTTTAAGAAATCTAATGCCTAGAAAAAATGTACGACTTTCAACTAGACAAGATACGTTTCAAAACTATCTTTTTTTATGCGAAATGATTATTTAAATATTGATTGTTATGCTTTTGAATGAAGTATACCATATAAAATGAAATATTTTCATAGAATCAAAAATAGTACCTGAAACATAGAAATGTAGAAAAATTATAATGAGATACATGTCTACAAATTGTCTACTTCGTTCTGTGAATTGAGTGAATGTATTCAAATGGGTAAAAGTTTAATCAATCATAAAGATTTCATAGACACGTTTCGTCTGGTTGTTCATTGATATACGTATAAAAAAACCGCAAAGCAGTCTTTCATTCATAAATTCAAGATATTCGGATGTTATGATGTTTAAAAATCGTGAAATATAAAAGAAAAAAGTAATTGTTGCTTCATAATTTTCAAGTAAACGATATGGTACATTTTTTGATGATCTGCCTTTATAAAACCGAGGTCATTAATTTCGATTGAGACATTCTAAAATATGTATTAACCTCCAAAACTTTAGTAAATAGTTGTTTTCTACACCAGAAATTCACATTATTTATCTGAGCAAAACATAAAATGTTTTGATGTTTTCCGTTTTTGGTAACAAGATGAAATTTCTAATCCATTTTTTATCAGCTCATTTTTAAAAATGTTAACTTACAGTGTCGAAATATTACACTGAAAAATAATTTTTTAGGATTTATTTTCAGAAAACTATTTGGCTTTGTAAAAAAAAAAGTAAAAGATTAGAGTCAAACTTCGGATTTTTATGAGAATTCCGCCAAATGATACATAGTGATAAAACACCCTTTCAAAGTAAAATTATATTGAATTCTACTGATTTCCAATACAAATTGCCTCATTGCAGATCGTGTTTCGTGCAGATTACGAGCACAAACGGTTCAGTCAACATTGACCATTTCCAGACAAATGTTTATTCGAAAGCGCGAATCGAGGCTCGTTCATCATGGTAAAAACTTGGCCAAAGTGTAAAGTAAACAGCGAACTTGAAGCCATTTGTATGATTCATTAATACGTAGTCACATTATATTCCGCACGTTGTTTCTCATTTTACCTCGTTTCCGTAGTTCATTAAAATAATCCTGGCAGATTGATTCTAATATTTATCTTTGATTCGGTGCTATCAAATAAACTTGCGTTTTCTAGAAAAACGTAGTTAGATACAATATCCGTAGTAAGGTTGTGAGTTAGCTTGATTATAAGTTTTTGTAAAGTTTTCTGTCAGTGCATTCCTGAGAACGTTTTAGTTGAATCCCAGTAAATATGGCTGTGATTTTTCGTACTTATATTATGGTATAAGGTTTTCATATAAATACTTTAGTATAAGGTTAACTTCATAAAAATCATTTATCTCATTGAGTTATATTTACGAAAGGATTCCGAACCTCAGAAACTGAATTTCGTATGTATGTAGATTATATGAGGTAATATCTCTAAATTAACAAAATCATCTCAAGAGTTAAAATTATTCCTACTTATCTTAATTGTAACCTACATATTTTTCTACTGAAAATCTAATGCAGCTTTCAGGGTGGGAATAAAACCCAGAATGCACTGAGAAAAAACAATTAATTCGCTTTAACTGCATTTTTCCATCAAGAGACAAAAAACTTGAATTTACGGAAATCCTTGTGCGCTTTAACAGAAAAATTCCGTTAGCGTCATAGCTGTCACTGAAAAATTCAATCATTCTTACTGAAAAAAAGTTAGGAATAGTGCAAGTGAGATATTCAGTTGTAGCACCGTCATCACTGAATTATTTAGCCGCCTGAACTGAAAACATCCTTCTTTGATATGTAAAATTTCGAATAGCAGCAATGAAAAGATTCCTCATCAGTACGACTGAAAATTTGAAGGTCATGACTTACATTTCCAATGATACCTGTTTTATTTTAACTGAAATTCAGATGGATCAAATGAAATTGTAAAATTTTTGTTTAAATGTACGATATATCTACCTTTTTTTGAATTGTTTCTATGAAAGACACTTTCAAAACGCCTCGAGTTTTGACAAAAATGCAATGAATTATTTGTTGACATTTGACGTAATTATGAAATAGCGTAAAAAATGTCTTTCTGTTGAGAGACAAGAAATAATGAAGGAAAAATTGCGGTCGAGAGTCCATTCTTCATCGAAATATAATCAATTCTTACGTAGCAATGTTAAACTTAGGTCGAGTATATTTCGCAAGGATTGACTCGGCCAAGAAATGTCGGTCCCGGAGCACGCTTAGCTCGGTAAATGCGAGTAATTATCGCGGTCTAATTGCGGCTATTAATCACTTACGATTCGGTGGGAAACAGAGGTAGTCACGAGGGAAATAAATACAAATACGTATACATTAGTAAAAGTTGAAAAAACATGAGCGACCGTGAGTAATTTCGGTGGAATGTATTTTTAGACCTGATTGTATTATCCAGAGTACAAGACCAGATATACTTTTTTCAAAAAAAAGTAACCGTTGAAAAAGTTAGAAACTTGAAGGTGTTTCTTGTTTTATTACTGAAAAAAAAAGATGCATTATTTTCTTTCCTCCCAGAATTGAGCAGGATTCTTAATACATAGTCACTCGTAAATTCTATAATTCTATGACAAAGATAGTAACCATAAAAGCTTATGCAATGAATTTCAAAATCAGGAAGTTTAGTTCAGATCTTTTTTATCATAGCGGTCCCTCGGGTGAATATGTCCCTCGCCTTCAGCTCGGGATATAACTTACACCCTTGTGAGGAATGTATTGTTTCCTTAGATGCGAAATGTACTATTATGCCACTCTAACTTCAAAATCGCAACTTTGATAAGGTTTCGCGGCCTTCGTGGCATAAAATATTGTATGTAACGTAGTGCAATTGTCTCATTTGTCAAAGACGATTCACTCCCTCGGCTTCGCCTCGGGCCGGAATCCTCGTCTTTGCCAAAATCGACACTTGCACTACGTTGAATAAACATCTATTTGAATGTCCGGAAATCACTTTGAAAAAAATTTTTACGAAAATTTGTTGTATGAACTAACGACGTTTTTCAAATTTTCAAAATTTATATTTTTCAAAAATTTTGTAGTTTCCAAAACATGTCTTACAAAATTGTTTTTTATTCGAAAATATTCATTTAATCAATGAAATTTTCAAAAAGCTATGTTGATATACCTTGAAAAATACACCTACTGAGTAGCAATTCGAAATTGTGTCGAGTGGGAAATTAACGTTTGCGAAAGTTTTACGGAAATTAACCCATCTGACATCATCGTTTGCTTTGTCTAATAGAACATGGGGGGAACTTCGTAAACTCAGAGGATCCATTTACTTCTGCATAATCGTTCCCCGCGATGAATGTTCCAACTTTAAAATTCTTGAGATCTTATGGAGAAAACTGCTGAGCATTTTCAACAAATGAGGTACTGGAAACAAGCGTTTGAAAAGATCAAAGTCCACGGAGCACGGAATTCTCAAAGCTTGGATAGCTATTATATATATTGTTGAAGAAAAATTACACAAGAAATCGAAAATGATTTGGAAAGTCATAAAATTTTTCGTCAAAAAAGAAATGACTATGAATATCGCTAATGAATTATTTGTTTCATTTGCAAAAAGATAGGTCTAGGTAATTTGATTCACTAGCTTTTTCAAAGTGCAATAATTTTTTTTTTCTTTATTTATTTAATTGACATCTTGACATCTAATGGAAGAATTGGATTGTTCTTGAGTAATCTAGAAATTGAAAATTCTTAATTCATTATAAGGAAACAAAAAAATTTTTTTTTCTTATGATGTTAGTTAACATTACATTTCGATCAAAACCAAATATTTACATAATTTGATGAATAGGCCTTGGAATTCTGAAATTTTTTATTTTTTGTATGTTTCTTGCATAATGTGCAAATTATTTGAAAAAAATATGTAATAGTATATTTCTGAATGAGTGCAGAATGAGCTTATTAGGCGCATGTGAAGTTTGTAGGATAAGCAAAAAACATCTGCAAAAAGTTTGCAAGACGAGAGAAAAGGGCTTTTTTCGGTAAATAGCATACGTTAAAACTAAATTTGACTATGACATTCTGAAAATATGTTGATATTTCTACGATTGATAACTTTTATTTTATTTAAAAATCCCAGACAGTGGGAAACTTCTCAAAATATTTCAATATTTTTTCATTCGTGATGAACCCTAAAGCTCCATACTTTCACTCTGATTTTCCAGCAACTTTCTGCGTTGAAGAAAGAAAGATCCAAGTACTTTCTTATCACTCCAAAACCAGTGTTTGTCAAGAAAAGTAGATTTTTATAAACTTACTTTCAGATCCTTATTCTTTGTCTACTCACTTTATTTATTCAAGCTTTATATAACAACGTATTCAAACAATTGAAGTCATATTTTTTACTCCTTTAATTCCAACTTCGATAACAATGAAACCAAGAAACTTTCTGAGGCGAGCCACTTTCTTCAGCAAAGAAACCTTCCCATCCTTTCGGAAAAAAAACTATGACACAACTTGTGTTATTAACAATGCCTTTTTTTAAGCGCCTTGGCCGTCGCAAGTTACATTCGCTGACCAAGAACGGAAAAAAAAATGGTAATTGCAATAAAATAAAAGAAACGGAAAAAAAAGTTATATATAAATTAAATATATATATTATATCTATTATACATTACTATATTATACTATAGTTTTTTTATTATTTAAAATGTTTCATTTGCAACGATCATTTTTGGGCCACATTTCTTATCAATAATGAAGCTTCATTTCTTTCAAACTTTCGGTATTTATTATGCACTCTTCAGGATAGTAGATTTCCATTATAGTTATTAGTAGTTATTTACATTATTAACATCCAATATCACACATTTCCGTTACATTCCCTATAAAGTATCTCACAATAAGCCTCTTTTCATGAATTCACTGATTTTTGCAGTAATTGTGTGGAATTTAGAAAAACTTTGGAAATTCTCGGACTATATACATGATATTCCGCTCAAAGTTTATAAAATATTGTCATGAGTTGTTATTACTTTCTTCGATTGAAAAAAAACATTTACAGTCTTTTCAATTGTCCAAGAACAAAAGAACATAACCAATTTCCGAAACATTTACTTCTATAATTCTCAACTCTTTGTGCTCCTGTATAATTTTACAAGTAGCGTGTGCGGAAAAAACGGCACATTGTTTATCCTGCGAACTTGATTTCAGCCTCGCCCCGACAATGTAACGGGGGCGACGCTCCTTGGAGTGCAAAGATTTTGCGGCGTGGGTGTCTTTTTCTATTCCCTCCGCTCTATTGCTGCAACGCTTTGTACAAAAAATGAAAACGTCACGCGTATGAACGTAATAATCTGCGAGATCAATGCAACACTTTCTCTTTATTTCACGTATGTTGGTAAAATGAAAAATGTACTTTTAGAGCACGTGAATTATGAGTTACGCCTGCGCTACAATAGCAGGAAGTCGTAACGATCGAGAGAAATCAGAAATCATGTAAGTAGAAAATTTGAATGATTTCAAATCTTTAGTTACTGATAATTATATGGGAATTCATAATCTTTTATGTCTGCGAAGATTTACCATGAAACATTATCTACTTTAATGATTTCAGTCATTTTTGAGAATACATTATGAAGGTATCGCATATTGAATTTTATTGCAAGCTTATTTTTTCTCTTTTACCGAATTTTATTCTTATACTTCCTGAATGATTTTGATTTTTCACATTTTCACTGAATGATTTGATTCTTAGAAGTTTGAGCATTCGATTTCTTAGAGTTTAGACCGACCTTCCATCATCTATGCTGAATTTTGAATTGTGCACTTCATAAGTTTATTGCTAAATAATGATGGTTGCTAGAACGATTTCACTGTTTGTGAGAAAATCTAAAATTAGTTATTGTTAGGCGTTGTTGTATGTTTGTCTTAATAAATAGTATATTGTGTAGCTAGGAGCAAAAACAGCTGATTTAGAACGAGTGTCAATCACAATCCCACGAGTTCTAATCAGCTGTTATTGCTCCGAGGCACATACGATACTTTTTGCCTTGAAAACAGTAGAAATGAGCGTATTCAAATTGTTTCGACATGACAAATGAAGTATTGAAGGTCGACCGGAGGCTGGCGAGATGACACTTGGCAGGGAAAAGGGGGGGGGGGTGGGGCGCTGGGTTTCCAAGGAGCCGAAAAAGCCCGCCTTTCGACTCGCCGATTGTCATTTGTCGACAGCCTGCGTGTTGGCCTCAGATTGCCTGCAATACTTCATTTGCGTCTGTCGAAACGAGTTTGAAAATGCTCCTTTCTAGTGTTTGAGAGGCAAAAAATTACTTTTCGTTGGAAAACTACGAGTCCCTGGTTATGCAATACCAGTACGACTGCGTTTCTTGTGTTGAATTTTCGAAAAAAATATTTCATAAATTACAAATCAATAC
The DNA here is from genome assembly GCA_028476575.1 of Platygaster robiniae. Classification (NCBI taxonomy): domain Eukaryota; kingdom Metazoa; phylum Arthropoda; class Insecta; order Hymenoptera; family Platygastridae; genus Platygaster; species Platygaster robiniae. Next base: position 11,169,131 of record CM052023.1, on the reverse strand, counting down.
CACTATTTTTATCAAAGTGTTAACTTCGTTTTTTATTCTCATATTCACTTCTCATAGCACAACGAAATATCTGATTTTTAGAAGGGTTATCATGATTTAAGAGATTGCAGTATATATTTTTTTCATCGAAATCATGAGATGTTTTTGCGCTGATATAATTCAAAAATGATTATTACTTTTTTTTTGATTTTCAAGTTCAGAGTGTGCCTTTTTGTCGTTCCACTTCATTACGTTCTAAATGGTTGGATTGTAAATGGTTGCGGCTCCACTGTATATAGAACTAATTTTGAGAAATGACTACTTAGGACTTAGCTTCTCTAGTAAATTTTGTCAATACTATAATCTGAATTTTTATAACAACAAGCAAATTACCTATTCTAGTTGTAGGATGATCAAGAATAATTACAAGCATAAAGAACGATATTTTTCTGATGTCGCTTCCACAGGACCAATCGCAATTTTGTACTATAAATATTTATACTGGAAAAACGCTCAATTAGGATGATTATTTTTTTTTACTCAGAGCTCAGAGAAAAATAATTAAATTGTACTGTACAGTAAAATATTTCCTATGAATTTAACTGTTTTTTCATTATATTTCTTCTAATTTTGTATTTTTTTTACTGAATTGTTTTCTGTAAATTGATATTGCAGGCACTTAGATCATTCTCAATTTCCACTACTAGACCCAATTTTTTATTTCTTGAATATATGAGACTAGACTCTTTTGGACTGGATTTCATAAGATGAAATGAATTTTATACTATTATCTGATCATATTCGACCTCAGAAAAATGATAGTCATGCTTATCATAATTAAAAACATAAGTATTATATGTGTCGTGGGGTGAGAAAACGCAGCTTAGTGGCAAAGTCGGTAAGGTTCACTTGGGACTGACTCGAAATTTTGAGCCCAAAGTGCCCAAATCATCATATTGTGGGGTCACCTGTTGTGTTTATGCTCGATCACCTATTTTCTGACAACTTTTCAATCGTTTTGCGTAAGCGCTAGAACGAATTGCGCTTACATTGGCTGAGTTTGTTGAGGGTCGAACTCTAACACAAAAGCCCTCCCACAGCATGGTTCTTTGGGGCCCAAAACATCGTGTCGATCCAAAATGAACCTTACCGATTTGCCGCTAAGCTGCGTTTTCTCATCCCATGACGCATATGTCAATATTGATTTGTGGTAAGATTTTTGAAACGTTACTGAACAGCTGGTTCGGCCTTGTCATTGTTCTCAATATAAAATGGCTAATTTTTTAATCCGATTTTATAGTATCTCAGTAAAAAGTGTTTAACTGTCATAAAAATCGTTACATTGGTTTTCTGTATTAGAACTTTTACATTGACTGAGAATTGGATAACGAATTTTCCACAGTCTATAAAATTCGGTTTTTCGTGATACCACAGACATTGCTGTGATTTCGCTAAAGGCCAGGCGCTGGTTGACGATGTGTTTTGTGATTTTCTTAGACAGTAAGCGAAATCTCAGTCGCTTGTTATTGTCGGTAACGACAACTGTTACGCGACTTCTGGAGTGATTCGCGAGGTTGGCACATGGCTGTCTCGAAACTAGGACAAATAATTATTCCGGGGCGAATGTTTGCCGATACAATGGAACACATTGTCGCGGTCTCTTTCGACGAGCGCGTTCGTCGGTCCTGATGAATTTACCATAACAACGGTCCCGTCCTTGTACCGGAACTGTATTCCGTAATTGTCGAGGTATAGCATTGCAGAGCGTGAAAATTGCCGTGACCAAAAGAATAACAAGTTTTCATGCATGCTGTAAAGAAACCGAAATTCTCATTTAGAGAAATAGTATTTCTTTTGAAATTCAGTCCGGAGTAATGTTTGTATTTCGTAAGAAATTGTATAGATGACATGATCACTCTTTAAACAAACTTTTTTGTATTATGAAGATTCTAGTGTATCACAGCGTGTTACCAAGTGAATAATAAAATGAGAGTTCATGTACCTCATTTCGATGTATCAGTTGCTACTTTACATGGAAACCAAGCTGGAATATGCATTATAAGCAACATTTAATCATGAAAAGCAATGTTCTCTGAACAGTAATTATTCTCTGATAATTGATGTGACTAAATAAGTTGTGCTGACAATTGTATAAACATACTATTTGCGATTAATTATAACAATTATTATCTAAATAGTTATTGTATTCGCGATGCATGCTATGAATAATAAAAAACATGATTCAAGAAGTTATAAAATGAAAAAAACCAATGTACTTTTGTTAATTATAAGAATGGTTAAACTTGTATATACATAGACTGTCATTCCAACGAAAACTTTTGGAAGCTTATTTTTTTTAATAGGACAATATATTAATCTGTAGGTACAACAGTGGCTGATATCATGTTGAAAGAAGAAAAAAACATCAGAAGTGTTTTATGGTATCTTATAGGTTAAGTTTTTTTACAATTACTTATTTTATGCTTTCAATTGTTCTGGTGAGAATATCCATTCCTTCAAAATTCCGAATCTATCTGTCATTCGAAAATCCTAATATAGATACCGTATCATGCCAAATTATTCGACTTGAATGATTAATGAGACATTTAGATATTAGAATGCAATTTTGAAATACGATTGCCAATGACTCACAGTTTTATAACTATTTAGAGTTATATAGAATTTTTCGAGGAAATTCGGGTGTGACTTTCATCAGGTCACACAATTCATTTCCAAATTTATCTTTGGAAATATTTTATCGTGAATTCAATTGTGGAAAAATAGTAGGAAAATTCGGTTTAGAAAATTTTTAAATTTTTTGCCTATTACATTGACAATATTTGAAAATTGGAAGAGGCTGGAAATATATCTAATCCGAAAGTGTTTCGCGTTGTTATGGAAATTCATCGCTAATTATTTGAAATACCTATTAAAAATGGACGTAATTTACAAAAATCTAGAGTTTCAAGAATTTTTTATGATTCTGAAACATCATAGCCAGTTATGACATCTTAGAATCATTGATCGCATGTAGCGAATATTATAAGAGTCAAAATTCGAAAGTTATCTTCAAAATTTTCTAATTGATTTACTATTTTTCTACTTGAATCAAGACCTGTTAAAAATCTGCATAAAAATTGAATTCCTCATAAAATCTATAACATCGAATACACAACAGAAAAAAATTACTAACTAGTACAATTAACGATAATGAAGAAAAATCCCAGAAAGATAATATTGTGCCAATAAAATACACTGTGTGCCCATTAACAACTTTGAAAATTACAAAAAAATGATACTTGTCTAGAACGATTAGTAATCATCCCCTAAATACTTCCTTCAAACGTTTTTGCAAGATTAGCCTCCGTTTTCTTTGAATTGATTAAATATATTTTTTTTTAAATGCATGCGCTAAATCACGTAATATTGGTCATTTTTTCTCGAACAAAAGATTTGTGTTCTCTAATTACCCTATTTACATTTCTGCTATAAAATATGTCGAAATCTGCACGCAAAACATTTTCGAATCGCGCTCGATGAGTTTTTATTTTTCTATAGCTGGAGCTCCTTTTTAAAAGACCCGTAACTCCCGTTCCATCACCGGCTTTTACACCCGAATTAGCCACACGGTACCACCCCCTGTTGATCAACTTTCTGGACTTTTAAAAAGGAGCTCCAGCTACAGAAAAATAAAGACTCATCGGGCGCAATACCAAAATTTTTCACGTGCAGATATCGACATATTTTATCGCAGAAATGTAAATAGGCTAATTAGAGAACACAAACTGTCTTTTGTTCGAGAAAAAAGGACCAATATTACATGATTTACAGCACGCAAAAAAAATTTAATTAATTAATATAACGGGAAGTGGGCTAATCTTGAGAAAACGTTTGACGGAAGTATTTAGGGGGGATTACCAATCGTTCTAGACAGGTATCGTTTTTTTGTAATTTTTAAGGTCACACACTGATATCTTGTGTGCGCATCGTAAAATTTAGACTTGTGTTTTTCACCTTTTACTTCTCTCGTATTAGCTTTACGAGATCAACAATTCTGAGATTCCCTAATATTTACGACGATGTCTGGTCATCTCAATTTTTGACTTTTCATAGCTGATTGTGCAAAACCTAAAATTTTTACGTTTCTTTTTTTCGAAAAGTATTAGAAAATGTGTTTTTTTACTATGTCACGTATTACACAAATATTCCGAACAATGATCCCAACAGAATTTAAGTTCGTAAATTGTTTAAAAATTTCACTGTTGTAGAGAGTTATATTGTTTATTTACAAATTACGATGATTTTGATTATAATTGATTCTTGTACAGTAATACATTTATTGAACGTATTTATGTTGATTTCAATTTTTTTTCTATGGTATGCAATTAATAACCTTTACTTCAGTTAAATTACTAATCAATGTTATTTTTTTTTTGTGTTCCGTCAAAGATTTTTTACATAAGATTTGAATTATTTACAAAAATTATACACGGAGAAACTCTGACACAAGAGGTTAGTGTTGAAATAAAAATTTTTTTGATGGCACGAGTCACAGTTGTCAACGCACTAACCTCTTGTAAATTCACACGAGAGGTTAGTGCGTTGACAACTGTGACTCGTGCCATCTAAAAAATTTTATTTTAACACTTAGCGCTCGTGCCAGAGTTTCTCCATGTATGTACTCCGGTTCTATTATTCAAATCAATCTTATCCATGAAATAAAATAAATTGTCAGAAAGCAATGTGTTCTCTTACAGTCACATCATAAAAAATGTATGAGAAAAAAAAGAAAAAGAAGATAAACAGTGGAGTAAAATTCATAAAAATTTAATGATCATATCTATGCGTGACAAGATGAAATAATGAAGTCTCAAAAAGTAGGGTATGTCAAGAGGAAAAAAAATGGAGTTTTACACGGCAATATTTAAGTTCATCACATTTAATGTATTCAGAGTGAATTATGGAGTAATATAAAGAGTCCTTTATAGTCAATCTTCATAGGTGACGCAAAAACTAAGTTTTCATTATTTAACTACCGGATTATAATTCATAGGGTGAACAAAATTAAATAACATTGTGATTTAATAATTCATTCGAAATTTCACTGTGTTAACGTTCTTAAATTCTATTGATTACTTTGTAAACGAGAGTTTATTCAAATAATGTCATGGTCCTGAGGGCTGCGGGGTGGAGGAAGAAGAATTTGCTCGTTTGTGACTCTATTTGACGAAGGGAGGAAAAGGTTCAAATGTATTAAAAAAACTGTGACATAATTTACATATAAAAGTATTTCCAAAATATAATGATTGCAAATCTGATCATTCGTTCAGTCATTATTAAGGTACACTTTTAATGAGATGTGGTCTTATGTTATGATTTTTTCAAAGTCCATTTTCAATATTTCTATGAGCCCCTTTATTGCATGATATACATAGGTTATTATTTTAGAAATAAAAGGTTATGAATTTTTCAAAACTTGAAATCATGAAAACAAAATATGTTTGATTTTCGCAGTGTCCTCTCCGACATATCAGTTCGACCAATTCTTGGGAGCGCCCGGAAGTCGACGTTATGTACTGGTTTCCGGGTTTCATCCCAATTCAAACACGGTTTTAGGTGCATTCACAAACTACGTGCGATCAAACTTTCCGATCCCATGAAATTTGAGTTTCACGCTACGCTTTGTCAAGTGTCAACGTTCGTCGCCATTTGGATTGCTCAATCAATTTGACTTACGCTTAATCGAAGGCGCGACTTCTAAGTTATCGGTTTCCGGGTGGAAACATCGATCATGCTTTCGAACGTTCGTTTGAACTCTGAAAAGTGCAAAGGTGTACATGCTAATTCTGCTTCGGTATCTGTGGAACTGATCAGGCGAGTTTCATACTCGAGAGTTATTCATTGGAACTGTCCATGAAAGTTTAATACACGGGGATATTTATACGATTGTTATTCGTGAACATGAGTACTTTATCACCCTGCTATTTGAGGAAAGCAAGAATAAGCTATATATTGATTAGCCACTGAAGTTATATTTATTTCGTCGGTTCGACATAATCTGCAGACAGTGATTGATAATTTTCAGAAACTGTCAGATGATTAAACTACAAATTTACTCTATGCATTCTTTTTCACGAATTTTTTACAATGATTAATAGATTTCCGTTTCGGTAAATACATTCCTCGTTTTCTAAAAATAACAAAGACAATCGTTATTGTATTTATAAATCCCCTTGTTGTAAACTTTTTTGTTCAGCATTGTTTTCAATTAAAAAATACTTGACTGGTCTGTAGAGTTCTTAAAATTGTTTAAAAGTTAAATCGTCATTCAAAAAGTAGAACCTGAAGACTGTTATGACTAAAACATTTCTTCATTTTCCGCTCATCCATTTTTGGAAATCTCGAAACTCGGCAAAGTATTTCTCAAATTCGTTAAAAAGCACTTTTCCGCACTAGTAAAGAAATATCTATACTATTTATGGTAAACATAGGTACATAACACATTATTCATTAAAAATTTTCGCAAGTCTCAATATTCTTAAAAATCCGTAAAAGCCGGCTCAGAATAATGGAAATTTTCATGATTGCGAACGAAGCGATGAAAACTTGAAACATTGAATTGTACTACGTTGAATAGCATTTCCACTGAAGTTCCTTAAAAAAATTTTTTGATTTCTCGATTATAAAAGAAACTACGTAAAAAAATTTTTTCAATGTAATAGTTGTATATTGAACATGTAATTCTAGCATGATCGAAAAGACTAAGACTTATCTCGTCTGGTTTAGAAAAATATCTGGACAGTCTTGAATATAAACGAAATGTTCAAAAGCACATTTCAGAAATAGTCTAGGTTTGAGTAAGTAGTTAATAGTATATGCATAAATGAATAACTTATGCATGTATTCTATATTTTATATATGAGGAGAAAGTTTTTTTCAATGTCTGTTTCAACTTCAGAAACAACTTTTGGAATGTTTTAAACTCAGTAAAGTTATTGATAAATACTTTGCCGTATTCTGTTTCGTACATGTGGTCCGAAAGTTTTGGAAATCTAAAGTCTATGATGAAAATCACGAGTAATTGTACAGAAATCAGTCAAGCCCGAAAGATTCTATCATATTCAAATAGTTGGGGAGAATTCCCAAAGTTTTAGGCACATTCAACGGTATTGTAACATTTTCTAAAAATTGTTATAATTTTCGTAAGTTTTTAATTACGTTGCAAGTAGTTAAATTCGTCTGAAATCTCTATGAGTTTTGATTTATGAGTAATGATTTAGGATTTTTCAAAAATTATCAAGTAATTTTGAAATATTTCAACATTCGTAAAATATTGCTTACAGAAATTCAATAACTTGATCAGAATTAAAAAACAAACTACTCTGTCATCAGAAACTTTTAAGGATTCTGGACCTTGGAAAAAAAATTGTTCTATTGACATGTTTTTGTGCAAACGTCATTTGCTATTTTGATAACACATTAATTCGAATGTTTATCTCGAGCTGGCCGTCAATTACAGATTCCTATTCTATTTCTATACGTGTAATCGTCGGTTTTGTCATTGGTTCGTGACGCTCCCGGAGGAATTTTCGAATTACCCGTCAATCTGCATTGCTCGTCGCTTAATTTATTCCCGACAATTTCGATGTGATGCGATTAATTAAGTAGTTGTTTTACGTTGAAAACGGTTTTCTGCACCTCGAACTCGTAATTTTTGTGACACACGAGTTGTACACAAGTTCCAAAGTTCAAAAGTCATGAAATTCGACTACACTAGACTAAGACGATTTCACAAAACTATCGACGCTTTTCTTTATCACAAATAAGTCTCCTTAATCAGAAGTAATCAGCGAGTGCTGCCTCTGACATATTGCGAAAAATCTAAATCTCTTTTAATTTATTTTACACTGAATAAAAGAAAGCTTAGTACTGATTTTAGAACGTTAGTTATTGTCTTAATGTACATGAAAGGCTTTAACAAATCGTACAATTTATTGACATCTTTGCATACTTTTATTAGGCTTCCCTGAGTATTTGAATTCGACATTTTGAGGAGACAAGTTATATAAATCGTACTGCATTCGTTAGGTTCTACTCAGTTGAGCAAGCTCTAAGTTTTGCATCTTTTGTACGGAACTGTCCTGGAAAAATACTTTTTTCATATCGTCGCGAGATGAATAAGAAAATTTATTTTTAAAATAATGGCGATTTATTAAGATTTATTTGTATTTTGCACAAATTTTTTCACCTAATCGCACAGTGTTTCTGACAAACCTCTTTTTACATACTGCTATCTTTTTCTTTGCACAAAGTAAGTTTTTCAATAATTGTTATTTACCTTTTTTTTTGCAGAAAATTTTAATGCACTTGTAATTCACATTCTTAACACTTTTCCTATGAATTCATTTATACACAGTGTCACTATCTACTTTTTATGATTCACGGACTGATCAACTTGTGCGCTTTTCACGAAGCTCAGTGAGTAACGTTCAGTCAAATGAAACATCTTTTTTTTTAGCAGCATCATAATATGGGAAGAAAGTTATACACTGAAAAAAAAAAACCTCTTAAACAGTACGATACTTGCATTCAGTATCTGCTATAATTCCATCGCGACGTGAAAACGAAACGAATTTACAGTTGTTTTTAACATACTTTTCGTAAAAAGTATCATATGAAGCAGCTGTTTTGAGTAGATCACTTACACAAAATGTGAAATGTTGGTGTAGCACAAGTCAAGACAATGGAATTATACTTTATGCAAAATTTCAAATTGTATAATATGGGTTCAATATATTTTAGTGCATCAACGAAAATTTACAATTTTGATTCTACATTAAGCTATTTGAAAAATCAACTTATCCGATCTCATAAATGACAAACTGCTATTCTACTTTGTATGAATTCATATATGGTATAGCACTTTCAGACAAAACTTCCTCTGCGCATGCACAGATGTGTCACGTGACAAGCTTCTTCCTCGATGCAACAGTATGGCTGAAATCGGACGGATTGAAGCGTCTATTGACGTCTAAATTGTATTAAGCAGTGTGCCGAATAGTAGGAATTTATTGCATGGCAATACAGTCCTTCGTTTCTTTTTCCTATTTTTTTATCAGTTTCGTGCTTTGTGGGTGCATTTTTAAAGGATCGTGTTCACCAACTTTGGGAAACGATATTGATTTGTTTTGATTATGTTTTGTTGATTATGTTTTTTTTTTGTTATTGTGATCATATTTTGTTGATTATGTTTTGAGCTTTTGGTCATTGGTCATTAGTCTTTGATAATCGGTGATAATATATTCACCTTCACAGATGCCTAATTTATACAATCTAAATTTAATATTTTATAATAATATATGAATTACTTTTTTTATGACAGTAGTACTTAATTTTTCAGTATAGCTTATATTACTTTTCATTACACCATAGTCTATGAACAAGTACAACATTACAACGTAATTCAAATACATGTACTACCTACATCAGATTTTGCTATACCAACTATCATTTTTTAATAGATATTCATCTCGTGTTTTCGGAGCAAGACTAGAATAGCACTTTTTAAGAAAAAATTTCGGGATTACTAAGAGGTTTTTTTTTCAGTGTACTGTATGAAATCAATTAATCGAAGTTATTTTTCTCTTTAGTTAGTAAATTCATTTTTTTGAATTTAAAATGTTTTTTGTAGGCTTGTAAAAACTCCTTTTACGATTGACCTCATGCTACTTTTCGTTTTAAAACACCAAAATTTGGTTGTAAATATGTCACGTTGAATTAAGAATGACCCTTAATTGTCAAGGGAAAAAGATTATTAAAAAGCTGGAAAATGCATAATATAACAACCGTTTCTAAAAGTGAAATATCGAAATTAGAAACAAAAAAATGTTTCACGCATCATTTTCCTTTGAACGAGATAATATTTTTAATAATTTAATGCTCTCGTCGGATCTAGATCGACCTATAGGGGATTTGGGAATTTCGTTTTTAAAATTAAGCCTAATGTGATAAATACATATCATTACTGATCAAAAAGTCTGAGATTCCATACGTTTAACAATAAGCCTTATATAATCAGTATAAAATGTTAAATTCGGAGATATGAACTTTTTTGAACAGTTCCTTATATCTGTCAACCTTAGACTGCTTAATCAGTATTGATGGGATTTCATGTAATCAAACTAAAGATAATTCTCTACAATTAATGTTCATGAATATTTAAAAATTTCGTTCAGTAGTGGAAACTAAGCTGGAAAAAACGCGTTTCGCAGTTGTTGAAATCTAAAACAAACCCTTTGTAAATCTTCTTGAAATAGGAAGTAGTTTTTGGTTGGACAAGGATTTTATCGTCCTGAAATAACGCTGTAAAGTTTGCGCCACGATACCTCGTTTTTCACAAAAGTAAATGAACGCGTATAAAAGGAAGATCCCAAAAAGGATTGCTTGTCTCAAGTGACGGAAACGTGACTTCGCCATTGAAATACATACCGTTCAACAAAGAAAAACTTGTCTATAGAGAATGGTATGCTTTTTTCGTTTGAGAAATTGTATCTGCAATGTGGTTAGGCCGTTTCTTATCTTCTTGTGCAGGCCGTGAAGAGGCGAACCAGACCGGGGATTCGTAATAATAGGTCAAAAGATCGTTTCACGACAAAACTATCTGTCGCAATTTAAATACGTTCCAGAGAATTTTTAATACATTGCTTTCTCAAGTGTTTCAAAATTTCCAAGCTTCATGAGTTTCACGTGATTATCGATGAAAATATACTTATTTGTATTGTTAAGACACGATAAAAAACTTCGAAATCTCTAAAGAACTATATTACAGCTTCAATACAAATTATATGTTGCTTACAATTAGTTCAATGTATAATATAGTATTCCTTTTTTAAAATTCGAAAAGATTGTAGTTGAAAGAAGTAATGGATATGTACTAAGAAAACATTAGAACCCAACAAGTTTTCAACTTGCAAATGTAATTCGATATTCATTTATAAGATTCTAATTAAATACAATATATAAGCGTAACTATTTTCAGTTAAAAAACTTATTGAATTATTTTTTAAAATATTTTCTGTTAGTTAATTTGATATCTATTATGAAATCTAATAACAATAATTGTATGCGATAGAAAAAGTAAATTTTGATACAAGTTGTTTCGATTTCGTCTTACAGTTGCCAAGTACAGAACGAGCTCTTTGAGCGAAACGTGGTATAATTCGGGACTTGTATACAAAAGAAATGACGAAATTCGCTTGATTTGCTGTTTCTGATGTGACTGTTTTCAAGAGAAAAAAGGGTCGCTAGCAGTATTTCGTGTCGCGGAAATTCTACACAAAGAGTCAAATGAACACAGTATGCAAATCTCAATTTGGGTTTATTCCTTTGTAGAAAGAAATTTCAAAAACGTGGCTTTTTATTTCATAACAATATTACATCATTTTCTGTTATCTTCTTTTTGATTGTTGAATGTAATCTTTCTTCTAAGTATACTCGAAAAATTTTTTATTTTCAATATTGACTCATACTACCTATGTTGAAAAAATTGAAAAAACTTTTAACTCAAATTCTCATACATTGAAAAAATAATTGTGGTTGGCTGAAAGAAACGTTAATTCGTTATTTGAGCGAGCACATATTTTACTCACAGGATTAAATTTTCACTGTAGGAAAACAAATTTCATCAAACTCTGAAAAATTTTGCTCAAGTCGATAAAATTTATGTTTCGGTGCCTCATATTTGTTTGTCTGAATCTACAAAATTATTCATAAATAAATTCTTTATCTAAACTAAAAATGTATACAAGTGAAGCAAATGTTTAATTCGTCAAACGATTCGACCAATTGTTTGCTTGAGCCAATCAAAACTGTTTTTTAGTATATGCAAGTAGGTCAATTTGTTATTCACGATTTTCATTTCATTCTTATGGTAGAAATATCTGAAACACGAATATACATACAAAAATCTTATTTAAAATTTTTGATTGCTAGATCTGAGTCTTGAAATATATCGAGCATTATTCTTAAATAATACAAATGTAATAAAATACGTATATTACCTTAGTATTTTGTAACTTTCGTTTTTGCTTTTTAATTTTTACATTTCTCAGTAAACTTTATTGTCATTAAAAACTTTTTGTTGATGTTCCTCATCAATCGTCTTAAATCGGTCAGTAACTATTTTGACTTAATTTGTGTTCTTTTCGAGGCAAGAGTTTGAAAACTCTAAAACTTTTTTTCATATCAAGTAGTTACAATCGTAAATTTTTGAGTCATGCGATTCAATTTAGTATATTGTGTCAAAATTTTACAACTCTTAAAAGTTCAAGTTCTATAGCATGTATACTAATGCAAATTTTTTTCTTGAATCATTTTTACTGCACATATGATTAAATGTATATGAATTTTTCCTAATTTTTTTTAACCACACGTTTCAATTCCAAAAATCTCAACAGCTGGCCTGTTATTTTTTCGGAAAAAATATTTTTCTCATAAAATATACGAATAAAAAATAGGAAATAACCATTTTCTTTATCGTTTGATATTGTAAGTCAATTAGAAGTTGATTGCCTTTTGGATATTGGATTTCCACTTCAAAAGGGCTTGGGATAGACACAGGTGTTATGTTACATGTGCATGCATTCGAGAAATAATTCCTTTTTTGAAGCATACGAATAATGTAAAAAAAAACTCATGAGTAAATTATGGGTTTTTTAAACAATTTTTGACAAGTTGACAAATAATTGAAATTTAACAAGTGGCTACATTGAAAACTCTTGTTCAGATTTTTATTATACATGACACCTAGTCTTGAAAATTCCGAAAGAAAATTTACCCAGATATGTATTAACACTTTTTCCCTTGTTGTAGTCAAAATAACGTTTACTCAATTCTGCGAAAAGCTGTTGGGTTTTCTACCATGCATTAAAAAAAACCAATCAGTTAAATGACAAAGGCGACTGATAATAAATAATAAAACATAGTCATCATCTGATGTCTCATTGTCTTTGACAAGCCATTCGTGAAATTTGACAGATCGATGCCCCGAGAACGAAAAGAGCAAAAACTTGACCGATTAGTAAAAAGCGCCGACGACTCTTTCCTATAAAAAACTCCCGTTAAGGCAAGAGACGAGGAAACTTGATTTCCGCGCGGAAATACGCGAAAAAACTCGTCATTTGGACGGGAAAAACGCCTCCAGGAAAAAACGACGGAATATTGTTGGAAAAATCCTGGAAACCATGTTGGCGTGCGTATACCCCCCGGAAAATTTCAAATCAAAAACGGTCACTGTAAAAGTGCGCCATGGCAAATCCAGAAGAAAGGCTAAAGTCGTGTCGATACAAGAAAAATCAGAGAAGAAAGGCAACGCCAATTCACCAAGCAAAGAGGTAAGTAGTTTTTTTTCGGGGTGCCTGACAAAATCTAGAAAATATGAGATTTTCGATAAAATGATTTAGGTTTTTTTTAAAATTTGCTTAAGTTTAAAAAACTTCTAGAAATGTCACAAAATTACCAAATGTGTTTATATGTTTTCGAGGATTTGAGGAACTCTGAAGAAAGTCGTGGAAAATTAAAATAGAAAAAAGTAATTTAAGGAATACTTGGAAATGAAAACGAAATCAATAATTTTTTGGTTTTGCTGTTGGTTGAAAACATGTTTTTGCAAAGTCGAACGCTTTTCGGGTTTTGTCATCGGTAAAGTGGACGCGCAAAGATATCTTTGCGGTACGTGTCACTTTACGGGCCGCCAATTTCTTAGAGGTAGCCAATTTTTCAAAATCTACCGCCTTTTGATTGCGCATGCGCGTGGCACGCATTCACACTCAGTTGTTTCAGCAGACAGCGGTGCTCAGCATGGACGATTTATCGTCACCACAAAAATATCTTTGCGCATTTACTTTACCTTCGACAGAATCCGAAAAGCGTTCGACTTTGCATAAAATATCTTACATAACACGAAAGCAAACCCTCATTTGACGGCCGTCAAATGAGGGTTTGCTTTCATGTTAAGTAATATACTATTAATGCATGTGAAAGGATGAAATGGATTTTTAGAATTTAAAATAAAAATTGTTAGAAAAGTTTTTTTAGAATTTCGAAAATTCTATCAAAATCTACATTTTAGGTCATATTAGAAAAATTCAGTAGAAAACTGGAGATTTTCCACATTCAGTTATTGCTTTAATCGATCTTTGGAAAAAAAAAGTAATGCCTTACTATAACGACTTCCCAAATGAAATTAACAAATTTAACAAAATTTATATGTACAGCAAAGACAAAATTTTTTCCATATCTCAATACAGAAAAGCCTAACTGACTTCATTTTTTAGCTTTTCTTGGATCTCGAATAATCTTTATGTTACCGATTGTTATCTGAAGTTCAAAATCTTCTGAACGTTATTATCACTTATACTTCTAGATTTCGCTAGATACCTTATCATTAGATGGTTCTGCACGTAAAGAGCATGTTTTGTTGGCTTCAATATATGTTAAACATGAATATATTATGAATGATAAACTTTGCTGCACAGTAAGTAATTTTTATCATTTGTAACCGTAATAATTACTTAATTATATCATCATATGTAAGCACCACCTTCATTGCATTTTACAGTTATGAATGAGAAGTTCTTTATATGTTGCTTGGAAAAAAAGTTAGACACATTATTGACGTCTTTTTAGGAAAAATTTTCCAAAAGTCATAATTTTTTTTTAATCAAACCTTGCGCATTATTCTACACTCAAAATAACGAAAATTTATTCACATATTATCTACGTTAAAATATACATAGCGTAATTGTCACTTTTAATAAACATTTCCGAAGTTTGCCCGTTGGATTAACTCACTATCCTGATTCTCTGGAGTGAAATTTGTGCTGAAAGTAAAAATTTTGTCGAAATGTTGCTCTAATTAATTATCTATTTGAAAAACGGGCGTTGTATCCTCGCTTGAATTACCGGGAACGAACGTTCCCACATTTTTTGGCTCGCCCATACATAAATCGATGTTGCTCTTGGTACAATGTTTGCGACGAGAAATTTATTTCCTTCGTACATCATTCGTTATGCTCTGAATTCCTTACCCATAAATCGCGTATCGCCAAAAAAAGGCACCGGCATTATACGTACACTGTTGATGATTTCTGACCTAAGTTTCAGCAAGATGCGCATCAATTTGTAAATGTAACTGCCGAGTATAAAAGACAACCGAATTGAAATTTCGTAGCTACTAACTTGATATATAACTTATTTTGGTAATACTTGGGAATTCCGGCTCCAGCTAGAAATGGCTCAAAAACAAAGTTTTTTTCTTTGAGCCGTGTATTTTTTTTTTTCTCATGTTTCACATTCTAAACATGCTGGGCAAAGCAAAATCAGAAAAATTTTCGATTGTTGAGATCGAAAAAAACCCGAAAAACGGCAGTGTCAACAGGGTGTGGGACCTTCAAGTAACTCAAGCGAACATTTCTAAAAAAAAACCTAAACCGGGTAATATTGCTTTTTCTTTTTTGTTTTTTTTATTCTAAAGCAACATTACCTAGGTTAGGTTTTTTTTTTAGAAATGTCCGCTTCAGTTATTGAAACCTACTATCTCCTGACACAATACCATACACAAAGTACATTATTGTCTGCAAACCAAACCCAACTTTTTCTCTACCATTTTATTTCCAAAAAACCTGATCTAAGGAATATCGCTTTTGAAAATTTTCTGATTTTGCTTTTCCCGCATTTTTATAACTTGAAGCATCAAAAAAATACACGGCTCAAAGAAAAAAACTTTGTTTTTGAGCCATTTTTAGCTGGAGACGGAATTCCCAAGTATTACCCTTATTTTTCACAATACATACACTGTAAAAAAAATGTATGGTATTTTTCCCATACCGGTACTGGAAGCAATCAACCCATTCCAGGGATAGTATTTTTCCTATACCAGTGTATAGTAGCTTTACTGTGTATATGTTTCATCTCATTCGAGTATGGGATTTTGAAATGTGGAAAATTGAAATGAAGCAAAAATATTTTTGCCCCCCCCCCCCTCTCCCCCCTCTCCTTCCCTTGTTGTACCGGTCACCGGTCACCGGTACTTGGGGTATTTCTATTAAATTTTGTCCTGAGAGTCATCCTAAGTAAGAAATTTTTTCCTTGAAACCCGAGTCAGCGTTATTCCTCATCACAGCTGCGGCCCCAAGTTCCTGGCGCTTGATTTTTGCGACTAATCGGCGGTCACGATGCAACAACTCCACGAGGTCCTTTACAGAACCCGAGAGTTTTGGTGCTACTTAAAATTTTTTTCCGTGTAGTAAAATTAATATATTAATATTTACTATACGAGACATTGAAAAAATGCATGAGCAAAATATAGTAAATAAGCAATGGTCGTAGAAAAGTGTCGAATGAAGTATAGAAAAATGCAGATTTTCGGAAATGTACTATACCGGGCATTGGAAAATTTAATAGCTTTTTTACCATATAGTTGAAAAAATTATTGAAAATTTTTCGTGCTTGGGTAAGATATTTTTAGTACAGCGAGAAGGTAAAAATAATATTCTTCCATAGTAAAATTACTATATTTATCTTTCACATACCAGACGTAGAAAGAATTCATGAAAAGAGTAGTAAAAGTCCTATGGTCGAGGAAAAATTCTATTGCGGTATAATAAATTTCGAGGTATAGGAAATTTACTACACTATGTTATGGAAAATTTACAAACTTTTTTTACAGTGTAGTTTTGCTGCGAGAGTAATTATACTTAAACTCCACGTTAACGATCTGAAGAATGAACGCGAAATCTTCGTTAACGAGTTGTCGGAGTAAGCCCCACCACTTGATTGGTCGTGCGTTGTTAGTGTGGATGAAACCTATGAAACGCGCCCGAGCAAGTGCGGAAAAAAGTTTACCTGGCTTATAGCCTTCCCATTGGCTGATCACTCTGGCGACCACAAACGCTTCAGTGATGGGGGTAAAATGACAGAGGGGAACGCTCGTTAATATGGATTTCGAATGCTCGTTAATGTGGGTCACTCGTTAATGTGGACCTCGTTAACGTATAGTTCAAGTGTATTTTTATGCATACCTTTGAAACTTTCACAAGTTGACATTGACTTTTTGAGCGATGTTTCTTCTGCAAAATTTAGCTATCCCTGAAGAAGTGTTTATCTTTTTTATAATTTTATGTAATGTTTAATTTCACATTTCTATATTAACTGTTATATTGTTTAATAAAAACACAAGTTTGACCTCTGAAATAAATTAGATAATGGATATTGTTATAAAATTGTGCCGACAAATTTTTCGTCAATTTTGATTGCAGACATACATCGATCTTTTTTTTAAATTAACATTTTAATTATTGCTGCGGTTTTTTTCATTACACATTTAGAATGATAGTAATGCATTTCTTATTTAGGATGCTCTTAAGAGTTTATGTAATTAACTCGGGAAATTACGAACAACTGTAGAGCGAACAGTTCTGAGCTTCAAAGAAGCCTTATTCGTGCGTCGAGACAGTTCGACGAACTCGAGACGAGCAAGAAAATCGAACACGTAGTGACACATTTCAAATAAGCAAGGCATCTAAAATAATCTCTAAAAAAGTGACAGTTACTGTAATTTTTATGACCATCATTAAAATGCAAGGCTATACTTGCAATTTGTTTATTTGACTACGGAATATTTTCTTATAATTTTTGTTTAGAATAATTTTACAAGTATGCAATGATATGCTACTAAATATCTGAAATCTGACTTTGCGTTTATTTTTTTAATTTTTTCAAACCGAAAATGATTTCCAACGTGAAAAAATTGATTTCAGCACAAGTAACAACTATTGAACAGTTTCGAAACATCTTGAACTATTGGCATTTGAAACGAGACTATAAAATGAGAAATGTATGTCGCATTTACCCACGACCATCGAGATATGCTAATGAATTCGCTACAAACTATTATAATAAATAAAACTTGTAGCAAAAGTCGGTTTTGACAACAATTAAATCGTTTCATCATACGTTTCAATTTATTGCAACTTCAATCGTTTCAAGGAAAAACACTATAAACGATGAAACGACGAAAACAAACTTAACATGTCAACTGCGGTCGATCCGCAAGGTTAGTAACCGAAATCACCCCACTTAAATACGAGTTGCAGAGGAAACGTCGGATTCGCTGACTAGAAAGGAGCTAATTACGCAACGTTATGAGCGTAAGGCCAATTTTCTTCGTGATTCGTATTTTAGAAAAAGGCTATAAACGGCTTACAGCAGCCAACTTTGTTCTATTCCCTCAACTTTTCACCAGTTTCGAGTGTGTGGTACACGGACAGGTCGTTCCAGTCCAAGTCGACGTAAACTCATTTCCCAACGAAATTTCCATTCTTCGTCTTTCCCCACTTTCACCCTCGGGTGAGACGTCCGACAAAACTCAAGAAGCCTGTTGTTGAACATTGGTTGGACTTTCACGATGCATTCTAATGGAATATCATGATAATTAAGACTAAGGGCGGTGCACTTTTAAAACTGAAAGACTTCATATTATAAATTAATATGAAAAGGACGTAAGAGTAATAAAAATGAAGAGATAAGTATTTGAATTTTGAACGAGTCTTGCAAAAGTGTATTTTCAACGTCGGCTTTAAGAGGGAGTTGAATGTTTTTTTGTATCATCAAAAGCCGAAGGCAAGCAAGTGTTTTTTTGTTGGTAATGCTACTTTTTAAATAAATATAGTAGATGAAATACCCCACGATCTTTGTATATGTTTGAAAAGTTCTCGTTTGAAGTGACGAAGTAAAAGAAAAAAGAAATAAATTTTGTAAGTCCTGTATTCATTCAAGTCTTCAGCCAAAGTTTGTGATCATCTTCAGGAGCTATATTAGACGAAAATTGTTTTCAATTTCAAAACCAGGCTATATAAAAATTCTAACAATAAAATTTAAAGTAAATTAAAGGTGTGTTCTCATCGAACAGTATAAAAAAATCTATTTTTAAAATTTTTTTAAAGTCAAGAAATGTGACAATAGTATACCTAATGGATTTTACTGGATTCTAAAAGGAAAATGGGTTTTGGGAACGTTTTTCCACGCTCCATACGGAGTTGCCGCGACACGGCACATTCGGGCGTGGCGCGTATTAGCCATATTTAATTACCTAGTCAATAAACAATGATTCTGACTTCGGAATCTCGTAGAGCAACCTTTAATACATAAGTATGGTACGTATCAAAAATGTACGACTAGTTTAACTACGTGAATTCACGTCAAGAAAGTGAAACCTAATTTACTTTTTTTTTCCTTTTCCCAAACTAGTGCCTACGATTTCTCAGGAACCAGTGGATGGATTTTGATAAACTTTTTTTTCAAATGTGTAGAAATGTACCGGCTATCGTCTGATGGACGGTTTTTTCCTTATTGTTAATAACAAACATTTTAAAAATTTTTATAAATGAAAAAAACCGTGAAAAAACGATTTTTTCTTCGCAAGTCTGCCATTTTGAAAATAGTTATGATAAAAAAAAAACTTCCATCAGGCGATAATCACACAACCACAGATAAAGAAAAAATTTTCTACTTGTGTTTCAGACTAGCCATTTTCGAGATTTGGTGGGCACCATCAACCCACCTCATTTCGAAGGCCTCTATTCACACGGGTGTAGTGGCCAAACTAGACAAATTTTTTAATAAAATTTTTTTTTATTTTGTTGTCTCAGGGTTAATAAAACTACAACAAAAAACCACATTGAAAAGAAATGAACATTTACTTCACAGTAAAACTCCAAAAAACGCCTCGAAAAACAGCCAATCCAAGAAATACCCTCTTCATACGTGCACGTCCACAACATCATCTTCAACTCCTATCACATAACATTCTAGCATCCGCATGAAAATCAAAAGTCTGTAAATTCATAGAAGACTTAATAAATAAACTATATCAGGTATATTCTCCCCAAACTATTTTTAAACATTACTGTGATGGACAACAGCCATCTCATTTGTGATTATTATAGAAATCGATTACATCACGAGTAGAATAACGCACAGTATAAGATATGAAATTGGAAAATAAATTCTGAGTCTTGGTGAATAACTACGTTTTAAACTAATAGAATTTATGTTCTTATAATGAATGGTGTTTTAGTTATTTATGTTCACTTATCTATGAATATTATTCTTAAATCTTTAAATGAATATCATGTCTCCAATGACGATAATTTAAAATAATTACATAAAATTGTTATCAAATTTGCGTTGATGTTCAGTGGTCATTGAATAAGTCCTAAAATGATTGATATTTGCTGCATGTTCCTTAATGCGTGTACCTAATTTCCTTATCGTATTATCAACATAAATAGCATCACAAGATTGACGCTCAATGCAATACACAACACCTTCAGTTTCAGAATATGAAACACAGTCTTAACCTTTCATAAGGAAAGATAAAGACTGTGTGACATTACGTACAAGTTATAGGAATGGAAATTGTTTATATAAAAAAATGAGGAGATTAATGTTCGACGAGGTTGGTTTTAGAAATGAAAAAAATTGATTATCATCAACCCAGAAAACTACTGAAATGTAACAATAAAAAATTTTCCGAATTTCTACGTTTGAACTTGCTTGAGTACATTCTCCACACTCACCCATATAGCTCTGTGTCGCCAACGTCTATGGTAATGCTCCCGATACTCAACTTGTTGTGTACATAATATACTATTCTACGTCCACGCCTCTTTAAACTTGTTTTTCACTGAAGTCGACATAACAACCATTATTGATTCATGCATCACGCCCAATAAGCAAGTTCTAAAAGAATAATTAAGCTAATTATCTTATTATTTTTAATTATCCTAATAAGAGTCCAGAGCTCGGAATTAATGGCCGGCGCGATATTACGAGGGCCCATGAAGACGCGCGAGCGCGTGCATGAAATATGAACTGCAGACTTGCCGCATTTACGGACCTGAAAAGGTGGTTCCTTATTAATGTAAATGACGGATAGTGGGGTAGGTAAGCGAGAAAGAAAATGGCCTGGTGGGAAATTACAAAGATTTCTACAGTTTGGCTAGTTCCAAGGGGTTGAGATTAGCCCGAAACCCGCCCTCTCAAACGCCACCGAAGACCCTCTACAACCACCCTCTACAGACGTCGGGGTACTTCTTTTCTCCAGTACGTCACAATGAGTTATTCTTAT
Source organism: Platygaster robiniae (assembly GCA_028476575.1). NCBI lineage: Eukaryota > Metazoa > Arthropoda > Insecta > Hymenoptera > Platygastridae > Platygaster > Platygaster robiniae. The sequence continues at coordinate 11,147,965 of CM052023.1, read as the reverse complement.
ACTCATCCCTCGGCATAAGACTCCGTTCGGATTTAGGACAGCGATAAGTTACGGATTATGCCGGTGCTCATGCTCTTCAATTCGCTTACTTTCGACCCACTCTTTTCCCTCAACACGTTTTTCACAGGTTTTAATCGAACATTGCGATGAAAAGTAAAAAGTGTTGTTTCTCGCGCAGATTTTAGGCTTTTCTTCCTCAATTTATAGTTGACGAAGTAAAACGCTCATTTTCAAACCAACTTGTTCAATTTCATGAAATTATCGAAATTCTCATTATTTCTTATTTTTTGTTTTCTTCCTTTTTTTTTATACGCGTTACTGCAAATAAAATGAAAATTAAACAAAACCTTGAACCTTTTAAAAAGGTAAAATTTTCTTGCTTCCTGTCGAAAATCGTTTATATCATAATTATAATCAAGCCATTGATAGTTCTAAAAAACCATAACTATTTGAAAATCTTCAAACAATAATATATCATTATAATTCCAAATGTACGAATACTAAGTTTTACTACTTTACCTTTCAATAATCTAATTTTTATAAGTTCTCGAAAAAAATCATCATCATTGTGCTACTAAATAGCTGCGAGATCAACTCTAATGATTTACTCAATTTATAAATTTTATTCTTATACTTCGTTTCGCCCGATTCGACTCACAAAATGAGAAAAATCTCCTATCCAATCGACGGAAGCTCATATCCCGTATCGACGGTATCTCGCATTGTGAAAATAGGCGTTCAAAATCGGCTAACGAGAGCATATTGCTGACACGCGAGAAATGGCTACAGATCGAAGAAAATTCAGGCGCCACATTTATTTGATCGCGCCTCAAAGCACACTCATTTCCCAGAAACGATGTATCGATTCTATCAATATTTTTCCACGCCATAAATTCCTTGTCGCGACCCACTTTTCTCCCTTCCTCAGGCCGAAAAATAAATTCTTAGAGGAGCAGCTATAAATTTTTAAACAGTGGTTCCACAAAGTGATTCTAATGGAAAATCTCATCTGAAATAGAAATAAAGATAAACTGTGGAATGAATGAGCGTGAACTACAGCATAGAAAGTTCATTATTAAATTCATCTGGAAAACAGGAACAGCTTGTACTTCGAATTGCACGAAGGAGTGTTACAGTCTACTTTGTAGTAGTAAATATATTATTAACCTACTGTTCTTTCTTGAATATGTTAGAGTTTAAGCACTGGAGATCGTATTTTTTAGGCTCAAAACTGTAAATGTATGATAAAATTTTTTTCAAGACGAGAAATTTGTTTTTGTACATTTGTGACTCTTTCGAGTTTGATATTAATCTTATGCTTGAGTTATATCTTAAATCCGTTTTCTGTTGACGTTTGAATAATGGTTCAAACATTTCCCGAAATCAGAGAGCTTTCAGTTTCTGTTAAAAACGCGAAGATTTTTTCTGCTCTTTTTATTAATTTTATACAATAGTTTAGATTAATGAGTCACCATGAGAGAAAATAAGAATTTTTTAATTGTCGAGAATGAATTACTCATAATGTATAAAGCCTCTTTCAAAATTCTCGTTATTCAATAATAATAGAATTTCCGAAAAGTGAAATCATAATTTTATATTCACTATGTGTTGTCAAAATCAAGAATAAAATATTTAAAACCATTACCTATATATTTTCAGAAATTTGGAATCTTTTTTCTCAAATCAGAGAGTCTGTAAGACTCGTTAGAGTTATATTATGTAATTTATTCCAAATAACGATAATTTGGGAGAAAATTAACGAATTTTCTATAGTTAAGTTCATGTTTTAACACTTTAAGCAAATATTTCTCCAGCTTTTGTTTGTTGTACAAACTAGCGAATGTAGAAATTTTTACTCTCTACTCGAAAGTACCACGAAGAAAAGTTTTTTATCGATTAGTTATGATAATGATATTCATAAATAAATAAAGAAATAAGACGTTGCTGGATAGACGAGACATTAGGTTTCACGCTATCGACATTAATATTCTTAAATCTGCAGAACTGTTATTTGAAGAAGGGAATTAACATTAACAAAAATCGTAAGTAAAACACTTTATCAGAATTTCAAAATAATAAGATGAGAAATCATGTATCAGGTTCAAAAATTAATAAAACATTAATTTTGTTGGATTTGGAATTGGATTTTGAAAAGAATCATTATTTTTCTCAATCAATTACATTAATTATCTCTAGTGAAATTTATAAACAACGATTCAAAAATATTTGCAACTTCCTCATGTCCATTTCTAAATAAATAACTTGAAACCAATCTTATAAATTGCATTCAAGAAACACAATTCCTGTCATTTATTTAGGTTTTTTTTTTCTTTCTTTCTGTTCAACAAAATGAAAGCAAGAACACTTTAAACGCGTTTGAAATATTCAAAAGCTAAACTCTGAGGTGGTTTGAGAATAGAGGCTAAAGGTTTTTTTTGTTCTCGTTTTTTCACTGGATTGTGGTATTCATTTGCACTTTTTCCGCTGTTAAACATACCTTGCACTCGCCGAAAGAGTCTTTTATTTTATGGAACTTGCCCGTTATTTCATTTCAGTGAGCGCGATGAATAGAAATGGAGCAAAGCATCTGTGAACGCTTCACATTCCGAACGGAAATGCATGCAGAATAACGATTCTAAATTTGCAGCAATGTTGGAATCCATTTCCCCGTGAAAATGAAGCAAAATTTCTATGTTAATCATCATTAGCGTTCTCGATTTTCAATCGTTGTTTTCGTTGAAAACACAAAGTTCTGTGCATGTTGGTAGCCTAGGTATACCATTTTGCTACTGAATGAATTGACAGGACAAGTCAAAGAACTACAATTAAGTTATCGTTTTTTCGTTTTTCAGTTAATTTTTAACGAAGTTTGCCATTAAACGAATCTGCTATTTTCAATACAAATTCCATTTTTGGCCTTTTTGTCACCTGAGTAAGTCATTTCCTTAGTTAAAATTTTTCATTTTGTTCTGGAGACCATCAGTTCTTTTGATTTTGCTGTATCAATTGTAATTGTTAATGTTAAGTTTAGTTTTTGAACGTTTTCATATTTCGGAAAGTGAAGCTCTGATTATATTCAAAATAGCGAATCAAATACATATTCTTATCTTAATTTTTACTTTGAATAATACGGCCGTTTTTGATTATTTTTACAGCTGAGAATAACTAACACTGAAGGCAAATTTAATACCTAGTAGTAGAGTATACATTATATTTAGTACATCGATCTGGCATTACACACTTATTAGGTTAACTTGAAACTTTCTTTTATTTTTATGCGAAAATTTCCTTGAAGCTATTATCAAAATTTTCAAGATTACTGAACCTTAATCACCCTAAACTTCAAGGGCAATCCTTAGATTTTAAGGTTACTTCAAATTTAAAGAATAATCTCGGCTTTAGCGTTACCTTCAACTTTCAGAGTCTGCCTCAAGTTTCGTAATCATATTTTTTTAACAAATAATCGAAAAGTTTAGATAACTTGAGTATTGTACAGTATTTCTGGTTACAACACAAAATTTTTAGTTCTTCAATTTCTTTCATTATTTCTTTTTAAAATTCTTTAATTCGTTATTCTACAAATTTCCAAGATTAGTCTGTAATTTAAGTGTATTGCTTGTAAAATTCTTGGTAACCTCAAAAAAAGTTGAAGATAATTCTTTAAATTTAGTATAACCATGGTAATAATTAGAAGTTACCCTACAGTTTGAAAGTGACCCTAAAACATTTTTAAGATAATTTTAAAGTTTGTGGTAGGCCTTTGGAAAGAAAAAAATTCTTAGCTAGCTCTGAAAAAATTTTGTGATAACCAAGTAGTTTAAAAGTAACTGAAAAATGTTTGGTGTGAACTTGAAGTTCAAGACCAGTCTCAACAAATATTAAGAATAAACCGAACCTAAAATTTAAAACACATTAGAAATTCAGAAATACCCTTACAAAGATCAGAATAACACTGCGTATTCAAGGTTACACATTGAAATTACAGAGTAGGTTCAGAAAGTAAGGAGTTCCTTCCGTAACAGCAGTATTGCTTACTAAAGTAATTATTCACACGCATCTCAAAAATCATGAGCGTTTCGAGATAAACTTTCCCCTGCAATTAACGGAATAAATGCAGTCGAAAATGGTTGAACAGGTTTGCAATTCTTTTTTTACAAAACCTTTTTCTCACACAAGACATTGTGTGTTAACGAAGCTCCTGTACCCGTAGCACGGCTGATATTAACGCTTGGAAGCCGGTGAATTATTCCGAGCACTCCCCGAGCATTAGCCGCAAAAAAAGCGTGGCATTTTTTAAATACTTTCTTGTCACGTATCAGGTAGAACAGTGCGTCGGGAGACCTTGTAGTACCATTGGTACCGTCAAGTCAATCATAATTTCCGATGCCAAGTGATAACTGCCGACACGTGGTTATGTATGGGAGCTCAATCACGAATGAGCAGGGGTATCAATGCGTTTTTTATTCGAAGCAGAATATTTCTTTTTCCAATTACCCGACGAAACTTCCTTCATTTTTATTTACGTCCCGCTGATGAAAACTAATGAGATTGCGAAAGTCCTTCGTGACTAGAAAATACGAGCGAAAATGAAATAGGGATCGAAGGGAGCAAACTTTCATTTTGCTCGTACGGTTGGGTTCTTTATGTTTCTTGAATTATTTATGCAAAACTACGACCCAAGATATTTTTTTTAGCAGATGGGAAGAAAGTTGCGCACTCACTTATATTGTTGAAAAATATTAATTAAGTTCATCTTTATTTTTAACGCATTTAAAGCATCTTTATTTTAAGTAAAATATCATATTGATAGTAATGGTCATAATTCTTAGATTTTTATGTTTCCACTTTCCTTCCGGGGAACACATAAAAATTATGTCCTTTCTGAATCTTTCAACGTCTGTCAATTACATAAGTATATAAAATGATATCGTGTTTTTGATCGAAATAGAAAAATATTCGTTCAAATGGGAGAGTTACACCTAATTCTAAAATGTTTATCGAAAGATCCACGATAATTTTCATGATACTGTAGTATCTGTTAAATCTTTGAGTTCATGAATTTTCCTGGCAAGGTCAAAGGTATTGCAAAGTTTACTTTTTTTTTTTTTTATTCATGTGTAAAAAATGGCATGGAATCCAGGATTAATTATCCAATAATAAATGCAGTTGCGATTCACAAATGCCTGGAGTAATGAATTTGTAACGTTAAATTTAAAAAAAAAAAGGATTGTGAAATAAAAGCTGTTACAACCTGAAATTGCGAGAACATTTTTCACTTGTTCCGACAGGGAGTGACATTTTTATCCCTTTTTTTTTTACATTTTATCTCATGGTTCGCTTTTCCCGATACATACATCCAAATGATGAAAGCCAACTTCACTGCATGAGAATTTGCGTTTTTATGCTCCGTGAAGTTTCTAATTAAAAATGTAGGTTCTTTTTTTCTTGTGCCAATTACGTTTTCTTAGTTTTAATTAGGAGTAAGAGCAGAATCAACAAAGCAATGTATTTCTTCGCGTGATTTTGAAAGGTAGTACGTGAGGAATTATTTTCTATCTAAAGACAGTTCCATCAAAGCTGATAAAACCGAACCTAATGGATGAACCTAAAAGTTATTTATACGATGTATCGTTAGAAAACAGGTGATATTCTAAAGAATTTTTCTATACTTTTTCAATTCTGAATTTGATTACACATCTCTATTTCGCCTCTAACAATTATAAATATTTTTTTTTGTAATTTATAACAATTTTTCAAAGGTAATATGATTTTGTAGTAAGTTTCTAGAATTTTGGATATTCTTGAATCGAAATCATGATAGTTCTCCTTTGTATTTCGAGAAATTTTCAAATTCGACACGGAAATTTCATACATTTTGCCTGTGTTTCCAAAACATTAACGATTTTGTTTAAACAGAAGAACATTGATCAGAGGTCTAACTTTAAGGTTTAACTTACTGTATTATAAAAAAAAAATTAATAAATAAATTTATAACATCTTTAGTTGAATTAGCTGCCTTTGACTTCAAGAGAAAATGTTCCTGTATTCCAGAATATTGAGTTCGTACATTAAACAAATAATTAGGAAAGTATACATAAAATTTTCTATTTTTTTACTTTAATATTCAAGTTTTGTATTCTTTCCTACATAGTTTGAACCATGTCAGGCAGAGGACAATACTCACGCAATAGACAATAGTCATAAAATAGTCAGATAGATGTCAGAATACATTCCTAGCTTCTATCTATTTTATGACTATTGTCTATTGCGTGAGTATTGTCCCCTGTCTGACAGGGAATGAGAAAATTTTCGACTCTGTCATGAAGAAATCAACATTTATTCACAGTTAAAAATTCTGCAAATCAACGTTTTCATAATAGTTATGAACTTTTCATACCGGTATTCGCATATTTATGTTCTAAAGTCAAAATTCACAATTTTAAAGCAGTCAGTTATTGTATGATTTATTTTCATATGTACTTATTTCCAGACATGATTTCTCTCCGTTTTTTTTTTTTTTTTTAATTTTACAACTTCGTTAGTTTTAGTCAGTCAAGTTTCAAGAATATTTTACTTTGATTCTTGAATGTTCAAATTTCTTGATATTCGAAAAATGTTTCGTCAGTTACTATGAATAAATCAAAGAGCTTTTGCATTTTTTAAATCCTAGGCATATGATTTTTGATTTTCTAATTTTTGAGTTTTGATTCGTAACTTTGAAAACAAGTTATAGTGCCTTGAAACCATGATATTTTTTTGCTTAGAAATTTTTTTTTATATATCTTTAAAGTCAACTATAAAATTTTTAACACTATTTAGTACATGCGATTGGCAATAACTCGCGTCATGTGACCGTGAAATTATAAGATTATTAATAATAAATAATAGAGGTCCACAGAAAAACTCTCATTCAAGAAATTTGACGTTTTGAAAAAATTTTGGAAAGTGTGTTAAATAAGAATTCCAGCAATTTTTTATGTGTTTAACAATACGTAACGTGATTTCAAAACTTGATAGAAAAACTGTGAATTTCGATATATAAATTCAGATAAATATGAAACTTTATAAATTTTTAAAAAATCATATGACGAAAATGAGATTTTCTCTTTTAGAAACAACTCTACTTTTCTCTAAATATGACGCAAACAATTAAAAAATATGCATCAAGTTCTGCTGAAACTTTTTGTTTTACTCAAAGGTTTTGAATGTATGGCTTTACCTCTAGTCGATCGAGCCCCCTTTTTGCATGATCTTGGGACTTGCATACCCTGCGGGGCCGGCGTATGTATGGATTCTTATGTGGTTTATACACGTGCACAGAATTTCAAGGTCGTCGTGTACTCTCTCGAATTCCACTGGATTTTCGTAAAAATCCCGAGAACGAGTCGCGACGTATAAGGAAAGTCTAGGGGAGACTTCCCCATTGACGACTCTGGTTTATCGGCAGGAATGCGCGCCAAGCGGCAAAGAAAATAATGCATTTGCGAGCGAGATTCTTCGGTACAATTATAGCACTCGGCGTTCTCGCGGCAACGTTACAGCGTTGGAGAAAATAACGATGAGCGCGAATTCAAGCGTTAAACTAATGGAGAAATTCGTGTTACCTACTTGTTGAATCGAGTTTTTCAACAGTTTCATGGATTTGTAACTTCTCGATTTTCAAGAACATTTAATAATTGAAACAATCGCAAAAACAATGTAAAAGTTTGGCAAATATTTTTTGAATCTGCGCTAAAATTCATAAAGCACCATTTAAAGTTTGGAAAATCCCTTGACACATTTCATAAAAGTATTCATTCATAAAGCACAGAACTGACAAGAATAGGAGGTGTTGTTTCCGCACAGGCTCAGTATTTTTGAGAGAGCCATTTTTCCATGTACTCTCGTCTGCAGCTGCTCAGCTTCATCCCCTCGTACGTAATGTACTATTGCCATCCTAATAATATAATATACTATTTAAACATTCGACAATTTTCGTAAAAGTCCAATGTTGAAAATTAATTGAGTTTCTAGAGTCTTAAAATTTAATATTGAACGTGCAGAATATTAAATTATAAAACTTATGTTTCATTTGCTTATAATCCCCGGATTTAGTCACGCGATGTCGAAAATCGATGACTTTCAAAAAAGTAGGTATCACATTTTTTTAATATTCACTTTATCCTAATGAAACTTAAAAAAATTCAATCGGTTTGCATAAAATATGCTGCATCTTTTCCAAAAATTATTTAAAGGGTGGATATTTAAAGTCACATAACCGCCAATTTTTCAAAAATTTTTTTTTTTTTTTTTTTTTTTTTTTGAAACTAAGCTGATACCGTCATTTCTGCGATAGAAGCAAGTCAAAATTCGCAAAAGTTTTATTGTCAGAATTTTTCAAACATTGCATTTTGGTAACGGGCGACCTATCGGCAATTCAAAGTCGTATATTCACCAATGGAAACTTATGTAATTTAATGAAAAAAGTTATTTAATGTCAAAAACCGTCAAACCGCTCGTTTGATAATATTGTTACATACGTTGAAAAATATTTTGATACAAGAAGCAACGTTATTAACAATGTTTTTAACAATAAAAACTACGAATAAAAATGGAAAATGAATTTTTTTATTTAATTTCTATTTACAATCATAAATAATGACAATAATGAACAAAAAGTAAAAATTTATTGGAGTATTTCGTTTATATAACTGCCAAAAACTTGATAAAACTTTCGCGAAACTTGTTTCTCTTACTTTTATTTAGTAAGGCTAAGTTGATATACTACTTTGAACTGCCAGACCCCTCGACTTGTACGTTGCGAAATTTCAAGTGGCCGTGTTTTCCTCAATTTGAATCGAAATCGTTTAAAACTTAAATATGTGACGTATTACCTTATAATGAACAAACGATCGTCAGTTTTTCGAAAAAATTTTTTGGCTTTCCATTAAAAAATCGGAAATGGCGGTTGTACGACTTTGAATATCCACCCTTCATTTGAAAACAACTTTGCTTGTTAAGCAGAATGAATGATTCTGTTGATATTTATATTCGTTTGGTGAAAATACGGTTCTTGCGAGTAATTTTCAAAATTCCATATCATTTGAAATGTTCGAGAAGTTTTAGAGAATTCCTCGGAATAGCTCAACTAGAGCGTGAATTTTCGTGTTAAGCGAATACATGGAAATCGTATAATTTTGGAAATAGCAAAAGTAATTCAGAGTATTTCGACGATTTTGGAAAGCTCTGTTTTTGAATACCTTTGAACCTGATCTCTTTTTAATGAGAGTTTCTCGACAGTTTCAGTGGTTAGACGTTGATTTTGTCGTTGCTAAATAATACTCGCAGTAATTCCAGAACAATGTGGTGCGCCTTTTCTTTTTACATTCAACATCATACAGTTGCTTGTATTTTTTGCATTTTCGGGCACGTCTGAGAGTCTTTGAAACGTTTAGGGCTGATTTCGCATGCAAAACCTTCGTCCCACGCGAGCGTTTAGTCAACTTGTAAACTCGAATAACAAACGGGATTTTTCACGCGGCTTCGTTTCTTGTGTTTCAGTTACCAGTGGGCGGGGGCGGAGCCGTACTGGTGCTTAGCGAACTCGAAAGCATGGCAGCGAGGCAGCAGCGAGAAATCGCCCAGCAAAGACGTCTCTTGGAACAACGCGAGGCCCGCTTAGCCGTGCTCCGAGGCACACAGGTAAAATCCCATTTCAGTTGCACGATCTCGACGTAGATTATTTTGGCTGATGCCCTTGCGACGCCTTTGAAATTACGCTTCTCCCCCAGATCGCGATGTGATTTCATGCGTAATTTCGCAGGGTGATGTTCCGAACCCAACTAATTGGAAACCTCACAAAAACCTCTTGAATGATGAGCCTCCTCAGCGGTATAATGCGATTTCCACTGTTGAGAATTTTGCCTTAAGGATTCAAGCCTGTGTTTCAATGACGCTGTACGAACATGAAAAAAATGGTCTATGCTCATCTGGGAATGGAAGTAAAAATTGGATTTGATAATCAACAAAGGCTTTTCAAAATTAATATTACACAGAGACACTTTAAGATTCACCTTCATACGAATTGAAATTCATGACAGATGATATTCATGAAACCTCAACAAGCACTCAGGCAGTGTAAAATTTTGATAGTCTAATAAAACTCGAGGCACTTCGAACCCTTGAAACATTTCCGACACGATGAGTTTTAATTAAAATTCGGGTCAGACATTTCAACGGCTTTCGCGTTCATTTTAGCGTGATTTCATCTCGGCTCGTGATGTATATTCTCGAGGAACTAATTGCAAGATTTATCATCATTCGATATTCGTTTTAAGAACCACGAGAAAAATTTGCTTGAGGTGCTTAAGAAGAAAATTAATGGAAAAATTGTTATCCATGACTCTTGAATAATGTGCTTACCAAGGTGATTAAAAAAAAGTTTTTGGAAATTCATATACGATGCATCGAAATCTTAGAAAGCACGAAGTGAGAAATTTTTTCCAAAATTTGACCGAAATCTATGATGTTTTAGAAGTAGCTTAAAGTGATAGTTCATTTTCGGCGAATTGCGAACTTGAAATACATCACTTAGGAACAATATCGCTCATTCTTGCAAATTTCAAGTCCAAAGTCTGAAATATTGTAAAAAGTATCTTTGAGCACCATAGAATCAAGTTTTGTGGAGAGAAATTCAAAAATATTCGTTGGTTATTTGATACCAAATTCTTAATGAACAAAAATAAATTAGCCGATTATTTTTGCACGCATACATTTATTTTATCTAAAATTTCATAAAACACTGCAGAATACGTTTAGAAACTCTAGTTACACAACAAAAACATCGTCTTGTAACATTTATAACGAAGCAAATTTTTTTTCCAAATATGAGCTTATTTTCAAATTATCCACATTATTGCATTTGTAGACAAGAATGTGATATACTTTAACGAATTCACTACCGTTCAACAAAATTTGTTTCGTTTGCGCAGTTTGTTCAGCGTCAGTCACATTGTATATCACACCGCCTGTATACTCTGTGTATCAAAAAACGCCAACTAATTTTTTTGTGCAGGAACAATTCGTAATAAATTTCGTATTTCAGTGTTCCTTTCTGCGAATATATAGTCATTTTCTGAACTTTTACACACAGCATTCTTAAGCACAATTGAATGCAGTTTTGCAAAGTGCAATTTAAGAGAATCGTTTTACAAAAAATTGCATTGTTGATTAACGATGATTGTTCAATTTATAATTTATCAATATTCGCTGATGCAGATAATATATCTGATCCAGAAAAATAGTTTTCCCAATGACTTTTTGTCATTATTTTGAAATGATAAATTTTAATATTTAAATTCAATCTATCAGTTGAAAAATGTTTATCACATATAAAGTATAATTTTAATTGTATATAATAACATAATCAGTTATAATTACACAATAATTGCAGAGAGATCTGTGGAAATTCTAATTTACTATAGTAACATCTCGTTCCTTATTTGCGCGTTCGTTAACGACTCAGTCCCGAAGAGTCGTGAAATTTTTTTGGCCGTTGCAAAATAATGGGGCGAACTTTTTAATTAGAGAGGAAACGGACAAAAGGGTAATGTAATGAGGACGTGCAGCGTAAAGTCATTTCCGTACGACGTTAAACGCAAATGACTGAAATGCGAACAAAGGTACCGTTATGTTGACCTTGAAGAGTGATTTGTCCTTGGAAATTGTACCTTCAAATACGTACTTATCATAGCATTTTGTTACTTGAAGTTCAAAGAACATGTGTCAAAAAAGGATAAGTTGGAATGATTTTTGGTGATTTCCCAACTGTTATGACAGCAACGTTGATCGCATTTACCAGGTGTACTCCTAATTAATTTCCGGTTTTTTTGCAAATAAAACACATAATTCCAAAAAAACCGTAACCTTTATTTTATTCAAAGTATTTTCCATCGCTTTCTACACATTTTTCCCACCTTTCTGGTAAATTGTGGATACCACGCCAGTAAAAATCATTGCCTTTGGAGGTGAACCACTCGGTGAGCCATTTTCGTAGATTTTCGTACGAGTCGAAGCGCTGCTCAGAAAGGGCATGGCCCAACGAGGCAAAGAGGTGGTAGTCGGATGGCGCCAGGTCTGGTGAGTAAGCCGGATGATCAAGCACTTCCCACTTGAGCCTTTCCAGCGTGTCACGAACGACTTTCGACTTATGCGACGGCGCATTGTCGTGGAGCAAAATCACCTTCTTCTGTCGTTGTTGATATTCTGGTCGGTTTTCCACAATGGCTCGGCTCAAATCTTTCATTTGCTGTTTGTAGTGAACGGCATTCACAGTTTCACCAGGTTTCAGCAGTTCAAAGTATATAACACCGGACTGGTCCCACCACACACACAGCATGACCTTCCGACCGTAACGATTTGGCCGTGCCGTCGATGTCGATGCTTCACCTGGACTCACCCACGATTTGTTGCGCTTAGGGTTCTCCAGGAAAATCCACTTTTCATCACCAGTAACAATACGATGCAGGAAAGACTTTCTTTTGTATCGTTGAAGCAGCATCTCACAGGTCACTTTTCGATTCTCCATTTGTCTCTCGGTCAGTTCATGGGGCACCCACTTTCCACACTTCTGAATTTTTCCCATGGCTCGCAGACGTTTGGAAATTGCTTGCTGTTGAACTCCCAACGCATCTGCAAGCTGTCGTTGCGTTTGCGTGTTGTCTTCATCTAATAATGCTTGCAATTCGGCGTCATCGAACGATTTTCGCTTGCCGGAGCGTGCGGCGTCGTTCAGGTCGAAATCTCCATTTTTGAACTGTCGAAACCACGTTTCACATGTTCGAAGTGTTAATGCACGATCACCATAAACTTCCACAAGCGCACAGTGGCTCTCGGACACTTTTTTCCCCTGATTGAACATGAAAAGCAATGCATGGCGCATATGCTCAAAATTCGGTACAAAATTCGACATTTTTGAAGCGCAATAAAAACTTACTGGAAGATTTTTTCGAGAAAATGTCAACGCAGTTCAAGCACTCGATATGACTGAACAAAATGACATATGGTATGTGTTATCAACAGTGGTACAAAACAGAACGCCATCCATTAAAAAAACCGGAAATTACTGAGGAGTACACCTGGTATGGTAAATAATAAATTATATTTACCTCCCAAGAAAATTTTAGCAAAAGTGTAATATATTATTATTCATTATTTAATCTATCCATCGAATTGAGGAATCATTTATTTATCAGTAAAATAGAGAAGCGTAACAAATATTGGTAGAGAACGATGAATTAGAGCTTTTAAGTATGTTTCCAGAAAAAAAATTATTTTCAATAATGTGATACAGATTGCCCCAACATATTTACAGAAATAATGTGTACAGTAATTTTTTTTCCCCATAATTTTCGGAGGTGGTTAAATACCTATGGATAAATGTTGAAATTTCAAGTTCTTGATCAGTTTCATTCATGTTAAATCTTCCAAAAAAAAGTATATGACTTTTCAATTATTCCTCTTCATTTCAAAATTTACTTTTTCTGAACTTGAAACATTTATCATCAAGTTTTTTGAGAGTTTCCTAATTTTCTGAAGCAGATGCCAGAGTTTTTCAACTTTAGAAAATTTCATGTAACCATGCAGAATTTGAATTTGCAGATTATTTAATTATTAGTACGTGAAACTTCTAAAGTAGAATGAAAAAGTTTTTGGTTAAAAATATAACCTGAAATTTATTCATTTCCAAAGAATAGTCAGCTACTAGTACGCCCCCCCCCCTCCTCTTTTTTTCTGGAACTTAGGTGACTCGGAAGACGCTCTCTTTTTGTCCTCATTCCTCTTAAATGGTTCCCTTTCTATGCGTCTTTTTCGCACTACAGTGGTTTCAGAGTCACCCTAAGTTGAATGAGGCAATTATGATTTTCAAAAAATTTGTAAAAATGAAATACTTCCTTTTTTTTGAAAACTTCTGAATGGTTTGTCCTTCTCTATTATAACCATGTTCTAAAGCAATCATAAGTTTAAAGAATTTAGGACAAAGTTAAACAATAACGTCTCTTGATTATAAAACTCGGACAGAAGATTTCCTTGCTTAATGGTATGGATCGTGAAATTTTTTGAATATCATCGTTGTTTTGGCCTTTGGTGCTCAAAGTATTAATTGCTTGACTATGATATCAATAAATTTTTTTCGTTATTGTAAAAATCATACACACTCAGCTATTGAGAGTGAAAAATATGAATCTTCATATTTTGACATGCATTCTTTCTGTTTCTGTAAGAGCTCGGACATAAAATATTATGTTTTTTTAGTATTTTCCCACCCCTGCAACCACTTTATCACATTGTACCATATATTTGTGCCCCTCCTTCTCTACTCGTGATGTTTCATAATCATGCGATATTTGAGAAGACAAAATGATTCAAGTATTTCCTTTGGAAACTATAATCGATTTCTTTCAATACCTCGTTTAAAGTATTTTCAATCAAAATAAAGTATTAAAGACTGAAGAGAGACACATATTTTTGATTTTTCGGAATTACCTGAAAATGAAAATTTGTAAAAAAGACGCGGTACTTGAGTATGTACTTCATTTTGGAAAATAATATGATAATTTGAATTTTCTCATAATAGTATAATTTTATCATTCCTAAAGCTTTCAAGGCCTCTAAAATTTTCAAATATTATTCAAAAATTTCAAAATGTGTGATTTCTAAAATTTTTAACCCCACCGAGAAACTCTTACAGCTGCTGCAAGCATAAATCGTCGATAACTTGAAAATGCGGTAGCATGCATTACTACTGTTCCTGTAACGCCATATACTGTTGTCGTTACGATATTTGTCCCTACGACAGGCTTTGTTAAACTCGCTGTCGCCTTGCTTATGCCTGTGACAAGCATAAGTTATTCTTGCTTAAGCAATCTCGTCAAAATCCTGTCACAACCCGTAAATTAGTCTTGCTTAAGCAATATTCGTGTTGTCGCAGCCTTACGGTTTTCTCGATGCCCAATTTCAAAACTTTTCATTCGAAGAAACTATCTGCATTACAGGATTTCGACTTCCCTCTCACAATTTTACAATATTGAGATTTTTGGCGTGGCAGGTTGATGGGGTATACTAGGGTGGTCCTTAAAATGGGTTTGGTCGAATTTTAACCGCGCCGCCCCTAACTTGGTTCCAAATAATTCAAAATAAAATCCCTGAATTTGTTCAGATTTTTTATTCAACGTTAACCCGTGCCCCTAGAGCCCTTCTTTTTCCCATTTAAATAACATGGCATTTTGTCTTTATCGCAGTCAATATTTTTTTGCCGCCATAAAAATCGGCCTAAAAATATAGTTGACACGTCAAATTGCTCGACAGGGTGGCAGCAAACTACAAAAAAATCAAAACTGGTCAATTATAATATTTTGCACGTAATATTCAACAAGCAAAATCGAATAATATTCGATTTTGCGAGTTTTACGTGTTCCAACTTGTTATTTCACTGAATATCTCTAATATTCCATATTATAAGTATATTTTCCGCATATTTTTGATACTTGGTAACAATTTGGGATATTGAGAACTAATGATAAATTATTTATTATTGTTCAATAACGAATGATAACAATTATTCATAACAAAACAATAAAAATATCAATAACAATCGTGTTTTTGAGTATTTCACAATTTTTTGTTCATCAGCAACAGGAAAGAGCAACTGAAGTTTTGTATTGTTCTAAAAAAGCTCCAAAATAGTGTAGAAATAAACATATAACTTGAAAATTAGGATTTCATACATATTCTACAGATTTGATAACTTTAACTGTAGAGTTTTATTACTAATTATGAAAATGTGACATAACCGTACTGTAACATTATATCAGTAACTGTTCGAATCAAGTTGCATTGCCATTCTTCAAGTAGCATTAGAATTATAAATATGTATGGCACTCAGTCATAGAAAGCTTAGTATATCAAATTACAAAGTACACAAAAATTGTGAAATACTCAAAAACACGATTCTTATGTGCAAAATATTATAATTGACCGGTTTTGATTTTTTTGTAGTTTGCTGCCACCCTGTCGAGCAATTTGACGTGTCAACTATATTTTTAGGCCGATTTTTATGGCGACAAAAAAATATTGACTGCGATAGAGACAAAATGCCATGTTATTTAAATGGTGAAAAAAAGGGCTCTAGGGGCACGGGTTAACGTTGAATAAAAAATCTGAACGAATTCAGGGATTTTTTTTTAATTATTTGGAACCAAGTTAGGGGGCGGCGAGATTAAAATTCGACCAAACCCATTTTAAGGATCACCCTAGGGTATACCCACCTAGGGGCTCAAACTATATCTCTCCATTGTATCGACTATGCAACGAATTTAATGATTGTGCCCGTAATGACTCTTATTGTTGCGATTTGTTCTTCGACTCTTTGCATGAATTTATTGCGAATAATGTCAGATATTTTGAGCCAACTCAGGGTTTGCAATGGCCTTGCTTTCGCTCATTGCTCTTAATACTTTGTATCATTAAAATTATAAGTAGCCCTGTAATTGGGTCATTCAGACCTGTTGGGATTTGATGTAAATAAATAAGTTAATAAATAAATAAATGAATAAATAAACAATACAGACGCTTAAATTCTCTATATTCGAAAATGTTTTTGATAATTCATACATAAAAGGTAAATATATTTATGTTATTTCAGTAGGCGAAACATTTCTTCATGAAAAACAATCGGGAATATACTGAATCTTTTTCTTTTTGGAAACGTGCGAACTTGTAAGAATATAAAAATAATTTTAATTGTAGAATGATATAAAATTTCATAATTCCAAGATCAGAAAAAATCCTATTGTAAGATTTAGAGAATTTTTTTAGGTATCAATAATAATAATTGTAAAATCTTTAGTCATTATACTGGTTTTAATTGTAAGGAATATTTCGTCATTCATTCGTTTCAGGAGTCCTTTGAACTTCTGAATTCATGAATTAGAAACTGATACTGTTTAATAATAACACAAAATTATTGACTATTGTAGATTTCAAAAATGAAATAAAACTTACAAATTACAAGTCCTTAAAAATTGGAAATATTTCTTCTCTGAATCAATTTTTGATATCCCAGAAAAACTCCATGAACAATTTATTCTTGAAAAACCTATATGAATGGCTGGCGTCCAAAAGGGGGTAAACCCTCATTTTTCTTTTTTTTTCAGGAAGCCCGAAAAACTTTCGCATTTTCCAATTTACCGACTTTTTAATGACGAAATAGAAACTACTTTTATTGACCTCCGATACACACTGTCCAGAAATATCAGTTCATTATATGCACAATTGTGGATTCTATAAGTATTTTCGTAACCTAGTGGGGTAACCCTAAGGGTAAGTTAACGTCCAAAAAGGGATAACCCACAGATCGCGCGTACTTTCATTTTTACTATAGACATTAAAATGATTCTCACGTTTCCTTATAGAAATATAATACAAACATTTAGGTTTTCGAAAAAATTATTCTTCAATAAAACAGTTAACTTGCAACATTTTACCAGTAGATTTTCCAGGGTCAATACATTTTAAAAGTCTTCTTCGCTCCGACGCTGCTCGCGCCACTTCTCTTTCGATCTCATTTTCTCAGCCAATTTTTACTATGGAAAGATGAGAATTATACCACATTGTTCGTAAAACTACGCTCAACAATAAACCTTTGTGCACGAAACCTAAAATTGCAAAAAAGTATCTATAAAAAGCAATAATTTGAGAGGCAATCACTTTCCGGAACGATTGTTTACACACAACGTTAAACGTGATTCAGACAAAATCAGCTGATTCGCGGGTTCGCTGAACCATGAGTCCCAACTTTACGCCCCTAAATAGCGACCCAATGCTCTCTATTCTCTTAGAACCTCGGCAAAAGAACAAGAAATTAAGAGTTCCCATAAGACGTAACGAGGGGTTATCCCGTTTTGGCGGCGAGCGAGGACATGGGTTACCTCTATGGTCAACTTTGACCATTTTTGAAAAAAAAAAAAAACTAGTTTTCGAATTTCTTCAACATTTCTACACGTGCATTGTTTTGAACAATTAAGAAATGCTAAAAAGTCAATTTCGGAAAAAATGTGGGTTACCCCCTTTTGGACGCCAGCTATTCATACGTATATATTTTTCAGATTGTCTATTTTTAAAGAATTCTAAATATCCAACACTGTAAAAAACTTCTAAAATTCTTTGAGCTCGCAATGTATACTAAACGAATTACATCTTTTGAATAATGGACAAATAAACATTTTTATTATCACGTTAACAATAAATTCCATTCATATTGCGATTCTCACTTCCCCTACAAATTACGACATAATTCATGGAAACTCCTTTCGGTACTTACCATGCAATCATTGCAAACCACTGAAATTCCAGCATCAATTCATCATCCTAAATTCCCAATATTTCCCTCACATAAATTATCGTTCTTCAAGATTATCTTCGTATACCGCAACAAATGTTTTCGCTGACACTAAATTCACGACTGCTCGGGGCATTTATCGCGTGAAATTGAAGCTTTACTCAGCTAAGTTTATACACGCAGTAGTTGATCAACCGTTAGCACATAATAACCAAATTATGAGCACTTGGACGCGTGCACTTACCCGTGGAAGAACATTGTAGCACGTTTCAGCTCGGCCATCGACGCAAGAAGCCTCTTCCACTGTGATTCAACTTGCCCACTTCGAACGCCGAGTCATAAGATCAAGCAATTTGAATTTCGCGCTTCGTGAAAGTATAAACTAACTCTTAAGTGAATTGCAAATGCTTCCATTACTCTTTGCACATTCGAGCAGCATACGCAGCTGAACATTCCCAACTACTTTTTCAGTGAATGTAGGTTAAGTAAGTTTTATTTTTCAGAAATGCATATGCACTATGAATTGCGTTGAAAACTGGCGAGGATTGCTTGAATTTCCAAATAATCAACGAAAAACTGCTTTTTCTACGTGATATTATGTTCTTTCACTATCTTTTTTTTTTTTTTTTTTTTTTTTTGGAATATGTAGAAAAAGATACTGACTTTCAAATAGCATTTCTAACTTGAGTTCAATAAAGTCCGAAACACGTTTTGCCTGCCTTTGTGAATGTCAAGGTAGCAACTTCAACATTTTTTTTGTAATTTCATAGAAAAACTCAAAACCTTATGTAGACTCGAATTTACTAGGCAGGTTTTGGTGGTAAGTTTACAAAATAAATAATCAGTCTTACAATGGTATAAAAAATTTTATAAATTCACTAGTAAATTTCATTATTATCACTATTGAAATTCGTGAAATATGTGTATTCAGTGATATGTAAAGAGTCTGACATACAAGGGGAAGAGTTGCTGAAAAGTGACTGGAAACTAAGGAAACTTTGGCAATGTACATGTTAACCTCTATGAAATTCACGAAGTATAAGGTTTCTTAGTAACAAAAATTGAAAAAAAAAAACTGGTTTGAGTTTGAAAACTCGCGAGAGAAGTGAAACTTCTTACGACGTACTACTGCAAAAAAGAAAGTTTGTTCAATTTTATGATAAAAACAATTAAAGAAACCATAGAAACCAAAGCATGAACTGCGTTCATAACTGTAGCTTTAAACTGATTGAATTAAAATTGTAATTTCAAACGAGTAAATTCAAATCGAAATTTCATATTTAAAGACAAAGTTTCACTTTCCTCCCACATTGCATTTATACCATACGATTCAAAATGTCGAGGAAAAGTAAATCTTTGTTGTCGAATTTCAAATTTTAATTTGATTTTCACTCGTTCGAAATTCTAATTTTAATCTAATCAGTTTCAAGCTACAGTTTTAAACGCAGTTCATTGCTTTGGTTAGAATGATACTTTTAGTTGTTTTTGTCATAAAATTTAACGAACTTTCTTTTTCGTTTATTTAAACTTGCAGTTAGTTCGCCGTGAGAAGTTTCACTTCTCTCGCGAGTTTTGAAACTCACGCCAGTTTTCTTTTAAATGTTATCATGACGAAATAAGAGTAAAAAGTTCAAACTAAAAATGTAGATTTTATGTTTTAAATCTTTAGCACATCCATTCATGACCGAGAATTTTATACATTTTTTTAATTTCAGGATAGTTAACTTGATAATCTTTTCATTTCAGAAGAATGAACTTGATACTTTTATCAAGTTAATTATAACCGAAAAAAAAAGATATTCATTTTAATTTTTCGGACAATAAATTTCACATGAAATATTATTTTCTGATGTCTAATTTATGTGCAGCAATTGATTCCTGTAATAGTCGCCATTATGAAAAAGACCAAAAAGAAAGAATCAAGGTTTTATGGTGACCATTTTTCTGAAAGTCATCTTTGAATCAGCATTTTGTATTTATTTTAATGTCACAATATCAAGTAAGTTTTTTTAAAAAGTATATGATACTGAATTCCACTTTCATGTGTATCAAAATACTGTTTCCATAATATATTTCTGCGATTACTATTTAAATAACAAATAATTTCTATCATTTTTACTATTATAAAATGAACCAAAAAGATATAGACAACTAAAAATGTAGATTTTATATTTACTATTTTCCTAAAATTCATGTAGAATTAGCGTTTAAAATTTATTCTCTTTTTTTTAATTTCAAGTTAATTATTTAGAAACATATTCATTACCATCCGCATTCCGCATTGTTCTCAAATGGTGTCCAAAGTAGAACATCCTCGCACACAACAATAGGGCTTCCCAAGCCTTTGTTACACTCTCGAACGGATTTTACTACCAACGAGCCATTACAAGTTTCACTTTAAAAAACTTTTATGTACCTCTGGCATAGAAAACTCATTTCTCGTCCAGTTTACCATTTCTATATTCGTTTTCCAGCCCTCGGTACATAAAATATCGTACATAAGAAGGACAAAAATATAATATTCACACTCGTTAATAGAAAATCAAAGTCCTAGTTACGTAATGTACTAGTTCAAATCCGAAAATTTTCCAGAACTCGATTCAGTAATTCTTTTTCTCTCACATGATAGAAAGTTCTATTGAAAAATAAAACTTTGAATAAGGCAGGGGTAAAGTGGAACTGATACATTATCTCCCAGGTACGGATGTGCGAATTTGTCGAAACGGGAATATAATGGGCCGATGCGACGCCGAGGTCTGTTACCCGTTTAAACGAGTAAATCCGTGCCTGTTATGTGAGGTATTTAACGCCACGATGACCAAGAAGTCACTGCCAAATGGCAGTTTTGAGGTTTAAATGGCGTAAAAGATTTTCATTTTTATTTCCAATAGCCAAATTGATTAAATGCCTTTTTTTTGTCAATCTAATTGAACTTGCACTTTTGATAAATAGAAAAAAATATTTGACCAGCTTGCACATTTTAACAAAACTTTATGTTTACTCTCAATGTATTTAATTAAAGTGTGTACATGTATTTTTCAAAAATGAGTCTTGATTTTTTGGACGCTGAGGAGGAAACATCACGACATAATTCCTTACAATTTATCAGAAGACCGTTGCATATTAACTTGAAATGATCTCACTAGTGTTGATCAAGATAATTCTCTAGTCTAACCACAACCGAACGTAAGCAATGCTTTGAAAATCGTATAGGAGCTCGAAAATCGAGCTTTCCGCTTTGAAATTCGAGCCATTCATGAGTTCCGCGGGCATGAGCTTTACCTAAGACTTCCCAGCCAAGTGCAGAATTCTGAATAGTCTAATCTTACGTATTAGAACCCTCATCTCTATTACAATTTCAGGATCATTCAGAGTCGGAAAAGACTTGGTATGGAAAGACCAGGATCAATGTGCAAAATCTTATTATTCTTTGGACCCAGAAAATTATGTAAAAACCATTTATTAACTTCAACTCCTGAGTAATGTGATTTCTCCGGTATCGCCCAAAAAGTTGATAATTATCGCAATTTTCCATCGGTTTGACGTTTTGAAAGTATCACATCGCTGGTCGTTTTCGATAAATGTGAAAATACAATTATATTCCTACTACGTTATTTGAAAATTACCGGAAAAGGAATTTTTTTTTAACAAAAAATTTTCAAGTAGATCAGAAAAAAATTAAAATCTCACGTCTTAAATATTTTTTTCCTTTCATTTAGTATGTTCAACGAGCAATATTTTAGTTTCGAAACTTAAGTACATAATATTGTCAAGTTAAAGCATTTTTGAAGTTCATGAATAGTACGTTGCGCTCGATAAGATTTTGTTGCTATTTGTTTTTTGCTATTATCCACTTCTTTTCCTTATTTTTTCACTGTATTCAGTGTTTTTTAAATATTCATTTATATTTGAATTTACTTTAAATCATCAACTTCACATACCTCTGCATACGCAGAGCGAAAGTTTTTTTCTCAACATAATAACGATGCAAAATATAATGTGTTTCTTTTAGGAACCAGCACAGCAAGAAAAACTCGCGAGGTTAAGGCATCGACTGGATCAACAGCAGAGCAAACTCAACCGTTTGCGACTGCTTAGATCGCAGACTGATCAATCGCGAGTGAATAACGCCACCCTAAGTAAGTACTATTTTTATTGCCTGAATCAGAGTAATAAATTTGGCTTCGATAGGTTTTCCCTCCTGAATCAAGTTCCGAACAACTCGAATTTCATAGGACTTAAGATACCGTAAAATGTAGAAGGTTAATAAATCTTTTTTATAGGAGTAAAAACTGTGCTCAATGATACAAGTCAAATAATATTTTAAAGTTAGTTACGCATTTCAATAATTAATGCAATCCATTCAAAAAAATCTGTTCTTTTTTTTTTCGAAGAATAGTTTTGACTGTTTAGAGTCAATATTTGTTTGTTTGTCTGTTCCTTTTTTTTACAATGTAGTTTATTATTTATTCATTTAAAGGTGAAGTGTATAACGGTGAACTTTAAATTCATGATAAGTTCTCATTCGTAGTCGTTTCGAGAAACGACAAACGCTTCCTTAAAGAAAGTAAGATTCCTAAAACGAGTAAAATAATAATGAACAAAGCAGTTGTTTCTTCATGTGAAAGATTTCGAAAATGCTAAAGCCTGAAAAATTAATAACTATTCGTGAAAACAATAATTACTTGTTAGTTATGATATAATCCACATTACATATTTGAATCTATTGAACCACGATACGATTGAACTCGAGAATAGCAACTATTATATTTAATCCAGAAAATCATGAAAAAAAAACTTATTCACATAAGTTTACTAGTCACATAATTTTACTAGTCATGTTATGAGTCAAATATAATATTTCCAACCTATAGGTTTGTACGAAAAATGCGTGAAAACCTTATCATCATACATCAGGAAAGTAAACAAAACTATTCGGCAAATAACTTTATAGTAAAAAACATTAGATTTCATTTACTATTTATTTGAGTAAATGTAGGTTACACGATTCCTGAAACGCAAAACTGCAAAACTACTATAACATTTTTAAAAAATGGAGAGTATACTTTTGAAAAATTTCTTCAAGTATAGAATCTAAACTTTCAAAAAGTAAACATTAGCAATGTAGCAAAAGAAAAGGAAAAAAAAATGAATGTTTCATTCTTATGACTTTCAATCCATAAGTTTCGAATTTTCAAGTACTTAATTTACAAGGAGTACTTAATTTCAATATTTTCTGATGTACAAAATTTGTTTCTGACTGTCTTTAACTCGAGAAAAAAATTGTGAAAAGTTTTCAAACTAAAAATTTATACTTAAATTTTATGCCTAAGAATGATTCTCAACTCTTAAGCAGCAGAGAATCGAATGCATTTTTGATTTAACTAAATCGGAACCAAAAAATTTAAAAAACTTGCTTGAACTTTTTGGCTTTGCAAAACTGAAAAACATGCAAGGTTTGACTGCAAAAACGAAAATTGTAACATTACTTACTTGTATGCTTTCTAGTGGTTTGTTTAGATTCAAAAATTATCGTCATACATTGAATAATCTCTGAGACAGAAATCAAGGAACTATGAAATGTCCGTATTTAACTCATTCATTATTCTAAATTGTCTGAATAATGAAGCTACAGATTTGTACCCCTGCATCCTCAGAATTCTAATTCTGAAAAGTTTCAATTCATAGGTCCCTATGGAAATTCTTATTTATTGAACTTCTCGTACATATTGACATTTTTCGGTAAAGCAATTTTTGGATTCAGATAACTCTATGAATCATTTATTGGAAGAAAATAATTATATAATAATAAGAATACTTTTATTTCTTCTAACGTTTTTCTCATGCAATTTTAGCATGTCATTTATTATAACATGTTGAATAAAATTTCCGAAAAAAAAAGAAAAATAATGTCACATGCAAACAGATGCATTTAATATTGTCTACAGGTAGCTTATTTAAATTTTTGAAACTGGAATTCCGACAGTAATATACATATTATCATACAAGTTGAACAAGCAAAAGATGTATTTCAATAAATTTAGGGTTATTTATCTTGAGTATAGCGAGGGTTACTATCGAGTGAATTCTAGGTCGAGTTTTTTTAACGAGTTGAAAATTATACCTTCAAACAATGATTTGTAACAAAACATCCCATTTTTTGTGATAGGAAAGGGATCAGTTTTTTTTAACAAGTTGAAAAAAAATGATATTCATTTCACTTAGTGGTAAAAGTAGCAACATTATCCGCTACTTTGTTTCATAAATAGTGAAGTATGGTACAATTAATTATTCGTACGAATGTGCGGTTTCGAGAAAACGAGATAATTGTGGTCAGAGCCGAAGACAAAGGTTTTTACTTGTTTTCTAATGAACAAACACGTAACGATGGCATACATAATTTTTTTTTGTTTTTCAAAATATCAGTTCCGAGAATCAACATGTTTAAAAAGTGATTGTAAATACATAAATGTATTTTTCGTTGATGTTCGTCACATATATTTTATTTTAGTCTAGATGAAGATCCTACCATGTATGGTGATTAATACGTTAACTACTGAGAATAATAAATGAAATAAATGTTGTTTATCACTGGGTCTGAATTTATGAAAAATATCACTCTTTCCGATTTTCCCAGTCAATTTATTTTTAATTAATGGCCAAGGTTTCGACGCATTTTCGGGTCCTTTCCATGGCTTCAATACAAAATTTTTTTTTTTTAATAATAAATGAATCCTTTCGGTTTACGATCGCAGATATTGAAACAAGTTTCATTCCCAATGATAAAAAAAAAAACATGTTTCCGTCTGAAACGTGGGATATCTTCGCTGTTCCGACATTCCCAAAAAGCGAATCTAGTGGTGTTCTCGTAGGGTTTCATCTCACACCTGCTAATTTGAACATCAAAATGCCGCTACCTTAACGATCAGGGCGACAAGTTTGGGAGTCTCGTAAATCCGACCGACGATGCTGCCTGCAGTGTTGCGTGCACTCCGGAAAGCTCATTCGCGTGTACGGTCACGACGGGTTTTATAACCTTTCACATGACCGAGACAGATGATCGCGGATGCGCCGCGCTTCCCCAAGATTAAACCGAGTTTATGCGACACTCGCATAATTACATGATCGATTAATCTCTCGACACCAAGGCTTTGAATTCAAGCG
This sequence comes from Platygaster robiniae, assembly GCA_028476575.1. NCBI lineage: Eukaryota > Metazoa > Arthropoda > Insecta > Hymenoptera > Platygastridae > Platygaster > Platygaster robiniae. The sequence goes on along the minus strand of CM052023.1, from coordinate 11,122,425 downwards.
TCACCTGTGACTGGTCACTTGAGACATCAAAGACTTTACTGAAGACCTTGCTTTCAAAGTTTATCTGGAAACGATGGGTAAAAAATTCATATCAAAAAAAATAAGTATGAGTTTAAAAACTCACGAGATAAGTGAATTTTCTCACGGCGAACTACTGCAAAAAAGAAAGTTCATTCAATTTTATGAGAAAAACAACTAAAGAAACCAATAAAAACAAGGCATGAACTGCGTTCAAAACTGTAGCTCTGCACTGATTAAATTAAAAATGGAATTTCAAACGAGTAAATCAGAGTAAATTCAAAGCTAAATTTCAAATTTAAAGACAAAGTTTCACTTTTCTCCTACATTGCATGTAAACCATACGATTTGAGATGTGGAGGAAAAGTAAATATTTGTCGTCGAATCTTAAATTTTGATTTTAATTTTGCTTGTTCAACATTTCGATTTTGATATAATCAGTTTCAAATTACAGTTTAAAAGTTAATTGTGTGTACTTATAACTAACTTGCAGTTAGTTTGCCGTGAGAATTTTCACTTTTCTCGCGAGTTTTCAAACTCACACCATTTTTCTTTTGAATGTTATCGTGACGAAATAAGTGTAAAAAGTTTCAACTAAAAATGTAGATTTTATTTTATCAATTTTCAACACATCCATTCATGACAGAGAATTTTATATATTTTTTTTTTTATTCCAGAATAATTAACTTGATATTCTTTTCATTTCAGAATAATGAACATGATACCCTCATCAAGTTAATTATTACGGAAAAAATAAGATGTTCACTTTGATTTTTCGGACAATAATTGTTTCATGAAATAATTTTTTCTACTGTCTAATTTATGTGAACCAATCATTTATGTAACAGTAACCATTATAAAATAGACCAAAAAGGTAGAACTTAAGATTAGGGTTTTATGTTGACCATTTTTCTGAAATTCATCTTAGAATGAGCATTTTATATTCATTTTGATGTTACAATACCAAGTTTTTTAAAAAATTATACTATTTAAATTCACTTTCATTTGTCTGAAAATACTGTTTTCGCAATATTTTTTAGCTGTTAGTAATTGAAAAACTATTAATTTCTTTAATTTTAACTATTGTCAAATTTTACCTAAAAAGATGGAGGCAACTGAAAATGTAGGTTTTATGTTCACTGTTTTCCTAAAATTCATGTAAGAATGAGCGTTTTTAATTTATTTTGTTCTCTAAATATCAAGTTGATTATTTATAAACGCTTTCTTTACCATCTATTTTTCGTATTGTTCCCAAATGATGCCCAAATTACAACATCCTCGCACACAAATATAAGGCTTCCCAAACCTCTGTTACGCCAGCCTTTGTTACACTCTCGAACGGATTCTACTACCAACGAGCCATTAGAAGTTTCACTTTAAAATCTTATATCACACGATGTATATGTTTTAATCAGAAAAAAATCTTTCTGCCACTTTACCCTGAAAATCGCAACTTTGAAACGGTTTTCAGGCTTTCGTCGCATGAAATGTTGTATCCAATTTAGTGCAAGTGTCTCATTTGGCAAAAACGAGAGTTCCGGCCTAAGGCAAAGTCGAGTCGAGCACTTAGTTGAACAAATATCTATTATCAGTCTATAGTCTATACTAAAATTTTCTATGTATATGTGCATTGCTATGAGAAAAGGTACAATTTCTTTTGGCTGATTATAATTTTTCATGTTACCCGGTTAAGGGTCCTACCTAACTTGACATTTGTAATGAATTGGATCACTAGATGTAGTTCCAAATATGAACTTGAATCGTAAGAGTATGTAGCGATTGGGTGAGTTTTTGATATTTGCTATGCTTTTGTAGAACAAAGAATTTCACTATCCAAAAAAGCGTTACCAATGTCTCAACGATGCAAGTTTCGGTCTCGAGCTGCTTCTAATGACCTTAGTTCCTGAAAAGGTATAGTTGGGTAGAACCCTCGGCCGGATAACAGAAAAAAAAAAACGACCAAATGAATTTATGTTCGTAAGTCCCTTTATTTCATAGCACGTCACATACGAATAGTTGAATTTATTAAGAAATATTCATTTTTTCTAAAACACCGAATATAGTTTACAATATCTTCAAAATATTACTTTCAAAGTTTAGAGTACTTTCTGCACAAAACGTTGGGAATTCTGAGTTTTTACCTAGACTAGAGCTTCTGTCAAAAGCTTTTTTGTGAAAACCAAGTCTTTGATTTACCGATGAACATCAAACAAACTCTATTAGAGACTTTATTCACGAAACCCTATATATCATTGGTTGAACTCAGTGACCAACGAACTCATTGAAAAAATTTTCCAATTATGAGTTAAATCAGAGCACAAATTGAAGGAGCATTATCGAGAAACGAGAAACTTGTTAAGGGCAAGTTTCCATAATCAGTTGGATTGAGTAGTTAAAGAGTTAGAAGCATTCGCTTGCAAGAGATCTGTGCCTCTGAAAGATGAAAACTTAGCAGCAAAATAGGTGTAAAAACTTGTTCAAGTTCTATGAACTTCATCGAAAGTTTGAACATTTTACGGATAGTTCAGAGCTTCAAGTTGTTTATCGAATTCATTGTGACACAACACTGCCTTTTTTTTACAGACTTTATCCGCGAATGCCTGATATTCAATGTCGTTAATTTAAAATATATGATGGAAATAATAGATATAATCATATCTCGAGACGTGTTATGGCAGAAAATGTCTATTGTTTGGATATCTTATTACTAACAATAATTTTTTTACTAAGCAGAATTATGATATCTAGATTACAAAGATTAAATAATAATGATCTGGAGTTTCTTATTCTCAATTTCTGTTGAATTCCATTCAGAAACACTGGTTCCCATTGCGTTCATTGAAAAACATTGTTTTAGTTGTATATAAGGTATTGAGTATAAAAGATGAAATGTTGTTTCTGATTTGATCATTACTACAAGTAGAGTAAATAAATTGATTTGTAAAGTAAAATCACAGTTAGGACAATATTGCAAATTGTATGACCTGAAATTCAAAAGTTTTTTCTGTGGCACAAAAATGCCCTGCATAAAAGAAATTTTAGTCAACAATCGAAATCTTTTTTTTTTATTTCACAGCAAACTTTTCATTCAAAATGAAAAAAAAAATGACAGAAAAAGGCGGTAATTTAAATTTATGGTGGAGCAATTTTAGCGAACTCCGCCACGGAAACAAAGAAACTTGGTGATATTCAAATCATGTCGGACTGCGTTTGATGCAAATACGTCACATTTCAAAGAACGATCTAAAATTGCATATTCATTTTTTGCTATTCTCATTTTTGTTGTCCAGTCGGAGGTCTTATTTTAGGTGAATCTAATTCACTTTGAAAATTAGCTGTTAGTACAATTCGCTGTTTTTAGAAAAATTCTAATGAGGTTTACAGCAGCACGAAAATTCATATTCTTCATAGTTGAAGCACGAAAAATTTGTTTTATGCAAACATTCATAATTGCGCAATTGCACGATATGTAGACAATTTCGGAAACATGATTTCCTCAAGGGTAAAAAATTCAATAACCCACTTATGTTCCTCTGTACCAGTTGATGATCTTCATTCATTTTTATTTTTTCATCCATTAATTTTTTTTCCGAATTTTTAATCACCATCACAATGGAAAAACGGGGCAGTGAGTATTATTGCTCTGAAGGACGACTCCAGCGAGCGCGTTCTCCCTCGCCCCAAGCGAGGAACGGAATCCGATATCGAATCGGATATGAAAAATTCTTCAATGGGTTATTGTTTCATAATCTTCTAAAGTACTATTCCTTTCGTCATTCTACGGGCACGACTTCCAGATTTCCTTTACGATTGCACGTTTCCCTAGATGATCGATCGCGAGTTTCGTCCCAGGAGGAAAAATGAGCGAAACTTCTTCATTTACAGAACGGATGCTGAGCTAATTGAATTCCCAAAGGATGAAGACACTTTTTCTTAAGGATGGAAAGAAAAATATACAACTTAGCGTTTATTTTACGACGGATCAGCGTGTCGCAATTAGAATGTGTAAATATATAATAACAAAAATACAGATCAAAATTTAAGTAAACTACATAAAGAAAGTTTTTCCGAACTTGTAAGTTTCTTTTTTTTCACGATTATTCGATTTCAACTGACCAAAAATAATTCTTATAATAATAAATGATTGCTCGAAACGAAATTAAGATACTTGTTGCTGAAAAAACTGGCAGGGTGACACTGGGTTTTCAGTAGTCTTTTATTAGAAACAAAAATACGTCAAATCATTTAAGAACATAGTTTTTTCAAGTATAAAGTAACCGTTGTAACTGTTTCGTACGAAAAATTAGTCGAACAACAATTCGAAATTATTGGAAACCACGCGACAGAGTGAAAACTTTTTTCTGGTGAAATAACAAATTGGTCCTTTTTAGGTTTCGGGATAGTGTTATTCGAACAAATCTTTTATTTGTTCTCTTTCAAATGCCACTGTTTTCGTCATATTAAAAAAAAACTGTTATTAGTTATGTGTATATTTGCCCACACTTTTTTTTCCCTTTTTATTGTATTATTTAGACCAAATCATTTAACCAATCAAAATTAACTACGTAGGTGGAAAATATTTCCCTAACTCGGTTTTTTTCTTGTAACATCCGTTTTTACATTTTGAACAAATAACCGAGTTCCTTGATTGTTTAATGTTTTTTGAGGTTTTTAAATTCTTTCTTATACTCTAACTATCACTGAATAGTTTCACGATTACTTTTTACACCACAAACAAAAAACAAATAACCTCTTCAAATCCCATCTACGTGCTTATTGTTGGACCGGAAATACGTACGAGAGATTTTCTTGGCTTTTCGAGGAACATTTTGAAGATTGAAATGTTTTCGTTCGAGTGTACCCGGGTCGGTATTCCATTGAACGTTTGCTTTGTAAACTTGGACGTTTCGTATTGGAGAACTTTTTCGTACCCACGTCAATAAGTACATTGTTTATTGAAAAACCGCTCCTTCAAGTTACTACTCTTTGAAGGGAAGAGGTACTACAAACAGAAAACTCATCGTTTGCCCTCATAAATGTAGAAAGTTACGGATCGTTTGTACTTGTATTACCATAAATATGCAGATTATCTCGTGCAACTGTTTACAAGTCAGTAAGAAATGTAGGGTTTCGCTTGCATTATATTGTTTTCATCGGTAAAGAGTCTGTTTTATATTTTTAAAATTCAAATAGTCCTGAATTTCTGTGTTTTCGCTTTACGCGTACTCAAGTTTGCAGAATATATTATGCTGGCGATGAACCATAACTCTGAGGAAAATCGATAACTGTGAAGGAGTTTCATCATCATTTGATGCATTCACGATTGCTTTGACTATTAACATGAATGTTCTTAACAATAAGTCTAGAACCTTTATATTTTACATTTAAAAACGCCGGTATTCTTGAAAGTTTTCCGTGAATGTTAGAGAATTTATAAATGTCCAAGATCTCCTAAATTTGCTGATTTATTGCTTTTCAACCATCAACACTCTAGACACTCGCCTTCCAACTTCTAATACCGCTGGTTCGAACCCAACAAGTTGCAAGATTTTTTAAAAGTTTGTTTAAAAGTTCGTTGTGACTATCTCTGTATAATAAATTACATAAAAAAAAAAATTATTTGTGATTCGTAACCAGTGAATAAAATTTCCAATCGAAAACTCAAAATGGAGTTACCAAACAGAGTTTTTAATCGGAGTTTCCATTTGGAATTTCAAATCTAAAATATCGAAATGATCTCATGATTACATTAAAATCTATAATTGTGTACATTTCGTAACATCGAAATCGCACCTGCATGATAATACATTGAGTGAAGGCGAAAATTCGCACTTAATTTTATGAAACCCGTGATGTAATATTTTACGGGTGACGCACCGTACGAAACTGACGATAATTGCATCATCACCGGCGAGTATTATATTCTCAAACGAATTGCACGCTAAGCGAGGCGACGGCAAATTTGCATTTTATTCGATCAGCGGGGCGCTTTTTGCGCCCGGTTTGAGATGCTAAACGGACAACTAGTTACGCTCCGCGTGCCACGCTTGGGTCTTTCTGGGTCATAATGACCCTCCATTAAAGGTCCGTTCGCGTTGTACCGGGGCGGGGTTCATGCAACTGAATGTTGGACAATAATTCATTTCCATTCTTCGATTATGTGAAATCCGACAGTCGAATTTTTCTAGCTGGATGATGGAAGGAGACGTAAGAATATATACGGCATATAAAATGCCGATTTTTAAACTTTCCGGATTGAAACTTCAAATTTTTAAGGCTTGAACAATGCAGCAAATTTGTTTGTTTCTGAGGATTGGAATATTTGATATGTTTTGAATTTTTCATTCATACGGTTTTTAATTGTGAGGACGAATTGAAAAAAAAAAATATCAATCCTACAAAACCTGAAATGTCGGAATTATTTTTTTTCAAACTTAGGAAAATTGTTGAACTGTTGTTCATTTTTGAAATTAATATTGATTTCCGATTGTTCATTATCAAAAACGAAACTCTACTTCAGGAAAGCTAGATGATTCTTACAATCAGGAAAAGAGAACAGAGAAAAATTTTATTTTCGAAAAAATAAACTTTGTGGTTTTCAAAAAAAAATATTATTATTCATCTTTATTTCTTAGGTGCAGGAAAAAGATTTTTTCATATAAATTTTTTAATGTGCACTTCAAGAGATCTTCGTAAAAAATCCACGATTGTTGCTATGAGTTCAATGAATAAAAGTTATGTCAAGTTCGAAAGCTCACAGTCTTCAGACCAACACCAATTGGTATCGAATTCAGAGTTTCTATGTTTCTCGATAACTATAAAATGAAAATTTTTTGAATTTATCGATTTCTACCATTTCCCCAATAGGATTTTTGAGCACTGTAATTTACTGAATAAAATGTTTTCAGAATCCAAAACACTCCACTTTTTATTTCCAATTGCCACTCAAAAATCATCGATCACGCGGAGCCATCATTTCCAAAAAATATATTCCATAAAATTACATCAATCGATCCGACATTTCGTCGCCGAAAGTCATAAGGAGTGTCTCGTTTTAATTTAATTTGACGGATATTTTTTGATATCATGTGTTTTAAATTTGACGGATATTTTTTTATATCTTGTGTTTTAATCTAGACCTCCTACTTATTATTAAATCATCAGTCAACGAGTTATTGTAAAATGATTGAGGACCATGTTTTTCCTGATGAGGGTTTAATTTGAAGCCGAAAGCTAGAAAAAATCGATTGATGTAATTCCATGAAATATATTTTTTGGAAATAATGGCTTCGTGTGATCGATTCTTCAAGTTGCTTCATAATAAGTCTTCTAGAGTTGGGTTTTCATATTCTCAGAACTTTTAGATAAATTTTAAGATATTGAATTCAAAGCCACGAGATTTTAAAACGCAGAAATACCGAGTTGATTAAATCGAAAGTTATCTTATTGCCAAAACTTGCGATGAAATTTAATGGTCAATTTATGTGTAATGTTCGTAGAAAACTAAAATTCAAGAATATATCAACGCATCCAATTACTATACTTTTCAAATAAACCTCAGAAGTCAAAGTTCATGATTTCATCTACAATGTTCATCTTTTTGAAACTGTAAGAGTTTCGCATATAACTTTCAAAATTCATTAAAAAACGAACAGTTTTCATAGCTTTCTACTTTATTAAGCAAATGATACCGAATTGAAAGTAAAAGCGCTACACAAAAAAATTATGAGTAATACTTTTTCGTATTGTACTTGAAAATTTTTTTTTTTTTCAAAAAAAATTATGTTTCGATAATGTGTTTCATTTTCTCTGCAAACTCATTATATTATGAACCGTGACAAATCGATTGACAGTAACGAAAGCGCGAAATGGTTCTTTCGCTTTTTTTACGAGCAATAATCGCGAGCCCGTTTTTCATCTCACGAGCGCTCTAATTAAAACGAGCGTTCATTACGAGTTTTTTTATCATTCGTATACCACTCGAGTTCGTTCGGGGCTTCTGACGAATAAAATATTAATTACACAGGACGAACGATTGAACTTCTTTGGGTTTAATCAGAAAAAAAAGTATGTGATTTGATCACACAAACAATGGTATGAAACGAATAATTCTTAACTCAAAAAAGATATCTGTCATTGCGAATGTCCATTTATTTATTTTTTTTTTTACATTGTTTTACTTTTCTTTATGAATCAACTGTCAAATTTCATAAAGTTAATTTTTTCAGAAAGAGAAATGCGAAACAGCGTTTCAAAATGGTATTCCTTTCTAATATTACTAATAATAATAAAAACTTCTTCAATTCATTGAGATATTTCGAAGATTAAGTGTGACAATCATGAAAAAGTTTTCGAATACGAGCTTTTTTTATAAGAGAACTGTAGTAAATTATACATACCAATAAAACAAAACGATAACTGAAAATATGAAAATCTCATCAATTTACATTGATATTCACCTGTTAATGATGATATAATTCTATTTAACAATTTCAAAAAATATCGAAGACCTACAAGTACAAGAGTAATTTTAATTTCTGAGGGAAACTTAAATTTGAAAAGTTTACTACATGACACGATTATTGAAGAGATTCTGACAACAGTTAGCAAGCTTGATAAATTTCTAATTATATTTGGCCATTTTTTGGTTTTTTCCAAGATACAAATCATTTACTCGAAAGAATCGCACTTAATTGCGTACAATTTTTCGTCGCTTCAAGATGAGTGCAGTTCAACGCAAACAAGCCATTATCTCTGGAAACTTTTTTTATGTTTATACTTAATCCTAAAAAATTTTCCTAATTATCCTAAATTTTTTTTTCAATTTTCGATTTTCAAAGTGTTCCGGAGTTCTTTGGTTATGTGAAATACTGTTTTCTCATATTATTGACTTAATTTACAAAGATGTGGAAGATTTTTTCTAAAAACGCATCTAAATCTCTAAAACATTAAGATTAGCGTGAGGGTTTTATGGAAATCAAACTTTAACTGATCTAATTCTACATATTACTTATCAGTATACTCTAGGGGGGTGACATTCGGTATCTCCAGGCTTGAAAAAGTGTATTTATGTTTTTTGACCGACCTTTGCTGCACCGAGTAGTCGGTAGAGGCGCTGGCGGTCTTAGTGAAAGTCACGTGATTGGACGTTTGACTCACGTGACTTTTTCAATAACAATTGATTGGACAGTTGACTTACGTGACCTTTACGGTGATACTGCCAGCGCTCCACACGAGCGGTCACGAAACCGTAGTACACTTTTTTTCCCGAGCGTCACCCCCTGGTAGAGTCTTATTCTTTACGTACTTTCTATTAACTTCACTGCAATTTCAGCTACGCCTGAGTGTTAGATGACCAACAATTTTAATTTTAATGTAATTATGTCTTTTTCGTTGATTGTATAGAAAAACAAACTTTAGATTATACATCGAAAAGCATAAAATAAATTTTATGTACATACCTCTGGCATAGAAAACTCATTTTCCGATCAGTTCAAAATCCCTTAATTTGTTTTCAGCGCTCGGTACATAAAATATCGTACGTAACTGAGACAGAAATTCGCTTGAAGCACCAAGAATCTTAACAGGAGTTCGAAAAATCGGGAAGAGAGTCACCGAAAAGCGATTTGATTCGCAGGACTTTATGGACTGTATGTCAAACAAAGTGATATAATCTAGGTCCTATGAATAAGAAACCAAACATTGTTCAGGGTGAAGCATGGTAGACAAGTGAAAATGATGAATATTAAGAGGACTCGACAGTCAATTTGCATATGCATGTTGATAAGCGTGGGTTTGCTGGAGTGACTGAGAAAAAAAAGATGAGTTTATGCGAGCACGCGGATGTTAAAGGGCGAAGACTTCCGCTTGTAATTCATGTAGCCTCGAATGCTGCCCGCGTAGTCTCTTTTCGATCGGTGATTCGTTATCGACGCGAGCGTAGGCAGATGCAAACGCGAATTCAATCGACCCTGTGCACAATTTACATTCTTTGTTGTGCGCCCGTCTATCGATGCACGCGTCAAATCACGTTACCCGCCCTTCCTGTGAGGTGCCAAACCGTTGCAAACCGAACCTTGATTCACGGAAACTTGATTTTCATCGGCTTTACTAACCGAGGTTTTTCCTTTCTTTTTTTTTTTTTTTTTTTTCCTACTGATTTGATCTGGTATCATACGAGAATAAAATACAGGAATATGTAGGTGCATCGCAAGAGGGGTACATATTTTAGTTCTCATAGGGTGTTCAAATACTTTTTGTAGTATGACAAATGTTTTTCGGGAGATAAATATGATTTTAGCCAACGTTTCTATACGAAGATTTTTTCGTATCAAACTTAAATCTACTGTTGAAGCTATGGAAAAACGAGTTATGATTACGATGTGCTTTGCTAACTCATGCTACTTATCGTCTTTTAAAATTGAATGTGTGAATAAAATGAATTTTTACTAATTACACACTGATAGTTAGTATGAAGTTCTAAACAATCCTTCATTAAGAAGCTTTCGGTCTCGCTTCCGGTTAAATATTTTACACGTTTTTGTTTTACGTAATTTATGATTATCAATTTTTCAATAATCCGAAATATAAATAGAAAAAGGACATTACATCATGGTGGCGGCCATCTTGCGTAACTCTCTGAAGTGAGCCGCGATTTGAGAATTGTTTATGTGATTCACAATTGTTTTTGTGATTCACAATTATTGGTCAGATACACAATGTTACGATTTAAGTCCCAGCTACGTTGAGCCGATTGATTTGAAAATGTTTTTTATTCTCTGAGTGAAATTACAATTTACTTTCGATTTTGATAATGAATTCCTGGCATTCGAAACCCCCAAAACGAGTTTTTTCCCACCGAAATCGCTCAAAAATTGTAGATTTTATGCCTTTAGTTTTATTTTAACCTAAAAAAATTTGTTGCTCGAAAACAGGACGTGCCATGCAAAAATTGTTTTTAGAAATGTTTTCAGGTGAAAGTACTCAAGCTACATATTTTTTAAGAAATCATCCCGTCATTTTACAAAAATTGTTTTTTTGTTGGACTGTGTAATCGAGTAAGGGCTTCCCTCAGCTTCAAAAAACGTCAAAAATATCGATATTCGTCTTAAATATCCATAATCTGATTAAAAATTCAGGATTTTCTTACAAATGAGCACGTTTGACCAATAAAATGTTACCTAATCGGTAAAAATCCCAGAAAGTAAACATACGGAGCCAAAAGAAAAAGGAAGCAGAAAACGAACTCCCGAAAGAAAAGGAAAACAAAATCAAATAAGAACTTTAAAATTGTATCTTACTGTATAGAAAATCTGCTCCTTTTTTGAAAGTTCTCAAGTGGATAAAAAATTACATGTTTCTATTTATTTGTAGTTATCGGCCTTTTTTTCCATTTTAACATATATGAAATACTTATTTTGTCCTCGGCTAAAGAAATAGGTGATCGAAATCCCAAATTTGAAATGAATTACTTCCATGAGCCAATTTGCAGACGGCCTAATTTAGGAGTTTGAAGAATTAATGACCGATGCTAAAAATAAGTCAATTTAATCTGTGCACTTGAAACTCAATAAATACATGCTCATGCCTAATGTAGTAAAGTTCAATATAAAATGGGTCCGTTTAAGTGCCCACACGCCCCATACTCACCATATGAAATGTCAAATTAGTATAGTAGAATTAAAAACCATGAAAAATGATGAAAACTAATATCTATATTCTAACAAAAAAAATTTTTTTTTCATTAATACTTTTGTTCTGTATTTGCGAGATTTCAAAAAACCTAGCTGAATTTTTGAAACTCGTACATTTTAAACCCTTCTTTATCAAAATATACTCACTCAGTAAAAATGGATAAATTAGTTTCCAAAGGTCATTTTAAGAATTTCATCTTTAAATTTCGTGTAGAAATTTCTATCATCTATCAATAAATTTCTAAACATCTATCAATTCAATGGACTAAACTAACTGTAAGAACTCCATTTACGATACGGTCTAAAAATTTTTTCAAACAAAAGCAACAAAATAATAAATTTTTGAATACTAGTAAAAAATAAAAAAGTAACTATAATTTTTTTCAAACTTAAGGTGGTTCTAGCGCGAGTTACGGAGCGAATGTTGCCGCAAGCATCTTTGTAACCGAAGCTACATTCATATTGGCCGTAACTGAGACCAGCTGAGACAAGGTTTGGCAACACCGCAGTGTCTTTACCTAACCTTCTTGTTAAAACAAAACAAACTCCGTGAAAATACGAGGGTTTGAAGAATTCATTTTTTGCTTCCTATCGTTTTGTAAAATGCAAAAAACATGCAATTTGACCAATTTGACTACTTGACGTTCCGCGCTCAGTATCAACTGTTCACTTCCACTGTTGCGGCGTTGCCAGATTGTGCCAGATCGATCGTAGATTGTTGCTGCTATGTCAATGACATAACTAAATATTAGATTTTTTCAATAACTAAACAGTCGATCGTTTTCAAGTAAAGTTCCATGAGTTTCTCTAATAAATACACTTACTCTCCGTAATTTTAACCGAATTCCAAAGAAAATTTTCGGGGATATCGCGTTAAATCACGTCTTGCCCATATAACCCAATTCAAACTTTGTGGTTTTTTTTATCGATTCACAGATGATCAAAAATCCTGAAATTTTGACTGGTGTGTAGTTTCACCCTCAAATAATTTGTGACAAAAATTTTAAGAAAATCCAAGGAAAATTTAATTCGCGCTATTACTACCTTACATATATGTCACCAAGTTTTCGTAACATAAACCTGAGATGTTCGTTTAAAAGATGTATCAAATACAAAGACTGATTTCTTGGAGCAAGATTTCTCAAAAACGCTGCGTTAGCGAATGCTCGGAAGAGTGATGAAGCCGCAAAAACTACTGACAAGACGTAACTTCAACGCCCATATCTGAATTAGCGAAACAAACACGACAACGAGATTCAGCTTTTGAAACGCTCGCGAAACATCGTACAATACATCGTTCAGAAAAAAAAGATGATAAAATCCATTGTTGGAATTCTTCAATTGGTTTCATATGATACGCTGGGAGCAAAAATGCACTACCACCACTGTATTTTATAAAGGCGTTAGTGCGTTTTTACTCTCGGAATGTCATATTGCTATTGCAAGCGAGAGTAGATTCTTTCTATTCTAAAATACATTCATAATGAAATACATACTTATCGATCGGCTGCAGGAGATTAATTTATCTTAAATCGCACGTCCTCCCCCCCCCCCCTACGGGATTCCACCCTCCTGGGAATGGCCCGTGAAATGTGGGGCGCGTAATTTATCACTACAGTGACGTCGAATGTCAAACGATTAATAACATTGAATTTGCGTATTTCTGATAACTTCTCATAAAAAGGTCAAGTTTTAGCATATTTCTCGAAAATATGCAATAATTTCTTAAAACGCGATACATGCTGCATTTTGCTTTGCGAATGTCTTATCACGAAAAATGCAAATTTTTTTTAAAAATAAATTTTGGAAACGAGTGTACATGTATTTGTACGTATAAAAGTTTAGATTTATTTTAATGAACGTACATATGCTGTGAATGACAAAAACAATGTTGAGGAAAACAGATTATTTTCGATTATCTGTTCATTATTTTTATGAAAAATATCATTCTGGCAATTTTATGATCTAGAGTTTGCAGAAAAACACATCTTCTTTTCACTCGTGAAGTCCCCCTTCCTTTTAAATTGTGCATTCCCTTCAAGACGTGAATGCATGTATATAATTTATTAGTTTATCATTATTTTGAATTATATCAACGTTGAAAGATATTGTTTAGAATATTTATTGAGAATTTCAATAACTTGCAACACTGTAAGAATAAAATAATTGTGCATAATAATTAAAATAATATATGTTCCGCAGAAAAATAATTATTATATTATCTATCCATCAATCATCTATATGTACTGAGTGATTTCGAGGTTCGTCAGGTTTTAAACTTTACCATGCAGATGGTGAACACAATGCAGGTACGGCATGCATTAAAGTATCTACATTTAAAGTTACAGTAGAATTAAGCATGAATCGCGTATATTATTAAAAATTTAATTAATATTAAGATTAATTAAGTTTTCGAGTAGGACGGCCTGTCGTTCGATCGAGATAATCACTATTTTCGTTCAAGATCTCCAGTTTGAACCAGTTTCGAAACTTTGTTATCTATATCGTGATTTATAATTATCCATAGAACAACTAGTTGATGCATAGCTACATATGTGATCCATCCCGATTGTTGTTTAGTCGTTATTATGAACTCGTGATTGAGCTGGAAGCCAAAACTCGTGATTGTAGAATGTGACACAGAAGGGATTATGCATTATTATATGGTGGGAGTAAACGTAATTGAATCTTATTACAAACATGTTAGGCCATGAAAATTGAACTCGCGATAATAGTTTGTGACTCGTCGTACTTAAAAGTGAAAAAGTATATCTTTCTCGTGCCTTTCGGTTACACATTTTTCAAATTTTTTGTATATGTTTTCAAATATGAAAATCGTTGAGGTTTTTTTTATATTTATTATTCTCAAAAATTGTGTGTATATCCAAGGCATTCTTAGAGATAGAAATTTTATTCGCTAAAAAATCACCTATAAATTGTTTGATCCAAGGAATCTAGAATTTATTGTTAGTGAAAAACAAGATGAAGCTGTCGGGCAAAATAATAAATTCTTATCGTATGTAGGAAGTTCAGAAAAATCATTGGAAACAACAGTGATAACTCTGAAAATTTTTCACTGTCCAAAATAGCTTTTTTTGTTTTTTGTTGACAGTGTTCAACTAAATATTCGCATTCCTTGATCCCTGGTAAATCATTGTGTATAAAAATATTTAAACTCGTTAAGTTCTGTATTCGCAAGGTCGTTCAGTACAGTATTTCATGTTTCGCTAAACTTGTAAAGTAATTCGGCTGAGGCAATTTTCCTTATATCAAACACTCAAGTCTTTCGGAAATTGTTCGTAATTACAAAACAAAAGTTAATATTGTTTCACGATCACGAAGTTGGGCTTTGAATGACAATGAAGTGAAAGCAATTATAAGTTTCCTGTAACATTATAGAATACAAAAGTAAGCATAGGAAATGCCCGAAAGTAAAGTCAAACTTTTGCCGGACGAAAAGCTTCTCGTTATAAGTTTGACTCCTTCTTGTCACTCTTTATTTAAAGGCGCATTTTCTAAATTTCACTTTATTCGAATTAGAAATACGCTAATCATGCTTCAAAATCTTTATTTTTTGGGGATCGAATAGTCGATGTACGAACTTTAGTTTTTTTTCCACTATTTAACAAGAATTTTTTGTTAGTTCGTATTATACTAAATAAAAGTACAGTAGAATAATCAATAATTTTTAATTTTCAACTTGAGAGTATGAATTCTCGTTTTTTGTAATAATTCAGAATTATTACATTTGTCACAAAAAATTAGTAGGTCTATTTTTTCCTGTATACTGATTTTTTTGTATTTTAGTTTTTTCTAACTTAAAAAAAGCTTCTTCTATGTGCGAATATTTAAGTTTTCATACTAGATTTACATTTTTGTAAGGTCAATTATCAAAAACGCCAATTTCAATGATTCCAAAAGTTATGTTTTCAATCTTCTGAAACCAACTCCATTTATTTTATGTGTCCTTGAAATTTAGAAAATTTATAACCTGTGCAAATTACCTTATTACGTTTTTGAAATAAATGTACGAGGTCGTTAAACTAAAGTTTAAATTTTTTCATATCAGAATTTTTCGAAAAAGATTTTCTCTTTTATCGAAACTTGAAAAATGAAAAAAGGTAAAATTTTTTCCCATAATATATATGTATATTTTTTTTTTATTAAAAAAATGAATTCCTCAATATATATTTATTTACTTTCATAATACAATACCTAAAGTAGACCTTCTTAAACCTTTAAAGCTTACTCTGCTTCAAGTTTTACTGTTTGTTAAATTGCTTTTTTGGAAGATGTTTAGAAGATGTTAATTCACATACTTTTCTTTTACATATAAATGACATTGTTTTTGTTCTGTCGAAGACGGATTTTAATATTTTGAGCTTCAGAAATTCGAACTTTTACTATTTTAAATCAAAATATTCCTAAATAAATTACAAACTTTGTTACTCTGCACTTGGGATTTAATAATGCTGACAGTCAAAATACGAAATTCATACTTTGAAACCGTCTGGCAACCACAAAGATTTTCAACCAAATAATTTTTAAATTTCGAGCTGTTATTTACACACATAAACAGTTGTGAGTAACGGAATTATTTCAAGCTGTGAGGTTTTTCAACTTCTACTATACAATAATTCTAGAGTTTTTTTGGCATTTCAACTCAAGAATTACAAACAGAAATTTTCTTCAATTCTCAAATTAAAACTAATGTTTGAAATTGGTTATTTTTCCGTAACACAGTGAAATTTACTTGTCTATAAAATCAATGTATTTATGAAGTTATGAATTTGATTACAATTCCTCTAAGTTTAATTTTTTTTTTTTTTTCAATTCTAGAATTTACATATCTACAAATGTCAAATCTGTAAGTTCGCCGACTAAAAATTTTGAATTGATGAGGAAATCCTAAGTTCGAAGAACTCATCATTTACATATATCTCTAAATCTTATCATGATTAATTTTCAAAAATACAATTTTATAATTTTATATAACTGTCAGATTTTCAAGCTCGCTAAGGACTCCGATTCACCTATGTATAGATATATATTTGTTTTTTGCATCTTCGAATCTTAATATTTTATATTCAGTACATCTTACACTTATACAAAAATGCTAAACAACGCGTTTTCAGACCCATGATCTAAGTGATCAAAAAATTCATATACTTGAACATTCAAATGTTAACGCAACTTTCTCGAAGGCAGTGTCAAAACTGTTAATCAATTAAATAATTCAGCGCATCTGCGATTTTTCCATATGCTACAAATCACTTTTTGTAACAAACATATATTGTTTTTATTAGCAACGCCGAACTTTTTCAATTTCCAAAACATTAATTTTATTCGTGTAATAATTTTATATTGAATTTTCTAACTCGCAGAAGTTATCTGATCATTTTTCTTTCTGAATTCTCAAATACACAAACCTAAGAATGTCAGAATATAAATATTATCTTAGATAAGTTCTGAAAAAAATCATAAATTTTGGTATCTTTGCCTGATATTTATAGAAATTCAAACGTTCGTCAGTGAATCAATTAATGGTTTGAAAGAAATGAAAACCCGAAAAAATTCGGGCCAAAACCGTGTTGTAACCTGAAAATATCTCGAACTTTCGAAATTGGAACACTACAGCCAAGGGAAAAAAGGTTTTTTTTTCTTTTTCGCTCGAAAATCGCACTCTTAATGTACATGAACAGTATTCCTTCGTCGAAACTGGAAGAAATGCTCATTTTCGAAGATGCTTCCATGACAAAAAGAAGCTTGAGCTTGGCAGTGCTGTTAAATGAACAAAAAGAACGCTCTCACAATAAATGTTCAGTTTACGAAGCAGGGAATGATGCGCGACACTGGCAAGGTATTTCAGGTTTTAAAGCATGTCTCGCGTAAGTATTTACGTGGCATTGTACGAAGGTAATGCGTTCTTGAAAACATCTCTCCCTTCTCGCGTTTTCGTCGCGTCGAAGACACTGTTTTCGAACCATTTCGAACAGAGCACCACCCCAGAGAAAACTTCGTAAATTTTTTATGTCATTGACAACAATTTGTTATGACATTTGCAAGAAACGAAACAGTAATGTGATTTTCATAAAATAAGCATTGATCTGGGAAACCATTAAAGTTGATCGTTAATCGGACATTTCGGAAGAACTGTTTCTTCTACTTATACCGGACAGGAAAGTTCACCTCCGTTTCTTTCTCCAGATTTAAGGGCTCGCGCAGTCAAGTTCAACTTCTATTGCATATCCGATTTCATATAGTAGTAGGAATAAATGGTCCAACATAGGATGCATATGCAGTATGCAAAAAAAGTGTAACTATAGCGAAATTCAAAATTGTAAAATCAATTTCTCCAATTCTACAATCACTATAGTAGAACTCCAGTTTCGATGTGACTCCATGTTCTTGTTTTTAATTGTTTTTGGTTCGCGAACATACCTTTTACGTAGTTAGTTTTTGTTGTTGTTTATTATACATGTTGTTTATCATCTGCTCGTGTTTGTATGATGGTTTTACGTTCCATCATTTTTTTCTATATTTTATTATACGATCAGTCATTACAGTTTGGCATGCCCATGAAGTTTCACTTCTGCCTTGTGTTCTTTATTTTTGAAATCCTTATACAAAATTTTTTTTGGAATATACCATGTTTCATATTTTTTTTCTTTTATAGGAACCTTTTACCTTCGAACAGAATAAAAATTTCAAAGATCGGTCATTTTTCCGCAATGTTGTCGCATTTGCAAAAAATTAACATTCGCGAATAGAGCAAAATCGAGTTTTTTAACGAATTTTCAAAAATTCCTCATGACGAAAACATTCAATATCAAGCAAAGAGAAAAAAGACGAGTCCTGTAGATTTTGATGTAGAAATTATAAAAAAACACAGAGAGTGCGGGCACTCATCCTAGGATGTGTGAATACCCTTGAAAATAACATATTTCAATTTTACTCCATGACCAAAAAACTTGGGAACTACACATTTTGAGTTTATTTTGATGTAGAGATAAAATTTTTCTTCGGACACTACAGAATCAGACACTTCTTTCTTTTTTGAAAAAGAAAGAAGTGTCCTTTTTCTTGAACATCACATATTTCAGTTTTACTCTACAGTGGCCAACATACTTCGAAAACACACATTTTGACTTAATTTCGACGTGTCGATGAAATTTTTTCTGGGACACTACACACTTGGACAATACAGATTATGATTTCACTCAAACTTGGGGATACAATTTTTAGAAGGACACAACACATTTTCGTTTCACTTTAACGTGAAGATATTTTCATATAAGGATGAATGTGAAACGTAAATAAACTATTTACAATTATTTTTATATTTTTCATTTTATAATTTTTTGATGATAATCATTTACGAAACACATTAAGAAAAAAAATGATCATTAAGCTCGAATATAGGACGAGGAATCAGTGATATCGATTATTCAAAAATTCAAATAAAATGTTTTTTTTTGTCTCCGGGATTTAGAAAAGCTTTTTTTTCATTTTCTACGCGTTATTTTATATCCAGATTAACCACAGTATCAACTTTAAAGAACGAAAAATACAATTTTATTTTCAATTATTATTCTTATGTGTAATCGTCACTATCGAAATCTACTTTGACGATACCGAGAAGCTTTTGAGCGAAAAAATTTTCTGATGAGAAAAATGTAATTCGTAAAAAGCTTTTGACAGCTGTTTCGACGTACGATACTTATTACCTACACCGTGGTAGTCGACTGCTGTGTCAAAACTTTCTTGACGATTTGCCAGGCGAGCAGCTCTTTGACGATTCCCAAGAAATTCTTTCCATTCCTATCAGCGCGACTTTCGCACGATCACGAAACTTTCACAATCATCTGTCTTCCACAACCATAAACCCATAAAGCGTTCAACATTTTTTCCCCGCGAATCGTCGCATTTTTCAATAGCGTACGAAAAGTGAAATTCTTTTGTACGAGGCATTTCATCTCGATTCAGCGTGGACTATTGATAACTCCTTTGACATATTTTTTTGCCAATCCCATTTTCCTTTCATGCAAAATTTTTTATATGTATAAAACCGGGAACGTGATGAAAAAATTTACATTCTGTAATACGAGTTGGAAAGTTGCTTTTCGGGTTTCAGGTTTTTGAAGTGAATTTCTGTGGTTTGAGTATTGACAGAAAATTTATTTCACTGTCGATATGAAACCATTTGATATAAATTTTTTATCACCTCCTCATGTAATGCTGGCAGAACAAATTTATAGGTTTGATGAAATAAAAAACTTTCATTTAATTCCATTTAATCAGTGATCATACAAGAAGTAGTTCTGCTTCAATGTAAATGGAATTAAGAGGATTTCACAAAAAAATTTTTTGTGAGGTGGAAATTCATCATCCTACTATACTTTATATTTACACGTGTCTCTCTAAAAATATAAGTACCTAGGTATCAGAGAAGTATCTTTTATTATTAGGAAGTGCTAAAAGGATGTTTCGCAGTATTGGAATTCCTGTGCAATTTTAAAAATTTAGGAATGCTTAGTAAAATTGACTATGTGAAATTTGTCAAGTTTTCCAATAGTTTCGAGATTAAATTCGTTCATTATTCATTATAGAATATCTCGAGTAAAAATGAAAGTTCATGGAAATTTCTGAAAATTTTAGATAACCGAAAATGTTGTCAGGGATTATATAAGGATAATGAGGCAAGTCAAAAATTCTCAAAAATGGCCAAAAATTGAAGGTTCGTGGAAATTGTCTAACGGTGTATGAAGTTCTCGAAAAATTCAGAAGAAACTTATTATGAAGGGAACATCAAAATACTGTGTTAATTCCGTCTTACCCAATTTCAAAAATCAATCGAAATAAAAAACCTTTCGTTTTTCTCATGTCCCACAAAATACCTCAGATAATCTCGTTGATGTCCAATTCGATCCCAAACGCATTACAGCAGTCTGAAAAACACTCTGATAAATAAAAACTAGTGTTTTTTGGCGAGTTGATCACGCGCAGAAAAGCGCAAAAAGTCTCATTAGCATCCCCTTTTACTGTACGTCATAAAGAAGATTGATGTAGATCGTCAGCTCGCTCGTTCTTGAAAAAAAATTTAAAAAAAGGAAAAAAAAAACTAATGCGACCTGATTCCTAGACGGCTTTAATATTTCGACAGTTAATTATGACGTCAGGTAAAGACGCCCACGTTAAGAAATCCGGATTTTTCCGGGAGGAAAATGCCCCTCGATGCTAATTCGCGAACGGGGTCAATCCCAGCCTTTGTTTGGATCCAGATTACGACTGCGTAAAATAAATCCTTGGATCTTCCGCGCCCTGGGAATTCAATGAAATTCGCTCTGGGGCTATTTTGCATAATAGCGACTCTATCGTGGGTGGGAAAAAGCGATTTTTTTTTGTCAAAATAAAGGCAATCGAGGACGAACGAGAAGATTCTGTTTTCCAGCCATTTCTCTCGGGCATGAAGTCGAGAATGAATGATTTTTTGAAAGAAGAGTGAAAAAATTTTACGATTTTTTTCCTGGCACAATTGCTGTATGCATGAGCATTGTACGAGGGGCTGCTCCGGCAACTCAAACATCGCCCAAGGCGATGGCTCTCGAAAGGAAATTTCACTCTCACATTCGCCTCTTTTGCACGCTTGCCCAGAGACGAATTCGAGCAAAACTTTTGCCTTCGACTAGGCGTATCCAGGTTAAATTTAGAAGTTTCTTGGGGGTGCGTTTTTTCTTTGTAAAGTGATTTTTTTTTACTTTGAATCATTTTTCCCGACCTTTTGCCCGGTTCCCCATTATCACATACCTCTAAAAAGTCCTGGTCCAGGACAGTCGAGAAAAAATTAGATACTAGCACTGAATAAACGTGACATGAAAAATTCAAGTGTTTAATGATCAAATCATTTGCATAAGGGTGACTTTTGAGACCAGAATTGTACATGATACTCTAATGATTGAAGAGTGAGTATATGGATGAAAAATCGCAATTCGAAGTTTCGATTTTTATATTACATATGAATCCCTATTTCGTTGATTTATCATTGACTTGCTGTAACTTGAAAGCGCTGAACCGAAAAAAATTATAGCTATGTATAGGGGACTAGCTTGCCTAGTTTACTTTAAAATTTTACATATTCGTTCTGAATTATTCTTTTTTATTTATTATTATTTTTTTTTTTTAATTTTCGTTTCTATAAATTTTTAGCTCTACGAACTTTTTTTTTGAAAAAAAAAAAAGACAAAGAAATATATTCAGCCACTGTTCATTGGCTGACGCGTTGCTATGAATTCAAAGAAATGAATATAAAAACATAAATTTAAAGTAAAAGGAGGTAGCTCCTTAATGAAAATGCAATAACATTTACGAGCGTAATTTTGAAATGCAAAACACGACTTATATCACTGAAAATCAATGGTATTACACTGATTTACGCAGCTTAAGGGGTGCTTTTTAGAATTAAAGAGAAACTACTGAATCAGTCAGTGATCCGTAAAGCAATCACTTCTCAGTTGTAATAATTTCACTTATAACTCAGTTGTGTTGCTATTGGCGAGTCACTAGCGATCCATTGATTTTTACTGTAACAATTCATTGATATATTGGTGACGATACATTTTCACTTTTACGCTCACTAAGAAATACATATTTTACAAAGAAAGATAACCTCAAATTTCTGGGAAAAGCGAGCAAAACGAAGTAGCTCATTTTTGTAAAGTGGAAGATTTTTTCGTCTTTTTAGAAGTCTTCACATACATTAAACTTTTACCTATATTAATAAAAAAGACAACGCTTTGCCGAATGTTTACCACCGAACAGGTAAAATGACCCATTAAAAGGAGCTTTTATAAAAAGTAATTGTACTCAATTCACTGAAAATACAGCGACAAATCTGTATAATATATGTAGAGAAGTTTGGTCAGTCAAAATTAAATTATAGCTACTGAGATTCTAGAAAACTGTAAAGAATTAGCATTGCAAATCTATACATATCTATACAGAATCTGTTTCACAGTCTCTCGTCGCATCTTGATCCTGATAAAAGCTCAAAATACTACGACCATCATTTCCTATCGCCACGTTTTCGTTGTCATTATTTCGATTCTTGTCGAAAAACTTTTCATAATTCTCGACTTTAAATGCATGAAACGAAATCCCAGAAAACGCTCGAATCGGAAAACGTCTTTAAAGACGACTCTCGTGAAAATGCATGGAAAAACTATTTTCTTGTTTAACGTTTATTTTTCGAGACGATGAAGGGGCTGTCGGAAATAGCGCTTCTAATATACGTCGAACACTTTGGTCAACTTTAGAGAAACTCTAAGTGACTGAAATCGAATTTACAGGCTACACAACTTAGCCTGACCCTGTTACTTTTTCCCACACAACATTATAAGATGGAAAAAAGTTGGAAAAGAGCTTTGTGACTTCGAATTTTTTGTGGAAATTCGTTTCACGAATAAAATCTTGAAGACGTATACGATTGAAGAACACTTTTACGTCTTATGTATTTATGGACGAAAAAGTATAATGAATAAGTACTATTCAAGGTTGGCTGGAAACTTGTTTAGATGTTGTTTCTTCAACTATTCTAAATCAAAAATTTATTTTGATATTATACGTTCCTTCAGAACTTGAAAAACATTGTGCAAAATCTGCATTATAATCTCAAAATGATTATAATGTTTTTGCCTACCAACTGCCGTAAAGTAGTCAAAACTTGTAATAATGACCTCTAATACATGCAAAAAAAATGAGATATGATGAGGAATTTCATCTATATTTATAACTTATATAATTTTATACAATTGTGTTTTGACATAAATATAGATTTTTTAAATTCGTGAATCATACTAGTGTGGACATCAATTTGCAACATGAGCATTTATTGTTGCTTTCGGTAACATTTATTACCACATCTTTCACGTTTCAAGTTTTTATTTTCTCGACAAATTTTAAAAATTTCGAAAGTTATCACAAAAAAATATGTATCGTTAAGTAGATTTCAAGAACATTTTAGATTTTTCCTACAAATTTCAAACATGCTCATTGATTCACTATTATAAATACATAGTTTTCATTGATGCATATAGTTTAATAAAGTACTCTCCAATTTCGCTTTTTGCAATTATTTAAATTTGATAAAAATGAGATACCAAGCATGAAACGTCTCAATGTTTAGTGCATTTCGTTACCTGTTCAAATGTAGGTTTTTCATTTCTCTATTACACTGTTAAAACTTTTTTTTTAATTCAATTGACAAAAGTCCCTTTTCTTTTTCTTGCAATTTTCTAAAAACTTTCAATTTTGTTCGAGAAGCCCCTAATAATTTTTCAAGAATACCAAGCACCAAGGCTTTTTTTTAATTATTTTATGAATTAATATATTTTTTTAAAAATTACAAAATAAATAATACTTTTATTTGAAGAGTAATTCAACCAGGTGAAAAAATTAGAGAATATTCTGGTTGAAGATTTTACATAGAAAATTTGGTAGTTTGGATAAATTTTTTCATGATTCTGAGAATTTTACCCGAAATTTTGGGATTTAAATGTTTCACATCAATGCTGATTTTTCTTAGTTTCGAAGGACAATGCAGTTAATATGACGAATTAGCATTCTGAAAATGTTACTAATATATTCAGGTAACTTTTCCGAAACGTTTCAAAATTTTTTGAGTATTAACTTTTGAGTTAATACGAAAATGGAAGTTGATATGCGCATGAAACAATTTTTTCCCTCAAACGAAAAAACCTTACAATCCACTGATGAAAATTTTCCCTTTGAATAGCAAATTAATTTTTTGGGGAGTTTATAAAATTCCAAATAATTTCGATCAAGACCAAATTCAGGTTAAACAATTTCTTTGATATTTTTTTAAATTGCAAACTTTCCAAAAATTAAAAGAAAATATGTTCAAGTCTAACTTAAAAATCAACGTTTTAATGTATTCTGAAATTTAAAAAAGTTGTCAGAATTTCAAATAATTCACTGCAGCATATAATTAACAATACCATATTTACATTCTTCCTACAAGTTTTCCAAAAATTGCTGTGTAATATTCCTAACCGTCATATGAAAAAAAAATTCCAATCTCTTAGATAATTGATTAAGAAAGCTTGAAATTTTTTTTAAAAATGAAGTGCAAACGCAATTTCACACGTCTGCTTGGTTTCCGAAACCCTGAAAATTCTGCATTAATCGATAAAATTTCTAGAAGTTTAAAAAATACTTAAAATCATGAAAGACATTTGTGATAGTGTTGAAAATTTATGGAATATAATCAATGATGGAAATCACTACTAGTTTTGTTACGTTGCATCTGTTACTAATTTTAATGCTTAAATTCTATGCTAATTTTTAATTAATAAAAAGGGATTGGATATTTTTGATGGCTTTGAAATTTTCCAATTACTCTAAACTATCACTCGCTCGATGAAAGATCATTTCTGTTAATAGCGATCTGTGCATAAAGTACGTCACATTGTGTTGCACTCTCCAATGTTCTCGGGAAGCTCGGTGGCCAAAATAGGATCACGCCTTTAATGACGGTTTAATTTAATCAGGATTGATAGAGATGGCTTTTGAACATTAACTTCGGGGGCTTCATTGTAATATAATTTTAAATTGTTGAAGAACCAATGGAAGTACTTTACTTTTTTGCTCAGTCAATGAAATAAATATAATTATATTCAGTAGAAAACTTATAAACGAATTTTCTAATAACTATTTCAGTCATTTTTTTCTCAAGTAGATATCTGAAAATTTCTGTAAGATTTGTATAAAACAGTTTTTAGTTTTTGATAACGTTGTTTGCATCAATCAAATGAAAAAATTTTGTTCTTTCATTTATTATTATCTAAACTTACGTAAAAACTACTTTGTCATTCGTTAATAATTTCCGAATTTTCAGTTATTTCAGGAATTAAAGTTCGTACCATTTTCACTAATTTCTCGTTGGATTAAAGACAATTTAGACAAAGTTGCACTGTTTTAATTTATCTGGTTTGTTAAAAAAAAGACAAAATAAGAAAATTGAAACGTGAACATGTCTTTCGAATATGCGAAAACCATTTTTCAAAGACATCTCCCTGAGATGAAAAAAAGCAACGTCATCCCATTTTCTCGAGAAAACAATTTTCACCTAAGAGCAAAGTCATCTCTCTCGTTAAAAATCTCGTTTATCCATATAAAAATAAAAAGGGCCTGTTATTCAGAGTGTTTGCAAGAGTGAGTACGAGAGATAATTTCAAAGTGAAATAGGTAAGTAAAATGAATTTGAGGAAAGCTTTTTAGCTGGAAGTAAAAGGCTACGTCGTAATGGAATGGAGATTACTTCTTTGAAGTCAAATTTTTCGAGGAAAATCGCGCCAGGGTAGATGAAATAATTTTATGGAAACATGCATGTTATTCAAAAACAAAAAATGAAGAAAAACGTACACTAGACTTGTTTTCCCTGGAAAAGAAAGGCAAAGGAAAACAATTTGTTTTAGGTGACGTTCCCGACTAAATTTCTCTGAAAACCCAGATTAAACTTGAAACTTCACGAATGTAATTGCAAAATTTGCATGTAATACTGGAAAATACTCCTGATAAGAATTTTCATTTGCCTTGAGTTCCTAGTATTTTCATATTCATTGCCGATTGTACAGAATGAAATGTTCTTCCGTGAGATGAAAAAACGGGGATTCCTTAATATAGAAAAAAGTTGGAATAAAAATAATGGGATCTTTATTCGATTATTTATATAGATTTTCTTTTAGGCTTTTTAATTTCTTCAGTCACAAAAACTATTTGCTGTAACTTTCTTTCCAGTTAGTCCGATTAAATCTCCATATTGATTCTTTCAACATTTTAATCAAACATTTTACGAAACAAGTTTAAATTAATGAAGTAAAGATACACTTTTTTTTACCAATATTTCCAAACATTCTTTATCATTCTAATATTTTCTAAGTATTATTTCTTATTTCATCAAACATAATTTTCTGCAAGTCTTTTTATTTACACTCTACCTTGCAATCATTGAAATTTTTAAAGTTTTCGTCTGATAATAAAATTTTAAACATTTTTCTATAGGTGTTCCCGAAAAATCGTTACGGATTCATATATTTAAAGAACTATAGATTTCTTTCCCTTTTGAAAGTATTTCCAATAATTTTTTCTAATGGCTGTAATTTAACACCAGAGTAGAAAACTTCTTATATAATATTTTAAATTAACTTTCTGTGTTATATTTTCTGCTATTATAAAATATATAACTCGCTGAATGAATTTTCATTACTGACGCAAAGAGGTAAATTTTCCCTTGAATTAGGTCGGGCGTGATTTCTCTCGACTCGGGAACATTCCAATCTTAGCCCAAGAAGTCTTTAAAAACGACTTTGTTATAAGCTCGCGACTTTCATGCAACGTTACTCAACGAAAAGCATGGTGCGACGAATATGAAACGATCCAACATTCGACGTCGCGCGAATATCACGGAATAAATTCCCTCTTCAAAATCTCAGGAATTGACTTCTTAAAAGAGTCGTTCATTACAATATTACACAAATGGTCACAATATGAGGTTAAAATATGGTAATTACTGCACTTTTTACTCTCTTAGCTAATTTGTCAAAAACTAAGTAAGAAATTCATTCTAAGCAGTGTGTAAAATTCGTTTATTTGTTTGTTTTTTTATTTTTTTTAATTTTTTTTTTTTTACTGAATATTTTTTATTGCAAACGAAGTCAAACAAAAAAAGTTTTTCATGACAAAAGGATCAAAAAAAGGATTAATATTCATAAATTCGATGAAAATTGTAAGAGACGATGGGCAATGTCTGTCACGTCTAAAAATGTCACTTAACTATAGTTTTGATAACTGCTAATTACTGTCAAAGTTTGTCTTGTTGATATCTCAGTTTTGTACTGATAATAATCGTCGCGTCGACGTACTTTCTTTGTATCTCCCTAGACTGTGTGATCATCATTTTTCAAAGTTTTTTTTAACCATAAACGTTTGTGTCATTCCAATTTTACTCCTAAGCCGATCGGAAGAATAAATACATAAAATATAGTCAGTTATGAATGGAGTTTCAACGTAAAACAATATTTTATCATAATCATTCGATGTATCGTTGACACAGCAGCCATTTTAAAAAATAGGCGATCGTTCGCCGAAGAATGTAAGGGATTGAGTGCCACATTAAATTTGACAGTCGTCGACCTAAAATCATATTTTACATGCATATATCACATTATTTGTGAAATATAAAAAGGTTACCTCTATTTTGATGGTTGGTTCCACTTGATTTGATTTTTTCCGTGTTTTTTTAGCCTTCCCTTTTTTTAAAAATTTGTTTTGTAGTAAACATACACATAGTACGTACTCATTTTAAGTTAACTTTGAAACTGAGGTGTAATCTAAGTATAAAGCTAAAAAGGCCGAAAAAAGGAAGATTTCGAAAAAAGCTGGCAAGCCGTCACTAGTAATGCGCAGTTGTCGAAAATTTTCGACACCATCTCTAATAGAGTTGGAATCTAAAAAAGCAGACATCTGCATCAGCTGCAAGGCTCATAAGCAAAAAAATTAATTGAGACTCACTGAATTCATTGCGATTCATGCGACTGAATAATGCATTCAAAGTGCACTCATGTATTGGCCGATGGTTAAAATTGCGTTCATTGCGCATCAAATCACTTGAGTGAAATGATCAAATAGCGTTTTTAGCTTGTTTTTTGTTTATTAAATTATTTTTTTTCCAGCATGCTTTTGAATCAAATAGATAATATTCAATGTATCCTTTCATTTTCTACAATCTATATGAAGAATTTTTATACGTAGCACACGACTCCCCACTTTCTTTTCATCTGAAAAATCATAGTGTTGGGCCTAAAGTTATAATTCTTCAAAAATTTCACACATTTTTACTGAATCAATGGAAGGTACTGAAGCAGGTGAAGCAGGATTGAAAAAGAAATGAAAAAAATTAATTTGCGCTATAATTTTTCCACCTCACGAAGTCTAAGCACGTGAACCTCCACCGTTCCTAATTTTTGGAAATTACTCTTTCGAAAACTGGCATTAATGTTCGAATTACCAGGAATCGCTTCATCATCCCTGACTTCTGATTTGAAGAACCTGACCCATTTCCTGAAATCTCTTCAGGTCAAGTGTTTTCAACCCTGATCATTTACTTTCATTCGAGAGTGAATTTCTCTTAACTTCTTCACGTTATGTACCCCATCATAAAATCTTATCGACGCCGCTGCTCGTAACATGCTGCCGTGATGCAGTCTACCCGAGGGAAAAAAACGGTTTCCTGTTGGAAAAATCGTAATGTACCCCGACTCTGGGAAAACGACGTCGAAAAAAAAACCACTGTATCGAAGGTGGTCGAGATTTATGTCGGGATCGATGATGTCTTTTTTTTTCAACGCACTCTCGGGACAAGATCCTCTCTACTTTTTCCTCAACGCCGAGTATCAGAAAAAATTCGCGAATATTGGATGGGAAATCTATTACCTGCGGCGCTTGGAAAAAAAAAGAATGCAATATTTTTCGACTTTATTATGAAATGTTTTGCTGGTTCATTAAAGATAATGTAAAAACGATGTAAACGCAATAACATGTAATATTAAAGTCATAGACATTTTCTGGAAATAAGAATCCTAATTTTGTAATTGAACTTGAAAAATTTACTGACACTGAAAAAAATGGTTGGTTGAGGTAATCAGATTCTTGGTTGTTTCAACAAAATCACATGGTTGATATAGGCCCAACCATATTTTTTGTTGCTTGCACCATTTTGACATGGTCCTTCACTATGGTTAGTAGCACCAAATTGACTTCGTTACGAATGATCAAAATGCCAAAATTTATATTTTGCTACTTGGTTCTGTCGATAATTTTACTTAATCGTCAAAACACGTTACTTTTTTGTTACAACTAACAATAGAGTGTTACGTTTCATGCATGTTATTAAACACAACCATATTTTTCTGTTAAAGAACTAGCCTATTTGGTTTTATATAGCTTTTAAAAGAAATTTCTTGACTTTAATATTCGTTATTCTTAGTAACGTTTACTAAGTACTCGGTTGAATGAACAATTTATTATGATAACTTCGAATAATATCTATGTTTATCCTGGACGACAATCCCCATTTCTGAAGAATTTCGTCGACCACGAATGCAGAGTGCGATTCATCCATTATTAACTTCAGTAATACGCACGCGTTCACCAATTTTTACCGAAAAGAAATGTCCAACAAAGTACAACGTGAAAAAGCAAGAGGTTTTCAGTTCACAGAGGTTTATGGCGCACCATGAGGACCGTTCCTCCTCCACACACTTCTGCGCGCATGCGTCAGAAAATTGTTCATTCAATTATGAACATGGTTGAGAGCACCAAAACACACTGTTCTCAGAAACATGTGACTTGACTGCAACTACAAAGTTTTATGTCTCGGTCAAATTGTTCAAGTAATAATAACTAACGTTGATAGAACTTAAAAGTATATTGTGAGATCAACAAAACTTCTTTGTTACGAGGAACCATGATGTTTTTGTTAATTTAACCAATCAGTTCTTTCAACTAAACAAGGACAAACAAAGTGATTTTGGTTATCTGAACCATTGCCTTTTTTTCAGTGGACGGTTTATTTATCAGTTTATTAAATACAGTTAAAATTTGGTTAAAGGTACTTCGAGTTCTTATATATAAAAACTGTACTATAGTACAGTTAACTAACGATCTGAATCCTTTTCAAACCTGAACAGAATACTACGAATTATCCCCCGAAACTCGAGTTCCCACTTATGTTATCTATGAAAGTGCTTCCCTCAGCAATTTACGTGGTATAGGGAGTGTAAAAAAAATGTACAGGAAGCTATTGTTGTGGGAGAAAAACCCCATTGTTCTTAGCTGATCCAGGCTCTTTGTTATTTTTTTTGCAGCTTCCGACTTAGACTGCATTCGAGCCTTGTTCAATGAAAAGGAGAAGGAACTTTCGTTGGCAGTGGCGAAGGTCGAAGAGCTGACGCGTCAACTCGAGGAGCTCGGCGGTCGCAACAACGCTGGGGCCGCAGGGGGCAATCACATCCCCACCCCTGCGAGCGCCGAGCTCGAGAAGTTACGCCGAGAGCTTATGGTAAGTACTTTATAGAAATACAATTACGTGTGAAGATTCAGAAGGTGACAAATCTGTAATTTGATATTCAATAATAATCGAAAATAACAGTCATTATAAAAATTATAGTCGAAAAGACACGGAGGAAAGAAGATAAGGAAACAGAACATGGATGTTACTAAAATATCAAATGGTTAGTTACTAAAATCCCGTGGTCAGTACATACTGACTGAGCATTGTTCACGGAATGAATTGGAAAGACGTTAAAATTTTAGATAAAGAAACGTATTATGTAAAAAGTATATTTATAGAAATTATCATGAAAAACAAAAAAATAATTCTTTTCATGAACAAAATGACACAGAGAGTCTTCGAAAAGCCTAAAACTGATTAATTTATACATGATCAAATTTTTCGATCTGGTAATATGCTTAGTTTATCTCCGTTTGGTTTTCTTAATTTTTCATCTTTGAGTCTTGAGTACATATATGTTCTTTTGATCACTAGGGTCTTAATATATTTCTTTGTTTATTAAAAGCGATTTAAAATACTTAAAATCAGACATAACAATTTAGAGGTTAGAGATCATATCACTCTTAGAAATTAACTCGTTTTGCATTTCCGGTTTTCGTTTTCGAATTCTTCAATAATTTATGAACACGTTTGTGGCTCGGAGCCGTGCTAGAGGTATGAACTCTATTTGTGTTATTGATTTACCTAGTTTCATTGTCAAAATCTTATAAAAATACCTTAGAGGGAACAAAAATAACTGTTTGAGATATTATGTACAGGGTGCGCCATTTCTTATGTCGGCATGTAAACATTGAATAACTTGAAAAAAAAACAACCGATTTCTGTAAATGAGGTATTTTTATTTAGTTTGGTCCTTTACAATTTATTTAGACTAGTTTTTGAACACAACATCAATCAAGTGGCCGCCCTTATTGTTCACAGCAAAATATGCCCTTTTTGCGGCGTTTTCCATTACCTTTTCGAGCATCTCGGGTGGTATAGCAATGATTTCGGCACGAATATTTTCCTTAAGCTCTTCAATGGTCTGCGGCTTGCTGGCGTACACTTTACTTTTCAAATAACCCCACAAAAAGAAGTCTGGAGGGGTCAAATCTGGAGATCTGGGTGGCCATTCAATGTCGCCTCTTTTTGACATCAGACGTCCAGGGAATTTTCGTTGCAGAAACTGGATTGTTTGATTCGCAGTGTGGCAGGTCGCACCATCTTGTTGAAACCAGTAATCTTCAAGACCTTTTTCACGCATTTGTGGGCAGACATAGTGAGCCAACATCCACCGATATCGGTTTCCATCGATCGTTTGGTTCTCTTTGAAAAAATAAGGACCAATGATGGTTTTGGCGCAAACGCCGGCTCAAACAGTAACTTTTTGGTCATGCAATGGCGTTTCATGGATCTCGTGTGGATTCTGCGTTCCCCAAATGCGGCAATTTTGCTTATTAACGCCTCCAGAAAGTTTGAAATGTGCCTCGTCGGTCATTAAAATTCGCTTCCAAAAATCAGGTTCAGTATCAACTATTCGAGCGATTGTTTGTCCATATTCCAAGCGACGTGGATGATCTGTAGGCAATATTCTTTGTGTTAATTGCATTTTGTACGGAAACAAATGCAAATCATCTTTCAAAATGCGCCGTAGAGTGGTTCCACTGATGCCGAGATGCTGAGCGCGGTGACGATATGAAACTTTTGGGTTTTGGGCAACGCTCTCTCTGACAGCTTCAATCAGTTCATTTGAACGTCTTGGTCGTTGATGAACGGGTTGTTCGCGATCTTTCACTGTCCCGTGGTCACAAAAATTCGACACCAAACGACGAATAGTGTTGTCAGATGGTGCCTGTTTGCCAAGATATTTTCGACGATATGCTCGTTGAGTTAACACAACTGAACGACTATTTTCAATGTACAAAGTAACTATTTCAGCGCGTTCTTTTGGTGTGAAGCGATACATGGTTGAAATTGTACTGAATTGACGTTTCCAAAACAAGTGAAGTCAAGTAAATCGGTTGTCAAATGTTTAAGTTATTCAATGTTACAATACCGACATAAGAAATGGCGCACCCTGTATAAATATAATTTTACATTTATTTACTGATACTTTCATACTCTTAACATTATGAAATATTCTTCAATCCTCAGTAATTCCAACTAGGTGACATGTTTTCTGATTCTGGAAAAGAAATTTTAATCAAGATAAAAGCTTTCAAATTCTACTTGAAAATATTCATAGTTCCTTCTGGGATTTTATCGATGTTCCCTCCTTTCACCAATTAAAAATTCACCTCTTTTCATCTACATAAAAATTTCGATAGAAAAGTCATTTACGTTTATATTTTTTCTTTCTCATTTTGAGCTTCCACTTTTTTAATCCTGCTTTTTCAGGGACACGTAAAAAGAATAGTTTTTAAAAAATAGATTTTAATTAGAAACGTGTAAAATTATACTATCTTCGAATGAGCGTTTCACGTTAGCTTCTTCGCAATGATTTTAATCCAAAAAAAAACTCTAATACCTAGTCGAACGGGATTATGACTTTGTTATAAATTTAGAATGAAGTTGATTTTTAATTTTTGAGTAAATGTTTGAAATCCTAATTGTAAGATGTGTCTACAACTTTCATAAATGCTGCACGATTTTACAAATTTTTCATTATCAACATTCTAGGAATAAAAGTGCTTTCAACTAAAAGTTTTCTGCAATCGAGAGTTTCTAAATTTTTTGAAAAAGATGTGTATTTTTAAATGAAATTGACACGTAAATTATTTTATAGTCACGATAAAATAAATAGGATTTTTTTTGACGGCAAATCTTTCAAAAAGCGGAAAACTTTGCCAAGATATATTACGATCTTGATTTTTGTTAGATGTCAAAATTAAAAACACCTCGAAAGATTCTTGAAACTTTAAAGTAATTTACTGTTCAACTTTACTATCGCTATGAGGTACAGAAAATTTTTTAAATTTCAAGCGCTTCATAAAAATATCAAAACGTTTTTGAACGTAACGTGTAATCTACTAAAAAATCAATAAGATCTCGTCTATCACATAACTTACTCAATTATTCAGAAGTTTTAGAAAATTTAAATGAATAATAAGATAGTTTCGAAAACTATGAGAACTTGATACTTTCGGGTCCCATAAATTGTTCATCCTAAATAAATCCGGAAAATTATACAAAACTCACAAAGTTTTCAACTGAGGTCTTTGGAAGTAATGAAGATCATTTAAAACCTAATACAAATAATCGTTTCATTACATAAAACAATATTACTAAAATGAAATAGTATATTATTATAAGTTTTGGGAATGCCTAGTTTGATGAAACGAAAAAGACAATCTCTAAAACTGACATTACAGTGTTTTACTGATAGTTCGCCAATAATTCAAGTCCAAATGTCCGGTTATTAGCAAATTTTCAATAAAAAATTATATTAATTTTTTCAAAATTAGACACGTAATCTGGACAATTCTGCAATGGTTAACAAAAATATAAAATACGATGCGAGATAACGAAAATTCTCAAAATGAAATATTTTTGAAACTAATGATCTTCAGCTTTGCAAAAACTTGAAGTAAAGAATCTTCGAATTTATAATCTTCATATCCTTTTTACTATTATCAGAATTTCTGAGCCATCTCCAGAAAAAGTTTTCGCAATATGCGATTCTAAAGTTGGCGACATATTCAGAACATCTGGTGTATTTCGCAACAATGCGCCAACTTTTTAAAAAATGTATTTTACTTTCAAGTTCTACATTTCACTAAAAATAATTTATACGTATCATGCTTAAATCATCCATATTTTTTATCGTTATACGCCCGTGCGCAATTCACTCGTTTAAGTCAAATCGCGAAACTCCTCTATAACGTCTCGTTAAAACTTGCCCAGAACTTTATCCAAGCAATAATTCAATACAGTGAGTTACGAAGACGTCAAAATTTAGGCAAGCATGCTCATAATTTTGTGTTTCACGTGCAGGGTTGATCTGTTTGGTAGTGGGACAATTTTTAGCCATTTAACGTCATTAAGATTAAGAGAAATCGGGTTTCTTTTTAAATGCCGGAAGCGTATTTTCATTGCAGTTTCAAAAGCGTACCTTGAAAAAATGTTTAGTCGTGAGAATTGCTTGAAAATTTGAAAGTTCATTCTTGACTTCAAAACTTTTTTTATTTTTATTCGTTAAATCTTTTTTGATACTTTGTTTTTGAAGGTTGATAAACTTTGTTCTATAATTTGCTAACTTTCGAAATTCGAGGTTCCGTAATAAACCTCTTTGAATCAACATAATTTTTGTTTTCTCTTCTTACTTTTCAGTACCGCAACAAAATGAACGAACAACAAAACCAAGTAGTTTCCCAGCAAAGACTTGCCTTAACCCAGAGGCAAGCCGAAATGGCCTCGATTGACGCCAGGATACTGCAATTGCAGGGTCGTTTGCAGCGAAAAAAAGCTCTTAACCAACGAATGAGCCAACAACTGGGGGCCAAAATTGCGAATTCGGGTAGTTTTACGGATTCCAAACTTGATTTTGGGAACAGCGGAAAATTGAGACCCGCAGGAAACATCGCTGCTATCGAACCGTACTCCCATATTCCAAATGACAATGATTTTAATTTGAACAAAAATGACCCTAAGTACCAAACCTTGCCCTACAACACCAAGTTTACGGTTAATTTCAAAATTTCCGAAGACGACATCAACAAAAACAAAATTCAGCACAGTGCGAGCGCTTCTCAGATTGGACAACGTACGACTTTGCAACAGTTCGGACACCAGATCGCTCACAGTCAGTCGCAATCGCACATCCAAGGTGAGAAAATTTGCACGTTGTGAGACAAGTGAAAAAAGACGTAGGTTTGATGAATTTTCCTAAGGAATAATTTTTTTTTTCATTTTATTAGTTATTTCGTTGAATGATAGAACATTACATAATTTGAACTTCAAAATTACTTCGTTTTACAAGGATGTGGAGATACATGTTCTACTTGTGAATTAAGATCTTAGCACTGGCTTTCAATAAAATTTACTGTGACCATATTTTCTTGAACTTTGAAGATTATCGTTTACCTTCAATAGCAAGATTTTTTATTGGACAGTACAGATTTTGCTTTAGTACACTTTAGAACTTTCCCCTTCGACCCTGAAGATTTTTGTTTCGATCAGCCGTTGACCTTTCCATTTTGAAAATACAAGTTGCGTTTTACTCGAAGGTAAAAATTTTTAAATAGAAACTAAGGATTTTGATAATAGAGACTTAAAAACTACAGATTTCGATTAAACTTTGAGGTGAAGATAAAGTTTTTTCTCGAACACTAGAAATTTGACACTACAGATTTTGATTCCACTCTGAGGTGGAGATGACATTTTCCCTCGGACACTACAAACTTGGACACTTCATAATTTTTTTTTCATTTCACTCGTTGGGCATGAAGACAAAATTTTTCCAAGGTCACTACAGACTCGGACCCTACAAATTTTGATTTTACTCTGATGTGGAAATAATGATCTGGGCACTACAGATTTTACCTTGGACACTACAATTTTTAGTAATGCTAGTAGTGCTTACATATTCAGTAGTTGGTTATGAGCCACGTAACATTCATATTTGAGGTGGCATTATTGACTCTGAAAACTCTTGCTGCGAATAAAGATGTTTACAAATCAATAATAATAAGACATTTCGAATTTCATATCTCTCGCAGCCATATAAAATTAAATGTTGATAAAATATCTACACGAAATGAAAAAAGGATAATGATAAATATTTTACTATATCATGTAGTGACCGATGCTTACAAAACAGAAATTAAAGCTACAATATTTATAATACATAACTAACTAGTGAGAAACTGAAGATTCAGACTGAAATTGTATGCTTCATTTAATTCTTTTTTTAATTTCAAGCGAATGTAACTGATTGGTTTGAATGAAATATATCGAATGAGTGAGCAATAACGTGATTTTGTGATCCATTTTCGTATAGGATTGCGTTTCGGTAGAAAACCGTGTAAATATAAGTACTATCAAATAATTATCAAACATTAATTAATTTCATTAAGTGGTTTCATTAGAATATCTACATTCATAATGTGTGTAATTACTGATCCTTTTCCGATTTAAACATGCTAATGACTATATTTGCATGTTTACCAGATAATCGAAGGTACGCAAACAGTTACGAAATGTACAGATAAATAATTATAACAAAGGTTGTGAGCAATTCCACTCGTTGCAATTAATCGAATTATCTATTATTATTCCTAGTTGTGCGACATATTTTTATGAAAAATACATTGTTTCGATCAAGCAGTGTATGACACAATTAAATCATTCAAAAGACATTCGGTTGTTGAGTAAAACTGTTAGTATCTTGATTAGAAAAATCATGAAAAGCTGACTTCGTTGAAAATCTGAATACTCAAAACATTCTCAACATTTTTTATCATTGTGAATCGTGTTCTTTAAAAGTGTTCTGCATTTCGAAAAAGTCGAGTTTTTTTGAAAGTTCACGAACTATTAAGGTTTTCAAAAGATTTTAGTTTTGCAATGACGAAAATTTTCAAATGGATAAGCAATTTCATAAGACAATATTTTCATTACGGTAACCTTTCGAGCATTTGAGAATTACCATTTCCTCATACTTGAGACAGAAATTCAAATATGATGAATAATCATAATTATCTTAAAAACTACCAAGAGGTATTGATATTGAAACCTTACTAAAGTGTGACAAATTTCACAGATTATAAGTTAAAACGATAAAAATTGCAATTTTTAAACATTTTACCTTGAACGTGGAACTGAAGTAATGTAGGTATGAGTTAACCAAGATCATCGAAATAATTTAAAATGATACATTTACTTCAAGTTGTGCTGTATTGGGAATTTGATTTCAACAAATTTCGAATTTTCAGGTTTTCATGGTTTTAGGGAACAATTTCGAACGGATTCCGTACTTAATTCAAAACAAAGAAAACTCAGGTTATTTTTCAAAAGATTTGAAAAATGTGTAACAACCATGAAGATATCCAATTTTTTTTTACATAATTCACGAAAGAAGATCGAAATCATGCAATTTAAATATCATAGCAGAAACCGAATTTTTTATTTCACTCAATTTCGGAAAAATGTAATGCTTCTGAAATTCGACAATAAAAAGAATATTTTCTATTCGATCCGAACAAATTCTTCTTTAATCTTTTCCATATCTGAAATGCATAAAATTTCTTAATACATATTTGAAAGTTTTTTACGTGTTAATAATTTTTCGAATATCCAAAGTTAATGAACCTCTTTTTTTTATTTCTTTACAGTTTTTAAAATTCTTCAAGTATGCTAGTTTCACTTTTTCCTAATTATTGATTCACTGTACGAAGAATTTTTTTTTACTCTACAGGACAATCACAACCATTGGGCCAACAGCAACAAAATAACTCTTCTAACTTTCAAAACCAGACCATCAATCAAGTACTTAATAATAACAATAATAATAACAACAACAATAACAATAATTTTTTGACGGAAAATCAAAACAGTCCGCAAAACCTTCGTATTCATGGCGTCCATCAACAAAAACAGCAACAAGGGCTGGCCCCAGTCACCCAAAATCAGCCACACCGGAACCAACAGACATATCAAAAACCGGTAATGTCAAAAAGAATGTATACGTAGAAAATATGAAAATTGAATACTTTTTAACTTGGAACTGGGTACGTGTGTTTTAAATTTCTAATTAGAGAAAACTCTTTTTTGTGTATCATTTCCTTATGATTTGAATTTTTAACTGTGAGTTATAATCATCTTTCAAACGTATTTTATATAGAATTTATGAATTCAAAAAATGCTTGTTTTCAAAGGTTTTTGGGATGTAAAACAGTTTTCGAAGACACTAGAGAATGTCGTATATTGAATGATGCTTGCAGAATTTGATATTACATTGGATTTTTTTTTCATTTTCCGGCAAAATGTTGAAGTGTTACAAAAGGGTATGAGGACTATCAAAAATTCTTAACGTATGTAGTTTAAAAAAACTTGAAAAGATTTTGAGTTATGATTCAAACATAGTGAAATAAGGTAGAACTTAGTATAGCCTACACAATAAACTCTGATATACCTGAAAAATAAGTGATATTTAGTCGGATATTTCGACATTTTTCTGAAAAGTTTTTCATGTCTACAATGTAATCAGAGAAAAACTGAGTTGCTCAAGCATGGAGAACAGTATGCGTTTGAAATACACGTTGCATCTGCACTGAACACACGGGGGCATACCTTAAACGCTCGAGCTTATGAATTTTGTTCATCTCCCGAAATAACGTAAACGCTCCCGAAGCATGCGCCATTTTTGCATCGATGGCCTCTTTCCTTTCTTAATTTTTCATGGAATTTAGAAATGTTTTTGATGTCATAATTTTTTTTTTCTTAGATTCTCGAAACATAGTTTAGAAAACTTTTAGAAATACAAAGTAGTAAGTGATAATTATTCTTTTTTTTTTGCGATTCCAATCAAACTGGAATGAAACGTATACAATAAATATTAGTTTTCTTCGGTAGTACGGTTAATTTTTCAAGAAAAATACATATTTTCGAATTTCCTCGAATAATTCTTGAATTTTAAATAATCACAAAAATGTATTATATGCTTTCAAGGTTCAACACAAATCATTGATTCTTTTGATATGATTTATCTCAGTGTAATACTAATATTTTCCTGGCAATTTTTACATGTGCGTTTAAGAAACTCTTTGGAATCGTTACAAAATATGTAAAAGTTCTTGATTTCCGAAGTTTGGTATGTGGTAACCTTCAACTAATTACACTTTGCGTAACCAGAGCAATAAATTCTGTAGTTTTAAAAAACAACCGAAGTGAAGCATACATAAAAAAAAAAAGTTTTTAAGAAAATTTTGTATTTTTTTTTTTTTTCTTTGCCTAATTTTTTTTAAAGATTAAGAGACTAAGTGCCTTAAAATCATAATTTTCAATTTTCGGAAATTCGTTCGGAAAAAGCAGTAGTTTGCAGTAGTCTAGGTATTGAAATGAATGGCTATAGAACAAAGTATCTTATCTATACAATTTTTTTTGTGCGAGATTGAATACAAACAATAAATTATTCCAAGTATGTTCCTTCTAAAAAAAACTGACGATTCCTTTGGTTTCCGAATACTCAAGGCAATTTCATTTTTTAAATAATTGGAAACCAGTAATGGTTTCTCTTCTATTTTTTCTAAGCTTTTTCAAGAACGTAATAACAAATGTTATTTGTTTGAGTACTATTTATTTTAAAAAATATGTCATCTCCTCTGATCTCCATTGAATAACTAAAAAAATGTGGTCAAATACCGAGGAACACTAAATACTAGATCATGTTACCGAAATTTCTCATGATAAAGCATGAAATTTTTGAAGAAAAACATCCTTGCTCTCAAACCGTACACCTAATAAACATTCGAAACAATGACATTCAAGCATTTTATAACATTATAGCCTTATAACTAATGTAAGAAAATGTAAAAAATGAAATGTAATTTCAAATCAATAATTCGATATTCTTGTAACAACCGATTCTAGCATCTGAATACATTTTGTCACTTATTATATTGAAAAATTCATAGAAGGCGCATCATCATTTCAAAAAAGTATGCAAAATACCAAAATTAAATAAGCAGACATTTTGAAACTCGAGAACTTGAACATTATATTGAAAACAATTTTTCAATTTGTACTGTTCAATTTAGTAATTATTATTTTTAAAAGTTTTAAAGTCATGGGGCTAGAAAATACGAATGTCATAAGTAGAATGTAATTTTGTTAATGTGAAAGTATTCCTCCAACTTAAGTGTAAAGTTCTACTTTATTAAAATATAACCATTCTTGCCTTAGGAATACTCTTATTTAAAACCCTTCCCAGTAATTGCTGTAAACAATCACTGCCTCTTGTAAATAAGATTTTGATTTTTTTTTTTTTTGTTGGATAAGATTTTGATTTACTTTTTATTTTTGTTGGACAAGGTTTCGAGCGTGGCGCCGAGTTTTCCGGTCAAGTCACCAATTTATCAGACGTCTTCGACGAAGATTAATCCGGTTATGCCGCAAACTCTAAGCTTGATCGGGCGAGGCCAGGTTTATCCTGCGCATCAACAGAATTCGCCGAATAACGCGAACCAAGAGAAAAATTATTCGCCGAGACACAATTACCTGCCGGCAAGTGCGGGTAATTTCGCAGGTTACGCAGTCCACGCTTATCCCAATAGCCAGCAAACGCCCACTGCGATAACAGGTAAAAAAATTGTATGCGATTTTTTTTATCATTGTATTGTACTCGGTGACTGTGCGTCACAAAATCTCTAGAAATAACTAATAAACTATAAAAAACTTTCGATATTATTGAAGTTTCTTTCTTGGCCTGCAATTTTAATCGGCAATTTTAATGTTTTTATGAAAAAAAAAAATGACTGAACTCGACTAAACTTTTTGACATCCAATTTATTTTTCTCCGTGGTATTTTATTTAGAGGATTACAGCGTGAATAAATGTTTCGTTGACTCTTTTTCACGTCACGTAACAAACTTTCTCACAGCCGAGTGTATCACGAGTGTGCAATTTGATTTATGAATTACGCGATGCGTAATGAAGTTCGTAGATTCTCTAACCTACATTAACAGCGAAATTGTAGCAACTTCAGAAAAGTTTTGAATCGATAATATGACGACCAAAAGCAGTTTTCATGGTAAAGGCTTGTATAACTTGAAGATGAGAATTATTTATCATCGAAAAAGAAGTCACGGAAACATTAAATGTAGAACTTGAAGTTGGAAAGGAAATGGTTGTTTTCTTTTTTTTTTTTTATTTCTGTGATTTTCAAAGCTACTTTCTAAAGTTTCTGAAATTGTTTGAGGATTTTAAACATCGAGCATGTTATGAATTTAGAAAGTTGATTCAAGTTTTCGAATTGTACCTGTCTTGGACTAAGTTATGTCTGTAAATATAGTTTTATTAAAAGAAGATCATCCACTTTAAACAGTATATTTCAAAACGACCGCAGAGAAAAAAAATATGACAATCAAAAATTACAGAAAAGTTATGTAAAACATAAACACTGCATAACTAGTTTTCGAAGTTCTGCAGTGCATTTGTTTTACTCAGAAGCATGTTCCTCCGATAAAAAAAAGGCTATGACTAACTTAGGTACAAGAGTTTTCCAAGAAAAAAAAGTTTAAAAAAACTGTTTGCAAGCACTACAGTAATTAGTATCGTTTACTTAAACTTGGTGATTTATAAATATTTTATAAGAACGAGTTTATAAATTATTTGGAGATAAATTTTATTATTTACGAGGACATACTCGGGTACTCGGTAATGAATTGGTTGAATGTGTAATATCCGATACAAGGAGCTAATACGTTTGTCTTCCATAAAAAGTTATTTACTTCTAATACAACAAGATAGAAGAGTAATTAGTATAGCAATCTGTCTTATTTTAAAAACGTGACTATCCATCTTAAGTACCTCTCCTACATAAAAAATGTAAAAATAAAATCATTGATGACATCGATATGTACCAAATATGTAAGTAATAAAATTGTTAAGTAAATATTTGTGAATGCATAGTTTAGTATATTTTGCAATGTAACGATAAATTATATTTCTTCATAAAATTAGATTATTAATGAAGGCACTGCATGGAGTCTAATAAAGATGCCGAAAGCTAGAATTTTCAAACAGTGGAATTCGTCCTTTTTTCCTTTGTCGCGAATTTTCGTAAAATCTTTCCATCAATGGTAAGCGCTTCTGAACTTAATTTCGAAGTTCTGCAGTATACTTGTGTTACTCATTATAAAAAGAACGTTCATTATCGTTTCAGTTTTTCAGTAGTCTTTTTCAATTCGACAAATAATATTGCTAGTTTAAAACTAAACTTTCATTATCTGGAATAATATAATTAAGGCTACAAAGTACCTACAATTACATAGAACACAGTGGTCATTCAAATAACTGTTAACGCTTTAAATTACTCTTAGCACTATATTTAGCACTGACAATTTCCAAAACAATTTGCAAGACAACTTCTACATCTTAAAATAATTTCAACACTTTGAAATACTGCAGAACGCTGTAAACACCTTACGAACTGCTGAGACTACGAACAGTATGATATAATACCGTCCAAATTACTGAAGAATATAAGGTTTAAGAATTTGGATAAATTTAAACATTATATCTCAGAGTAGGTGTGAAGTACAATAAGTTTTTATAAAAAGTATCGAGGCAAATCGTCTTATAAATAGATATTTTTCTGACAAACTGAAAGAGCTGATAAATTTGCACATCTTTCATAAACATGGGAAATCTTTCTGAAAAGCTGATTCGAATGACTTTGAAGGACAAAGCGTCGAAATGCTAAACGAGAAATCTAAGTTCGAGCCGAGCAAGGACGCCAAGCAGCACGAGCAAGTGCGGTACGATCATACCGCAACAAAACAAGAGCACCAGTTCAAAACGGCCCACGAAACGAGCGGCCAAACCGGAACTAAGTTTGACAATTTTCCGTCCAAATACGATCCGAACGTCCAGCAGCAGGTAATGAAGCACGAGCACTCTGCGTTTGATTTCGAAAGACTGAAGGTAAAATATATTCTACCGAAAAAACAATTTATCATTTTTATTACCTTGCCATGCTTTAGCAGCCGACCTCAAAACCATGAGAAAATGGATAAAATTCTCTAGACTTTTTATGAAAATAATGAAAAGAAAATTTTCTTCTTAATGTCTTTACTAGAATTGATAAATGAGGAAACTTTAGAGGTCAAATATAATCTGTAAGTAATTAGGTAATGAATTCGTAAAAACTTGGAATGGATAACTTTTTGATTCTTGTGATTCTCTATAAAAATAACGCTTAGAATATTATGGATCTCAGAATTACAATTTACGGATTTGAAAAACAACGATTCCCAAAACTCTTCGATTTCCAAATTTCAAGAATCCACTCATATCAAACTAACTCATTGAATAAATCACTCATTTTCGAGTTTTAGACCAAATTTTATGCCCTTAGCCTATCTTTAAAAAATTTTTTTATACACTCGAACTCCAATACAACGATCTCCGATACAAGGATGCATCCGATACAGCGATGCGCGTAACTCCAATACAACGATGCGGATGCCTTTCTCTTTTCCCCCACTCTTGATACTCACAGTGCGCGGTAACATTCTACTCTCGCATGTGAGACTCACAGACAGCGCGCACACAGTGAAAATCATGCGGTGGTGGGAATCCCTCCAACCATCGTTGTATCGGAGTAGGCTGGGCTCGAACGCATCGTTATATTGGAGTTCGAATGTAGACATCATTTCATACTTAAAAACGACTGATTATAAAATGTCGAAAATTCGTAAATGATAATACATTCAAACATTCGA
Source organism: Platygaster robiniae (assembly GCA_028476575.1). Taxonomy (NCBI): domain Eukaryota; kingdom Metazoa; phylum Arthropoda; class Insecta; order Hymenoptera; family Platygastridae; genus Platygaster; species Platygaster robiniae. The sequence continues at coordinate 11,078,149 of CM052023.1, read as the reverse complement.
ATTCCCCTTTTTATTAGTTTTTGCCAACAGCAAACCCTTGATTCGTTCTATTTCTAAAATTTGAAGCTGTTGGTTTAAGTTGACCTCGAATTTCAAGGTAAAACCTTAAAGTTGACAGTGAAAAAAAAGAAACTTCTTAAAATGCGATATGAATCTTCTCTATCACGTTCGTAGAGTATATTTTCTCGCAGAAGTGATGTTAATCAACCTAAATTCGAGAAAAGCGAAATTATCCGTAAAGACATACAACCCACGAAGCAGAGATTGCTGACACTTAGCTGGCGCAAAAAATTCAAATTGAAAACTTCTAAAAAATAATTAAAAATACATAAATTACCTAACGTAATGAGCTCTATAATTTTTAGAAAAAATATAAAAAAAATAATTATAATTAAAAATTTTGTATTAAAAAATTCAATATTGTAACTATAAACAGTTAACCAAACTTTTTCTGTATAACTAAATAAATTTTTTAAAATAATGTAGATAATTTAATTAATATTTATGATAAATTCTTTTATTCAATATTACATTTTTAAGATTTGGAGTTTATAGAAAATTTTGCTTCAATAATAATTTTGTTGAATTATTTATTCTAGTTTATTCTGGTAGCTTCTAAGGGGCATATCTTTCACAATTTTGAGAATCCGCTTGTGCATCTTTGAGACAATATTCTCAGACAATACAGTGTGTCCCATATTTATAGGGCCACCCTATTTTTTAAGGATAATTTTTTTTCTATTGGAACAAAAAGCACCAAATTTTTTGAGTGAATAAATGAGTCGAATTAACGATTTTTCCTAAAATATGGAGCTCGCAATTCCATTCGTTCGTTTATTTGGACATTTTTTCGAAAAAATCGGTGTCCCAAATTAATAGGGCCACTAAAAAAAAATTCAATTTTTCCGAAAGAATTCAATTTATTCAACAAAGTACATACATACAAAAAGATTTTATTCACATAATTAGTAATTAATAGTATTTCCGTCATTTTTGAATACCATTTTCATTCGCTTAACCATCGATTTATTAAGATTTTCGAGACTTTTCGCGGTGACGTTGTTCCATGCCGATTTGATCGCTTCCTTCAGCTCTGCGACCGTTGTGTACTGCTTTCCGTTGTCATACACATCGCGTACCATCATGCCCCAAACATTTTCCATTGGGTTAAGGTCTGGAGAAACCGCTGGCCACGCGAGTACGGGGATCTTTGACTTTGCCAACCAATCCTTCGTAGACTTGCTCGCATGTATGGCTGCGTTGTCCTGTTGGAAAGTCAATTTTGCAGAACGGAAATGTCGAAGGTAGGGCTTGAGATGTTCTTCTAGCACTGCCTGGTAATCTTCGCTTTTCATTTTATGAGAAATAAAAGCTAAGGCCACTTTTCCGAAACCGCTGTATGCCCCCCATACCATGACGGAACCGCCTCCAAAGTTTCGGGTTGAAAAATAACGAGGTTCATGTCTCAGATCACGCCAATAATAACGCATTCCGTCTGAACCATCTAAATTAAATTTCTTCTCGTCAGACCAGATAATCTGAAAAGCAAGTAAAAGACCCAAGCTTTAATAACATAGGCTTGAAGGAACTAATTATTTATTATGAGAAAAAATGCACTGTCTATGTACCTTCGACCATTCGTGCGTCCAATGCAGCTTCTCTTCTGCAAAATTGTAGCGTGCCTGCATATGATGAGGTTTCAGTTTAGGCGCTTTTTGCATTTTTTCACATACTAAATTTGGGGAATCCTTCAATACTCGATGCACTGTACTTTTGGACACTTGAGGAGCCACTTCATTTTTTATTCTTCTGCACCCCTTAGTTGTTTGCGAGGCGGCGGCAACTATTTTTCGTTTGTTACGATCTGAGAGCTTTGGCCGTGGTCCACGTTTCTTCTTAACTATTTCATTACTTCTATTCTTTACATACAGGTAAATAGCATTTCTCGATCGGTTCATAAGCTTCGCTATTTCACGTTGTGATTTCCCACATTTTTCATACGCATCAATTGACGCCTTTTCTTCTGCAGACAATGCTTTCCCTCTTCCCATATTTGTTTTAGTTCCTCGAATGTTATTAACGCACAAGCACAATTGAACTGGCCAAAAATGCGTTCGGAAGCCTGTTTATACATGCCAGGTAAAGCGGGAAAAACCCGGGAACTCCCGCTACTTACGGGAATCCCCGCAATAAAAATAGGAGAAATATTTATTTCGAACATATTGTGGGAATGTGCACTTTTGAAATAGGGAAAATACGTCGATAATCTCTATAAAGAATGTGGGAAAGTACGTATGTAAAAATTCCTTGGGAAAAATTTAAATTAAAAGAAAAACACAACTGTTAATTACTTTGGGAATTCACGCATAATATTTATTTTGTACATATAGTTAGTACATATATTTTATGACATGTAACAAGTTAAATTTTAATATTATATATTTTAAATTACATTACTTTACGAATTATTTATTATTCTTCAAAAAAATTGAATTTTTTTTTAGTGGCCCTATTAATTTGGGACACCGATTTTTTCGAAAAAATGTCCAAATAAACGAACGAATGGAATTGCGAGCTCCATATTTTAGGAAAAATCGTTAATTCGACTCATTTATTCACTCAAAAAATTTGGTGCATTTTGTTCCAATAGAAAAAAAATTATCCTTAAAAAATAGGGTGGCCCTATAAATATGGGACACACTGTATACCTATTGGTTGGAAATTCGCCAAGTGGTGACTCGATTATCACGATGTCACTGAAATTACAATTTTTTTTGTAAATTAGTAGTCCTTGATAACCTGTACATGGTCCAGGGACTAGTTTTTCAAAATTCAATTGTTTATTTATTATTTTAGAAACTTTAAAAATAAGGCAATTTTTTCTCGTTAATTAGGTGTGCAAAAGATACTGAACCAAAGTACTCCAAATTTAAACGATATACGTAAAAGCCTGTATACTGTGTAATAATGAATATTTTCCTGACAAAAATTTTTTATTTATATTTTTTTATAAACAAATTGTTTTTCATTGATGTTCTCAATCGATTTCAGTAAATTTTTTTGTATATTTACGTTCCTGACACATATTTTTAACAAAATCTGAAAAAAAATCTTTGGGATCATGCTCGAGTTAGAGCATGTGTTCAAGATTTGGTAGCGCAGCGAGCGTGTTTAGACGCCCTCGCTGCGGCGACCGATGCGCCGTACGTGCTATTTTATTAATTTTATAGTCCTGTCCTACGAGTTAGTGATAATTCGTATTTTTTCAATGGTTCAGGCAACGCAGAATATTTTATCGCCCTTACTTTTTTAGTTTTCGTAATATTTTCATTGTTTGCGATATCTCTAAAATGGTCCGAACTACTCCATGTTGCAATCCACACAACAACAACAAAAATTTTTGTGTTTGCAGATGTTGAGAAAGAAAAGGCAAGAAAAAGTTTACTACAAAGATAGTAAAAAATCAGATATAACTTTGAGGTATAAAGAAGTAGATGATGTTTTGAAAGTAAAAAAAAATATTTTGCAAGAATTAGCTAAGTCAATAATACATAACATAATCTTCTCTCGGCTGTCTCAAAAACAACGTCAATAAGAGATGCTCTATTCAAACGAAAAGGAAGATGAGAAAAAATCAAAGATTTGACCACTCTTCCACTAGACTGAACTAAAAAAAAAAATGAAAAATGAACGGCAACGACATACTTTCTTATTTCATTATATTATTTTATTATTCAATGTCATTATTCAATGTGTTTATTTTTATATTTCATTACTTTCGTTTGTTGTATGACAATTTTACTGTTTGCTAATTTTTTTTATAAATTACCTATTGATCAGCAAATGCGAACTTATGTGTAGTGGTTCATTGGCTGAAAGATATGTTATTCACATAATGTTCTTCATAAAAGTCACTCGTAATATGAATTAAATTAGAGAATGGAGAAAGGTTTGTACTTGCAGTTCATTTAGCATTTTTTTTTTTATATTCAGTCTAATGGAAGAGTGGTCAAATCTTTGTTTTTTTCTCACATTTCTTTTCGTTTCAATAGAGCATCTCTTATTGACGTTGTTTTGAGACAGCTGAGAGAAGATTTTGTTCTGTATTATTGGCTTACTTAATTCTTGCAAAACATTTTTTTTCCACTTTCGAAACATCACCTACTTCTTCACACTCAAAATTTAGATCTGATTGTTCACCATCTTTGTAGTAAACTTTTTCTTGCTCGCGTTCATCGACACTTGCGCAACCAAAAAAAATTTTTCCGAAGCACTATTTGTTGTGTTTGCAACACTGTTCACTTTCCTCCGACAAGATTTACACATATGTAGACCGATGAAGTATTACATTTTTCATTGCAATTTTGGCCGATTTTGAATAAATTCTTTGTAACACACTTGCACTTGCACACTTTGTTGTGTGGATTGCAACATGTAATAATTAATTAACATTAAGTAATTTCGGTGACATCGTGAAAATCGAGTGACCAGTTTGCGAATTTCCGACCTATTAATGAAATAGATATTAAAAATTTGTTTTTTGAAGCACTTTAAGGGACCTCTCCCCTCAAGATAGGTGCATTAAATAACCTTGAAAATTCGAGAGAATTTTTTCTTGAAGCACACTCGTTGAATCCAAGATTCATTTATACCCGTACATTACTGGAATATTGATCGATTGCCCCCAGGCCGAATCAGAAAAAAAATCCACGGTCTTCGCGGACATGAAAGCCGAGGACAAAACAAAACCCGCGCTCCCGCCCAAGCCCAGCAAGCCTAATCCACCGCCGAGATTGACGCATCACGATAAGATCGACGTGATGAATGACAACGCTGATAAAAGTGCTTTCATCGGAGTTTCGAGGTAGAGTATTTTGCTTCTTACTTGGACATGCAAAGTTTCATGATTTTTTTAGAATGCACGATTTCCCTAATTTGCTACAACTCTTCGAAATTTTTTCAAGATTTAGGGAAAACTTGCTAAAAGACACATGGTGACTCAAATAATTTTTACCCATTAAATAAAACCGTTTTTGAAGTTATTTATAAAACAAAGTAACATGTTCTTTAGATCCCATTGCGTTAAAAAAATTTTAGAGATGCCATAATTTCATAAAATATTTTCATGAACTATTAGCCATTCTTCATAAATATGCAATGTAGTGATTAAATGAAATCGTGAAAAATTTCATGAAGAATGCAGTCATTTTGTTATTTATTTGATAAAGTTTTTGGAAATATTTTATCAAAATTTTGAAGCAAAAGTACGAATTAAGTGTTGTCAGTCAATTTGGCTATTTACGCTGTCGACTGTTAACATTTATGACTAACATTCGATTTGAAGCTTGATTGTCTATGTTACTGTTTTTTATCTATTTTTTTAAGCAATTATTTTAACTTTAAAAAAAGACTATAAACCTTGTACATAACCATACCGCATTACGAAATAAAAACAATAAATTAATAAAAACAAATAAATTTATGATCAATTCCTACTATAGACCAATGCAAATATAAATCATTCAACTTGTGCAAGCTAATTTAACAAGTAGGTTTTTTATACAAACTGTTATCTTACTGAAAACATTGAGAAAGCCTAATTATTAGTGTCTATAAGATAAGTTGCATCCCTAGGAGAAGGGTTACATCCCTACTTACAATTAGCTATTTTTGTTCAATAGAACCAGCTAGGAAAAGGAAAAACTTGTTAGTTATTTTCTTAGGCGCCATTTCTAATTGAGATGTGACTATGTTCATTCTTACAAAATTTACTAATGAAAATACATAATTTTATTCATAAAGAAGCCTTGAATGTATTTCAGAATTATCAAGATTCGATTAAAATTAAGGAAAAAGATGTTATTACGAGGATTGCCACGATCAAATCATTTTAAATATAACTCGATCAAGATTCCGTTTCTGAAAACTTCATGAAATCATGAAATGCAAAAATTTAACAGTAATAGCTAAAACATACCTTAAATTTAAAAATTTGTGAGTGTTGTTTTCCTGTGATTCTAATTGGAGGTTTGATGTTTTACTAAAAATAAAACACGGAAAAAAATGTCTCTGGATTATGATCCTTGTATCTATAGTAAAAATTGGAAAGAAAAGGTAAACAGTAGGATCATTTTCCACTTTTTTCCTGAGATTATTTGATGATTGTCAAGCCTTGATTCTTTGATGTTTCATTCGAAAAATGTTAGTTTTCTTGCGGAGTTAATAATAAAAACTCTGCTATTATTTTAACCGATGAATTTTTCCAACTTTCATGTTTGTTATACAATTATTTCTCAGATTATTCATAAAATCGAGATAACATACAAGCATTTTCTGAAATTTATGCCAAAACCCTCAAGTCTCTACCTGGACAATCGAAAGCATAAAATGGGCTTCAGACATTTTTTTAAGTTTCTGACAAACGAAAACATAAAGTTTCAGTGATTGCTTACTATTAGAAAACATTTCTGTGGTTTCCCGCTATAACAGAGAAAGTCACTTCTGCCATAACGTTTAAATTTTTATCAGAATATCATGTAAAATAAGCCTTATGGCAGAAGTGACTTTCTCTGTTATGGCGGGAAGCCACAGATTTATGAACATCTAAAAATCTCGAAGATCTTTTTCTAATCAATAGAAAGTTTGAAACGGTCTGAAGTTTACACATGTTTTACAATACTTTTATTACATTTCATACTCAATATTATAGGAATGAGAAAAAACTGAAAAAAAGGCACGTAAATTATGGCCTGGTATATATTTATGATAATATCTTTTTGAAAGTTTTTATAGCAGTAAAAAACTCTGAATCCATCATAAATACTGAAGTAAGATAACCTCTATCAGGATATTTATGAGTTCGATTGTAGATTAGGAAAGAAAGCAAACGTTTTTTTAGGGAGAGAAAGTTTGCGAGATTCCAAAGTTAAAAACTTCGAAGCGAGATTCGCAAATTTTTGTCATGAATCGAGCTGTTTGAATATCCCAAAAGTTTTCAATCGGGTTTCTCTAGATTATAATAGTTCGAAGGAAAATTGCGGAGTGGAATTTCGAGGTACATATACCTATAAGAATTCAAAAGCATTTACGGTGGAAGTGAAAATTTGTAGGATTTCGGATTTTGATATTTTTAGCATCAAATCGTGAGAACGATTATTAGTAAATTAAAGAAAAATTGTACAAATATTTAAGTTTGCAAATGAATATGTGAGATAGTCGAGTAAAAATTTTGAAATATTTTCAATTCCTAAAAATAGAAAATATACACTTAAGATTATAAAATAAAAAAATCTTTCTTTTTTTGCAAATGAGAAAGATTCGGAAATCAATGATTTGTTGAAATAGGAATTCCAAAATCTAAGAAATTCGATAAATATAACTGACTGAAACAAGCTTCAAAAGTTATGTTCGTGAAATTGACATTTCATTTATTTGAGAAGAAAAAATTATAAAGGAATTAGAAACCTTTAAATTATTATTCAATACTTAAAAAAGTATGATATCTATCTCTGTTGCTGGCAGTTTTCCATTAGCTAAAAAAAATTGAAGAAATATTTGATATTTATGAAATTAATAAAGCTCAAACATTTAAACAAACAAAAACAGAAAGTTAGTTCTAATCTAAAAAAATAATACAGAGTCAAAAATGGTTACTTAGTCATTAAATTGTGAAACTATAGGAGAAACGCCATTTGTATAAATTTCTAATAACTTCAAGTCTTTGATATTTTATTATCCTGGAATTAGAATCGAAACGTGAAAAAAATAGAAAAAAACTCCTTGATTACACAAATTGATTGCCATTTCATCGAGCACTGGAGCTTCGATTGAAAAGACTTTTTTTCGATGAGTCCAGGATGAAAGAAAAGAGCACGAGCCTTTCCCAGTTCCGATAATTAGGGAGTTGCTAATGCGCGAGAGCCCATGGCTTTTCATTTGGAAGGATTGACAAAAGGCTAAGTTGGCAGGTTAATTATAAATGTTAATTAGTTCGCGATCGATTTGGCGAGTGAATCGCAGCCTGTCTCGAATAATAGACACCAAAATAGAACCATCGACTGTGACCGCGGGACAACGTGAGCATTCAGTGAACGCGGCGTCTCTGATTGATAGAGTCGATGCTGACGCATGATTTACAGTGGTCCTATGCCCTCAAGTTTCCTCCGTTTCCCTGTTGGCGAAATCACGAGACAGTAAAATTTTTCACCAACCGGATAAATCACTGGAATTTGGGCGTTTAACCTGTTGAGTGAAATCATGGGAAAATAGGTAGCTCAGGTTAGAAACTTTGTGTTAGAATAGAAGGGTTCAAAAAAGTTTTTTTTGCAAATGATCAAATAGTGTTTATTCCTATTTTCATCAATTTATAGAAATTTTCTAATTGTTTGCAAGTGTGAATTTTTCTAACTAATTTTAAGATCCATTCAGTGGCTTAGAAATTTTCTGTGAAGTTCCAAGATTTTTTAAAAAATGTGAAATAATTTTTCAAAGTTTACCAAATCATGAGGAGCATTTAGAAAAACACTCAAAATCTCTAACTGGTCTAAACTATTGGCTGTTCGTAATTTTTCAAACAGCTCATACCTATTTCAGATTTTTGACAAAAATATTTAAATTATGAGAATTCTATTGACTTTTTGAAATAGACTCGGAACATTCAAAACATAAGAATAATAAAAGCTATAAAAAACAGCCGAAATGTCCAGAACTGGAAGAAAATAACTAAAATTATGTATGTGGGTTGTTTATAATAATAATGTATTGAATAGTATGCTTTAAATTTTTTTCCCTATTGACTTTTATTTTTTTATAAAACCCATTATATTTCATAATCGGTAAAATCGTTCAAATTTGCAAAAAATCTCTTCTTGATCATACGCAAAAAGTTGATTTTAAATATTTTTCATCACTGAGCATCGAAGTAAAACGATTAAACGTAATTTTTAACTTCGGTAAGAAAATACTCTTTTTTTTTCGCAAATCTAATTCAGCTGTCGACTGCTATTGATTTCTAATGACTTTCAAAAACGGAAATTGTCAATTTAATTACAAACACTCATGAAGAAAAAAATGATTTTAAAATTGTAAAGTAACTAAAAAACGATTTTGGAAAAGTTGAAAAAGGTTTTCAAATATTAATGAGACTTTCCTCTGAAATTCTTCAGACTCATCAGAATACAGAAATGAAACATTATGAATTTCGCACACTTAAATATTTGGAAAATTAATGTCGCACAAGAGAATTCTCAACTTTTGAAAATTCTGCGTCGTTCGGCCAATGATATATTCAAGCTATTCAGGTATCGAAACATAACTTTAAGTTTATTTTGAAAATTTGCGCAAACTATTGACAAAAACGTGAGACTTCCTTAATGAGCTGGGGAAACTAGTAGTTCGAGAGCCAAAAATGTGACTAAGATTTATTACTTCATTCGCAATAAAATTGGAGTTCAAGTGTTCGGTCAAATGCTTTGGAATAGCTTTGCCATGAATTTTCTAACACTATATTATATCGCAAAATATCTTCAAAGTAAAAAGTTTTTGTCAAAAAACTCAGGCAAAACTCAACTATAGTTGTTTAAAAAAGCGGTTATTTTGATATTGTGCCGAATTTCAGTGTGTTTTAGTGTCTTTCTTGTGATAACGTCTTTTTTTTTTAGTTTTAAAAATAGAGCATTATGTATAACTTGTAAGTAAATTGAACCAAGTACTTGCTTCACACAAATGAGACGCCTAGCGCATAGGTGAGTTGTAGAAAAGTTTTGAGTCAAAAAGCGATGGAGATCTGCCTGTCTCTCTCGCTCTAGTGGTTCTACATATTGCTTTTCGCTAGCATGACTTACCACTTTTTAGCTCAAAAATTTTCTACAACTCACCTTCGTGCTCAGCGTCTCAAATGTGATTGATACCCTCTAGTGAAGTATACCAAAATCTTTTTCAACTGTCGAGAGTATAATCAGATACTTCGACTCTTTTTAAACTGTCAATTTTCAGTAATAATAAAAAATTTGTAGAACAATAATAAGCAGGGCAACCAAAAATATTTATTCAGATAAAAAATATTTAAATAAATATTTTGGCTGTTTTTGGCGGAACATAAATATTTCGTCACTTTTAGATTTTTCGTAAATATTTTAAGGTTTTTCATGTTTAATTCCAAATATTTTCAACTATTTTTGACCATAAAAAATATTCTACTTCTTATACATGTTTCGCCATGAAATATCGTTTTTGCATGAATTGGACCCGCGAGACGCCAAATCGATCAGAAAGGCTCAATCAGCGATTGAATTGCCGCAGCTCAAGAGCGAAATAGCATTTATTAAGAGCAATTTTTCATGTATCATCTCAAGCATTACGAAACTGCAAACAAACGGTTTTGCTCTCGGTGTTGCTCTTCAAGCATACGAATCAGTAGGTAAAACGCTCGAGTCGTTGCATGAACGGCCAGAATTAAAACGAAAATTCGATTTAGTCGTAGCTCGCAATAAGGGGCTATCAAAAATCAAGAAAATTTTAAATATTTTGAGCACGGGGAAAATCACAGAGCCAGATGAATTTGTTGGAAGCCTTTCACCAACTGAAGTCGACGCGTTCAAATTTGCACCGCTGACGTCGACGAACGTCGAACGGTCATTTTCTAGATATAAACATGTTTTAAGCGACAACCGACGTTCATTTCTGTTTGGTAACTTAACAAAACATGTGGTCATTTTCTGTAACAACTTTGATTCGGAGCCGAAAATTTAAACAAATATACAAAAAACATAAAATTTGCTTTAATTTAATCATAAATATTTCTTGCATATCAATAGCCTACCACTAATATTTCGCTGTTTTTTCGTGCATAAATAAATAAATATTTTTCATTTTATCGTAAATACTTTTGGTTGCCCTGATAATAAGTGCCGATTATGGTCTTTAATAGATCGGAAAAAGAAGAAGAAATCCCACCGATACCAACCTCGGAGCCGCCGGAGTCCCCGACGGAGGCCCAACTGGGCAGCCAGCTGCAGGCGATCAAGGCCCGGCCCCTGAACCTGAAAAAGGCCTCCCTTTTGGAGCAACCCAAGCTACGGTACTCAAAGTCCAACGTCCACGTGAGCATTAACCGCAGGATTGAGATGCCTCCTGCGTTCCTGTTCCCGGAAACCGAAATACCCGCGGATCTTATGCAAACTGAGCAACATCAGCAACCGCAGCAACCCCAAATAGTCGAAATCGCCGAGAAAAATTGCAAAAAAGTGCACCTCGCCGAAGACCCTCACGGCAACAACGATAAACTCGAAGATTCCGACATCGTAGACGCCCTGAACATCATCAACATCGAGGACAAACAGCAGAAGAACAACAAAGCTGACGCTGAGAGAAAAGTGGAGATCGTGGAAATCGACGGAGTCAAGGCGGAGAGCATCGTTCGCAGAAAAAAAGGAAATTTGAAATCCACGACGGGGAAGGTGAATCTGTCCAGGCGGGTCTCATTCGACCCCCTGGCGTTGTTGCTGGACGCCAGCCTGGAGGGCGAGCTAGAGCTTGTGAAGAAGACGGCGAAGGAGGTGGCGAACCCTAGTTCGGCGAACGACGAGGGCATCACCGCGCTGCACAACGCGATTTGCGCCGGTCACCTCGAGATCGTCAAGTTCCTGGTTGAGTTCGGCTGCGATGTCAACGCCCAAGACAGCGACGGATGGTAAGTGCAGCAGCTACCCTAGGGTGGTCGTTAAAATGGGTTAGGTGGAATTTTTATGGTTGCGCCCCCCAGAACGTTTCCAAATAATTCAAAAAAAATCCCCAAATTTTTTCAGATTTTAAAACAACGTTAACCCGTGTCAGTGAAGTCGTCTTTTAACCCTTTTAAATAACATGAGATTTTGTCTTGAAGGTAGTCTATAATTTTTCACGGATACACAAATCGCTTTAAAAATCGGTTTGACACGGCAAGTTATTGTCGATAGTTATAAAAAACTGCGAAAAAATTGGCAGCTGTCTAAAACAATCATATGTCTGTTGGTTCGAAACCAAAAAACCAAAAATCATTAAAATTTCGGCTTTTTTCAATGAAACAAAGAATTTTACAAGATTTCAAGAATCTATGTGATGTATACCTACATGAAATTTCATTCTATACGTTCGTGAGTATTTTTTATCGTTATACAAATAGAATTGCTACAGTTTCAAAAATGTTCATCACAATTTATAACGAAATTCAATAAATGAACAAATGTCTGAAAAGCTACTTCTTAAAATGAGTTTCTTACTAGATAAATGACACTTATTGGAATGAATTATCTTGTATTAAACTTTACTATCAATAGTAATGGTCATAACGATAATAATAATAAAAGTAATAATAAAAGTAATAATAATAATAATAATAATAATAATAATAATAATAATAATAATAATAATAATAATAATAATAATAATAATAATAATAATAATAATAATAATAATAATAATAATAATAATAATAATAATAATAATAATAATAATAATAATAATAGGAATAAGAATATAAATATTTCTAAATTGGTAAATGAGAATGAATACATTTACAAGTCAAGGAAAAAGCTGGTTGTTCTAATGATACCTTATTTGTTTTTCGAAATGATCGTGAACTATTGTTATAAGGATAATCTGAAAATGGATAAGAATAACATCAATAAAGATAATAATAACCTAAATAAGGAATATTATTCAAGATTGACGAATGTTTCTGTGATTTCGTTTGCAATGTTTGATGCGCCCAAGTACGAGTTTTGAATAATTTGTAATTACAAAACAACTTTCTAGAATTTATGGATAAGGTAAATGTCCCAGTTGTCAAACAAATCTAGCCATTTTTGCGAAGACTGCAAACTTTTATGGAAATTCTGCTTCTTTGTGAAATTGTTGATATTGTTTAGTGACTGATATATCTTAGAAGAATTAAAATATATGATCTTCTTATTATTCAATATTTAGCAATAAATTTGATAACTTGGTACCCTGGCAACTTAAGTGCGACGCTATAGCGTCGCAGTATCGTCTCACTTGCGTCGCACTGTTTAACACGATGAGAAAAAGTTATACGAGTATAAAATTGAAGGAAACCTTGCTGAATCAGTACGTGGTAATTTTTTACACCTGTTATATTGCAAAATACGCCTGAAAAATCATCAATTTAGCGTTTTTCAGTCCAATAAACATCGCACATTAAATATCGTTGACACACATGTTTAACGATGCTTTTTAGTGTTGTACAGTGATAGAAATACATTTATGAGATATCAAAATGAATGGAAAAGTTTTTTATTTCCATTTCACATCATCATTCACGTGAAATTCATTAATTGAGGGGTCTACAGAGGCGTTAAAGTATTTCATTTTGTGTGGCCCAACCTACATTTTTTTCAAATTGAGAACTGCTTTCATCTGGTCAGCCAATCAGCGGATGGAGCCTTAGAGTCGTCTGCTTTGCCAATGCCACGCGTATGAACTTGAAATTTAAGTTCACCACGTGATCATGACACGGTTATTTTCAGTTGTTTTTTTTGTTTTCATTGACACCTCACACCATCGCCATATCCACCATGATGATTGATGCAGATTATTGATGATAGTTAATGATATGTAGCAATCGATGTTGACATCGATGTTTGATGATCGCTGATAATTGCGATGAACAGCCAATCGCGAGACTGCTTTAGTATATTTGAATCGAGAGCACCCTATTTTCCATTGTATCTTGCTTTCATTTATTATAACCTGGAGTTTCTTCAAATTCTATGAACAATAATGAAAATTTTGATTTTTTCACTCTTTTCTTTATCACCAATCAATGAGTGTAAAAAAATAAAAATATTGTGTGGTTAGATACACATTCCCGTACAGAAATACAGAACAATTTCATTAAATCCTTCAAGGGAAGTACATATTTGAATTTTGAATTATCCCCGCCAAGTTCATACGCGTGGCATCGGCGAAGCAGACGACTTTAAGGCTCCATCCGCTGATTGGCTGACCAGATGACAGCAGTTCTCAATTTGAAAAAACTGTAGGTTAGGCCACAAAAAATTAAATACTTTAACGCCTCTGTAGACCCCTCAATTAATGAATTTCATGTGAATGATAATGTGTAATGGAAATAAAAATACTTTCCCATTCATTTTGATACCTCATAAATGTATTTCTACTACTGTACAATACTAAAAAGCATGGTTAAACATCGTAAAAATCAACACCTCAATTTTTAGACCACGTACGCTAGGGAACCGTCCCTCGTGGCACTACCACGAGACGAAAATTTTCAATAATCAGTATATCAGTAAACCCAGTCTCTCGGAGCCAAATCCCCAAATAAACGGATTTTTCTTATTCAAAGCCTCCTTTTATTCATTTATTACATTTCTATAGCTTTCGACCTTCGTCTGAGGTCCTTATCAGGAGTCTACAGTTTTCAAAAAATAACAACTAGTAAGCAACGATTCCATCCGTAATCAGAACAAACAAAAGACTCCTGATGAGGACTTCAGACGAAGGTTGAAAGCTGGAGAAATGTAATGAATGGATAAAAGGAAGCTTTAAATAAGAAAAATTCGTTTATTTAGGAATTTGGCTCCGAGAGACTAGGTTTACTGATACATAGATTTGAAAAGCGGGGCGTTCCTACGTTTATTTTCATTGATATTCTTAAAAATATAAGTAAAGAAAGAAGGAACGAAATCGGTATGAAATTAAATGTGTCAAAACATGAAAACGTTATAAGTATGCAACTTGTAATATTCGCGGTATCAGTGAGGCGTCGTCGGGTCATTTTTGAGAAACGCAGACGGTCTCCTCACGTATAGTACATGACTGGTGGTCCTGTTATGGTGCCATATGAAGCATTTGTTGTAGAGTGAACCCTTCTGAAAAGCTCGATGTCTGAGAAATCAATGAAACTTGGCGGAGTAGTTGTACCATCAAAGTATATAAATTGACAGGCTCAGAGCTAAAAAGATACAAGTTTTCCTAAAAGAGAGAGAGAGAATCAATAAATCAGCATATGTTCTATCCTTACTGGGGAATTCTTGTGTCTTTTTGGCTCTGAGCCTGTCAATTATCAAATTTTTCATCTGCATTTTCAATTAAAAGTAATGACAATTATTCAAGTAATTAATTATCCTAAACAACACACATTTTATATCATCCATCTGTTCGTTGTTGAAAAGGATATTTTCGAGATTTTTTTAGATGAGCTTAAACGAAAGCTAAGCTTTATTCCCTAAGGAAAAATATATATCCTAAAATAAGCTTTTTCGAAGTTAAGTTTTCTACAGTGTTGACGCCGACGCGGCGCTATTTTTCAGTTGAAAAATTATCACTAATCGATTTCTTCTGCCATCATCAAATTGTCTATTTGTGAATTATATTTTTAGGACACCTCTGCACTGCGCGGCGAGTTGTAACAATTTGTCGATGGTGAGATTTTTAGTTGAACACGGAGCGTGTATCTTTGCAACGACGCTGTCAGACCATGAGACGGCGGCGGAAAAATGCGAGGAAGACGAGGAAGGGTTCGATGGATGCTCGGAATATTTATACAGTGAGTACAATGGCATCCAACATTATTCAAAATTTACATCTTGTGAGAGGGCAGCAGATGCAGAAACTAATTTATCCACGGTAGTTTAAAACTATTTCTTATGTTCATAAAGTAGCTTTTTTCGCAGTAGTTTCGGTTCGTGTTTATGTGAAACGAAGTCTTTGAAGAATGAGTCACTTTTTGTTCTATGAAATACTGTATTTTTTATGCACGTCACAAGTAGTCTTTGACTTTAATCTTTAGAAGTTTAGAAATGGTCTCTTTTCGTCAAGGGAATAGGAGTTTCTGCGAAAACGCATGGAAATGAACATTTGAAGGAAAAATCACAAGATTCCGAAATCTTAGAAATACCGTCCAAAACTGATTTAAAATTTACCCAGAAAATTCATAAAAAAATATATTTATTCTAATTTAGTGTATAAACTGACAAAGAGGGTATGGTGTTGATTGTGCACAAACTTATTGAGCACTATTTTTATTGTGCACATTTTTACGAAATTGAACACAGGTTGATATAAAAATGATTTCACAGTTTAAATTTAATAATTTAGAATTTTTGATTTCCGAAATTGTTGAATTTAAGATTATACCTATGAAAATTATGAAAACGTGCACAATCGTCCAGTGCATAATAAATACGGTGCTCAATAAATTTGTGCACAATCGACACCATGCCACAAAGAGTACTCTAAAATTGACGACGTTCAAAAATTGAAGTCGCTGAATTCGGCTGGCTTCGAGTTCTGCGACGTTTTACGTGCAGTAAAAATAACTGGATATGGTTGATTTTTTTTTTTTCAGGCGTGCAAGAAAAATTGGGCATTATGAACAACGGTCAAGTTTACGCGGTTTTCGATTATGATGCACAGCACAGCGACGAATTGTCTCTGAAAAACGGTGATTCCTTGGTGATTTTACGGAAAGGAGACGATAACGAAAGAGAATGGTGGTGGAGTAAACTGGGTCACAGGGAAGGATACATACCGAGAAACCTACTGGGAGTAAGTCCAATGGCAATAAACGATTTACATTCTATATCACTTATATAATATAAATATATTAATATTAATATATATATTTGTTAATTTTTTATTATTTATTAAGATTTTAAATATATGTTATAATTTGAGTAAATCTTCCATTTACCTGGAATTTTAGGTTGAATTATAAGAATCATATTGTACGATTTTGAAGTTTGAAGACAATCTTATAAAAAATCATTATGAAATATATGTATGTATGTTAATGAATTTCGAAAAAAAAAAAAACGTTTTCGGATTCGTATGTAATTTGGATATTTTTGAAGTGTTCACAATTTCGAAGATAAAAACTTTCTACACAGAAATGTTTCTCATAAATATAAATTTTTTTTTCAGTTGTACCCAAGAGTTCAACCAGCCAAGGTAGACTGAAGCACTTCATATCAATGGAAGATTCGTCATATCTAAAGTTTTTTATCACCTCAGTATTCACCTTGCAGCTTTATCTTCATTATTTATAACACTCGTCATGTTATTTACACCTATCGTCCATAACTCAAAAATTTCTGACGAAATCCATTCCCTAACATGAAAAGAAAAAAAAAACAAGAGAAAAGCACCAAAAAATAGAGTCTCAAGAACTTCTAATCAGGCACTACATTTTTTACGAATCATAATTTTGTATCGCTTACACTGAGTCAATTTTGAGTACAATTTTGATTTTTTATAGAATTATTATTCTAGTGAATAAATTTTGTTTGTGATGAACTGTGGCTCATGAAATTCATCAAATGAAGTTTTTTGCGACGTGGATTAGACAATACTTTATAACAAAGTATCAAATTTTACCGAGGTTATAAACATCGACGTGCGGAATTTCTACTGATTTTTTATCGCGATTTGTTTCACCTAAATGTTTTCGTTTAGCTGAAAACAGATTTTGTGACGTTCGCCTTTTTTCCAGTTATGATTTTCAAGGAAAATTTTCACAATCCGACGTGGAACAATCGGATGCTGGAAATTTTTTCAAGAAGTTTGTGGGTATCGCGAGCTTGCCAGTAAAGAGAGGAATAAAAATATGAGAGTTTAACGTACGAGATAAAGTTTTGCAAAACTTTCCCCTTAAAAGAGCGAAATAGAAAAAAAAAAACTATTCGAGGACGCCTTCTGCGTTGAAAATGATAATTTAGTGAAATACGTGCCTTTGGAAGTAATAATGACAACTCTATGTAAGAATGAACGATATATCCTGGAAAATAAAATGTTTATAATAAAAATATTGCGTGTGTTCATTTGGAGCCTTCAAGGAAAAACTTGTCGAGTAAATTTTTAATGTAAATATTTGCGAGTATCAAGGAATTTCGCAGTAAGAATGTAATCAAAAGTTTTGCCTTCTTCTAACTCGAGTTTCCCATATTGAAATTCCAAACTATATTTTATTCTAATACTTCTGTGGCTTGCCGCCATAACCGAGAAAGTCACACATGCCATAACGTTCAAAATTGTATCAGAATATTCTGGAAACTGAGCCTTACGGCACAAGTGACTTTCTCGATCATGGCGGGAAGCCACAGACTTATGAACGAATCGTCCAAGAACAAAAGAGTCTTATCCGCGAGTTTTCCATAAGCGATTTTTTCGCATATTCGTATTATTGATTCGTATTCATATTATAACTCGTATATTCAAACTGCTTTTAATAACATCGTTTATTACAAAGCTTGTGAAACTGAATGTTTTGACTTTAGTAATAAATGATAAAGAGCTTCATCGGGATAACCTATAGAGTATCCAGTTAATAAAAGAACCAGATTACACGGATTCTTGTAGTAATTGAATATTATTTTTTTACAGGATTATAAAACTTATTTTCAATAATCCAGTGAATCCTTAAGATTGACAATACTTCTTCGAAAACAGTTATTTA
This sequence comes from Platygaster robiniae, assembly GCA_028476575.1. Classification (NCBI taxonomy): domain Eukaryota; kingdom Metazoa; phylum Arthropoda; class Insecta; order Hymenoptera; family Platygastridae; genus Platygaster; species Platygaster robiniae. The sequence goes on along the minus strand of CM052023.1, from coordinate 11,059,677 downwards.
TTGAAATCATTGGTGCATTATCTGTAGGGGAAAGTGGTCACCAGTTGACATCGTGGGATAAGTCGCCACCCTGCGTTTTTTCGAGATAGTGCAAGTGTTGGCTCTACCATTTCGTTCAAGGAAAAGTTGGTAGGCATTAACGTAATTTACACTCAGTGTTGCTATCTCACAGACATCACTCACCCGAAGAATTCATAGGGGGGGGGGGGCCTTGTTGGGAAAATTTAGAGAGTACCGATTTTCAAGTAATGGCACTGGAAAACAAAGTTTTAAAAAAATGTTATTTTATATTCCTCCTGTTTGTACATATATAGGTATATATTTTATATGCACGACATGCATATATGTATACTTTTTATGCACTCATTGTAATGAACCATCTTTTTTTTTGTATAATACTGGATCATCAATTTTCAAGTCATTTTGGTTAGAGTCAACCTTGGTCTGAAAGAAGTATAAGAATTCCAAAAAATTGAAAAAAAATGGTTGTCGGGCAAAACAAGACATAAGAGTAAAAATATTGCAAAAAGTTATTTGAAAAAAAATATTGATATCCACTGTCAGTTTACACTGGTACTACTTTCGAGGAAAACCAATTATTAATTTGCTTACGAGAATATCACGAAAGAGAAAGTGTCTACTGGTAGCTATCAGACACGAATATTGTCCAGATGATAGCCGACGGATAGTCAGTGTTCGTAGGACATATGTTACAACTTTAACTCAGATTTATTTTAGTCCCACAGAAAAAAGTGGCCCTTATCGAGCAACGTTTTCGAAGAAATTTCAATAATTTTGAGGTTCTATCAAATTTAGGTTTTCTAAATTTTAGAAACTTCGAAGTGCCGAAATATAAAATAACTGTAGCTGTCGAATCATATTTAAAAATTCAAGTTACGTTTATTCAAAAATACTGGTTTTACAAAAGTACATGGCATTTACGATAAAAAAATCTGGCAAGTTATTGCCGTTTTTTGAAAAAGTTAACATAATGAGCTTATCCCAACAAACTATTATGACGTTATCGGCTGGCTTTATGTTTTTAGAACATTTTGCAAAAACACTTCCGTGAGGAGCTTAATACCAGGTTATATCGGGATTGTTTGAATGGCCCTATTTGTTTGTTGGATCGAGGGAAGTCTCTTAGAAATGCACCTTAATCACTTTTACTCTTTTTTCTGATGTTTTTATATACATGATGCAACTTTTACCATCTCAGTTGTTTCATACCTGAGATACTATCATTATTAACAAATACAAATAAAAATTTGGAAAATAAATTTATTCAAGAATATTGTATTATTACAAGAGTTTTTACAAGGTTGTTGTCACTATACAAAAAAAGAAGGCTGGACATTTGACCGCACTCAAGAAGAATCGTTTTTAATTTGGAATATTTTATTTATGAACGAACCATGCATAATATTTTTCAGACAGATTTCGCGAGCTTTTAATTTGTTTGTTTCTCATAATGCTGAGCTGGTTATCCGCGAGAACAGAAATTGATCTCCCTCGGAGTTTGACCTTCAGGTTTCTCATGAATGAACAGTACACTTGCCTTTATCATTCAATTACTGCAAACTGTCAAAGAAAATTTTTACAAAATAACGCCACACTCAGTTACCTTCGCCATATTTTTAAATGATCATTACTGTGAGACTTGCGTTTTAGATTTTGATATAGTTTTTTCAATCATTTCTAGAAAAAGTTTGGAACATCCAGTTAATTGCTCCACTATTCCGTTTCATTTTCCGCAACACATTTTTGCTGATTGATTCCGTTGTTAGTCGGTTTTCTCAGTTTTTGTTTTGCCCTACGCAAATTTAGTTGCGTGCTTTTTAATCGAATACCTAGTTTCTTATTTTCATCTTTGAGCTTGGCGTTTTCCAAACTAACAGTTGCCAATTTACAGGTCATCTCTTTCAGTTTTTGTTCTAATTCCAAAACTTTTTTTTCTAAGTTCATTCTCATCACATTCTCAATGTTGCTTGTACTCTGAAAAATATCGAAAAAAACTAGTTACAAAAAAAGTCAATGAACTTCATAATTATCAGTGATTCGTATAATGAAATTTCATGAATTTGTTTGATGTTTTCGTAGTCAATGGTGCGATCAGAAAGTAACCGAATTTTCGTTATGCTCAAGCTTCAGGGCGTACAGAAAATGTGAGTGAGGTTAGAAAATGTTTGTTGAACCTTCTTTTTTAAAACCCGATGCAAAACAGTAATGCTGAACCGCTCCGACTCCCCGTAGTTTCACTCCGATTCTCACTTCGCTATTGGCGGAGAATCGAGAGAGTGAGCAATATATTCTAAAAAGTTGGAGGGAGAAGCGATGCAAGAAGATCGTTGCTTGTCTCTCTAACTCACTAGAATCATATTGCTTACTCTCTCGACTCTCCACTAATAACGAAGCGAGAATCGGAGTGAAACTCTGGAGTCGCAGCGGTTCGGCGCCACTAATGCAATACAGTTTGCTGACGTCAACTCAACGGTTGAGTCAGAATCGCTTCCAACGTGTGGTAGTTTTTTGGGCTGGGTTACGTTTTTGTAGTTTTGAAAACGTTATTCGCTCTATAGAACAGCGTTTGTTAAACAAGTTTTGTGTGAAATTCAAAAAAAAAAAAAAAAAAAAAAAAAATCAACCAAGACTCGGGACCTTTTTGGGGAGGCTTAAAGAGATACAGTTCTGTCCACGACACAAATTTAATCGTGGCACAAGGCCTTCAAGGGTGCCCGAAAGTTACATGTCGAAACGTTCCGTTCGTGAGAATTTTTTTTCGTATTTTTAACCTGATTTTTAAATGATCCTAAAATTGTAATATACCATATTGTCACTTTTTTTACATTAACGCACTGTAATACATTCCACTCGATCATAATATTCAATCTGAACGAATATATATTCTAAACGAAAAATTCCTAACTATATGTTAAACAAATAGGAGTACAACATGAAATCAAGCTTTTGTACGAATCACTAGATTGCTGAAATAATTTTAATCACACATAATCACGTAAGACTATTTCGACGCAATTTAAAGGTCTGCATATTATAGTGCGAACTGTATTTGATAGCAGCTTTCCATATCGTTTGATTTTTTCCCGTTTCTCTGTCACATTATCGAAGTTCATGACAGGCAACATGCCATTCTGTGGTATGAACTCGATGATGACCTGTTAGCGTTTGAGTTGAGAACCTATAAGTACGGGTATTTATAGACATGAGCTTAGTTACACTCAAAAACTGTTTTGGTTGGCTCAAACAAACGTTCGGTCGATATATATAAACAATAATTTGGTTGACTCGAATAAATGTTTGGTATAGGGAAACAAATTTCATTTGACTTTAACAAATTTTGGTTCAGTTAAACAAAGAACTATGACTGCTAAATATAACGTGTTTGTCTGCACCAAAAATATATTATTGCCCACTAAAACTCGTTTGCTCGAATGAAACATTTATTTGAGCTAACCAAATATTTGTTAAATCATATATCGACCAAATTTTTGTTTGAGCCAAGCAGACTGGTTTTTAAGTGTAGACAATGGCTGTAATAAAACATGGTCTCGTCAACAGTCATCAAAAAGCTCCTCGTTGAACTTCATACACCAAGCTATCAATTTTGTGGTCTAGGTACCAAGTTTGCTTAGAGGTTAGCACGCGAGGATCGTGCAATTAATCCTCTCAATTCAGCTTGTAGGAATCACGATATCGCATACTCGAAAAATCGGGATAATCTCTCCGTGAGACACGAAGCTGGTAAATTGCTAGCAAAAAGAGAAGTCGAACGTGTTTCGGCCGATGATTTAAGAGTTGGTGAAAAAGCAGCTGCACTTGGTGTCGCGAAAATTATGGGATTGAAGAAAAAACTTGGTATGGGGCTAAAGAAAATCAAGAAAGCTGTGAAGCAGAAAAAGATTTCCCTGAGAGAAGTCATCGATGCAGCGATAATAGTAACTGAAGCTACAGGTTCTGTGCGATCAACATCGAAAGCTGCAAGAGCTGCAGTTAAGGAAGCTGGTGGTAAAAAGAAAGTTCGGATACCTCGTGTACTGCCTGTGTCAAGCAAAATTGGTGATATTTTACTAGCATTTCAACTACGCATCTTTGTGGATTAAATGCCACAGGAGCATTAGCAGGTGGTGCTGCAAGCATCGCTAAGTCAATAAATAACGCTAAAGCTGCGAAGTAGCAACTAGAAGAATCAAGACGACATTACCTGAAAATGGAATTAATCACCGTGTGTAAGGGATTGTATTTGGAACCATGGCGAAGTTCTCTAGGGGAACTGGACTTGTGCTCCGTTTAAGAAACGTATAGAGCTACCGCACTGAGGACTTAGCTATATGGATTTGTCAAAGTATGCAAAATTGTCAAAAATTCCATTTTTTCATGATATGTACATGCGTGATGATTTACTATAGCATATGAAGAAAAATGAGGCAGCCATCGTTAAATTGGACGATAAAAATGGTCATGGAACGCATTGGATCACCTACAGGAAAACCGGTGATGAAATCATTTATATTGACAGCTTCGGTAATTTACAACCACCTCGTGAACTTGTGGATTATTTTCGTGTTGTTAGCATAATTCAATACAGCCAAGATCAGTATCGAAACTATAATAAAATTCTCTTTTATCATTTGTGTCTTAAGTTTTTACTCGATAAAAGCTGATACAAACATCGATGAAGTGTGGAAGTGTATTAATCAGCAAGAAGCAGCCATATTGGACACACTGACATTGATATTAGTTTGTATAAGCATATATATATATATATATATATATATATATATATATATATATATATATGCTAATCCTAATGGAATTCTAGGGTAACGATGACGTCACCCTCGATATTGTTCCATCAGGGTTTGTTGCACCCTAGACAAGCCGCTATGCATCGATTCATCTTGTAACCATCCGAGAGTTTGTTCTATATGTTATTGATTTCCCGGGAATCACAATTTTGTGAATATTCAGATGAAAATGTGGCGATGTCCTCGACATCCAAGTCGTTCAAAGACATCGAATGGCAAAGCAAAGCATGGGATTTGGCTAGCGATGGAGTGTCACCTTAAGTTTTCTAGAACCATTATCGAAGCCGGAGGCATTTTTCGTCGAACAATTATGTCGTAGCATAAAATAAGCGCATGATACTTGTAAAACTCGCAACAACGGAAACTCATAGTTGATCAAGAGATGGGCAATCCATATCTTGGAAATCGATGATGATCGGCGTTGTTACGATAATAGGTTGCAAACATTTTTTCTTATTACATACGATTCCTTGACGAATATGCATGTAGCGTTTAAGAATATCTCTTTGAGTCTCTTGTTGATTTCTTCGTATAGGATATCATATGGTAATCCTTGAAAATTGCATGTCAGTCAAGAGTTTGTAGGCTCGAATTTGGCAGGTAGTTGATTCCATGTAAAATAAAGCTTAAACAGCAGCGTTATCGCGTATTTTCCGCGCAAATGAGGATCAATTTCAAGAACTGCGAGTTCTTTCACTATAAGCTTATACCCCAATAACTTGCAAGTACTACTCGAATTTACAGCTTTCGGGATTGAAAAGCCTTGGATATCAACAATGTACTTCATCTTGACAACTAATGTGGTTCATAATACACTCCACAGTTTTATTCAGTCACAGACATGCGAAGTTCCTAACCAAGTGTGAGTGTAATGTGTGCAGCAACAGACTTGCAGAAATTACTTGTCGAGATTTGTAGAGATGATGTAATTATATGCGTGAGAACTCATAGAAATAAAACCATTGGGGATATTCTGTTGTGCGTAGTTAAATGTGTGAAAATGATCATGATTATAGAGGACCATCAACGATTTCTTTAATAAAGTTATTGAGCGTTGAAAAATTCACAAGGGTTCATAGGTTCTTTAAGTAGACAGAAGTGTACTCTTTTGTAGTGAAGACTGTTTCTCTAAGCTTTTCTAACTTCTTAGGAGCCTCAACCAGCAACGTTGAAACGCATTTCGGTAAAAACAGAGTTTGTCATTGAGAGTATTAGTTATACACTCCTTGAACTTTCCACGAACCTGACAAATATCGGTTACTGCAAAAACTTCTATTTTACTAAGATCACTGAGTCTCACTAAGACTACAGCATCTTCCAAGCGAGTTACTTTTTTTAACTCTAAGAAATATATGATTAGAGCTTCCGCGCACAACTGATGTAAAGTATCTGTTTTTCCACTGATATATAGACCTTTCTTCCACCACTCTTTCGAAGAAGAAAAATTTATGTTCGAACAAGTAAAGAAATCTCATATCTTACTTAAAACAGAGCTAAAGATCACATCCTGTATGTGATGTAAACAATAAAAAAATCTGTATCTTTACATATATTATTTAAAACACGTAAAACCTATATCATAAATTTATGGAACTTAGGTTTCATTTTCTAACCATAATTTCATCATGACAATTTTGAATAGCAAACCCTCACACGTTCGAATCAGTAAAAAATTTCAATTCTTTCTTAGGACCGAGCCAAAGAAAAATTCTGTGCGTGCAGTAATCGACGAAAAATAAGCTGTATTTTTGTTCAAATTATTTAAATGAATACAGCTTTTTTAACATTATCTAATACTACATGCTCTTCAAGAAACGAAATTATTATTTTAAAACATCATCTCCTGGAAAATATTTACTATTCAACGATACAATAAGATTCCAGATAGTCTTCATCAAACATACGCATAAATGAAAAAGTACCATACCATGTACTAAAGACGTAACATCCCTCACTCCACTCCTTACCTAAAGGACAGGTCCAAGTTGGGGTTAGGTGGTCCAGAAACATCTGACCTCGACCTTTACTACTGATGAATTTTGATCTATTAGCTTGCTTGAGTCATTATCTCTAAGCAACGCACAAAGAAATAATTCGAAAAAACCAGGTATATGCAAATAAATATAAATATAATAGTTGTTCTTAAGAAAAACGCACGAAAACTAATTTTCAGGCTGTATTTCGATCAATTCAATATATACTTGGTAATTTTTCATTCATGTTTTATTTGATTATCATATTAGCAGCTAAGAGCAAAAACCGGACGAGCAGGGACAAAAAACATGGAGTTTAATATCTATCCGTCTCTCTTTTGTATCTGGTTTTTTCTCTCAGCCACTGAAATGGAATAAGGGTATTTAGACCAAGAAAAGTGGAAAAAAATTAATATTTCATAATCACTTGGAAACGATACGTTAAAGATTGGAAAAAATTCCTACCGACGAACGAAACGTTTCAACATTTAACGACTTTTACAGAATGTAATTCGTACTTTTACCTATTTATAAAAAAAAAGTAAAGAAAAAAATTATGCAACATGAAAATTTTCGACTGAAAAAGTTAAAAGTTTTTGATAATATATTATACGCTAATAACAATTCAACAACACTTCAAGAATTATTAACAATCTATTATTGAGAAATTTCGTAAAATTTTGAGCATTAAAAAAAAAAAAAAAAAAAAAAAAAAAATTGAAATGCATAGATTTTTCAATGATAAAAAATAAAGGTTTGAAATAGTATAATGTGTGTTTAGAAACGAAAACAGCCGATTCCAAACGAGTGTGAGGGCAATCACATGTCTCTATCGGCATGCCATGGATGTTCGCGGACGTTCCGAACGTCTATGAATGTCCATCGAGTTTTTCATTATTTGTTCGTCGATAAATAAAAACAAAAATGATGTAATTAGTCAATTAGGGTCGCTCTGTAACCAAATCCTGCGAAAGATGTTGAAAAATGTTGATAGAATAAAATAATATAATTCACTTGTTTTTCTCGTCCGTCTCAGACCGTGTCCACGGACACTTACACGTATACGGACTGTCACAAACGGAAAAACAAGTGAATTCTATTATTTTATTATAACCATATATTTCAATATCTTTTGAGTGATTTGGTTACGGAGTGGCCCAAACTGACAAATTACATCAATTCACTTTTTATTTTTCGACAAACAATTGATGAAAAACTCGATAGACGTTCGGAACATCCGCGAACGTCCACGGCAGGCCGACAGGGTGAGTTCTAATCAGGATTGGGCACTCTCCACTTTTTTGCGGAATGAATGACGCTGGCAATGAATAATCCCATCATTCAGAAGATAGGAAAAATTCTGAATGAAATGAAGTTCATTCCAGGAGTTTCCTGATCCCAGGGTTAATTCATTCCTTCATTCCGTTTACCTGGAACACCCAAACTACTCCAAAAATAAGTTTTCGAGAAACATCAAATATCCAGTATTCCATAGAATATACTACCTGTGACTATTAGATTGACGCACACCGATTCCACTAAATGAAGAATACCTGCCTTCTAATTTTGTCTCAATCACATAAAAGTGAAATAAAATATTTCAGAGGAATTTCAGTTATTCCATGAATATACAACGGAGTTTTAGAAAAGCCGGAAAAAAGGTAAGAAAATAAGGTACAAAAGGTGAGAAAGGTAAGGTACACTGGTATCGAAATTCCTTCAGGAACCGCTTAGGTACCTGGGTTCTTTTGTGTTTAGAAGCAGAAAATGCGGTCGAAAACATCTCATTATTCCCATTGTATATTGACGAAATAACTAAATTTTCTAAAAAATTCTCTATTTCCCACCATATATGTAATACTTCTATATGGCCAGCGTCCTAGCCTCGCCTGTTGGAAAGGAGCACCGTGATAGAAGGAGAAAGAGATAAGAAGATTTGAGTGGTACTCCACCTGCGTAAACGTCGGGTGCTCATTGTCTACTGCTACTGAATCTATATATACTCTCATATATACTAAGTTCTCTCGGTATTGTCGCACGCACACTACGATATGGGCTTACGTACCCGCTCCTGTGCGAGAGAGAAACGAATCGTCTACGCTCTTCTATTCCCGATGCGCCTCTCTCTCAAGCTGGCCATATAGAAGTATTTCATATATGTTTCCGTCAAATGGGATGTGTACAAAATGAGTAAGAAAGTATTCATCGTTCAGTAAAATAAAATGAATAGTGTGTCAATCCATGAGGAATCGAGACGATTTTTTGTGAAGTATTTCATTCTTGACTTTTTTGAAAACTTGGATTCGACATCATTCAGCTACTACAGGTAAACGGAATAAAGGAATAAAATAACGCACATCAAATAACTCAGGGAATAAAATTAATTCTATTCCAAAAGTAGATGCTCCAACGGAGTATTCACGTATTTATTCCGTTATTCCGGGAGTAGTAATCCCGCCCAACCCTGGTTCTAATCGGCTGTTTGTGTTTCGTGACCAGGGCCGGATTAAGGGCAGGGCCGACGGGGCCGCGGCCCGGGGCCCCCGCATTTTAGGGGCCCCCACAAAAATGCAGACATATAGGTTTTTCAATTTTTGAAGGATTTAAGTTGACAAAATTTTCGTAAAATTGATTCGATATGCTGTTAGATATGTTTAATCAAACTGCTGTAGATTTGTTTGACAATTCCTAAAAAATTTATGACCAGGTATTTGAAGGTTACTTGTTTCATGTTATTGCATTTTCGTTTTCGTTATTTAGTATTAGTTTCAGGTTGTTTTTAGTCAACAAAATTTTTTTCAATAAATTTACAACATTTATTGATTATTTCTGAGTATAATAAATAGATATCAATTAGTTATAAAATATAACACAGGCTAAATTTTTGGCAAGTATTAGCCAAATCGTGGCAGTCGATCCTCCTCCCCTCCTTTCCCTCCCACCCTCTCATTCCTCTTATTCCCCTCCCACAACCCTCACTTCCTCTACCCTCTTTTCCTTTACACTCCTATTTCTTTCCTCCTCACCCATCCCTCCCTTCCTCCTCCTCACCCTCCTTCCCTTCACATCCATCTTTTTCCCTTCACTCCACTTCTCGCATCCCCCTTTTTCTTCTCCCCTCCCCTTCCCTGAGGCTGCCACTTGCCGAAGAAACGGTTTCCATGGCAAAATGGGTGGATCGTAGAGGGGAAGGGAAAGCAGAGGAGGGGTGAGAAGGGGAAGGATGGCAGGGAGAAAGAAGGGAAAAAGGAAGGAGAATGATAGAAAAAGAGGGGAGGGAGTAGAATTTAAATAAACAGCGGGAGCAGCATTGTAAACGGCGGGCGCAGCAATAGCAACGGTTGCTATGGCAAGTGGCAGGCTCGGTGAAGGGGAGGGCAGAAGAAAAAGGGGGTTGGGAGAAGGAGAGTGGAGGGAAGAAGAGGGATGTGAAGGGCAGGAGGGAGAGGAGGGGGAAGTAGCAGGGGAAGAAGGATGGGGGAGGGATGGGAGGTAGGGAGAGATGGGAGGATGGCAGGAGAAGGAGGAGAGGACGATCGACTGACACGGTGGCGGGGGCAGCGGGGGTCAAGCCATTTCAGTTCACTTGAGTTTATTTGCGTTGACCCGAGTTAATTCAAGTTCATTCGAGTTTATTTGAATTGACTGACACGGCGGCGGGGGCAGCGGGGGTGATAAGTTTTTTTATAATATAGAGAGATGATATTTTTTGTTCTTCTCCAATATTTGAAGGATTAACAATCAATGGCATATTGAACATTAGTTTCTAAAAGGAAAAAAAAGTATTGTTTTTCAGGTCATCAAACTATAAATAAAACTCTGTCTCGCGAATGAAATGAGTAATACTCGAACTGGAATACTGACGTCCAGTCTCAGGCAATGACTTTGTCCTGATCACATATGTGAGAATAAATTACAATTTGGTAACAGATATTTTTGAAGTCGAACACTTAGAGAATCAACAGAAAATAAATATTTGGGTAAGTTTCCTTAGGATCTGACTCAAAGTTCTTGTTCCCAACTTTAAATTCACTTCCATGCAATCGGGCAGGGAAGATAAATTTTTAAAAGATTAGTAATTTGCAAAAATAACGCGTTTAGTTTTGCTACTCATAAAATTGTTCCAGATCTATCGGTACTTTTATTGCAGTTTTTAATATCATAATGATTCATTGATACAATTTATGCAATTTATCTAAGAATTGTAATCCACTCGAACTTATACGAATATTGAAAAAAATTTTACGCAACTGTTAATTTCACTTTGTATATTTTTAGTATATATTTTTAAATTATGCTTATTAGCTAAAAAATAAAGTTATTGGTAATATAGGTCTTTCTTTGTTTCAAAAATTTGTAAATGGTCTTACGTTGATCATTATTACTTAGTATAAACTTTATTAACCTAAAATGTAAAAAACTGGCTTAACTTGAACCGAAAGCTAGTAACCATCTATAAAAATTGCTATTTTGGCTAATACCTGTATTTGCTTAGTGCAGCTTACATGGTTTACATTGGTATTAGACTGTGATATTTTTTTTACAGCTTACCACAATACTAAAGAACAATTTTACGTGTCGACCGTATTTTTAGGCTGTCTTATGCGTTCAAAAAGAATTATTGACTGTGATGAAAACACAATGTCATGTTACTAAAATGGAAAAAAGTAGGGCTTTAGAGGCACGGGTTAGCGTTCTTTACTTTTGTTTACTAATGTTTAACTCTACTGTCTTCTACGCTGTTTCATATAACTAAGTTAGAATTGTGATAAGTAAAAGAAATGAATTGAAGATATAATCTTATGTATAATGTAACAAATTCGTTGCGGCAAAAGGGCTCACCACACATTGATCGGCTCTGGGGCACCCACATTCTTAATCCGGCCATGTTTGTGAAACACGATAATTTTTAAAATTATCGTGCGTCCCGAACAGGGCCACAGGATATTAAGCCCAAAAAAGAGAATATGTGTATTTGAAAACTAATTTTTGTATTCATAAAAAACATTTGCGATAAATCGATGATATATTCAGTGACAACCAAATCTATTCTAAATAGAATGACCCATATGTCACCAGCAAATCCTGAATTCAAGCATTCCCGGTAGTATGTCTAATAGTAAGCAAAACCCGATTGCCCAAAGTTTAAGGTGTCTCGAGACCCGATCGGGAACTGTCTTACCGTCGGTAAGGTGATTCAGGATTTTCCTTGACTCTATTGGGAAAAACCTGACTTGCTGGATATTTCTTTCGACATAAGCCACATATCACATTATTTATATATAACATATTACAAATTAATATATTTATTTATAATTGATTTTGGATAATAAGATAAGACATTATAAAGTGATGAAAAGTAGAAATGATTCCTTCAAAAGTATCAGGCATAATATTATTATGCCTTATACTTTTAAGGAGAAAAAGAACAACGAAATTCCAGAGCTTAAAACCTTCTCTATTTTTTTGTAAAAATGACTGTTACAGAGAAATCGTTTCCAGAAATGAAGTTGGAAATTTTTTTTCATTAGGATGAAACTTTACTTCTACTTTTACATTTACGAAATGATAAAAAATTAAAATGATAGGATAACTTTTGGCCGAGTTATTGGATTATAAAGAAAAAAAAAAGATGTGCGGCATGGTCCGAAGAAATCGACCTAACAACCCCGAACACTTGGGCTTACACTCTAATATACTTGAGTAGGGTTATCTGCCTAAACTTTTGAGACTGTTAAGTCGATTTCTTTTGTACGACTCCACTTGTGTTAATTGAGGAAAAACAAATTTTTAGCCAATGTTTTTTCTATGACCAAACAACTGAAATTATATTGGAATAAAAAAACGCATACTTTATCTATTTCAACCCTGGCAAACCTACGTGGTAGGCGTGTGGTACGGTATACCTACTGTTCACATTCAACTCGCCAACTGAATGCATCCACTTTGCATACAACTGCCTAGCATTTCCAAACCATAGTGAAACATGCATTTTTTGCAGGAAAAACACACTTTTCCGCCACTTCAAAGCCATTTTTGTGCTTCATTTGCTTCATGTGCAATATCTGCATAAAAAGTTAATTTTTAGGTATTCAATAAACAATCAGTGAAAATGAAATCAAGCGACAAAAAAATGGAATGTCAGTATGAAACATATTAAATCTTCATAAAACAGATAAAGCATAAAAATTGGTAGAAATGTGTGTTTTTTATGCAAAATCTGCATATTTTACGATGATTTGGAAACGGTAGGTGAGTTGTATGTGAAGTGGATGCATTCGGTAGGCGAGTTGGATGCGAACTGAAGGTGATCATCTATCACTTGCCTACCACGAAATTTTGCCAGGGAATAGAGATGTTATACATATATGTGAGGCTCTACGGAACAATCGAGAATAGACCTTACGGTTTCTGAAATTAACCGCCATTCCTAGCTGAGCCTTACATATTATCATATATTTAGGATATATTTTATATTTTTTAAAATTTTTGTATAGTTATATACTCATAAATATTTTATTACATTACATAATATGAATAATGTTATTTCCGGCTTTTGCTAAAAGGAATGTCTGTAAAGTCATGTTTTTCCTAATAAATTTAATGAAAATCAATTGATGAAAAATTTTAATCGCCTAAAAATTAAGGCAGTTCCCGAATCTTCTAAAACACTGTCAGGAAATTTAGGTACTGCCTCAATTTTCAGGCAATTTCGTTGTTGTCTTGGCATTTACCAGAAATGTCTAATTTGGATTCTGCCAGTAACATATATATTTATTATATAAATTTTATTATTATGAAGAATATGATCATTTTATTTCAGTAATATTAATCCATAAAAATTAACTTGGCTTGAATTATGAATATAATCCACCGTAATAACATATTAAAAAATATTGTACCACTTACCATTTCTAAATCACAATTTTCCTCCTCAGAAATATGATGAAAAGAGGGTACAGTATCAGGTTTCAATTTTCGTACAGAGCCATCACTGACAACTGAATCCTTTGAAAAATGTTTGTGGCATACACGTAAGTTTTTTAACATAGCCGGTTTCTCGTTAAGCATCACTGTAATTTAAAGTAATTCAACAATTTTTCTAGATACTGTACAATTGTTCTGTTAAGGTAATTCTTGCACTTGAAAGAAATTGAAGTTAGTCATACAGTCTTGCGTGGCTAATTTCATTCAGTTCTGCAATTTTTGTTCGTGGACTTGGCAACATTGCAATTGTTTTTTTATATCTCGCTCAGCGTATGTAAATATTTAAACATGTTTACATGCGCAGCCATAATCGTAGTTCATACATGTAGTGTGTTTTGTGATTTATTTCATATTTTTAAATTATATAAATATCCCGGAAATATTATCCTTGCGTCTTTCAAAATGCAGCGTTGCCAAGCGTACTACCTTAGTTGCATGGTCCGTTGAAAAGTCACAGTTGTATATATTTTTTGTAGATTTCTCAAAAAATAGTTCAGTAACCCTTGTTGAAATTTTTCAAGGTTTATTGTAATGATTAAAGTAAAATTTTTTTTTTTTTTTTTTATTATTTAATTCCTAATACTTATCCCCCAACTCACGAAGGCTTTGAGCGTGGCGTACCTCAAGGTAAGGCTTCCTTTTTCTTATCTGAATTCCTTATTTTTCTTATCCCATGCCCTGCGGCCATGGACGGACTTTTTACTGTACTAGGTATTCACATCAACCCGAGCACGATACCCGCTATCGACTTAGAGGGACACTATGGAAAACCCCGTGGCAAGCAAGCGGTTGTGAACTCAAATCCTCCCGAGAGGCGCCGACATCAGAAAATCTCGACGCCCTGACTCTCAAGAAGTTATTTCCTGAGAAATAAAATCCTGGGCCCAGGCAGAATTCCAACCCGCAACCTCCGCTTTTGCAGTCAGGTGGCATAACCACTGGGCTACAGAGGCGTTCTAATAATTGAAGTAATTTTCTGTAATTTTTTCAGAATAAATTATAGAAAAGTTTTTGAAATATGAGCGGGAACGCACGATTCCCCATATATGTGCGTGTTAATTTCAAAAAATTATAACTTAATAATGAGTGCAGTAAGCGATTACGAAATTTTAAACATAGATTTACAATATCATGATCGAATTCTCAAATTTTCAGGGAAATCTATAAAAATTGCCCAAGTGCTAGTACTACCTTAAAATAATCTTTATTAAGTTTTTTTTGTTTTCGGTCATCTGGAAAAATACTGTAATTTTATTTATTAACAATAATGTATGTAAAATACCTATAAGATCATTTCTTTTCAGAGCTTCCAACCACTTTTCACACAATTTTGGATTTGATAGTGGCAATCTATGCCTGGGTATATTTGATGGTGATCTGCAAGTATTACCGATGCATGCCATTGCGATATAGATACTGATTAACAGAAATTAGCAGTTAAGAAAAACAGCTGCTTCGTATATATCAATGTCTGTCAACAAAACACAACAAAACTTAGCATTGCTTAGCAAAACACAACAAATAACAAAACGCACGTGAATGCACGTGCGCCTGCGTGCGCGCGTGTACGCGCGCGCCCGCACACATCAGCACACATGCACTGAGGAGCAGATCGCTTCTGAATTTAGGGGATTTAAGCTTGTTCTGCTGGACCGGTCCAATTTAGGGGATTTAAGCTTGTTCTGTTAGACCGGTCCAACAAAACAAGCTTAAATCCCTTAAATTCAGAAGCGATCTGAGGGGCTGTCCACATATTACGTCATCACTCTTAGGGGGGGGGGGGGTGTTAAGTTTGACGACGGATAATGATGTAGGTAGGTGAGAGGGTTCCAAAGATGATGACGTAATCATCAAAAAAAATTTTTTTTATAAAGTTTAAGAAATTTCCCAAACTTAGCACTTAAAACTCATAAGCTTTTTCAAACCATTTGCTTATATTTGTTGACAAAAAATCATGCCCTTCGACTTTTTAAAAAACCTTTTTACAATAAACCTTCTCAAAAATTATCTTATATTAATGTTGTTATAAAATTTTGAATAGGGTTGCCACCCTGCCGGGTCTCGCCCGGCAGTGCCGGTCCGGGCAAGTGTCACCGGGTGGACGGGCTTGAAAAAATTTTGCCGGTCCGCCGGGAGATTGCAGTTAGAAAAATTATTTTTTATATTGAGCGTGTAAAGTTACGGTGAATGTTTAGACATTTTTGCTTTAATAGCGAAATTTGGAGTATTTGCGCATTAGCGCGCGAACGCGCAATCATAACTCATAGGCTAGTGTAGTGTATTTGAATTTGCCGCGTATACTCGATTGGATAACATATCCCTTCTGCTTTCTTACTTCCCCACTTTCAAAGACTAATGAGAGTGCGAACACCCTATAAACAAGTCTTACACTAAATATCATCTGATATCATCAAACATCGAACAAGCCTGAACAAGCTAGAGATGGGCGATTCCTCTTAAAAGAATCGATTCTTCTGAATCGATTCTCCATGACTTTCGATTCTGATTCTGAGTACGATCAACTACGATCCTTAAGGAGAAGAATCGATTCCGAAGAATCGAATACTAGAATCGGCATTTTTTTAAATTTGAATCTATAATCTCGATAGATATGAATGGTATACATATCAATAAAGGTATAGGTATAATTTTCAACTGCAATTAGGTAGATAAAAAATATAACGATAAATAATAAAACATAATAAAATCAAATTTTTTTAAGATAAATTAATTAAAGATGGGCGATTCCGAAAAAAAGTATGGGAATCGAGGTATCGGGTATTTTAACATTTTTTATCCTGATTCCGAATCGGTTCCGGGTAAAAAGTATCGATTCCACAATATTAAGTACCGGTATACCAACATTTTATCACTGTTTTTTCAAAAAGAATTCAGCAGAACAATTGCAAACTCTTTCATTTTTTTTTAGTGAATTCTAGTAGCTTTTATTGCCAACGCGCTTCATTAGTAAGACTTGAAGACTTTGTTTATTTAAAAAACAAGACCAAGAATCGTATAAACTTTGCTACATTCATTTGAAAAAAAGATTTTAGTTTCACAAACATATTTTTCTATATATATATAGGTAATAAACGCATTTACTATATAATTTTACATCGTTGACACATACAATAGTTATAAATTCAGCTCTTCAGATAGTTTTTCCATTGCAACATTGATCTAATATCACAAAAAGTACCGTAATTTTTCTAATTTTTTTAACTATGCTAGGAAGTTAGGCTTAATGAAAGATGTATAAAATCACTTTTTCGATCAGAAGAGATAGGGGAGAGTTGGGCTATTTCGATTGCTTGCCATTTTCTATGAAATGGTTCTGTTTTATAGCCATAATAATATTTTCTAAGGTTTTCATAAAGTTTATGGCTGATTAGGTTCTTACATTTAAATACAGTTAAACAGAGAGTAAACTTTTATATGATTTTTGAACAGTATAATAAAAAAAGTCAAGCAATTTTGTATAATGTACGAAGATGTTAACATTTATATTTGACCTTAAGTACATACAAAATTTTATTTATTCTTCAAAAAAATCTTGTTTAAAAAAACTGTTGAATCAAGCCCACTTCCCCCTAAACAAATGATATTTGAACTTTGTTTAAACTATAAGCCCCACTCTGTTTCTCCCATTCCAGATAAAAAAACTAACTTTGATAGACGCTCAGGAGCTAACCTGCTCTT
Organism: Platygaster robiniae; assembly: GCA_028476575.1. Classification (NCBI taxonomy): domain Eukaryota; kingdom Metazoa; phylum Arthropoda; class Insecta; order Hymenoptera; family Platygastridae; genus Platygaster; species Platygaster robiniae. The sequence continues at coordinate 11,042,192 of CM052023.1, read as the reverse complement.
TCGCTCTAAATCTATCAATCCAGCCTTCGAAAACAATCGTTCTGATGGCACAGACGTCGCTGGTATGCTCAAATACTTCCTGGCTATCAAATAAACATTTGGAAACGAATTTTTAGCCCTTCCCCACCATTTCAACGGATCTTCTGAAATTGAAATTACCTTCTGGGACAAAAAATTTTGCAATTCTGGTGAAATGTTGGTGGTTGAATTTTCGTCACTGGGATTCGTTGCTTGCTCTTGAGTTTTCGTTTCGTGATGACACCAGATGTCGCGCCTGGGTTTGTCAAGGTTCACTTCATCAAGAGCCTTGACTCTTGCATGTCTCTTTTCTGGCGGGAGAACAAATTTCATTTCATTGGAAATGACACTCATCAATCGAACGAGTTTCAGTGGATCCGTGAAATATAGCTTTTTGAATCGTGGGTCCACGAGTATTGCTTTTTGAAGAATAGGAAATTTGATTGAGTAATCTCCAAATCTTTGCTCTATTGCCTTGAACAACTGTAATTGCAGGAAAATTCCCACAGTGGAAATTGGTTTCGCAACATCAATCGCTTGTTGCAAACAGTAAATTGTTGGCAAAACTTTACTGCATGTTACGTGAGTCTCAGAGCTGAGCTCCTGAGTCACTTGTTCGATCAGCCTTAACAACTCAATCACATCCTTTAGTGTATCAATATCTTCAGGTGTTATCGATGTTGCAAGGGGACTGCGGAGTTTGTAAAGGGCTCTCTGCACTGGTGATTCTAGCTTGATATGACGTTCTATCATGTAGAGCGTCGATTCCACCTGGTTGCACATAACTGCAAAAGTTTCAATACTTTGCCAGTATCATTTTCTTCTTCATCTTCTGATTCACTTGAATCATTTTCTTCGTCTATCTCTTCAGGTGTTGGCTGCAGTGGCTCGATCAGTTGATCTATTCCTTGTTGCAGTCGGCGCAATTCATCAGCAGCGTTAGTGCTTGTCTTGAAAAAAGTAACAATTTTTTTCACCTTGTCTATTATGTCTTTCAGAGCTGGCGAGTTCTTCATTGCATCTTCTGGAAGCAGCTGAATGTTGTGCGCGAAACAACGCAAGTGGCGAGGTTCCCCGATGAATTCATGGCACGCTTTCACGATATTGGACCCGTAGTCAGTAATGATTGCGCTGATTTTCGTTGTTTCAATGGCCCATTGGGTACATAGTTTCTCAAGCTCGCTCCGCAGGTAAGATCCAGTGTGTCGCTCACTTAATGGGAAATAACCAAGATTTATTGTTACCACCTCATGAAATTCAGGATGAGGGTAATGGACAGTCAACCCAATGTAACTTTTTGTAGTGTTTTTCTCCGTCCAACAATCGGTCGTCAGACTCATGGATTTCAGTTCAGACGAGTCAGCTTTGACTTTCTTACTAAGAGTGCGATACTTTCCATCCAATAATTTCGTAACATTTCTCCGACTTGGAAGTTTGTATCTAGGGCATACAACGCTCATGAATTTCTTGAAACCTCTTTTTTCGGTTAATCACAGTGGGTTGTCATCGACGGCAATCATGTAAGTCAAGGCATTGGTTATTTTTGCGTGTTTATCGCCTCCTTCTCAAAACAAAAAAGAAAAACGAAATTAAGAAATTATAAAAAAAATATTCATTTTTTAGAACTTAAATAAAATGTATAATTTATAGTGGTTTTTACAGTACACGTGCTAAATTTTATTTTGTTTTATTTTTATCGAAATTTATCAATATACATAGTGTTTTTTATTTGAATTATGCAGTTTTAATAAAAAAAACGTATATTATCATAAAATGCATAGAAATTCATCATTTCTTGCATTTGTATCTCTTCAATTGACGCTTATTTACATATATCCTATTTATGCATTATGTATTTATTTTTATCTACAAATTGTTAATTATTATAAATTTTTGAATAATATTTTGAATGACACTCATCAAATATTTCAGGAAAAAATTATTAAATTAACTTGAACATACCTTCGATGGATTTCATATCATTAAACAGGTTGTCGATAGTTTTGCTGCGCTTCGCAGAGTGGCCAGTATTTTGCAAGTTCCTATTATTTGGCTCTCTCTTCAAGGAAGCCTGAAATCGTGAAAATCAAAGAGTATTAATAAATTTTTCATGGAAAATATCAATTGTTCAGATATGCAACTTTCGGTTATACAATTTTTAATAAAGACAAGAGAACCTTCAATTTTCGATAGACTCAAACTTAAATCAATTCGGAACTGACCAATCTGAGATTTTTCCCATCGAGAAAATTGTAAGAACAATAAATTTATACATATAGCTTCACCGAAAAAATTTATAAGAAATTGATACTGTTAAAACCAGAAATTAGAATAAATTTCTTAAAAATTTATAAATAATTACTAATAAGTGAAAGTGTCAATCTCACAGTAGCAAGATTTAACAAAATCTCTTATACATAAAGTATCAAGGCGTGACGTCAAAGTCAACGAAAAGTCTACGACATTGTAAATTGCGACATGAACGCTAAAACCATGTGATTTTTAGTTTTGGTTATGACTATTATGCAATAAACGTATTAGAAAACAAAAATTCAACTTTAAAAGCAAAAATTAAAGAGCTTCAATTTTTTGAAGATGAAAAAACACATTTTATCATCGTTTTTAATTCCATTTTAACAGTTTCTTTGATATTTAAAAGATTAAGAAAAATTCCTGGTACTCAACAAAAACTTTTTTACATTCTAAGAAAATTCTAAAGCTTAACGATTTTTGACGATTTCGTACTAATTGCTTTTAATTAGTAGTTTTAGTTTTTCATGAGATTTTTCACTGAAGTGCCAAAAAACTTTACTTAAATGACAAACAGTACAAAAATGTTAGAAAAGTATTCAATTATTATATTAAAATAAATTATTATTTTCAACAAATAAATTATTATAAGATAATTAAATCATCATTTTATTACGCATTTTCGTAAATTATTAGAAGAAAAATTACTCCAAATATTATTTATTTACATCAAAGTCCTGAAGACTATACTAAAGATTGAGTTTTATGAAAAGAAAAGATTTTCAACGCAATTCATAAAATTTAATCCGAAAAAGCAAGTAGAAAGTCGATGCCATTTCTTTTCATTTTGAACGATTCGAAACACGAAAATAATGTTCATAGTATTGCACAGTAGAATATATGTATATTACTGCATCGTTTCCCTAGCAAACGCCCCGGTACCTAATCGGTACTTAAGCGGTACCTTATAAGGTACCAATTAAGTACCTCCTAGGTACCAGTTAGGTACTTTCTCGAATAATTCAGTATTTTCAATACGGACCGGCAATTTATTTATTTCATTATATAAAAAAAATATATTTCTTCAACTTACAGCAGTCAAACATCCGGAAAATTGGGCATAAATTTTTAAATAAAATTAATTGTAAACACAAGTTGTCACATAGGTGTAGATAAGACACTTGTCATGCGCACTAATAGGCCAGATAACGAGATAATGCGCCATGGCCGTCATGACACAGGGTAAGCGCAGCTTTCTTCTCATTGGCTTTACCCATCCGACGCCATATTTGTTTACAAACGTCAACTGGGCAAGTAAACACCAGCAAACACCAGTGTTTTTTTTTTACTTTAATTAACTTCCGAATAGTTTTAAACATTTTTTAACATGTCGCTTCCTTATATCCATGCGAATTAAAGATGGTATAAACTTATGAATAATGTTTTTCAACCTAATTCATAGATTTTAGCATTTTATAAATGGGCCATTCCATATAAAGTGTTCCACCTAACAAACTTGTTGCCTCAGATTCTGATGGAACACAAAAATTATCTTTAGGACTAAATATTAATAAGAAAAAAAAACATAAAAATTATTTTTAGGACTGAGCATCAATCACAATTGTGAATAATATTCATTCTTAAAAATAACTTTTTTGTTTCGCCCAACTCAAAATAAGATTAATATAACGTAAATGTTTCGAAATACATTTGCTTTAGATATTTTTATTGTTTAAATACTGAGTAGAAATTTTTTACTTAAGCTAGCGCTATTTTGCGCTAGATGTGATATCGCCAGGGTATTGTTATACATAGTATTTTTTCCGCTCTTTTCAAAAAAAAAAATTGTTTTAATTTATCATAATTATTTTTGTAGATTCATTTGTATTCTATTAATTATTTAATGTTTTCTTCAAATGCTACGTTTTCCTACGAAATAGTTTCAGCAATTTTTTTAGATAAAAATATGAACTTTCATTTGCACGAAAAAAAATTTTTTTTTTAAATGTCACATTTGAAGACAACATTAAATAAATAATAAACTTCGAAAAAATTAACTAAAATAGTTATGCTGAATTATCGATATATTTTTTTTTTTTTTTTTTTTTGGTAAAGAGCAGAAAAAATACTATAAATAACAATAATGTCATATTTTTTATGCAAAATTCCCCGGATTTCTAGTTTAATGAAAATAGCCGTACAGATAAAAAAGCCAAATTTGAGCCTTCGATTCACAGCAACCCGTGCATATTAATGCTCCTCCTTTGATATTATTAATGTACCCAACTAAGCCAACAATTGTACGAAGTGTGATCAAAATCTGTGGCAAAAATTTTTTTAGGTGTGAACACTTGATATGGAATGATGCCCCAAATCTATTACACATTTACAATGAAGTATGGACATGGTAAAGTATGTCTATGGAATGTGGATTGGTAAAAAAAATATAATAGTGTAATACAAAATTAACTTACTATACATCATCTGAAATATTATTAAGACAAAATAATGATAATTTTGATCATTTGTAGGTCTATTTTCTACGATAAAAATTTATATCTATAATATGAGTGCCCCGACTACATACGCCCCTGTGAGAACAGCGAGTTGGGGACACATTTTAAATTTCCCGCGTAGGGCATTATCTGAAAGTTATCTAGCGCATGACAAGTGCGTTATCTACACTTATTTGACAGCTGGTATTTCTAATTTTCGTTGTTTAAAAAATAATGCACTATTTTTTTAAATGTTTAACAACTGGTAAATAAAGAAAAAACATTACTTTTCACGATGCAATCAAAATTTCATCGATTTTCATTGACAAGGAGAGAATATTTGAGAAAGTACTTAACTGGTACCTAAGGGGTACTTAACTGGTACCTTGTAAGGTACCGCCGTGTTTGCTAGGGTTGAGTTCATATTATTGTTTCCAATCTGATGTGAGTGTTTTGTGTTCACATGTTTTAACAGGTTTGAAGTGTTTCCACAAAGTGTTATTTCGGTGGCACAGAAATTGCATTTTGCAAATGGTTTTTTTTCCCAATCATTTTTGTCAAAAACTGTGTAGTATTGCCAGGCCTCACTTTTGTGCTTTCTCTTACTCATGTTCTGAAATATAATCATAGTTATATTATATATTGACGTATATTTTCTTACAACCTGTAAAACACATTATTAAAAAAAATTATTGTTGGAGACTCTTATGAGTCTTCTAAAAATAACACTTAATTTTGAAATAATTTTTTCTACAAGTGACTTCCAAATAACAAAAAAATTTTTTTTGTTAGAAAAAGTATTTAAATCACGAAAACTCTTGTAATTATTCTTCGATTGGCCAGGATCCAAAGTGTACGTGTTCTTTGAACTAGACTGCAATAAAGATTTTGTACTTGCTACAAGTTTTGGAAATTTTTTGTGCCGAGTTCTGAGAACTTGAATAATTACTATTTTTTACTCGAAATTCAAAAAAAATTTCAAACATATTTATCGTTTTCTAAAATTGTTTGCGAATGCTAAAGACGCAGTTCAAATATTTTTCTAAAAAATCAATTGAAATGCTCAAAATCGTTGAGGTTTTTAATTTTTGTGTTGCATCAAACTCCTAAAAAAATCTACAGAGCAGTTTATAGAAATACACTCAAACCTCGATTTTATTGGAGGCATTTTCTATTGAAATCCATTGAAATCGAGACCAATTAAATCGCGGTTTGAGTGTACTAGAAATCTACACGAATAACAGAAATTACAACGAAATTTGATGAAATACATACAACACAAAAATTCTAAAAATCATGCGCATGAAGTTGCAAACGTTTAAAATTGAACGAAAATGAAAAAAAGACAAGTATTTAATAGTAAAAATTTTTCTCATTGCTTTGAACAATATTTCGGTTGGAACAACAAACTTCACGCTCACTTACAAAATATTTTACACAATCCAAACCTTGAGAAAAATTAAAAATTCATTCAATTTCTCTTTTCATTTAATTTTAAACGTTTGAAACTTAAGGTACATTATAAATCTTTGAAACAATTCAAATATGTGTAGATATTATTTTTTCAAAAATTTTGAAAAACATTAAAATTGCAAAAAACTTCAATGCCTAGAGCATCTAATTAAAAATTAAAGTATTTTTGCTAAAAACCCCTCCCGGGAATTTTCTCTGCCTACGCTCTTGATCGAATTCTTTGTTAAACTTAGTAATAGGTGATGTTAAACTGTGCGAAAAAATGATTTTTAAAAAATACTATTATTCGAAAACATTTGAAAAAGTGCAATCAAGTCATCTAATCATGAAAGAAAAAAAAATGATTTTTACCTGGTTCAAAAGTTGACCAATTGATTCCTCGAGGTTCCCAATCGCAGAATTTACTGGGAAAAGTGAAAGAGAATTAATATCCAAAACCACTCGGTTTACCACTTTTTTCACGAGTTTTTGTCTTCTAACCCTCCAAAACAAAAACGAATCGCGGAATCGAAAACGTCGATTCCAATAAACAAAGAATCGATACCTGAAGAATCGACGAATACAAGTATCGGGATCAAGTACTCAGAATCGAGTACTCAGGAATCGATTTTTTAAGAATTGATCCGGAATCGCCCATCTCTAGAACAAGCCAGTCGCTGCCAGTCACCTTGTTTATTTCTGTAGATGTTGAGGTTAAAATGCAGCAAACCTAAAACAAGTAAGTACACTAAAAAAGTTTTTAAAATACAAATAAAATGCTTTAGTACAACCTGTAATTTTTTTCAAGCTTTTCTTATTACTTGACTATTATTTATCACTTGCTTTGTGTAACTCTAAAGTAGAACCTTCATTTTTTGATTAACAATTCTTACATTGGAAACTTGGACCATTTTTGATTGACAATGATGCATTTCTTTAGATACAAATTATTACCCACATTTCGATTTGACGAAATAATTTTTTTAATCGATTGATTGTTGATTGCAATTGTAATGAACCTGAATGGAAATTTAACTCAGATGAAATAATAATAAATAATTTATTAAATAGTTTTTATGGAATGAAAGGCATCTTAATATTCATAATGGGCATTCTTAAAGTAACGACGCCAACACTGCAAACAGAAAATTATTGGAGACACAAAATAGGATTGAAAGTCACTGCGTTTTAATAATTTTTTGGCATCGGCGCCTTTGATCTCACGCAATCTCCCGCACAAAGTATTGGAATGCTGTGCGTTTAAATCAACTTTTGTGTCTTCCAATAATTTTCTGTTTGAAGTGAAAGACATCAGCTGCCATTAAAAATAAACAATGTCCCAGTTAGCATTCTTGATGTATGGTTGATGACAAGTGGTGATCAAGTCTAGATTTTTGTGACGTCTAGTGGATATCCAACAGCCGCCGCATATGCATAACAAATGCATGACAAACCTTGACATCAAGGGAACCGCGATCCACGCGCATGCGCACATGGTTTTAGTTGAAACGCGCGCGCGTTTGAATGAATTTCAGTATTTTCACACAGGGTAAATAAAATTACAAATTTTCGATTTAAAAGTGTTATCGCAATGATAATTATTATTATAGAAATATAAATACAGTATTAAGAATGTATTTAAATATTTGTCGAAATTTGGCGAAAAATATAATATTAGAGAAATTTTCGCAATTCGTAAAACTTTTTTTTACAAGAGGTTTTTTTACAATTGTTCGTCTCCACTTTCTTCATCATTGCCTGCACAATTGTAAGACCCTCCATCTTTATCGTCTTCTTCAGCAACGATGTTTCGCAACAGCTCTAATTGCCTTTGAATAACATCCAATTAATTGCCAGATGCTTTGTTGTCTTTTTTCAGGACCGCTCGCGATTTGGCCGTCCTCAAAACTTCGCGCATTTCAGATTTAAATACCGCTTCAGTGGATGGTCCTTCAAATAACGTGCAGCTCATTGCAGCTTCTAAAAAGAGAAACAAGTTAAAATATCCTGATATTGCATTACGCCCAGCCGGCACTTTTCCTTTCGGAAAGCTTTCAGAAAGTCAATTAGGCTTTCGGATGCTTACCGAAAGGAAAATTGCCGGCTGGGGGATAACTTTTACGTAAATATGAATTTTTTTTACTGTAAAAAAGAGCAGCGTGATTTGTCCCCATAAATCGCCGATTTCCTCGATTTCCATCAACGCTGAACTTGATTGCGAGACTATCCGTCATAGTCTCTTTCAGAGCCATACGTAGGAAAGACCTTAACGAAGTCGCCCCAATGAATTTTATGTAGCATTCCTTTAAGATACAAAAATAAATTGATAATTGATGTAACAGCCTTAATAACTTGGTTTTTTATAAACTTTTTATAAAATTTTATAAAACCGCTTTTTTATAAAGTGACTTTTTAAAAAATTTTTAAAAACGGGTATATTTTATAAAACCACTAAATTTTCATAAAGTAGATTTTTATAAAAGTTTTATACAGTAACTTTATAAAAAGTTCATAAAATAAACCCGTTTTTATAAAGTTTTTATAAAGTCATTTTATAAAAAAGAGGAATTGTATAAAATTTTATAAGGGGTTTTATAAAAAGTGTAATAAACCCAAATTACTAGGGAGTAGTACGTCAAGTATATTTGAACAAAATAAAAAAAATTAGTGATATGTGTTAAACAAGTACCACGTTTATATAAACAGGAGTAATAATAGGAAAAAACGGTTTGAAACTTGATCACTTAAAGTTAAACGAAAACGTTTGTGTCATTATTTACCAAAATTTTTCGTGTCTCGTGGCTATTTTCACTTTCGGCATTTTCAAATTCTTCTAGTGTTTTCAATGGATACATCGCAGGTTTTTCCTGGAATCCTCCGATGTGGTTGTTGTGTTCAAAATTTTATTTTGCAGCTCTTCAAGCTTGGCATTGGTTTTTTTTTTGTTCTTCGACAATGGATGTTTGGTTTTCCAATACTTGCCTATAGTTGAAGATGAAATATTATTAATGGATTTCATGGTTTTAAATTTTTCTGTACTTTCTATTACATACTTTAATTTTTTGTCAATTTTATCGAGAAACTCGAAAAAATTTGGTGTCTTCTTAACGATTGAAGATTCTGGCAACTGGATGACAGGCGTCGTTGGAAAAATTGATTTAGGGCTGCAATTTCAGATGTATTTTTATCGACTAATTCTTATTGGAAATTTTCAAAATATTTTGACAGACATGATTGACGTATTTGTACAAGAATTATTATATACATGGATGCTTTGTTTAATAAAAAATTATATTTCAGAAAACTGAAAAATATTTTGTGAATTTTTAGAAGTGGAACATTGGAAATCTTCAAAAGAGCACGGTTGAGTAAAAATAACTTTGAATAACAAGTAAATGTTACTGTCTCCATTGGAATTTACAATTTTTTAATGCTAATTTTTTTATTGTAATCCATTTGTTGTTTAAAAAAAATAATTTTTATTGATGAAAATTAATAAATATTTGAATGAATATTTCTTGATATAGAAGTGCACATTAGGAATAAGGGCACAGTTAAATACAAAAAAATTTATTAAGAATAAAAAGACCATTTTCCACTTGAGCTTAGAAATTTTTGATGTCAATTTTTTTATTTTACATATACATTACTGTTTAACTTCAACTTATATAATTTTATGTATGTGAATCGTGCAATGAAAAATTATTTTATTTCAGAAACATAAAGATGTAATTTTTTATATTTTTTATACACTAGAGCTTTGCCCGGAATTTTCCGATTCACAATAACTTAATTTAAATTATAATCAAACAAACGAAACTTTTGTGTTTCTAACTTACAAAAACGATGAACAGTCAATTTTAAAAAAATAATAATTAATTTTCAAAAATATAATAAAATAAAATATTGTATCTGATTTTACCTAGAAATATCCTTATCAGTAACACAAAAACTTTACTGATATAATTATCGATATTTCTCCTCACTGATAAATATCAGTACTTAATGATATTTTTCCCATCCCAAAATCTTTTTATATACGAGGGGGGACCCAAAAGTAACGGGAATTAGGTGGTGGGGGGACCGCGGAGGGGGGGATCGGGTTCTCCACTGGTTTTCTTCCAAGCTGCTACTCTCCCAAGTCAGTGCGCAAAATTCATTTGCTGTGAGTGCATTCGTTCGTCCGTAAGAATTTTTCTAGTGAAACGACTTTTTCCGTTTCGGCGAAAACGTGAAATGGCTGAGTGCGGAGAGCAACGCGCGGCTGTAAAATTTTGTTTTTTGTTAGGAAAAACACCCGCGGAAACCCTTGTGATGCTGAGAACAGCTTATGGGGATAATGCTTTGAGTAAAACGCGTGTGTACGACTGGTTTTCGCGTTTCAAGAATGGAGAGATGTCAATAGAAGACCAACCTCGTTCTGGGCGCCCCTCGACTTCAAGAACGGACGAAAACATTGAAAAAATCAACACTCTTGTTCATGAAGACCGTCGCCGAACCATCGATCAACTTTGTGAGATGTCTGGATTGTCATGGAGTTCAATTCAGAGGATTTTAACTGAAGATTTGAGCATGAGGAGGATTGCAGCCAAATTTGTTCCTCGCCTTTTCTCCGACGATCAAAAGGAGCGTCGACTTCAGGCCTGTCTTGAGCTGCAAAATCAGTTGGATGAAGACCCAGATTTTTTTCTCAAGGTTATAACTGGCGATGAATCATGGTGCTATGGCTACGACCCCGAAACAAAGCAGCAATCAAGCCAATGGAAGACACCTCTCTCGCCTCGTCCAAAAAAGGCACGCCAAGTGAAGTCCAACATCAAGACATTGCTCATTTGTTTCTTCGATTGCAGAGGTATTGTGCACGCAGAATTTGTTCCTCCAGGCCAAACGGTCAACCAACACTTCTACTTGGAGGTTTTGAAAAGGTTGAGGGAGAACATTCGGAAGAAAAGAGCGGATCTTTGGCGCACAGGAGATTGGTTCTTCCACCACGACAATGCACCTGCCCACACAGCGCTGTCCATGAAGAAATTTTTGACCAAAAACGGCATGACACCGATTGTTCACCCCCCCTATTCACCAAACCTTGCCCCCTGTGACTTTTTTTGTTCCCTAGACTCAAAAGGGACATGAAAGGAAAACGTTTTGGGACTGTAGAAGAGGTGAAACAAAAATCGCTGGAAGGTTTAAAAAACATTGAAAAAAATGAATTTCAGAACTGTTTTGAACACTGGAAAAAAAGATTGAACAAGTGTATTACAGTCAATGGGGGTTACTTTGAAGGTGATAGAAATTGTGTGTGAAAAAATTTGTCAATAAAAAAGTTGTAACACAATTCCCGTTACTTTTGGGTCCCACCTCGTATACTATACTCACACATCTGAAATAGGTCGATGTCGCGTGGATGTGTCCAAGAAATCGCTTTTCGAATTTTCTTTCGATTTTTGACTCGAAGACGATCCAGATGTAGATGTAGATGTCGATTCCTTTGAATCGATGTCAATCGGAGAGGCTTCACTATAAAAAAAATGACGAATTTAATTATTATATTATAACATGTTATTATATTGATCGTCCTCATTACCCTATTATTATGTTATCTAATTTACTATTACAGTAATCAACCCATTATTATATTGATAAACAATATTACATGAATGATTTAAAAGAAACATGTATTATTATATATGATAAACCTCCGTTTTACCGTGTAAATATTTGTCATTAAACATTTTACCGTACGTAAAAAAAAGCAAGCATACAATTCTAGTATCATTTTGTAATTCCAGGTGATTCAAATTTTTCGGAAAGTAATAGGTTATTTCAATATTAGGTTTGGATAACTTTTAGTTAGTGAAAAAAGCTTCTTAAGTCACAAAATGATGTTACAAAAATTTTGTAAAAGTAAACTCCGAAAAAAATTTTCTACTTCCAAAACGATTTATCGCGTTAAGTGCTAAAGTTTTGATTTTTTGCATGAATTCTAAGAAAAAGAAAAAACTTACGATTGAAAGTCAAATTTTCTTTTTTTGGTTATTTTTATAGCAGCTTGAGTTAGCATCTGGATTTCTGCTTCTATACTCTGAACATCTTTTTTTTTGTAGTTAATCACGTCTTCTGCGTCGGATGTGCCACTTGTAAAATCTTGGAGGTTTACTGGTCGCTTTACAGTTCTTCCTCCGCGCGTTGTTTTTCCCATCACTTTTTTTAAGGGTGTTTCGGTTGAATTGAAGATGGGATTCATAGTTCTGGAATAACTATCAATATTCTTGAAGTCGATAATTTACGCTGCCTACTGTGGCAAAAATTTTCATTTTGCACAATAAAAATAACTGTTAAACTATAGAAAGTTTGTATATAGGTGAAAACGTTACATGATTAGGTAGATTCAGTAACTTGAATCGTAACTTGAATCGTTGAAATACCTAAAAGTTTTTTCTCTGCGTTACGTCAATCACAAAATATTTCTAATGCAAAGTAGATGAAATTGGAGTAATCAGTGTGCAGCACACATATTTGTTTTTAGATATTATCTCTTCTTCCCCCAGTACACTACTCCATTTTGGCATTATGTAACACTTCGTCTTGACTTGATCCAAAGACACTGTGAAAAGTATTTGTGAAAGGCTTCGACACAAAAAAACTCCAACATCATCTGACGGGAGACCAACATTGTACAATGGAGATATTTCGATAAATTTTTTGACAATGAACGTAATATCACCGTTTGACCTCAAAATGTTTCCGATTATACCAATTTCTCCATTATAAAGAAAAATACAACTGTCCCTCATACATTTTGACAACGTCGTTTCACCGATTTCAATTTTCTCAAATTGTTCGCAATTGTCATTTGTAAAATCATCGACAAGAGGGCCCTCAACATGACTTGCAGATGGAATTATAATTTGATTATTGTTGATTTCTTTCTCTACGCCACATCTTTCATGCACCGCCTTAAAATACTGCTCTAATGCTTGAATCTTCTTTCGCGTGCAGAAATCTCGAATAGGGCGCATGTTGCTTTCAAATGGAAACGCACTGAAGGACTCTAATGGTCCTAATTCTCGCACGTCATCGACAATATGTAAATTTGCATGAACATTGTAGGACATAAATTGTTGCCCAAAAAGTCGCTCGCAGAGATTGACATACACTTTCATAGCTTCCTCACAGAAATCGAGAATATCTACAGTTTGATTTTCAAAACTGAGTAAGCGAGTAACAGCGTGGAGTAACATCATATGCCGATAAAAATTTGGGCCAATAACATCACGGAAAATGGTCGGCGCTGCGTATAGCAGCAATTGCCGATACTGAGTTGCTTTATACTCATTGAATGAAGATAAAGGTGTCAATTTTCGATTGAAATCGGAAGGGCAATATTGCTTCAAGAGGGTGATTCTCGAGTCAATAATTTGAATTTGTCTCCCACTCAGTTTCCCATGACCACGCATTCTAAAAACGAATCCTTCGAGTTTCCTTTTGAGAACACCTAAATAGATGAGATGCATGCCTTCCATAGGAACTCTAGAGACAAGTCCTATTACAGATGATAAAGGGGATGGACCTTTGTGATGATCTTCATCCAACATCGCCTCGTATTCTTCGTCAGTCCGCCTTACATGATCTGTGCCGAGAAAAATAGTTGTTCTTTCGAAACCAGGTACTGAGCAACGACGACCAACGACCTTGCACTTAGAATACGGATGAAAGGACGAATGTCCCTTGTGGTTGCACGCCATTGATCTCGCAGGAGCGTCACCAATGAAACTTCGCATATAAACAGGAATTTCTCGATTTACAATTCTCACACCTCTACGATTTAGAATACTTCGTATCTCGGCGATGACTTGTTCAAAAAATTCAAACGAATTATTAGGCTTCTGACCCACGTACAAACCAGCAACCAGTGGCGGAAGATTTTTTATATTCACAATTCGAAATTGGATTGGCCAAAACTGTTTACTACCAAAATTTCTATGCAACTGACCGCCATCTGTGCTAAGGTCAAAATACACCGTGTCCGGTAACATTTCTTGCGGTAAAGAAAGCAATTGTCTAATGAGATTATTTTCGAAACCTATGTGGACGTATTTACCACCAGCAGCTTGCACGATGATATTTTAAACAACTGTGGTCGGCGTTTGTAAAAGAGTCCTGGGATCTTTTGGCAAATGATCCAAAAAAAAAGGGAAACCTCGCAGTGCTTCTAAAATTCTTTTTTGTTGAGAACGGTTTACATTTGAATTTGAAAAATGTATTTTTCAGTTTTCTACGACATTCTTCTTTGACGTCAACGACATGATTAACAATTAAGTTTTCGTTCCAGACAGCATGATCAACTTCATTTTCAAAGTCAATATTGTCGGCGACGTTCATGTCAATAAGTTGCACTTCCATTTCATTCTCTTGTTCATTAGCAAGCATTTGCACCTCAACAGAACTATCATAGTCATCTCCAAATTGTGAAGCATCGGAGTTATTACTAGAATTGTGCTCTGCAGACTGTATGGAATCATCGTCTGTAGTTGGTGATTCTGCACGAGAAGTGGGGTAGGTATGAAGGCTCGACAATGTCGGACGCCTCTGGTTGACAACCAACACTCTGGCACGCTGTTGCCTTTGCGAAAGGTTGTTGCAGGATTTCTCTCTCGATGACATTTCAGACACATAACATGCTCTGTGAATGAGGGGGGATTCGTCAATTGATGCAGGAAAAGTGAATCCCTAGTAACTTAGGTTTTTATAAAATTCCGCTTTTTATAAAGTGACTGTATAAAAACTTTATAAAAACGGGTAACTTTCATAAAATTTTTATAAAGTAGATTTTTATGAAAAGTTTATAAAAACCCAAGCTACTATGGGGATACTATTGCTCTTCCCTGTCGAAAAAATCTGAATGGATTTCCAATTAGATTTTTTGACAGGGTTCAAATTTTCCGCAAAAATTTATTTTCAGTTTTAAATAAATTTTCTCTAAGAGCAACATACAGCAAAATTTCAGCTGTCTTTTATAATACTTATTTATTCAATTGTTGATCATTACATAACATACAGCCGAACAATTTTATAAAACCCCGTTTTTTTATGAAGTGACCTTATAAAAACTTTATAAAACTTTTATGAAACGACGAAATTTTTTAAAAAAATTTCGTACTTATGTGAAGATGTCATAAAGTAACTTTATATCAACTTCATAAAATGTACACGTTTTTATAAATTCACTTTATAAAAAATAAAATTAACTAATAATATTAAATTATTTAATATTGTTGAGTAATTAAATAATTTAATTAAGTTTGAAATTAAATCAAATGATTTTTCAATTAAATTAAATAATTTTTGAATTTAATTATTTAAGTTTGTTAAAATAAATTAGATAATTTTTAAATTTAATTATTTCAGTTTTTTAAATTATATTAAATAATTTAATAATTTCAATTTGATTAAGTTTTGATAATATTAAACATAATTTAATATTACTTTACAAATGATCAAATGATGTTAAATTTACAGACAATAAAAATAAAAAAGCGAAATTTTATAAAATTTTATAAGGGATTTTATAAAGTTTTTACAAACCCGAGTTACTAGGGTTTATTTATAATTGTAATCATATCATCGAAAATGAAAAAGATTTAAGAATTTCGGACAAAATAGGGAAGCGAAAAATGAAGTATGTAGAAATCATCTAATAAACTCATGAACTCAACAATAATATAATATATAAAACAATAATACAACAATAATATAAACAAAAATTCAACAATAGAAAGTGTAAATAAAGGACATTAACAAACAAATTTATATTTTTCTTCCAATACTTTCTCACTTGCGGTTCTAATGAAAATTACCATGAAAATAATATTGAAATAAGATTGAACACAATAATACACTTAACATAAAAATGTCAGAAATTATGAGAGCACAAATTTACAACACACCAGAAGTTTCTTTATATGGTATAAAAACCGTAATAATAAATATAGGAAAATATTAAGAAAGTCATATTTATAATACAACAGAACAAGTGAGGCAACTGTCCAATATTTATAAATATATTATTCAGAGGAAAAAATTATCTTTGGTGGCTTCGAATACAAGAATTGAGCGAGAAATTATGTAAAACTAATGAAGCGTGAATATAAAAGGAATCAATCGTCAATGATTTCCGTTTAAATTATAAACGATTTACGCTAAAAACCAACTCAAATAAATTATACGCACCATATCAGGAATACAATAACAATATATTGTCACTATAATAGTGACAATAAAAACAAAAGCTATAGCTTTTTTGTTTTTTCTCCGTTATCCTCGATATCGGCTGAAATAGTCGTTCACAAGGTAAACCTAAAATATAGGACAAGAATGTGATTATATCAAACAAAACATATACAATATTATAGATCGCACAAAAAAATTAAACCTTCCAAAGAGGCAAACAACAACAAATCAATTGAGTGACAATTGTCATTCAGTATTTTTGTGTTGATCCAGTTGATCGGCGTCCCAAATATATTTATGTAGGATAAAATTACAGCCACAAAAGGCACACGACAACTAAACAATTTATCACTCAATTTCGCTGAACAGCGCAGAATATAATTATTATTAAATGTCGCGATTTACTCTCTAAAGTTGTACTTGGATCGAATTCGGAATCTCTACAGTGACAATTATATGACTACGTGAGCTGGTTGAGACAAGACGTCCAACGGATATCAAAGTTATATCAAGACTTGATATCCCAGTCTTGCTAAAGCCTGGATATCAAGAATGCTGACGGTTGAGACAAGACGTCCAACGGATATCAAGGCTTGCTATGGGAAGTCAAGTGGATATCAAGGTTACATCAAGACTTGATATCCAAGTCTTGCTAAGGCCTGGATATCAAGAATGCTAACTGGGGTGCAATGAAAATTTTTCCAATTTTTTTTCAATCTGATATATGTAGATTACATTTGACAAGAATACAACAAGTACTGTGAAATAAAACTCGTTTCCATTACCAGCTCCCCCCGCCCCAAAACAAACTCATTAATAAACTGCCGGGCGAGAGACCCGGCTGAGGTGGCAACTCTAATTATGAAGAAAAATTTTTCTAATACAGTATGTACGAATTTGATTGAAATCCGATATAGAATGTGGTAGTGAAAATTCGCATATCATTAATTGCATCTCATTTTTCTCTTTTAATAGTACCTAATCTATGTAAATGAGCTTTACAACACTAAAAGATTCGCATTCGGCAAGATTGAATCACTCATATGCGATAAAAATTATTTTATTTGATGACGTCAACACTAGGGGAGGGGTTCTACGGAATGATGACGGTCGATGACATGGGGAGGGAGGGGGTCGAAAATAGGTAAAAAATATTGATGACGTAATATGTGGACAGCCTCTAAATGCTCCTGTACCTACTCTATAACGGCTACGCCTACACACTTTTTCACACGCCATAGTTAATGCGCGCGAAATTTGAAATATACTTATACCGGGTGTCGCTACATCATATCTAGACTATATCGATTGTATATTTCAACAATATAAACATTATATATTATATTGTTATCTTATATTGTATAATTTTTTTAAATCATAACTTCGAGTCAATCAAAGAATTTTTTTTAAATAATCATGTAAATAATTAACATCAATTAACAATATTGATTTAAATTTATTGGTATCTTTATTGTATAATAGTATTTTATTATTTTACTCGCATCATTTCTTGTAAAAAAAATTTTCATTATGATGTATAAATAATATTCAATAATAGAATTTCATGTCAAAGTATAATAAACTATTTCATATAATAGTATTGAATTATTCATTATTCATTTCATTGGTCGGTATTACAGTATGATTATCATTAATTGATGTATATTATATTTCACGGTTCACTTTCGAGATCACTTGAAAGTCCTTCTCTGTTGCCATACCAACCACCCAGTGAACAAGAGGTCTCACAGTGAGTTCAGAGTGCGCTCACATGTGAGCTCGCTATTTCATTCCTAAATCGAGCTCACTGTGATCTCACTGTGAGCTCACAGTGAGGCCTCTTGTTCACTGGATAAGGCTTTTTTTCAAATATGCAACGATTAAAAGTATATACTTCGGTTTCATTGTTTATTATAAATAAAATATATAATTGAACGGCTGAGAATAAAACTCGGACGAGTCGAGACACATAGAGGCAAAAAACATACAGTTTCGTATCCCTCTGTCTCTTACTCTTTCGAGTTTTATTGTCAGCCATTTAATTATTTAATTTTATTTCAACAAAATCGGCGAAACTGAGATAATTCCGCCCGATTTCAAAAAACATTGCGAAACGACTCTGCGTTCGCGCTGATACCAATCATTATGCGTTATACTTAATGTATCAGCGCTACACTTGTGAAATGAGAAAAAAAAGTAGACTTTCATCTGGTGGCTCGTGCAGTAAATACTGTCAAGGCGCGAAATATTCAAATTTGAGCGCGACATATTTAAAAATCGGGTGCCACATCAGTATTTACTGCGAGGGCCACCAGATGGAAGTCTACTTTTTTTTCTCATTTCACAAGTTTAGTACTGATACATTAAGTATGATGCATAATGATTCGTATCAGCGCGAACGCAAAGTCGTTTCGCAATGTTTTTTGAAATCGGGTGGATTTTTCTCGATTCCACCGATTTTGTTGAAATAAAATTGAATAATTGAACAGCTGACAATAAAACTCTGAAGAGTAGGAGACAGAGAGATACGAAACTTTGTTTTTTGTCTCTATGTGTCTCTACTAGTCCGAGTTATATTCTCAGCCGTTCAATTATATATTTTATCTATAATAAACAATGAAACCGAAGTATATATACTTTTAATCGTTGCATATTTGAAAAAAAGCCTTTCCCAGTGAACAAGAGGTCTCACTGTGAGCTCACAGTGAGCTCACAGTGAGACCTCTTGTTCACTGGGCACACGTTTATAGTTTAAAAAATCATTAAAAAAACCAAAAACCTTTCGTTCCCGTCGCGATCTTCATTCTTTTCTTGTGTGTCGTCAAAGCTACACGTTAAAAAAAAAAAAATGAAACCTTTAACGGAAGAAGAGTTTGAAAAATTAGTGAAAAAGTTGAAAGCGGATTTTATTGAGTCATCCAGTGCAAAAGGCGATGACGATCTATCGGACGTTTCGGGAGAGGACTCCAGAAATGGCTTGATCTCTGTGGAAATTGATGGTAGGCTTTACGCCTTTTTTTAAGTGAGGTTTTGATTTAAAGAGAGTTTCACTCACAAGGTAATTTGAAATTTGAGGCGATTAGAATAATTGAAGGGTCGGCGGTCAAAACCGGGTAAGTTACATTTCGAAAATTTTACAGGGTGGGATAAAAACTGTTTCATTTCTTTCCAAAACAAAATGATTTGAAGTAGTTTGGTTAGTTCATTCTTACAGTTGAAATCAAACGTGCACTAGAATTTTAGCCCATCATTATAAATTACGTATCCTTTGTCAGCGTCGTATATGTAATAGTATTACATATATATATGGTCAGCGTTCAAGTTTTACCGGCGGGTAAGTTCAGAAGTCCCCTGCGGTCAAAACCGGGTATGTGCAGAGGACTACGCACATGAATAATTCAGGTATAATTACTAAATTTTATTTCGAGCTGTGCATTTTCATTTAAAAAATTTCATCTTTGGGTTTGCTTTATTATTCGGTCTAATAGAAGGATTAATGGGTTGATTTTAAAAATGAATAAACAATAAATAGTTCAAAATATTCAAGTGTACATTTACAGTTTTTATTTTAATTGCCAAAATGATCAACACGTGATACCAGCATTTTTACTAGCAAAACGACTCTACAAATAACCATTACAATTGTTAATAAAATCAAAGAACTGTAAAATTCTCGATGATTTGTCAGAAGCAGATTTTTTTCCTCCGACAAGCTTCTCGGTTCAATGGATTCGAGCTGGAAACTGTCCAAACCTTTGTCACTTCTCCCTATGAAATGAAAAATAAAGTTTATACATTTTTTTCAGTTTCTTCACGAGATGTGGTTCATAAACAATTTGTCATTACCTCGTAATGACAAATTGTTTATGTTTCTCTTTCTTGGTTTCGTACTCCTCGCCACTCCTAAGATACTCTCGATTTTTTCGCGTATTCGCATTTTTCTCATCAGCTGTTTATAAACCGACAACAAAGATGAACATATTAAACTCAACAGAAATCATCCATTTCAATTTTCCGATAGCAAATACTGCTTTAAATATTGCGATAGATAAATATTAAGGTAAATAAACACGAGTCGTTCCTTACCTCAAGGTTGTTCACAGTATACTGACAAGGTACTTATAGTGGGAAGTGAAAAACTCGGCACGTGGACTTTTCATGTACTTTTCTCTACACGAAGCGCTCACGAGATGGCAACTGTATATTATCTACAAAGCTGAAACCTCGCGTTAACAATAAAAAACATTATGTTCTCATAAGACTCACTAAGCACTTACCCGGTTTTGACTGCCGGCCATCCATGTACATAACAGAATAGCCATTTTGAAGCTTTCATTAATACGAAACTATGAACATTTTCGCAATTCCTGAATATGTTTCATGTCGGCGTATGATAGAACAATCATAAAGTGCGAAAACCTGCATTTCGAAAAAAATATCACTTACCCAGTTTTGACCGCCCGCCCTTCAATTAGTAAAAAACCGCGCTCTGATTTTCGGTTGGTAGGCATAATTAAGGTTATGCGATCTAATGAGAAAAAAAGTGGCTAAAGTAGCCTTGTAGGGTGGCGAGTATATCCTTGGAATAAAACCACCCCTAAACAAGGTTTTTACTCTCAGTGCAGTGGTAATTATGACCTAGAATTTCAGATGAGGTTGTTAATAGCGAGGTGGAAGAACCAAAAAAGATGAGGCAGGGCCAGAGATTTTGAAAGAAAAGTCCGGGGAAAACATCGATCAGGAAATTTTGAACCTCCTAGGGGGAGACTTGGTCAAAGAGACTCAAAAATGTTTTATTTCAAAAGAAATAACTGATCTTTTGGAATA
This sequence comes from Platygaster robiniae, assembly GCA_028476575.1. Taxonomy (NCBI): domain Eukaryota; kingdom Metazoa; phylum Arthropoda; class Insecta; order Hymenoptera; family Platygastridae; genus Platygaster; species Platygaster robiniae. Next base: position 11,020,920 of record CM052023.1, on the reverse strand, counting down.
AATGGCTTGCCTCAGGCTTAGAGAAAGAAACTTTTAGAGACAATTTTGAAAAAATACTCGCGAGTAGGGGACTGCCATATTGAAGCGCCGGAATTGAATCACCTCATTGCATCGCAGCTCTCGGAGATGACTTTGAGAAGAGATGCGCACTTTGTCGAGTCACAAAAAGTCTTGGGGTCAGCTTTATCAGCATTATCGTCATGTCTGAAATCTCTGTTACAAGAAAATGACAAGGGCATCGATAAAGAAGAAATTTTCAAAAATTTGGGCGATATGGAAAAACTCATCACCCACGCTCATTACATCGAGTCCAAAGCAAGAAAGGCTTATATTTGTCCACAGGTTGACAATAATCTGAAACGCACCCTTGCAGAAGCTTTCACGGACAAATTTCTGTTTGGAGAAAGGCTCGAAGCTAAAATAAAAGAAGCTTGTCTCTCATTGAAACTAGGCCAACATTTGATACAAAAAAAAGTATTCACCCAGGCACAGAATTTAAACTTCAAAGAAGACTTACCAGGCGAGCAACTACCAGCAAAATTTCTTCTTCAAGCCTCGCCAGCAGAATCAGGGCCATCCGTCACACCAAAGGGGCCTACAAGCAGCGGGGAGACCAACCACGCCACCACCAATTTCAAGAGAGGCCTCGCCCATCCAAAAAAATTAAGGGTGAGCAAGTTGGCAGGGCGAATAAAAAATTACCTTTCTTATTGGCAAAATATAACCTCAGACCCTTTTATATTGAACTATGTCAGTGGCTACACAATCCAGTTTGATCGAGAGCCATTTAAAAAGTCGGAACCTAAAGTGGGGCCACGGTCTCACAAAGAAAGATGTGAAATTAATTCAGAAATTAATAGACTCTTGAAAATTAGGGCTATAGGACGTTGGTTGTTTACCGGTGCCGGGGCAATTTCTTTCAAAATTTTTTCTGATTTCAAAACCTAATGGGGATAAACGTTTTATTCTAAATTTAAAGGAATTGAATGAGTTTATAAATCCAGTTCATTTTAAAATGGAGAGTTTGAAGAACGCTTCTGGTCTAATGGAACCAGACAATTTTGTGGGATCAATCGATTTGAAGGATGCATATTACTGCATTCCTTTACATGAAAACAGCCAGAAGTTTGTGAGATTTGAATTTGAGGGTGTTTTGTATGAGTTTAAATGTTTAGTTTTTGGCTTACATTTAGCTCCCTGGATTTTCACAAAGATTTTGAAACCACCCTAGTGACAGGGCTCCGAGAAGCTTTCAAGAGAGTTCCGAGCGATTTCTCTCGGAACTCTCTCGGAACTCTGTCGGAAGTCTCTCGGAAGTCTCTCGCACCTCTTGGTATTTTATGCAATTCTGTTGGATGCATACTGTAGTTCATAAAACTTGTATTTCGCCAAAAAAAAGTTTGTTGTCATAAATATCAATGTTATCTTTGTATTCATTAGAGAAGAATAAATGAAATGGCATATTTGAGAAAAGCATTTTTTTTTTCGTATTTGACAATTGTCCGGATGTATCGAAAATTTCGACAGCAGCGTGTCCATCCAGCTAACAAGAAGCTTGCCGGCATCCGAAAATTTGTCGTTTTCGGTCTGGAAAGACTTTCCGAGAGAGTTCCGAGAGACTTCCGATAAACATCTGAGAGTGAACTCTCGGAGCATCGTCACTAGGGCAGCGTTAAGTTTTCTCAGATCCCAAGGTTGGATTTCCTCTACATAGATACTTCGATGATTTTTTATGTTTTGGAAAGACAAAAGGGGAATGTGCAAGAAGTTTGAAAATGGGATATACTCGAAAAATTGGGTTTTGTTATAACAATTCAGATTTATCTTTATTTATATATAGAGATAAATCTGAATTCATTCCAAAGAATAGATGTAGGCACCTAGGATTTATTTTAGATCCTCAAAAAATGCAAATAGAATTACCAGAAGAAAAAAAGCATAAATTGGTGAATTTATTGATGAGATTTTCAAAGACTCAGGAATGTTCGATCCGGGAATTTTCACACTTAATTGGCTCATTAATAGCAGCATGCCTAGGGGTTAACTATGGGTGGCTGCACACTAAATCATTAGAAAGAATAAAAATGTTGGCTTTAAGTGGTAATGATGATAATTATGAGGACATAATGACCATCCCAGAAGATATTAGGGAGGATCTAGGATGATGGAAAAATTCACTCCCAGACGCTGTCCATCCTATCCGTACTGTTCGGTAAAGGAAAACCATTTTTACTGATGATGCATCAATCCTGGTGTGGGGGGCGTATTGTGACAAAAAAGGTGCCCAGGGCCTATGGTCTCATGACGAAAGGGCTATGCACATTAACTATTTAGAACTTCTTGCTATTTTTTTGGCATTGAGAAGTTTTGCCAGGGAAGATTCTCACTGTGAGGTTTTGCTCGAGGTGGACAACTCCACCGCTGTTTCATACATTAATAGGATGGAGGGTGTCCAGTTTGAGCATCACAACAAGTTAGCAAGAAAAATTTGGAGATGGTGTGAGAAAAGATACATTTTTATTTTTGCCTCATATGTTCCTGGTACAGAGAATGTTCACGCGGATGATTTATCATGAAATTTTAATATACAGGGTGCGCCATTTCTTATGTCGGTATTGTAACATTGAATAACTTAAACATTTGACAACCGATTTACTTGACTTCACTTGTTTTGGAAACGTCAATTCAGTACAATTTCAACCATGTATCGCTTCACACCAAAAGAACGCGCTGAAATAGTTACTTTGTACATTGAAAATAGTCGTTCAGTTGTGTTAACTCAACGAGCATATCGTCGAAAATATCTTGGCAAACAGGCACCATCTGACAACACTATTCGTCGTTTGGTGTCGAATTTTTGTGACCACGGGACAGTGAAAGATCGCGAACAACCCGTTCATCAACGACCAAGACGTTCAAATGAACTGATTGAAGCTGTCAGAGAGAGCGTTGCCCAAAACCCAAAAGTTTCATATCGTCACCGCGCTCAGCATCTCGGCATCAGTGGAACCACTCTACGGCGCATTTTGAAAGATGATTTGCATTTGTTTCCGTACAAAATGCAATTAACACAAAGAATATTGCCTACAGATCATCCACGTCGCTTGGAATATGGACAAACAATCGCTCGAATAGTTGATACTGAACCTGATTTTTGGAAGCGAATTTTAATGACCGACGAGGCACATTTCAAACTTTCTGGAGGCGTTAATAAGCAAAATTGCCGCATTTGGGGAACGCAGAATCCACACGAGATCCATGAAACGCCATTGCATGACCAAAAAGTTACTGTTTGGGCCGGCGTTTGCGCCAAAACCATCATTGGTCCTTATTTTTTTAAAGAGAACCAAACGATCGATGGAAACCGATATCGGTGGATGTTGGCTCACTATGTCTGCCCACAAATGCGTGAAAAAGGTCTTGAAGATTACTGGTTTCAACAAGATGGTGCGACCTGCCACACTGCGAATCAAACAATCCAGTTTCTGCAACGAAAATTCCCTGGACGTCTGATGTCAAAAAGAGGCGACATTGAATGGCCACCCAGATCTCCAGATTTGACCCCTCCAGACTTCTTTTTGTGGGGTTATTTGAAAAGTAAAGTGTACGCCAGCAAGCCGCAGACCATTGAAGAGCTTAAGGAAAATATTCGTGCCGAAATCATTGCTATACCACCCGAGATGCTCGAAAAGGTAATGGAAAACGCCGCAAAAAGGGCATATTTTGCTGTGAACAATAAGGGCGGCCACTTGATTGATGTTGTGTTCAAAAACTAGTCTAAATAAATTGTAAAGGACCAAACTAAATAAAAATACCTCATTTACAGAAATCGGTTGTTTTTTTTTCAAGTTATTCAATGTTTACATGCCGACATAAGAAATGGCGCACCCTGTAGATACAGAATAAGAACTGTACGATAGATATTTTCAGATTATTCTACAATTTAGAATCCCTGCGATCGATTTATTTGCATCAAAAAAAAATACAAAGTGTCAAAGATATTGCACCTGGCACCAGGATTCAGGGGCAGAAATAATTGACGCATTAACTCTTCCATGGGATTCTATGTTTTTCTATGCCTTTCCACCTTTATCAATAATTATGAAGGTTATAAATAAGATCGTCTCAGATATGGCAAGAGGCATTTTAGTGGTACCGGGTTGGCCAACCTAGCTATGGTATTGTTATATATTGGGAATTCCCATATATAATTATATTTTGTTATTGCATACTTCTTAAAATTCTCAGATCCTTTTTAGTAACATGTTATTTTTTTTGTTTTGGTCAAATTCATTAGTATTCTTCAAAAATCTGGGATTCCCAATTTTATCAGCTAGACAGAGTAATTATAATTTCCTCCTTGTGAAAGCTTTATCTAAAAACTTCTTGCCAAATTACAATTCATTTTTTGATTGGAAAACGTGTGTGATAACGACAATCTTTTTGCAACAACTTATTTTTTTTTTATTTGCAAAAATAATCTCATCCCACGTTCATTTATTTTTGCGAATCACTCGTTCATTTATTTTTGCGAATCACTTCCCAAATTTCATTCTTTCTTGCATCACTCGTTCATTTATTTTTGCGAATCACTTCCCAAATTTCATTTTTGTTTCCTTCTTGTAAATTTATCTAAATACTGGTTATCGTCGTCAATCGGATATAAAAAGGAGAACCCCGAACCAACGGGGCAGTGTCTTTTTGGGTTCGACAGTCCGTTTTTGGGTACGATACAGTTCAGTTCCTGTTATCTCTGTAGGAGTTAATCCACGATCACCCAGCATTCCAGATCCCATCAGTTTCAGTAAATCATCATAATTCCTGCTCTCTCTCCCACGGAAATTTCCCACGAGTAAGTGACCGAGAGACATTTGGTTCAATCCAGACATTTACTAGATAATTTCTTGTTAAAATTGACTGTCAAAGTCAAGCCTCTTTTCTGAACATTTCCTGAATATTTCTTTTCAAATTGACGGTCAAAGTCAAGCCTCTTTCCTGATTATTGCCTGAATATTTCTTGTCAAATTGACTGTCAAAGTCAAGCCTCTTTTCTGAATATTTCCTGAATATTTCTTGTTAAAATTGACTGTCAAAGTCAAGCCTCTTTTCTGATTATTGCCTGAATATTTCTTGTTAAAATTGACTGTCAAAGTCAAGCCTCTTTTCTGAATATTTCCTGAATATTTCTTGTTAAAATTGACTGTCAAAGTCAAGCCTCTTTTTACATTATTTCCTGAATATTTCTTGTCAAATTGACTGTCACAAGTCAAGCCTCTTTTTCCCAAACATCCAAGTTAAATAGTTGGCCGACACAGTCAAGCATTAGTAAAATTTGCCCTGTTCTCCCCCTCAAGTGAGTTTCTTCTTGACCACGTCCCTCGAAGAAGCGAAGGACCACGCCCGGGCCTTGGGATACCACCCACGGTGGGGGTTTCAGCGATTTGAAGACGGAGGGCATCCAGAACTCTGGTCCCTGCTCCGTTGCCTAAGTAAAAACCTGGTCGGTTATAACGAGCACGCGGAGACCCTCCACATAGCCATACCTCTCGCGGTGGAACAACAGCGGAAGTGGATAAGGGAAACGGGAAGATTTCGGGAGCCTAATCCCCAGGGGTTTTCGGGCCGCCCTAGAAGAAGAGATTCCTTGCGGAGCTTCTTGCGGCCCTACGACTCATCTTGGGCGGAAGTTTGTTGCCGGCGCTGCCGTGCAATTACGTACATTCCCCTTGGTCAAGGACGTATTACTGATCGGGGAACACACGTACTAAGAGGCACCTGTACAAGCTGTAACGTGCCTGTACACGGGTATCTGCCAGAAAACCCGAACCCGGAGGCCGAGACCAGATTCCTTCCACTTGCATCACAGGAGGAACAAACAGCCACTCCCGCTTACAACGGGCACATCCCCATCAAGGTCACCTACAGTGAAGGGCACTGGGAAGTAGAGGAATCATCGGATATTTCCCCCACTCCCATAGCACCAAGAGGCGACTCCGTTTCCCCCTCGTTGTCCCCGAGAACAGAGGCAGCTCTGTTATCCGAATGCCCAGAAATACAAATTTTGTAAACCTGTTCCCCTGTTCGTCGGCAACTTGCTGTAGTATCAATAAAAGAACTCTATGGTGTGCAAATCGATAGTTTTCATTGACAACGCCCTCTTCTTTGGAGAGTCTCTTTTATAGAGGCACTTGTTACGTTGAATACATAACAGTATCCTAGGTACATATCGATTTCGGTTAGGCCCCCATTGAGATTCAAACCGGCTCAGGATTTGTTACTGTCTCATTGTAGATCCAGGCCACATCCTCTCGCGGAAAAACTTTCCCTGGTGGCAGGAATCTTGTCCACTCGGCCTATTTGAGGAGGAATATTTCTCCGGAGGTGGCGGAAGATATGCTGGTTTCCTTGACGGACAATACATTGAGACAGTACAATTCAAGTCTACGGTCTTAGTGAGAATTTTGTCAAAAGGGTGGTTTGGATCCTTTTAAAGTTTCGGAAGAGGACTTGCTCCAATTTTTTTATGGGAAATTTAAAGAAGGGGCTGCATTTGGTTCTTTAAATTTAACCAGGGCAGCGGTTTCGCTTGTACTGTATAAGGAAATTTCGGAGTCTCAACTTTTGTCCAGATTTTTTAAAGGGATATACCATCTTATACCCCCTAGACCGAGGTACAGCTTTATGTGGGACACTGACACAGTTTTAGAATATTTGGAAAAATTTTCCCCTACGTCGAAATTGAATTTGAAGCAGTTAACTGAGAAATTGGTCATGTTGTTTGCCCTGGCTACTACTCACAGGGCTCAGACCTTCGCCCTGATTAATTTAAAGGGCATAAAAATCTGCAAGTCCTCAGTAGAGATTAGAATTCCAGATAGAATAAAGACTTCCAAACCAGGGAATTTGCAACCTTTGCTTAGATTACCGTTTTTCAAAGGAAGAAGCGGGATTTGCGTGGCCTCATTACTGGTACGGTACATGGGTTTGAGAAAAACCGAGGAGTCCAGACTTTTTATAGCCACTAGAAAACCCTACGCGAAGGTGTTTTCCCAGACAATTAGTAGGTGGCTGAAATTTGTGCTGTCTCAAAGTGGTATAGATACCTCTATTTTTTCGGGCCATAGTACAAGACATGCCTCGACATCTAAAGCTTTGAAAAACGGTATAAATTTGAATTTGATTCACGCAATTGCGGACTGGTCACAGAAATCTGGGGTATTCGCTCGTTTTTACAACCGGCCAACTGTCTCAGATTTGGGGGAAATAGATAATTTTGCAAGAAGCATTCTGAGTTGAAATTGTTGAGTATTGGAATTTCGCACTATGTATTGCTTGTTGTTTTATCATTTATGACCATGATTTTTTTGAATGGGATAAATCACTGTGATTGAATGATGCGAGAGACTTTTAATCTAAACAACTACCATGTGATCTCGAAAGTGAACCGTGAAATATAATTTGCGATCAAACGAACTTACCTGTTGTGAAGTTCGATCGTAATTATATGAGGGGTTTACTCGGGATGATCACAACCCTCCCTCCCGCCCTCGAGACTAGTACTTTGAAATAATAAAGATCACAACGGGAACGATAGGTTTTTGGTTTTTTTATTGATTTTTTAAACCATAAACGTGTGGTTGGTATGGCAACAGAGAAGGACTACCATGTGATCATCTCAAGTGAACCCCTCATATAATTGCGATCGAACTTCACAACAAGTAAGTTCGTTTGATCGTAAATTATTATTCATCAATATTATGAAATCGAATAGTTCGGTCGAATTATATTGTCGGGTAAAATACGACGACAAGATTCGACCGCTATTCTTTTCTATAAAAATCAGAGGCGTGGTGGCATTCCACGCATTTCGCCAATGGCAATGCGCGCTACAACCGAATTAACCACTCGCTTACGATCATGTTCACGCGCGCCTGCGATTTTTCGCTCCCGGTCTCGTTCGGCTTTCACAAAAATTGTTTTCCCCCCTGGCCCCGGCCCCCCCTGGCCATGCGATTCCTGGCGTTCCAAAAACGCTGCAAGGTACTGGCGCTACTAGTGCGCAGTAGCACCGGCTTTGTTATGTATACCTATATTCGATGTCCTAGCCTTCCCCTGCCTCCTACCACGCAACTTTGGGATGCCTCATGCCTTTGAACGTGTTAGAAAATGTCAGCTCGCTCGCCTCGTGATATTGAAAAGAAAAGGGAAGTTTTTCGTGGAACCCGTTTAGAAAAGCAGCGTGGCCCGTGGGTTTAAAAAAATGCTTTACAACCGGAAAAGGTCTCTTTTGTGTTATACGATGTTTTGAAAACTAACATCTAATCACATCTAATAAGAGAAACGTGCACTCGCAAACGATCGAGTTTGCAAATTTCCTTTTTTTTTAATTTCTCTTTTTAATTGTTTAATAAAAATAAAAAATTTTAATTTTATTCTAATTTGTATTCTCTTTTCACATTTCAACAGATCTATTGTTTTTTTTTTGTTTATTTCCACTTTACAAATTATTTTACGTGAAATTTCGTTGTAATGATTTTTTTCTAGACTAGAGATTCCTACATTTCTTTCAACAAAATAATCGCTTCTGCGTTTTTTGAAAAAAATTTTTTTTTTTTCAATAACAAATTACCCTTTCGACTTCAAGTTTATGTTATCACATTTAAGAATGATTTCGAAAATTCTATACGTGTGTAGATTACCAGGTGAAACCGACAGAAGGATATCAATATTTTTTGTAAAATAGCTTTGTCATTTTTTACCCGACAACCTCTTTTACTTTTTTAAAGTTTTTTTAATATATGTGACGAGCGGGGTTTTACCGCTCGTCTGACTTTATTAAACCATAAACATAATAAAAAGAACTATTTTCGTTTTCTTTATAAATAATACTGTTAGAAAATATTAGAAATTTATTTTAGAATTCAATTTTTCAGAAGTTAAAACTATTTTTGCGAATAACATGATAACGCGCAGCGTTATCATAATCGCAGCAATTTTGCCGTCGATTTACAATTGCTTCGCAATAGATTATTTTACTTTTCGTAATTCTCCTTTTCGAACAACAAAATTACGATATCTAACGACTCGAATAATGAACGGATGCAAACGGGGGAAAAATCGTCCGTGATAACGATTACATTTTTTTTTAACAAAATAGAAATTATCAGACTTATAAAATTAGCGGATGTAAACGACCAAAACGGAACCCGAAACGAACGAAAAAATACTCCGAAGGAGTGATTATCAAATGACAATAATCGAACATCATTTATAACATTTCTGATGAATACAATTAAGTGTAATTTGCGACAGGAAGAAAACGGACGAAATATGAAATCGAATTCTTTATCTCTTGATTTGAGAGTTGAATATAAACCCCCGGCTTTCGCCAAAAGATCGGCACTCGTACTCATATTTTCCAAGTAAAATACCCGGCACTCGTACTCATATTTTCCAAGTAAAATACCCGGCAATCGCGTTTCCTCAAATTGAATTCCCACATTCCTTTTACAAAATTAATAAAACTTCTGAAGTTAAACCTTTATCAGAAAACAAGAAACTTGGATAAATTAACCATAATCAGAATAGACTTTCGAAAGATTATACTTCTTTTTACTTGAAATGTTTTCTCGCGGATCGAGTGTATCAGAATAAGTTACGGTTTAATTTGCTTAGTTGGGCATTGAATTGAAGTTGGTGAAAAGACGAAAATACCTAGTTGAAAGTGTTGTTTTTAAGAAATTGAAAAGGGGTAAGCAAGACATTATTTTTTTGGAGTAAGAATTGACTGATTTAGTATTCATTTGAAGATTCATTTCTGTCATGATAAACATTGGTAGCATTTGTCAGAGCCATAACTTAGGAGAAACATTTATTTTGTGAATTTAGTTGATAAGGAATTGTGATCTATGTTGTGCATTGGAATGTTTCGAATTTAAGGATATTTGGAAAGAAAATTATTGTGACGAATTTTCTTGAATAGAATGAGAAGAAATGTAAACAGGAAATTGTGAATTTTGAAAGACCTTCTTATTTTTATTAAACCTAACAAGAGTTGGCATTTCAAACATTTTATTTTGAGATTTATTAATAAACCCTCAAAGCATTTATCCCTAAGTCCGTAAAAATAACGAGGAACCTGGGGTCGTGTAGGGCAGAGTCTCCTACAACGGTCCTAATCTGGACGAGTTGGCCTACTTTCGGGATTTAAAAATCAACGTTGGTTTTCTCGAATTTGAGTCCGCTCGTCACATATATGTTTACAATAATGATAATGATAATAAAATTTATTAATAAAATAATAATAATAATAAAAAAAATTTTAGTTGGTAGGCAGGAAAATGTCGGGGGGGGGGGGAGAGTTGCTGAATCATAATATACACATTTTTTTTTAAATTACTAAATTATAACATTTCAAAAAATAATTAAAAACACTTTAAAATTTTTAGTACGTACGCAAGAAACACGTGTACGTTTTAGAATTTAGCCAGGCTCACTGTGGGGCTAAATTTTGAAAAATTTGCAGATTTGAAAAATAGACAAAACATACTATTCCTAAAATAAGGCAATTTGTATATTTTAAAAATATTTTTTTATACGTTATATATTCATATATGTTAAAATGATCGATTCACCTACAAGATGCATGTATTAATATGTTGAATATATTATCTTTAAGGGGGTGTTCTCATCAAACAGTTTTATAAAATCAAATTTTTATTTTTTTTTTTCATTTTTTTAAAGTTAAGACGTGCAAGAATAGTATACCGAAAGGATTTTGATGGATTCGAAAAAGAAAATGGGTTTTTGGCACGTTTTGCCACGCTCCCACGGAGTTCCCGCGACGCTGCATATTCGGGCCTGGCGCTTATTAGCCATATTTAATTACCCAGTTAGGGAAAAATTATTCCGACTTCAGAATCTTGTAGAGCGACTTTTAATACATAAGTGTAGTACGATTCAAAGATGTACGGCTTATTTAACTACGTCAATTTATGTCAAGAAAGTTAAACCTAATTGACGCTTTTTTGAATAGAAAACTTTAAACGCGTTGTTCTCAAAACCACTTTTCCCAAACTGGTGCCTACGATTTCTCAGGAACCAGTGAACGCATTTTGATAAACTTTTTTTTCAAATGTGTGGAAATGTACTGACTATCGTCTGACGAACGTTTTTTTCCCTATTGTTTATAATAAATGTTTTACGAATTTTATAAATGAAAAAAAAACCGTGAAAAAACGGTTTTTTATTTCTAAAGTCTGCCAATTGAAAAAAAATTTTGATAAAAAAAAAAAACTTCCGTCAGACAATAGCCACACGACCATAGATGAAGAAAAAAATTTCTACCTGTGTTTCAGACTAGCTATTTTCGAGATATCGTGGGCACCATCAACCCACCTTTTTTTCGAACGCCTCTATTCGCAAGGGTGTAGTGGCCAACTAGGACAAATTTTTGAATAAAATTTTTTTGTGTTTTGTTTTCCAAGGGTTAATAAAACTATATCAAAAAACCGCATTGAAAAAAAATGAACATCTATCTCACAGTGAAATTGCAAAAAACGCTTCGAAAAACGGCAAATCCATGGGAATACCCCCTTAAAATTTAAAAAATATGTATTTGAAAAACACATCTTATATAGCTGCAGCCTCCTCCATGAAATTATATTTCTATTATACAGAGTAGCCCCAATTCCATGACCGATAATTTTATTTATATTTATTATATAAATTTATTTATTATATAAATTTTTTTTATATTTTTCTGACTCGACTTGTCCTCTGCCAAAAGAAAAACAAAAAAGAAAAAGATATAAAAGCCACAAGTTTTAACCAATATACGCAAAGTGGGGACAAAAACCTTGGTGCAAGATTAACTTGAATTTTTTTCATATTTTTTTTTTTTATGAAAAAGTCTTTTGCTACTTTTCACAAAACTCAAAATCAAAAAGATATGCGAGGGACAGGTTTTAACCAATCAGATTTGTTCAACTTTTTGCTCGAATACCTTTTTTGATTTTGAGTTTTGTGAAAAGTGGCAAAAGACTTTTTTATTCAAAAATATATGGGCAAAATATAAGTTAGCCACCAAGTTTTTTGTCCCCACTTGTTGAAGAAGTGCGTTAATTGATTAAAACTTGTGGCTTGAATATCTTATTTATTTTTGAGTTTTGTAAAAAGTAGCAGTGGACTTTTCGACTCAGGAAAATATAGAAAAAATTAAGTTTCAAAAGCGTTCCAAGATCATTCAAATGAGAACCTTATATCTAATCATTATTTTTAAGACTGAAATTCTAAAATTCCGTAAAAATTGTTCATAGCATTCCAGATTTTCTCGATTTTCCTTGATAAGTTTATTCAATCTCCTATTTATCAACATTCCAACTGTAATTTTGAGTCATTTTCAAGAACTGTGTAATAGAAAGTGAAATTATTGTGATAGATAAAATGAAGCCTACAGAAAAAAAAACTGTCGAAATAAATTTTTTGCTCATTGTAACAAAAAGCTTATAGGAAAAAGTTCAGTAAACACCCTGAGAATGCTTTTTCATTTTTTATTGACAAATATAATGTTTTCAAAAAAAATTTTTTACATAAAAAAGTACATAAAAAAAGTTATCAAAATTATTATTTAAAGGCACATTTTCCTTGAACGTATACAAATGCTTCAAACATTACTATAACTCACAAAAACTTAAGATTATTTCAGTCTGTAGTTCCGTTCTTTCAAAAATAGTCATATCTCCAATAATCTCATCCTCGGAAAATCCAGGTACAATAAAAAATGATAGTGACTACAATTGATTGAAAGAAACTAAACCCAAGACCCTTATCATAAAGAACATTATATCAGACGCGAGTGAGCGCAGATCAATTACCCTAAAATTATGAATTTTCCATCAATTATCAACTATGCGACCTTCTTAACAGATAATTAACTATTCTACATCACCCTACCCTTAATATACATGCTTTTAAGTGTAAGGTTCCATGGTTGATAATTCATAAAAAACCTATGGATAGAAAATAGCATAGTTGCCACACTTGTTTTTCATGCCTGATAATACCATTGAAAAATATAAAAAATGTAATCTTCCATTCTTCCCAGAGATTCCAGAAATATAAATTTTGGTTCATGGTGGCCTAGGGCTGGGAAAAACATCGATTACAGTCGACAACTATCGATAGCAACAACGTTTCAACATTGGTAAGCAGCCTTGGGCAGTTGCCCATGTTGTCAATGCTGACACCTGCCTTGATCCACCTCTACGTGGGGAGGAGAAAATTGATTTTTTCCCGAAATATCGACAACAATCAATAGTTTCTATTATCGATTTTTCTCAGCCCTACTTGGTACAATCATTAGTATAATAATCTATCACTAATTATATGACTGTGGCGAACATTTCTTCTCGTTCTGTGTGACAAAATTTAAGCTTCGATCCTCTTTTACAATCGACTGATTTTATATCGATGAAAGTGGTGAGATAAACGTTAAGTTCTAAGGAATCTTCTGTCATTGTGAGAAGTTTTATTTCCAAGTTTTGTTGTGTTTTAAAACTATCAATTACCTTTTTCACTTAAAACTAAAAAAAGTTGGATGTAAGCTTGGACTCACATACTTATGACTAAATTCAGATCCTAGTGGTCCTAATTCACCAGTTCTTTTGTGATGGGACAGACGACGGAAATGTTTTGCACTGCAGTTGTCCGATGTGGCGTCATGATGTAGTATTCACTTTGTTCTTGCAACAAAAAATTATATGTCAATTAAAGATAGGAAATATTGATCGTGCCTTTTTTTCAACTTACAAAAGCAGTCGTTTAGTATGAGACATATATAGATCGGTCTTTACCATCTCTACTGGAAGTCATAACATGTGATTTGGTATAAGAAAAGGGTCACAAAAATCAATTTTGAGTCGTCCGCTCCAAAATGTGGTTTAAAAATTACCTACCTAATGAACTACGTCTCGAGTCGCTACGATTGTTAGTGGCTGTAAAACAAGTTTTTAAAAAATACGAAAAAGTTGTTGCAAACAGAGTAAAGAGAAAGATATTTTCCCTTTTTCTCAAGGTTCTCGTTTATGACCATAGGACCCTTTTCTCATTCCAAGTCACACATGTAGCTCAAGAAATATTTTAATCGACACTTTATAAACATACCACTTATAATTAAATTATGCAAATTCAAATTCACATTATATTATACAACTTAGTATGAAAAATTTTATTTGCAGAAACACGTCGAAACTAATAGATTTGTTTATAACAATTCTCGCAGTTTCGGATAGTTAGTTATACTCATTTTTAATTGATTTTTCAAGTTGATCTGTTAGCAAATGCTTTATTTTATATGCGATTACCTGTTACCATCATAAACATCAAATCTGGGAAAACATTACAACCAAGTTCACAGGAAAAAAAAAGAAAACAAAAACAAGAAAATGGCGAACCCTAGAAAACATTTCAATTTACTATATTGAGGAAAAATCCAAATGGATAATGCAATTCATGTAAATATCAAACATTTTTAAATGCAAATATTCTGAAAAAATTCTTAGATGCTGACGCCAGTCAAACTAGAAAAATAAATACATTTAAGTACAAAACTCTATTTTTTTAAATTCTTAAATTATCAGCTTTTAACTATGCAAGAGCTGGATCTTTTTCAGTTTTTTTTTTTTTTTTTTTTTTTTTGTCCTAAGTGGCCACATTTTTACAAATATTCAGCTTAAACTTACAAAGTCCTTCACAAAGAGGTTTCAGATCTGCGATAGGCGTGTTTTTTATAACTTCGCTGAGTTTCTCACTCTTCGCGAGTGAACTTGATTCGCAGATCGCAACAAGGCCCACGATCATTTTTACAAGTTGCTCGTGACTCAGTTCACGAAGGCTTGTAGTCAAACTTTCAAAATTTTCAATGCTGTTCAAACCACCCTTCGAGCAAGGTGGGATTTCATGAATCGTTCTTCGCCGTTTTTCAGGGGTGATGAAACTTTGCTCCATGTTCTCCAGAACCAATCGTTTCCTGTGAGTGTTTAACTCACCTGACTCCTTGGGATTTTTCACTGGGGTGCTGTCCTCCATACTGTAAATGTTATGATGTGTCAAGAAAAAATGAATCAAGTAAATATTGATTTTGATTACTTAGAGCACATATAATTGTAGAAGGCAGAGAGTGATAAAAATTGAATATTAGTGTACTTGAGTTTTTGATTTTTATTAAGCCTTTATCAAGACCTACATGAACAATTAAACAATAAATGAATGAATTGAGCATCAACAACCAACCACAAATAAGTTACCAGAATAAATCCTTAACATCGTTATTCGCGAATATTGTACACATGACATTAGCGAAAGCAGAAGGTGGTTTTGAGGGTTGAAGGCTCGCTTACAATTTGAAAAATATATGCCAGAAATGAAACATGATGATATAAAGTTTATATATATTATACAAAGTTGTCATGCTCTGAGAAAAGTCTTTAGACTCAAAATATGATTTACGAGATCATAATTATTCTGAGTAAAGGAGAAAGAGATCTGTCGAAGAGTGTAATCAGTATTTGTCAAGTTTAAAAATTGACAATTCCATGCATTTTTAAACCACAGCATTACCACACAAATCCCTATGCCACGTTTACTTTCATCGATTCTCCTGAGAAATTTTCTTTTTGGATCTAAGGTCTCTTTTGTCAGAGCGCGACACACATCTGTTTTATATCCGAAGCAGAGTTGGGCGGAGTACAACTCCCGGAGTAGAAATAGAATGAAAACTTACTCCTTCGAAACATCAACGATGGAATGGGAATAAGACTATTATTCCACATGATCTCTCAAGACCGAAGTATTTCGTTCGGTCTCTTCCCTTTCTCAAGGTATAAAAAAAAATTCCTACGAAAATTACGAAAAAAAACAGAGTGCCATCGTGGCTTTTTACTATAACTCACTCGTTCAGTATGAATAACGTCTCCGTCACCTCTTAGAATCGGCAGTAATGTATTAATTCCCTCATTTGCATTTCGACCTAACAGAATGAAATTTTCCAAAAAAGTTACCATATTCCCAGAGTAACCCATGGAGTTACTCTGTTATTATCTGGTGAGCATTGTTTACAGAGCAGTGGGAGAGATACCTGAGATGAGATGAGAGAAGAGAAAAGCTGTAAAATATGCAGGAGAGCACCCAGTGACCTTAGAATAAAATGGCCCCTGTCCTTTATAGAAAACTTCTCTTTTCCAACTTTGTTTAACTAACTTATGTAACTGCAGATTCCAAATGAGATCTTGTTTTTTCGCGCAGCATAATCTTATCTACAGTTTTTAAGAGACATGTTGAATAAAAAATTATCAAGTTACAATTTGTCGGCAATCATACTCTTTGCTGTGAAAGACTAGATTACAATTCGTATGGAAACATCGCACTGAAAGTAGTTTTTGTTAGAAAATACATTTATTTTTTTCGTGCGCTTCACTTGAAAATTCATAACTTTTTTCAAAACTAACAAACTCTGGGACTTGGCCGAGTTTGTGTACATACTAGAAGTTACAACAATAAATTGTTTCAGATTTTTCAATAATTATTATGACTATCCAATAGTTTTTTATTAATCAGCTATAGGTATTATATGATTATGATGAATATGATGATGATAATGATGATGGTTATTGAAACATCTAAAAAAATATATGGTTGCCTCTCTACGATGTTCTGAAACTCTGCTAAGTTTCAGAATATTCCATCGATTCCGAAAAAAGTTAAAATTGTGAATGTCGAAGTAATTTCCTAAGTAGTGGCCTGTCATATTAATGTTGAACGAAATACAAGAATTTTTTCAAAAATATTCTACAAAGTTGTCGGAAAATATTCTAGGTATATTAATATTTCTTTTAACATCGGTTGTATGAAAACTACTTGAATATTAGTATATTATATAGGTAATGAAAAACTAATGTATAATGCGAAAACCCTAATTTTTTTTACATATCACTTACCATATAAAATAGATGAACCAAATTTATTTCGTAAATTTGAAACCACAATAATGATCAACGTAAACATGTGCTACTAAGCTGGTGAAATTTCAAATGTATGTTTAACACCCTTTTTTACATATTTCACTGAAAAATTTGATTTCTTTTTTCAAAATTGATGGAATATTCTGCAACTTGGCGTAGTTTGGGAACATAGTTGAGGGTGCAACTGTGAATTTTTTAACATTTTCCGATAATCATCATCAGTATCATGTAATGCAGCTATTATCAATCAATGGTGTGTTTAAAAAACTATTGGAAAGTCACAATAATTACTGAAAAATCTGAAACAATTCATTGTTGTAACTTCTAGTATGTACATAAACTCGGCCAAGTCCCTGAGTCTGTTAGTTTTGAAAAAAGTTATGAATTTTCAAGTGAAGCGCACGAAAAAAATAAATGTATTTTCTAACAAAAACTACTTTCAGTGCGATGTTTCCATACGAATTGTAATCTAGTCTTTCACAGCAAAGAGTATGATTGCCGACAAATTGTAACTTAATAATTTTTTATTCAACATGTCTCTCAAAAACTGTAGATAAGATTATGCTGCGCGAAAAAACAAGATCTCATTTGGAATCTGCAGTTACATAAGTTAGTTAAACAAAGTTGGAAAAGAAAAGTTTTCTATAAAGGACAGGGGCCATTTTATTCTAAGGTCACTGGGTGCTCTCCTGCATATTTTACAGCTTTTCTCTTCTCTCGTCTCATCTCAGGTATCTCTCCCACTGCTCTGTAAACAATGCTCACCAGATAATAACAGAGTAACTCCATGGGTTACTCTGGGAATATGGTAACTTTTTTTTGAAAATTTCATTCTGTAAGGTCGGAATCACTGATATGTATAATACACTGGATAGTGGATGGGTATGCTCCGGTATACGCGCTCGCTGACCATATTAGAACCCATGTTAAGTCGAACCGCCGCGCAGTTTCCGGCGCGCAATTCAAATGTAGAAACTTTGTCTTTTCTACAAATGCGCCGATTAATTAATGTCGAAAACAATAGAGGCAAACTATAATAAGTATTTTCGGTGGGGAAGTGTTTTCATTAAAATAAATAGTTTTTTAAACAACTGTAAGTACAGTACAGTGTTTAGTAAATCGAAAGGTGCAGCATGATCATTCATTGATTGTTGGCAAATAACTATTTTGCTTGAATCATTTTGATATCCCTACATTGAATTTTCCTATATTTAAATAAGCCTTTTATATGAAAAATTTAATTTTTAAATAACTTTTAAAAAGATTTTTAAATCTTTTTTACAAGACTTTTCTCTAAGTCAGATTTTTAAATCTTGATTTCTCATGTGCACGTTCACAGCGATAAACAACTTCTGATTTCCCACTTTAATTCACTTTTTTGCACTTACAATTTATAAAAATATGCAAAATGTTTTGTCGTCAACAAGCATTCTGTGTAATTCCATGCGCGAAGTGAGTACCAGCTGATCGCATTGGCTACAGTTTGTGCCTACTTGCTATAGTGCGGTCTGCGCGCAAGTTCGACTTGACATGGCTTCTAATCTGGTCAGCGTGCCCGTACCCATCCACTAGCCAGTGTATTATATATATCAGCGATAGGAATGCAAATGAGGGAATTAATACATTACTGCCGATTCTAGGAGGTGACGGAGATTTTATTCATACTGAACGGGCGAGTTATAGTAAAGCTACGATGACATTCGTGTTTTTTTTTGTAATTTGGGTAGGAATTTTTTTTTATGCCTTGAGAAAGGGAAGAGACCGAACGAAATACTTCGGTCTTGAGAGATCATGTGGAATAATGGTCTTATTCCCATTCAAAAAAGTTTGAGTCTTGGGATAACCATCTTTTTCATTCCCAGCATCATTCACTCCACGAACAGAGGAAACTGCCCAACCCTGGTCTTAAGTCAAAATTTTATATGCTTTGATAGTCTATATAAAAGGCTGGGAGTAAAAACTGAACTAGTAAGAGACAGATGAATGCGAAACTCCATGTTTTCTGTCTCTACTTGTTTGGTTTCTCCTCTCAGCCTGTCATATATTGTGATTCAGATATGAAAAACGAAAATTAAAGATCTCTTCTAATTCGAAAGATTTACTGAGAGTTTCGAAAATGGAGACCTTGAGTAAAATTATAGACAAATGCATGATCTAAAGAGTATTAGGCATGTTATTCCATGAACGAAATTATACCAATTCTGAACCTTCCCAAACGCCGCCAATTATAAAATAGTTTCTAGTTCAATTTAAATTTGACTGATTCATATTCCACATGGTGTCTTTTGGGAAGTAACTTGATTGGTGTTTCTCACGATGGGCAAAAACATACCTGGTGATCTTTATATAATGGAAAAATTAAAACTTTCACTGAATAAGGAAACATTTAAAAAATATCATAGGTGTAAAAAAGGAACCTGAGGAACGTACAATATTTGGCATTTGAGAAGTTCAGAGCATGTTAAATTCAATTTTAAAAGTCGAAAGATAGCTAAAGAGGGGCTCTCTACCTGGAGTTTAAAAAAATGATCAGTTTTCTGAATTATTTTGAATTAAAAAAGTATGGCAGCTGGAGCAGCCATCTTTCAATAGGTCTTCCAAAAAAAATCGATTTTTGTATTTGTCATTCTACAACCTGGGACAATGATAAAAAAAAAACAACAAATTTTATATGTTCTCAGATAAAGCTTGTCTAAAGTGTATCAACCTCTGAAATCTATGTAAACAATTTTTTAGTCGCTCATAACAACAACAAAAAAACAGGAGTTCAACTTTTTTCGTTACCATCTGATTTTTTTTTTTCTAAATTTTAGTGTTTATCAACATTTTTAAGGTTCAAGCACTTGAGACAAGCCTTATCTTCAAAATATAGAAAATTTTATGTGTTGATAATTTTTGGTTCAGGCTGTAAAATAATTATCGCAAAAATCGATTTTTCCGCAATTTTGAAAATTTATCTTGCATTTAATTAAAAAATCGTAACTCAGACACGTATCTTTACATATATAAGAATTAACATAAGGTCACCACCTTGCTTTATTGTTCAAAAAAATTTTCATAAAAACAACTATTTTTTTACGCTTCAGGTAGAGTGCCCCCTTAATAAACTTATTGGATACAAAATATAATGAATGACGCTCAAAAAGTTAATATTAATACTACAGAAAATATTGAGATATTATACCAAGTAACCGAGAAGACTGCTATTTCCAATATTTTGAATATTATAACTTTTGGCCAATCTCCAAGGCCTATATTTAGTTCAGCTTACATTTTTGTAATTGCGCGAAATTGAGCGTGCGGATTTCATAATGTGTTTTATACGCGGGACAGTTAGAGAATGAAGGAATGAGTGAACGGACTCCAGGCGAGTAGACGAAAATTTTAATCCATTTCTTCAAACTGAACTTGCGAGATCTCCGAAACTATTTATCCGATTTACGCTAAATTTTCAGACTTATCGCTCCTTGCTTCAGCGCCGTCTCCAATACAAAAAAATTTCATTTTTATTCAAAAATTAATAATAACTGATCAACAATCTTTCTCATGGCATACGATCGCTATTTATGGACAAAAATTTTCAATTTTCGACAAATGATCTTTTTTCCATGGAATGAAAAAGGCTTTTCATCTAAATTTCAAATTTTTTTCATGAATAGCAATCATATGCTAAAGAAAAGATTATTGTTAAGTTATTATTAATTTATTGTTAAAAAAGCTAATTTTTTGTGACGAGCGAGACCAATGGAGAATATCCATTACTCTCGTCGAAGCAGAAAAGGGCCCTCTGTGGACAAGGGCCTACAGTGACCCTTGATCCGACTTTTTAAAGGAAGTCGGGGAATTGTTTTAATGATTAAAATAACAATACAATTGAAATACAGTTTGAATGTCACAACGTGACGTTATTATTATAAATAATTCGTGACACATAAATTCATTTCGATAACAACTAACCCCCAATCGATTACGCGTATACAAAGTGAAATTTAGTCCCATATAAACTGATTCAAAACACTCTCGATGTAATTTATCTCCGTTTCCATTTCACATACTTTTGGCTCTGGCAACATTCTGTTAACTTAATAATGATCTTATAATTTTTCTTGGGATTTCCAATTCTTCCGTTACTTATTCGCACTTCGTTTCCATTTTAATCCATTATTCCCTTCCTTCACATGAATTCTATTTTGGCTTTACAATTCTATTGATTATCTTGTAACCAGAATTCTATTCATATTTTGTTCGTGAGTCTAAGTATCTAAATTTGTTGAAATTTAAAGTCCGTGATATTCTTTTGTCTTTTAATTCTTTGAAAATATGGCAAATTCAACAACCATACTATGGGCTGCTACTCAATTTATTCGGGATGAAAATTAATATTTGAAGTCCTTTTGTCTTTCGCCATCATTAGTCAAGCTGGGTTCGGAACTTACCCTGCCAGAGACAAAGTCTCGACACTCGAATGATAATGGAAATAGTACAGGGTGCGCCATTTCTTATGTCGGTATTGTAACATTGAATAACTTAAACATTTGACAACCGATTTACTTGACTTCACTTGTTTTGGAAACGTCAATTCAGTACAATTTCAACCATGTATCGCTTCACACCAAAAGAACGCGCTGAAATAGTTACTTTGTACATTGAAAATAGTCGTTCAGTTGTGTTAACTCAACGAGCATATCGTCGAAAATATCTTGGCAAACAGGCACCATCTGACAACACTATTCGTCGTTTGGTGTCGAATTTTTGTGACCACGGGACAGTGAAAGATCGCGAACAACCCGTTCATCAACGACCAAGACGTTCAAATGAACTGATTGAAGCTGTCAGAGAGAGCGTTGCCCAAAACCCAAAAGTTTCATATCGTCACCGCGCTCAGCATCTCGGCATCAGTGGAACCACTCTACGGCGCATTTTGAAAGATGATTTGCATTTGTTTCCGTACAAAATGCAATTAACACAAAGAATATTGCCTACAGATCATCCACGTCGCTTGGAATATGGACAAACAATCGCTCGAATAGTTGATACTGAACCTGATTTTTGGAAGCGAATTTTAATGACCGACGAGGCACATTTCAAACTTTCTGGAGGCGTTAATAAGCAAAATTGCCGCATTTGGGGAACGCAGAATCCACACGAGATCCATGAAACGCCATTGCATGACCAAAAAGTTACTGTTTGGGCCGGCGTTTGCGCCAAAACCATCATTGGTCCTTATTTTTTCAAAGAGAACCAAACGATCGATGGAAACCGATATCGGTCGATGTTGGCTCACTATGTCTGCCCACAAATGCGTGAAAAAGGTCTTGAAGATTACTGGTTTCAACAAGATGGTGCGACCTGCCACACTGCGAATCAAACAATCCAGTTTCTGCAACGAAAATTCCCTGGACGTCTGATGTCAAAAAGAGGCGACATTGAATGGCCACCCAGATCTCCAGATTTGACCCCTCCAGACTTCTTTTTGTGGGGTTATTTGAAAAGTAAAGTGTACGCCAGCAAGCCGCAGACCATTGAAGAGCTTAAGGAAAATATTCGTGCCGAAATCATTGCTATACCACCCGAGATGCTCGAAAAGGTAATGGAAAACGCCGCAAAAAGGGCATATTTTGCTGTGAACAATAAGGGCGGCCATTTGATTGATGTTGTGTTCAAAAACTAGTCTAAATAAATTGTAAAGGACCAAACTAAATAAAAATACCTCATTTACAGAAATCGGTTGTTTTTTTTTCAAGTTATTCAATGTTTACATGCCGACATAAGAAATGGCGCACCCTGTACAAAATGGATTTTATCAAATAGAATGATAAAGGATTTATTCAAATTCTTACTTTTTAAATTCTCTTATCCTTGTATTGATAGATTAAGGACCTCAAGCACAGCTTGGGCTTTTCGTCAAATCAATACTCGGCAATATGAGGTTATTGGGCTGTCTTGAGGTCGAGCCCTTTTGGACCTCGAAAGTAGTCTTTCGCTTTTCGGAACCTTTGGACTATCTCCTAGGAGAAGCTATTGGGTCGGGAGCTCGAGAACTACTTCGATTCTATCAAAAAACGCGCGGGTTTATATACGATTCCGAAAGGAAGCATTCGGACCCTTTTCGGTCCGTTTATATCCGGTCGTCGTTAGATAAATTTTTGGACAGCAAGTTAATGTTACTTATCAAATTATAAAAGTTGAATGATCGAGCGCGTTGAATAGATAACAAGTTTAAAAACAAAAAGTATTATCAATGCCCTGAATGCACTTTGAAAGTTCATTTTTTTTAAGCAAAGGTCTTGAGAAAATTTTTTTCAACTCCTTGGGTCCGAGTAAAAATTATACTTCTAAAAATAAATCATGATGTACACATAAATTTTCATTTGAAGATGCATATACCTGGATTTGCATATTCACTACTTACAATCTTGAGGCAAGTTTACTGTAATTCGAGTTCATCTAAAATAGTATATTTTGTATCAAGTATCTGAAGCGTGGTTTTTAAGGCAAGGACCAATTTATCAGCTGAGGCTGATATTTGATCGGAATAAAGCCACATCTCACGGTCCGAGGTGCAACCAACTCTTTTTGCAAAACACACAAGAAAAAGGTACTTGCAGGATTTATATGGCAGAATTAAGTACATCCATTTACGATGGGCGAATGCTTCGGTCCCTGAAAACACGCATCGAAGCATTTGCCGGTCGTAAATGGACGTATTCAATGTCGTGATACAGGTCCTCGAAGAACATTTTTCTGAAGTGTTTTGTGAAGTGATAAAAACCAAGTATAATTTATAATATCTTTATTTTGAGCCTATTTAGATTAGTATATGAAAGTTGGTAAATTTAGCTAATCAAGTTTTTCAATCCATGCATCTGCCGTAAGTCAAACTTAAGGGAGAGAGTTATTCTGTTTCTTATATTTGGTGGTTAGGTAGAGATGAAATGATCGGACGGTTTCTCCTTCAGTAATACAGGTTCCTCCGATTTATTAAATAAAAAAAAAAAAAAAACACTTCAATACATTATTCTCTTACAAATTCAATATTTTATTTCATCTTTTTCTCGACAGTAATTTTTTCTAATTGTCCCCCAAGTTTCCTGGTTGGAGATTTCGTTTATCTCTACGTTGGGGCTCATCGGCGTTTCCAAAAGACCTTGATAAATACAGTGAGCCGTGAGCGGTTTCAATTATATAGAGAGCCGTGGTCAGCTCCCGAATTATCGTAAAAAAGTAAATCAAAAGAATAGAGAGACGTGGTCGGCTCCCGAAATCAAAGTCCAGAAAAATCAAAGAATTTTAGAGCCGTGGGCGGCTCCAAAATACAAGAACAGTGGAGAGCCGTGGTCGGCTCCCGAAATCAAAGTTAAAATAAGTCAAAAGATTTTAGAGCCGTGGGCGGCTCCAAAATGCAAGAACAGTAGAGAGCTGTGGTCGGCTCCCGGGAAAATTTAGAAAAAATAGCGATAAAGGCAAAGAGCCGTGGGCGGCTCCCGATAACAAAGTAATTATTTGCCAACTGGTTGGAACTTTCAAGTTATGAGCGTAATATGTGATTGAAGACCATAACTAGGCAGATTAATTGACGTTGTGAGTAGTTGCTTTTCTGGTGTTGTTGGTTCGCTGACTGAGGCAGGAATAATCATTTTCGAGTCGGAAAACCCTGAGGTAGGCTTTCTCACTCCTCCAATTTTCCCACTGCTCACGCGTCATGCGCACCTCATCTTCCCTTTCCCAAAAATCTTCCCTGCTCCCGAACCGAAACTGAAGATAGAAACCTCACAAAAACCGATTCCGATTAGAAACTAAAATAGTGCTGATAACCAGCGCTTAAAATAGAAATTGAAAAACCCGACGCCTCTCCTATAGATATTCTATATCATTTCAACCCAAAGATATTGAAAAATAAATCAAATTGTAATCGCAAGAGTCGACGTACAGCAATCGCCGGCAGTTTTTCTATTCTTTGGGTTGATCTCTTTCATTGATTTGTTTGTTTTCTTTTGTTTTCTTCCCTTTTATTCAACATCTCATATTTACAATTGTTCACATCTCGTCTCCGAACAAAATCATAATAACTAAACCTCAGTCCTCACTACAACACCCCCCAAAAAAAAAAAACTACATCCGTGAACAAAATCATAATACTTTCTCGCCACTATTTATCATCAATTCCAAACAAAACCAATCAAAAGTAAATAATCCATAATACAGCCTTTCAATTCCCATGTACAATATAACAACAGGGAACCACGTATATTTCAAAATCAATTATACCCGGTTCAAAGAACGAAAAATAAACTAAGAATATTCATAAATCCAAGTCCTTGACCCAATCTGGAGTAGCCCCCGGGTTGAATCCTTGGAGAATTGAGCCTGCTTCACATCTATGCTCCTCGACTTCCTTTCCTACATCCTTTTGAATTGTAACTCGTCGGTTGCTCGGGATAACGACGACGGACCGAATTTTCGGTTTCTGCTTCAGGTAATTTGGCAACGTCGAGAGACCCGGAAAATTCCAACCCGCACAGCTTGCACGAAGTTCCACTCGACGCGTGTCCCGGAGACCTTGAATTCTCCTCTTACTCGCCGCTTGTTCCCTCAGAAAATCCCAACGAGATTTATCAAAAAACGGGGTTTTATGAGGTTTAAGCAGGAAGTTTTCTGAAGAGAGTGATGCGAAGTTACTTGGCGGCTTCGAGGATCCCAATATGGTAAATCAACCTCTTTGTAAACTACCCTCGCAGTTTCATCCTGCGCCACTAAGACAAGAATTTTCGGCCAAAGCACGCATTCCAGTTGTTTTTCCTGAGTGACCTTGGGTATCGGTGGATTCCTTTCTCTTTCAAGAGCGCGTAGTCTGCGCTCGCGAGTTTTTCTTCCCGACCTTTTCGAGGGCATGATGTGGTTTTGATTTTGACTCTTTCAAAGTAGCCGACCGAGTGACCACGCGACTACGCGTGATGCGCGCTGGCCCCCCGCTTTCGGGACTCCCCATCGACTCTTCTAACGTACTCCCTCCATTTAAGGCGTTGGTCGTGTTTTCGGGTAGTGGTAATAGCTCCGGATTTTCCAATGGCTCAAACCGTCGTGGAAATCTTTTAATCTGATCCAAGTGTACTTTTACTAATTGATTCCTGCGGGAAATCAAATAAACTCCACCTCCAAGGTGCGAGTGAACTTTATGCGGTCCATCCCAGGTAGGAAAAAGAGCCGCATTGAAACCCTGATTAGCTTTCGAAAGTGGATGAGTTCTCAGAAAAACTTCCTCGCCAATTTTCAGAGTGGGAACATCAAGAATTTGAGTCTGAGATAGCCGATTTCTTTGGTGATTGAAAGCATCCTGATAACGAGTTGTGGCCTCGACACTGCAATTAGGCGACTGCTCCCATTCCCCCGGCCTAGCTAAATCTCGACCAATTAAAAGTCGGCTAGGACTAACCCCCGTGATAGCATTTCTACGGTTCCTGAGGGAAAAAATAATTTCAGGTAAAGTCTCGTCCCAAGTTCGATGCTCTCGCCTCTCAAGATGCAAACGCAAGAGGTTTTTCAGATCCCTATTTCGTCTTTCAGTTGGATTAGCTCAGGGATGATAAATTGGAGTTGTCCACACTTCAACTTTCCAACGTGCACACGCTGTTTCCCAGTTCCGGCTTATGAATTGTGGACCATTATCAGGTAATATTGATCGTGGATAACCCCAGCGCGAAAAGAAATCTTGCTCCAGGCAGCGTGTTATTTTTTCAGTGGTTGCTATGCCAAGCGTGTAAATTTCAAACCAGCGTGTGAAAGCATCACAAACCACTAATGAATACTGTTTACCACGCTTTGATCGGGGATATGGGCCCATTAAATCAGTGGTAATAAGCTCCCATGGTTTTCTAGGTTGTCTGAGACGTTGTGAAATGGCAAAGGCTCGTTGCTTAGGTTTGACAGCAGTACAAAGTCTACAACCAGCGACATACCCTCGAATATCCTTTTGCATGCCTATCCAGGAAAACAAAGCCCGGATGACTCTCAGTTTCATCCATGCCGGGGTGTCCCGCCAAGGGTTCATCATGATAATAATACAACACCCGTTGCTGGCTGAGCTTCCAAAGGCACAACGGTGCGCTAGTTTTTGGCACGAGTCATAGGCCTGAAAACCATAGTCATTAATTCTATGGCGAGCTAGGAAACGTTGTTGAGACGGCTTAAGATCGTTAAGTAGTTCCAATCGCCTCCATTCCTTCACTTAAGCAACGATTAAAGGGTCTCCTTGTTGAGCCTCAATAATTTCCTTTTGGAGTGGAGAAAAAATGAGGTGGTTAATTACACCTTCCTCGATGGTAGTCTGTTTAGTTCGAACCACGGGCGGCAACGGCCGCTCCTCGTCCAGGACGAATTCTGGGCCAGTTGGTTGACGAGAGAGTGCGTCGGCCAGCTGATTTTCTCGACCTTGACAGTGTTGAATTTCAAAAGAGAACTCCTGAAGTAACAGAGCCCACCGGGCTATCTTTGATCGAGAATCTTTAAATTTGTGGAGCCAAGTTAAAGCCTTATTATCAGTCCTCAGAGTAAAAGGTTTCCCTTCTAAATAAATACGATATTTCTTAATAGCCCACACTATGGCAAGACACTCTTGCTCATTACTATGATAACGTTGCTCAGCTCCCTTAAATTTTGCACTGGCGTAGCTCAGAATATTGCGTACGCCTGATTGGGACTCCTGAAAAAGTACTGCCCCCATACCGACTTGACTGGCATCGGTCTGTAATACATAGGGGAGCTCTGGATCCGGGCGACTAAGAAATAACGGCTTGGAAAATTCCTTCTTTACTGCCACGAAGGCTTGATCAGCTTCTGGTGTCCATCTCCATTTTCCCTTTCCCTCTAGTAAATCCGTGAACGGTGCGGTCAAATGAGCGAAACGTGGTATGTACTCTCTCAACCATCCACAAATGCCCAGAAAACCTTGAAGTTCCCTCTTGTTTCTAGGAACCAGGGCGTCCGCGACGGCGGCCAGATGTGTAGGTTGGGGTTGATTTCCTTCCGCTGTAACTTGATGTCCCAAATAATTAATTTCCAACGTCCCAAACCGACATTTTTTCAAATTCCCCAATTAATTATGCATTTGAAGTCGCTCAAAAATGAGTCGAAGATGCCTCAAATGTTCTTGCCAGGTGAGTGAATATATGATTATATCATTAAGATATACATCACAAAACTTTCCTAAATAACCCTGGAGGACTAATGTCATGATTCTCTGGAATGTACTAGGTGCGTTCTTTAAACCGAAAGGCATAACATTGAATAAATAAGACCGACCCTCAGGAGTCGTAAAAGCAGTAAATTCCCTGCTACTAGCATCCATTGGTATTTGCCAATACCCACTTTTTAAATCGAGCGTGAAAAAAATACTAGCTCGACCGATTTCTTTCAGAACATGGTGAATAACCGGTATAGGTTGTGGAGTATCCGTCGTGATATCGTTCAACTTCTTGTAATCAATACAGAACCCTGAGGTTCCATCTTTTTTCTTTGCAATAACAATGGGAGAATTATAAGGTGATTCGCCTGGTTCCATGACCCCACTAGCCAACATCTCGCTAACCTGATCCCTAATAATCTGTCGTTTCTCGGGACTATATTGATACAATGGCATGTGTACAGGATTGTTATGTTTCAATTGAATTCTATGAAAACTTGTGTGCGCCCTCATTGGACCCCCAAGAGATTGAAAAACCGTCGAGAACTCCGTGAGGAGTCTTAAAAATTCACCTCGATGAGTCTCTGGAAAATTTTCTATTACAAGAGCTGGATCCAAGGATTGTTGGCCAGGGCTTCTTATCACTTGACGCAGTGGAAGAGTGAATCTCTCACGAACTCCCAGATGTAGGCAATCATTTGCTAGATCCAAAATAACATTCTCAGCTCTCAACCATGAACAACCCAGTATCAACGACTCGCGGAGTTGTTCTGCTACTAGTGCTCGAATAGTCTGTGTGTGATTTAGTAACATAATTTCCAACTCCACTTCACCTACTAGGGGCATATTCGAATCAATGGCCGCAAGTTTCATTTTTGACGGGGTCCTTTTTTTAAATGCAATTCTATGTCCACGAATTAAATGAGCACTTTATTATGAGAGATTATGTGTAGCGCCTGTGTCAACAAGGGGGAGAATTTCGTTGCCAGAAACAACCACGGGAACTCGCGGCAAATTCCCTGCTACTAAACTTGAACTATTTATTGTAGGTTCTGACCCCCAGCGGCGGGCCCGCGGGAGGCCGCCGCCGACTGGAAGTTTTCCTGTGGAGTAACTCGTGAATTTGGAGATGATTGTTCCCGCCTGGTCTGAAGCACGGGACAATCTCGGTGATAATGATTCCCAGGACAGTGCCAACACGGTGGCAAACCACGATTGACCGACACGAGCTTCGGTTTTGAGTCCTCCCTGGCGAATGAAACTCTCTGGACAACTTTTTCACTATCGTCATGTTCCGCCTCGATCGAATAAGTCAAAAGTTCCTCGATAGTTGCTGGTCGAGCGGGACGAACCTGGCGGTGAATACTGGGTTTCACCAGTTCGAGTAACGCCCCAACCTTGGCTGGTTCTGCTTCTTGTGGACGTATTCGTTCGAAAACCTGGTATTTTTCTTGCAAAAAAAGTCCAACCGGTTCCTTTTCCGCCTGACGCTTTGAGTAAAGTTGAGCTTGCAACCTCGACAATAACGTTACATTATTGAATCTTGCAAGAAAAAGATCCGTAAACCGAGGCCATGTTAGATCCATGCTTTCGTAGAGTTTCCATCAGCGTTCGGCCTCTCCGCGAAACCCTCGACCAATCAGAAATGGATAATGATTGGGATGGACAGCGGCCTCTTGAAAATATGCCTCCGTTCGTGAAAGAAACTTCAATGGGTTCTCATAATCATAGCCATGATATATTGGTGGTGGGAGAGGCAAGGAATATGGTTGAATACCCACAGTTGGCCAAGGAGTAGGAATATCCTGACAACTGACATTCATGACTGGTCGAGTAGTTTGGGTTATTCGAGGTGGTTCTCCCACTCCTTGTTCTGCTGAGAACCCGACATTTCCACTGATTCCGCCAGCCATTTGCGTTGTCAAAGGAGTTAATAATCTGTTCAGTTGACCCAAAATTTTAATCAACATGGGCGCTGCAGTTATTTGACCATGTTCAGTCGTAGGAATGCGACCTTCCTTCTCACTTGCACCCGAACTCGCCGGCATTTGCGTGGCGCTAGGTGCTCCTTGCGTTTGAAATAATTTCCGCGACGCTGTTCCAGGAATTTGAGATTGGCTCATGGTCCTCAGTTCCCAACAATCGTACGGTCGGGTTTGAGATTAAAACGCCATGGACGTGGCGGCCGAAATTTTTCTCATTGAGTCAGCAACTGTTGGGTTTTGTTCGATAACTCCAGTGTCAGTAGTTTTCGAACAGGCAGTCGCTTCATCCAAATAACAATCAGTTTATTCAGTACTCCGGTTATCTTCTTTTTCTGTATTTAGTCTTGTAGGATACATATCTGTTTGGTTGGGCGCCACTGAGTTTTTAAGGTTCCCAGAAACCTCACTGCAAGTGCTCGCTTTCATTGTATGATCTTCAGATTGTTTTTGTTTCCAACGGAATGCCCGCTATTGACGAGGTGTAAGCTCAGTGGTAGATTGAATCTCACGCTCTGATTGGCAGGAAACTTTCTTCATCCGAAGTCTGTGTGTCCCACGTTGGGCGCCAATTGCCGCAAGTCAAACTTAAGGGAGAGAGTTATTCTGTTTCTTATATTTGGTGGTTAGGTAGAGATGAAATGATCGGACGGTTTCTCCTTCAGTAATACAGGTTCCTCCGATTTATTAAATAAAAAAAAAAAAAAAAACACTTCAATACATTATTCTCTTACAAATTCAATATTTTATTTCATCTTTTTCTCGACAGTAATTTTTTCTAATTGTCCCCCAAGTTTCCTGGTTGGAGATTTCGTTTATCTCTACGTTGGGGCTCATCGGCGTTTCCAAAAGACCTTGATAAATACAGTGAGCCGTGAGCGGTTTCAATTATATAGAGAGCCGTGGTCAGCTCCCGAATTATCGTAAAAAAGTAAATCAAAAGAATAGAGAGACGTGGTCGGCTCCCGAAATCAAAGTCCAGAAAAATCAAAGAATTTTAGAGCCGTGGGCGGCTCCAAAATACAAGAACAGTGGAGAGCCGTGGTCGGCTCCCGAAATCAAAGTTAAAATAAGTCAAAAGATTTTAGAGCCGTGGGCGGCTCCAAAATGCAAGAACAGTAGAGAGCTGTGGTCGGCTCCCGGGAAAATTTAGAAAAAATAGCGATAAAGGCAAAGAGCCGTGGGCGGCTCCCGATAACAAAGTAATTATTTGCCAACTGGTTGGAACTTTCAAGTTATGAGCGTAATATGTGATTGAAGACCATAACTAGGCAGATTAATTGACGTTGTGAGTAGTTGCTTTTCTGGTGTTGTTGGTTCGCTGACTGAGGCAGGAATAATCATTTTCGAGTCGGAAAACCCTGAGGTAGGCTTTCTCACTCCTCCAATTTTCCCACTGCTCACGCGTCATGCGCACCTCATCTTCCCTTTCCCAAAAATCTTCCCTGCTCCCGAACCGAAACTGAAGATAGAAACCTCACAAAAACCGATTCCGATTAGAAACTAAAATAGTGCTGATAACCAGCGCTTAAAATAGAAATTGAAAAACCCGACGCCTCTCCTATAGATATTCTCTATCATTTCAACCCAAAGATATTGAAAAATAAATCAAATTGTAATCGCACGAGTCGACGTACAACACATCCATGATTTTTTGAATGTTAAGTCTAGAGAGAGAGAGAGAGAGAGAGAAATGAAATAATCGTTTTTTTTTTTTCCACCTTTAATTTTTTTCTATAAAATAAATTTTTCATATTTTAATAATGGCGTTTATAATCCTCCGGTAATAATGAAAATTTAAATGAAAAAAAAAAAATTATCACCATAATTATGTTGGTGATATGCAGTACATGTTATTTATAGATGTATGTAATATTATTGTATTTAATAAAAAAAATTTGAAGTTCGACTATGACTTCGAATATATCATGATTATTACGAAGACTTCGTTGTTTTTCCTTCATTTGCCCTTCAAAGTATTTTCCATATAAATGGATAAATTTTAAAATAAATTACCTAAGCATACTGGTTCTTTCATTTACAGATTTTGTATCAGGCGACCATAAAATCGATTTTCGACGACCTCTCTTTTGTATGACGGTTTCGTCAGGACTAGTGGTCGCTTTCTTATTTGTAGGAATAACCCTGGCATTTGATGGACTATCGATGCCTGAAAAAAAATTCTTCATTAAGAAATTATAGATTTACAAAATTTATAAATCGATTTTCGTATGATTGCAATGGAAAATTTCATGTGTTCATGAAAATTTTATTAACGAATAATACTTGAGTTTAGTTTTAAATCTTTTTTTTTCAGTAAATAATAGTAATACGTCATGGATAAAATAATGATTTTTCGGAAAGGGTTATCTTTATTTTATTTTACAATGTACTCACAATTGTTTTTAATTACTGAAATGAAAAAAAGCTTGAATAAAAATCAGAACAAAATATTGGATTTTCAAGATGATTTAAACACTCAAAAAAATTAAAAAGAGCAATGCTTGACAATTGGGTAAATTTTGAAAAATTATCTCGATATTCAATCATTTTCCAACTAACCTTGTGATAAGACAAAATTAGCTGTGTTTGGTATAACAGCAAGAGCTGGACGTGACCTCCTTCGAGAGATATCACGTACAAGAAAAATATCTCTTCCTGCAATATGTGCCATTTTCGTAGAGCTGCAAGATGTTAAAAAAAATGATCATTATTTAGCAACGCAAAACGCAAATGTATAAAACATTAATGACATATAAGTACTTCGAGTTGAGTAAAGTTTAATATTCTGATCCATTATGATACGTCTAAATAATTGAAACAGTTAACTTCGAGAGCAAAGCAACGACAATCAGAAATTATTGTTGTTTAGCTGATGTCATTCATAATAACGAAATTCAACTAGACTGCACGGGTAATACTGACAAAATACAAAAATTTATAAAAATTCAAATGACCACTACAGCAATAAAAAATGTTGTCCTAAAAAGACCTTAAATAAAGCTAACCATATACCTGAAGTTAGATACATTTGAGAAATCAGCAAAAACAAGGAAACAAAGTATTTCATTTTCTCATAAGTATACAGTAGGGTAGCAGTTATTGTGGCGTTGTCAGTATTTTCCATTATCGGCTCGAAAATCAATTAAAAGAATGATAAATTTTTTGGTTCAGTTTGACTGAAATCGGATAGTATAAACATGTGGCACTGAGCTGGTGAAGTTTCAAATGCAAAATACATGTATTTTATAGAGTTCGTAAATTTTCCTTAAAACTAAATAGCGCATTTCTACCCGTAATCTTTAATAGTACATAACGCTACGAGTAGTGTTAGTGATGTCTTTGCATGGCTGCACAAGTATGCTGAGACGTGTGAAGACATGCTCAACACTATTCGTAGCGTTGGGTAAGTTTATTCGCAGCAAGGGTTTGTGGAGTCAGTAACAACAACTTAAATATTAGTGGTGTGTGGTTCATAATCAGCTACTAAACGTGTAAGCAATGCTAAGAGATGAATTATTATTAGTTACTAACGCCGAAAACACTTACTGCGAATAAAATATTCTACACCATCCAGTATTTTGATATCGTTCACCAGGGAGTGATGCAATTTGAAAATTTCGAATAGTACACCATAGACTGTCTATAATAGGAAACCATTATTTGCTTAAAATCAAATCTGAAAATGTTCCAAGGTTGTACATAATTACGATGTATGAAATCAATGCATGTTTTTATGACTTGTTTACCAGTCATGTAACATCACCGACGCTTTTGTATAAAAATGAATATCATCCAAAAAACTATAAAGCGATTTGAAATTTTCTTAGTAAATAAAGTTAAATGGCACAGATTTTTCAGTTGTGCGTGTTTCAATGATAAATCACCTAAATTCCTCTGCTAATTCATTTTACTGGAGCAGAAATTACATTTTTTGATTTTTCTGCAATCAAAAGACTTAAAGTGTTACACTTGTTACTGTTGATGAGGGGAAATTGCACTAAAATGAATGTAGAGACTTTCCACTAGAGAGTAAGACCTGTACATAGACTTATCGCTTTTAATAAAAAATGTACATTGTTCATAAAATGGCTCATTGTCCATGAAAAGGTCAATTTATCTGTTTTATGTTACTATATGATTCTAAAAATTGCACCAACTAGCCAAAAAAACATGCTATTTTTGAAAAATATTCAATTCTTAGGAGAAAATTATTGGGAGAATATTTTCCATGCAAAATCTGGATATATCCTTATTCGATTTCCCCATGCAAGTCATCTTTCATCCAGTTTTGTCATAGAATAAGTTCCCGAACAGAGCTTCCACTCAAAAGCCTATATTCGGTTCTTGTGTGAAGGTTTTTATCATGATCTTGCGCTTAACTTAAATTAACAGGGTTTACTGAAAAGAGATCAGCCCTTCTGAGTTTTGTTCAAAGCTACTCATTCAATGATAATGATGATTATCGAAAAATTCGAAAAAATTCAACATAATACCCTCTACCCTGTACTCAAACTCTTCTAAGTTTCAAAACATTCGGTTTGTTTTTAAAAAAGTTATAAATTTTCATCTGAAGCACGCAAAAAAAACATGTACTTTCCATTAAAAACTTCACCAGTTTGGTGGCATGTGTTAATACTATGAAAATTCAGTCAATCTTTACACAACAATTTGTTTGTCACCATTTTAATTGATTTTTAGGCCAGCAATGGAAAAAATTTCCACATTGCCAAAATAACTGCCACCTTAGTGTACAGGGAAAAATGGTTAGTAAAACTGAATAGTATTTGTTGAATATTCATAATTCTTTCGAATATGGGAGGTCATAGAAACATTAAAATAAATTTGGAATTTTGTATAATGAAATATGCAACAGCTGGAACAAAGTTTTTTGCCATTTCTGCTTTATAGGACTTTACATGAAATAGTTAGGTATAACAGTATATTCATTAAATTATATTAGTGAAATATTGTTGAATCGAAACTAAGAAAATTCTTATAAGATATTGTATTACAATTTCTGTATAAATTATTAATCAAACTTACAAGTACTTTTTCAGAGTATAAATTCTTGTACACTTCATGTTAAAAAAAAATTAAAATTTTTCTCTTGTGAATCTTATACATCTTCTTAGATTCTGATTTGAATATCAATTCTTCAGCATTAAAGTTTTTAATCAAAAACAAAGATTTGAATTTCTGAAAATAAAATCATGAAACTAAGTATTCTGATTTTATTATACATACTTTAAAATAGAAGCTTTTTATTATTTTAAAACCTTCGAAAAAAATCAATTTCTGAATAAGAATTTTTTAGTGATAAAAATTTTAGCTGGAAAAAAAAAACTATAAGGTGACCGAAAGAAAAAATAAACTCTAAAATCTGGATGATTCTATTTTTTACCCTTATAAGTTGATGCTTTTTTGGAGTAATTTCAACAATACACAGCTTCATATCAGTGAGGTTTGAGGAAAAATATTTAATGTTGAAAAATTAATATATATAGTTTCAAATCTGAAAAATCATCGTTTACGAATAATAAGATAATAAGTTTAGTTAAATAAAAAGGCCTGACATTTAACAAAATATAACATTTGATAAAAATGTAATCAATCGTGTTTAAAAGTGAGAATTTTTATTTTAATTAGAAGATCCATTATTTTTTGAAAATCATTATTAAGTAATTTAAATACAACGCATGCAAGTTTATTTCATAAGAAAAAATGAGTTTTATTTTGTATTTTATAACAATATATTGAATGTAATACATGTAATATACCGAACTGAATGATCAATATGAAATTGATGTTAATTTTGAGAATATACAGTATTAAATATGTAAATTACACATGAAAAATCAAACATCTTTCGTTTTAAAATCTGTAAGTTTGTTGTAAAAAATTTTAGAATTCAAATAATTCGAGGTACATAATATAGAAAGCAACCTTGATGATTAAAATTTTAAACAAATAGCGAAACCCAAAAAGTGACAATAAAAATATTTTTCAAGTCTTGAAAAAATTAACTATTAACTATAGGTGATCTGTAAACAATAGATTATCAACCGATTTTATAGTTAGAATGAAAAAAATTACGATCAATGATTATTGGATATGAAACTCTGAATAATGCAATTCAGATATTTAAATACCTTCAAAAGAATACATGGCAATACAAAATATGAAAAAAAAAAACAGAAGTTTAAGAAGACGAAAATCTAAAATAACTACAATTCTTGGTTAAGAAGTAAGAAAAAAAACTATTCAATATGTGGAATTTTTTGAATATTGCAGATATTACCTGTAGATTTAAGAACTTGTTTTTTTTTTCTTCTTTAAATACGCTACTGAATCCTTCCTGGAATATATTTCAAAATGTTTTCCATTGCATGTGAAAACTAACAATTGTATCTCTTTTGCTACTCGCTATTTCAGTACAACACATTGAAAGAAAAAGACACTTTTTGGCAGAATGATAACTGTAAATATTATCGAAAATATAAAAATTGAACGAGCATTATATAGCGTGAGAAAAGGCCAAAAAAACAAAAATTTAGAAAATTATACTTGGGTAATTATTATTTTATTGTCAGAACAATATACATACTAAAAGAATATTCATTGTTGTTATAAATATGCAATACACAGACTAGCCAGTACACTTCGACTCTATTATTGTTAAAACAATATACAGTTTAAACAATACCTTTCAGTGAATGAGCAGTTTATTTCTAGGTTACTGTAGGTTACATTTAGGGGAATGCGAACAAAACCTTGAATACTTCGTCCGGCTCCTTGCTCTTTTTCGTCTTTTTTTTCATTAACATCTATCAATTTTGCTGTACTTCACAAGATTTAACAATTCGCTATGGCTTATGTCAGTCTGTCATTTAATAAATAACAATAAATTGCGTAATAACCAGTAACAACAGTGCCCAGTAGGGATGTGCAGTGTGCCCAAGGCTCCTCCCTTTAACCAACGTTCACTCACTTGCCGTGTAGCCTAAGAGTGGTGGGGGTACGAAAGGAAAGTAGCGAGAGGGGCTGGATGGCGCGGGTTATTCAAATACAGAAACGGATGATTTAACATTGAACAAACTGTTTATTCGAAACATTGCATATACAAACAGTAAAAAAATAATTATAAGTACAGTATTGCACAGTATTTTTCATGGCACAACCGAAGAAATCGCAGAAAAATCTTGATAAAATTCAAACTGGATCGAAGTTGAGTAAATTATATAGTGAAAAACCTAGAATTTGTTAATTTGCTAATTATTTGCTAATTTTGCAGTCAATAAAACTTTTCCTTTTTTTTGCATTTTGTTGGATGGTCCTTGAATAAATTTTCAAAGGTTTTTCCTTTCTCTTTCTACGTTCAATATTCTCCAAAAATATTTTCATATATTCACGATCCATTTCAACCGGCCTTTGATTTTTTTTTCTTCGTTCCTCTTTCATTTTTTTGATCCATATCTTCTTCGCGTTTTTTATGATTGACGAGATGATGGCCTTTTTAAATTTTATTTCATGCAACTCGCAAACAATCCAAGAGAAAAAAATTTGGTTGTCCAATCTTTTCTCCAATTCTTTATCAACATTGTAAAAATGCGAGCCGACATTCAAAAATTTCACGCAAGAATTTGTAGCATTGATGACCATCTTTCGAAATGAAGACTCTGTACAACTTTCTTTACAATCGTCATAGTTGTCTACTGTACGAAGACTTTTTTCGGAAATTGATTTTATTAGGACAAGTTCTTGATCGGGAGCTTTTAATTCCAGCTGGAAGTTCAAAGGATGTTCTCAGTTCGTCGTTAGTCAGTGTGGAAGTGTCGAGTGGTGCGCTTAAATATTTTTCAAAAAGTTGAACGTAATCTGTTGCCATGTCTTGAATCGAGTCCTCACAATTTCGTCCTCTTATATTTGAAAATGAAAGGTTGTTTATTAAAATTGTTTTGTAAGCTGAAATGAACTGTCGAGGAGTTGGATTGGGATTTGTAGTGTTGTGCTGTCGGATACATCCAAAGAAACATTCCAAGGGGTATTGATTTAGATTTTTTGGAGCCAAACTTTTGTAATTTAAATTTTTTTAACTTAATGAATTCTTTTTATAAAAAAATTTTCCAGAATTTCAAACGCGTTTTTCCCAAAATAAGATTTTTCGAAGCAAAGTATATGATCTATCAATATCTAATCAGCTAGCGTACTTGAAATTTTTCACACTGATTCTGAAAACCAGTACTTCTCTAGCCCCGGCTAACATAACGAATTTTCAATGTATCGTTTTGTTATATATTTAAACTTCAAAGAAACGGCATGTTAGCCGAGAGCCAGTACAACTTAGAAAATGATAATATTTTTGATTTTCGTTACGAATCACAGGTTATTGCGAAATCATGTAAGTAGATGAGCTAAGCGGATATCAGACCCCCCCACTCCTCCTCCCATCACGTGACCCCCCTCCCCTCCCCGGCCCCGCTCACTCCCCCCTCCCTTTTCCCCGCCCACTCCCCTCCCCTCGGGGTTTTCCCGCGTTATTCCGGGATTTTCCGGATGTTCCCGCGTTTTTCCGGGGTTTTCCGCGAATTTGCGCAATTTTCCCGTGAATTTCCGAGAATTTTTCCACGAATTTTCCGCAGTTTTCCCAGATTTTTTTGGAATCTTTGCGATTTCTCGCTAATTTCATGCAAGTTTTCTCAAAATTTTCTGGAATTTTCCGCGATTTCAACAGTTTTCCAATCCTTTATCGCAGTTTTCTACCCCTTTTCCGTTGGTTTTTACAAACTTTTTCTACCCCTTATCGCGGATTTCCTCCCTTTAAAACAAGATGGTTGACAGAATAAATTGAAAACAAAATGGCGGTTTGCTAGGCATGATGGCAAACAGAATAAATTAAAACGAAAATGGCGGACTTATGAAGATTGAAATACTTACCTTTGATGTATTTTTCCCCAGAGTCGGAACGTTGATAGCACTTACACGCACATTCACACACGCATACACATACCCATGCAAATTAATACACAGAAATTGTACATTTTACAAAGGGCCCCACCCCGCCCTTTGTTGTGGAGCACAACCAGCTAATTGCTCCTCCATTTTTATTGTTCAGTTTTTTACAATTGTTCTTACAAAAACTCACAAGCATTGAATTTACCACCAAAGAATGGGAAACTGACTGTTAGCTCTGACTTCACAGCGTCGACAAGTTTTTGAAGCTGATCCGAATCCTCTTGTAATGAGTTGCCAAGCCTTGCCGGGAGAAAAATCTCGAATTCCGTATCCAGAGTGATGAGGAATTTCGATCCATACTTGGTCTTAACGGAGCGAATGTTGGTGACGGTGTAACTTTTATTGAGTTCTAACTCGATAATTTTACGCGTTGGCAGAAAATTCTCTACACGAGCTATTTTGTTCAGCTTCGAGAAGTCCATGTTGCTTGATAAATATTTTTCTTAAGACTGACGCTCTACCACTCGCGCATCCGTATTTCAAGGATTATTTGACCTTGAAAATCTATTGCGCAGTTTCGAAAGTGATGACGTCACCTCGACAAGTTAAAACAAGTCGCCGGAAACGATTACATCATCACATTACTAAGCGATGACATTATCATCTATTCATTTAACCTTGAAAGTATATTACGCAGTTACGTAAGCGCTGACGTCACCTCAATAAGTCTAAACACATCGCCAGAAACGATTACATTCTTGATTGATGACGCCATCATTCGACCTTGAACGATCTATTACGCAGTTTTAAGATATATTTTTAGAAAGTTTATCTCGAACCATGTGGATACAAACAGAAGATTGTCCTAACACTATACGCAATTGAGTTTTGTTCTTTATTTATTTATTTTCTTTTCAATTTTTGAAATTAAAAATTTTTTTATTTATTATTATTTCTCTTTCTTTAAACGTTACACAATTTTTCACTTACATCTATTACAATTTTTTCGCAATGGCGGTGGTCCATCCGGGATGTCACCGATATAATCAGAGTTCCAATGTTCATCACAACGCGTCCAGGCAATAAATTCCTCATCTTCTTGCAATTCTAGCGGAAGCTTATTCCATGCATTGCTTATGTAGTTTGCTTGAATGTTCAGAAGGTATTCTCGAGGTAGAACAGCGATATCTTCGGAATCCAACTCATTGATCCCGTTTACGAAAGAGAGTAACGTAAATGATCTTCTCATCGATGGTGTATCCCCGAATTTCTCAGTCAACCATATTTTGAGTCGACGTGCGTTTTCTGCGGCGCAGTGATGATCATAGACAGGTCAATGATAATTGTTAAATCGACATGCGGAGACGCGCAGCTTGTCGAGTGAAGGACAGCCCATTTCCTGCAGGTCAATTATGTTGACTGAGTCCAGATGATTTTGCAACCATTTTTTCTTATACACTCCTTTGACGAATACGAAACTGGAGTCGATCAGTTGATCCTGTAGTTCTTGATTGAGTTCGTCGTATAACACGTCTCCAGAGTTCCAAGGAATGCCGTGATAATTACGTGTCAACCACAAGTTGGTTGCCCGCGCTTTTGATGACAAACCATGCCAGGCACATGGTGACTTGAACAGCGTCATGACCGCATCAGCGTTGGGCTCGAGCCTTAAAACTGCGAGCTCCTTGGCAACGAAGGTATTTTGCACAGAAAATCCTTGAACGTCCACGATGTACTTCATTATGATAACTCTTGACACACTGACGCGCTACGTCACATCTACATGCTTTTATAACGTCATTCCTACTCCATAATGCTACAACACCCCCCCCCCCCTTCCACCATCAACCATTCAGATACTCTCTACGAACTCTCTTACGTTTACATCTTACGAACCAATTTATACCGCTTATTATTCAGTCTTAAAACTAATATCTACTGATTATTGTTCAAATCTTTAGCTTTTCTACGTAAAATAGGATCTAAAACACATTCAATAAAAGCGATTCGTCGTTGAAACTTATAACGGTCACGGGCCGCTTGTTCCCATGGACCCCGTCTCGCTAATCTATGCGCAAAATCCCACACATACAGCACATATACTGTAGGTGGGTTACAATCAAACGTAACACGCTTCATAGTTTTCTGACATCTCCGCTGATTGGTTGGTATTCTATGATACGATCATGTACAATAAAACAGTATGCAGTATTTGCAGCTGGGAAATTGGCTCCTGATTCAAACTCCAGACGAACATCAACTGGACCAGTGATCAAGAAATCATTTTGTTTAGCACAGTCGATAACAACAAAAGGCGCATTATCTTTAAATTGAGTTTTTGTTAGCAATGGAGCATTTTTTCTACCATAATACGA
The DNA here is from genome assembly GCA_028476575.1 of Platygaster robiniae. Taxonomy (NCBI): domain Eukaryota; kingdom Metazoa; phylum Arthropoda; class Insecta; order Hymenoptera; family Platygastridae; genus Platygaster; species Platygaster robiniae. Next base: position 10,979,411 of record CM052023.1, on the reverse strand, counting down.
TGATTGAAAATTTGCAAACATTTCATATAACGTTGCAAACTGGTTTCGTTGAAAATCAATATGAAGATTCTGATAAGGATAATATTGTGAATTTAAATACAATTTCATATCACGCAAATTACACGTATCAAAGTTGCTCATATTTCCAGTTCTCACATTTTTTCGTCCAACTTGGAATCCTATGATGACGTATCTCGGCTTTTCCAGTTGAGTCGTTGTTTTCACATTCCATACGTGCTTTGTAGTTTGAGGTAAAAGTGGATACTCGTAAAGTTCCCAGCTTCGGAAACTCATGGCGATCGTTGGATCAGTAGCGATGAAATTAAGCATTCGAATTTTCTCCAAGTCCGAAACTTTGACGTATGGAATTAACCATTCAATTTTGCTAATGGTTAGCTTGTATTGTTCTTCGTTCGCAGCAAGCTGTGTGATTACGTTGACGTCGGTGTTAGCTCGCAGAATAATGAGTTCATGTTTTGCATTGACGATAACTCGTTGATAATCTTCAGCAAATCCGAAGATGAAATTCAGTGGAATGCATATGTCAAAATATCCATTGTTGTTAGTTATATGTCTTGTGTCGTCAACAATCCATCCAGCATTTTCCATCATATCCTTTTGAGTAGGAGTTTGTGCAATGTAGACCTTCATCGTTGTTGTGAGACTGACATTCTTGACTCTTTCGATCTCTACAGCATTCAACTCATACCGCATTTCTTCAAACATGTGGCAGATGCCATTGTTCACAATCGATGTATGAGCAACATCAGTTCCATCTGCTTTTGTCAATCTTCCTTGTATATGCAGCGAACTTTTGCTAGGCAGTATATATGAATCCTGGTTTTGTACGCTGATGCGAATCTCATCGTTGTTGTTGAATGTTGATGAAGCATATGGCTGGTGCGCGTGTATTTCATATTGCGCTATTGACTCGTCGAAGATGACTTTTTTCTCGATAGATGACATTGTATCAGGCAGATGAAGCAGCAGAAAATTTTACTCTTAAACCGAGACTTTTCAGGAACTGCACGTTTTGCGGTGTTAGCACTTTGAGTGGTTTGTACCGACTGATGATTCTTGGACGTGCTGTGTGACTTTTATAGTCTCCATAGACGATTCCCATTATTCACTTTTCACATGAAGTCTGATAGTGATGACTTCTCCTCGAAAATTCACCAACTTGCCGTCTTGATCCACAATACGTAGCTGGAGATGATGTATTGCCTGTACGGTGATCGGATGATAAATGACGTGAGTTGGTAGTTCGATGATCTTATATCCTGGTGGCACCACGGGAAAAAACTCATGAATAGTGTGCACTTTCTTCTCGTTTATATACGCTCCTGTAGTGATGTTACACTCGACACGTAAGGCGTTGATACTGAGTATTCTCACGGGAAATTGTGATTCATGTTCCACGTCAGCAGCAATGACTACCTGATCAAAACCTAATATTTTTCCGATAGAATCTTTTGGTCGAAAATCTATCGGTCGATTACATTTAATTTCACTACGCAGCGTGCTACTATTCGCCCGTAACTGGAGCTCGATACTTGGTGGCAGCACTTTTTTCAAATAACGCTCAATGTTCTCCAACTCATAACTTCCCGAGGGTATAGTTATCACTTTATCGTCAACATAGAATTTATTGTTGCCGACGTCGATGTTGGGGATTGAATTGAAAGTCAGCAACTCGACTAATTCCAATGAATACTTTTTTTGAGGTGACAATTCGATCGGGGGAAAGTAATTAGTCTCCAATACAGATGACGTGCCAGAGAGTGTCAATGTCAATGTATCCGCCATGACTGCTGATTGTAGACTGATACACATTCACACACCATCGATGCTTTTATCGAGTAAAAACTTGAGACACAAGTGTCCACAGATAATTTGATTATAGTTTTGATACTGATCACGATTGTATTGAATTATGCTACCGACACCGAAATAGTCTACAAGTTCGCGAGGTGGTTGTAGATTGCCAAAGCTATCAAAATACATGATTTTATTGTCCGTTTTCTTGTAGGCGACCCAATGAGTTCCATGACTATTTTTACTATCCAAATTAATAATGGCAGCTTCAACTCTCCTGGGTCCATTTTTCGGTAAATCATTTCTCATGTACACACCTCGAAAATGTGGAATTTTTAACAATTTTGCATATTTCAACAAATCTACGTTGCTGAGTGCTCGGCGCAGTAGCTCTATACGTTTTTTAAATGCAGTCTCATGCCAGTTCCCCATGGTTTTAAATACAATCCTTTTTCCACGGCGATTGATTCCATTTTGAGGTTATGACGTTTTGATTCCTCCAATTGACGCTTCGCAGCTTTCGCATCGTTGATAGCTTTAGCGATGCTTGCAGTGCCACCTGCTAACGCTCCTGTGGCACTCAATCCAGCAAAGATTGGTAGTAAAACTGCTGGTAAAATACCTCCAATTTTGTTTGGTACGGGAAGTACACGAGGTACTCGAACATTCTTCTTTCCTCCAGCTTCTTTCACAGCTGCTCGTGCTTCTTTCAAAGTAAATTGTACAGAGCCAGTAGCTTTAGCTGCTACTTTCGCTGCATCGATGACTTTTCTCAAGGAAATCTTTTTCTTCTTTACCACTTTTCTGACTTTCTTCGCTACTTTCCTAGCTTTGTTTTTTAGTCCCATTCCGAGTTTTTTCTTCAGCCCCATAATGCTGGCTATACCAAGTGCTGCTGTTTTTTCACCAACTCCCGAATCCTTGGCAAAAACACGTTCGACTGCTCTTTTTGCGAGCAATTGATCAGCTTCGTGTCTAGATGCGAGATTTTCACGATTTTTTGAATAAGCTATATCGTGCTCCCTACACGCTGCGTCGAGTGGATTGATTCCACGATCCCCACGTGCTAACCTCTTAGTCAGCTTTGTGCCTGGACCGCAAAATTGATATCCAGGTATATGAAGTTCAACGAGGAGCTTGTTGATGATAGTGTTGACGAGACCTTGTCCTCTCACAGTCATTGCTTAACTGAGTTCGCGACTATAAATACCTCGTATTTATACTTTTTGTATCAAACGTTCGCGAACCATCATGGAATTTATACAGCAGAATGTAAAGTTACCTGTTGTTAACTTTGATAACGTGACTGAGAGGCAGGAAAAAATCAAACGTCATGGAAAGCTACTACCGAATACAGTTCGCGCTATCATCCGTGGACCTTCAAATTGTGGAAAAAATAACGCTCTGCTCTCACTTCTTACACATCCAAACAGATTGAGATTCGAGAACATCTACATTTACTCGAAATCACTCGAGCAGTCTAAATACAAGTACTTGGAAAAAATCATTGAACCGATCAAAGGAGTTGGATATTTCCCATGTAGCGACAACGAGCAAGTTGTCAGTCTGGGGGATGTTAAACCAAACTCTGTAATGATATTCGACGATGTGGCGTGTGAAAAACAAAACAATATACGAGCATATTTTTGTATGGGACGGCATCGTGATGTGGATAGTTTTTATCTCTGTCAAACATACGCACGCATTCCCAAACACTTGGTGCGAAATAATGCGAATATGCTCATACTGTTTCGTCAAGATGACATGAACTTGAAACATGTGTACAACGATCATGTCAACACTGACATGTCTTTCACACAATTTCGAGATTTATGCGCAGCATGTTGGAATGATAATTATGGTTTCATCGTCATTAACAAGGATAGTGAGCATGGACGTTACAGAAGAGGGTTTGATTGTTTCTATAAAATAAAGTGATTATACAAAATGATACCAGTATCGCCTTAACTCTGCTCAAAGATGGATCGTAGAGATGTACTACACCACATTGCACAAGCAAGCGAAGTCATCCGTCGCAAACATCGTCTGCTGAAACGTGGGAGAGCTGCTGTAGAGACGTCGGTGCGAGAAGTGTTCAAGCCAATTATTGATCCACTCCAGTCATTGACTAGAAAACGAATAAACCTGAAGATGGAATCAGTCAAAAAGGCGGAAACTAAAGAAGAATTACCTACAATGGAGGAGGATGAGGAAAAGAGCTTCAGTCAAACTATCGGTGATCAAACATTCTCACCAAGTATTGCCAGTTCTCCAGTTCCTGTTGACACTGTGAAGAAATACTTAAACATGTTGAAAAACAAGACTCAACAAAAGAATTTTGACATGCAGTATGGAGTACGATCATTGAAAAGCGGTTTGTTTATTGGAAACGCACCAATCAGTTTCACAGAAAACAACATTCAAGTGGGAACTGAGGAGTTTTAGAAAACACCAGGACTTATTGAACTGATATTCAAAAAAACACCAAACAGTTTGATTGTGAATAAAGTTGACGTGGAAAACTATAAGAAAATCATCCGTCGAACGAGTGCAGATAGAAAAAATTATCAACCTGACAGGAGTCTACGAGGTGGTAAAGATATGAAGTATCTCACATACATTGCTGACAAGAAAGTAGGTACATGTGTATATAACGTAGTCAATCGCGGACGTGACATCGATTATGTGCATTGGGATGATCCAAACGAGCTCGTTGATCGTTTGCGACTCATACTCGCGTCACAAGCTGCTGGCAACAACAGTCACATCAACGAAATCAACTCAATCATCGAAGAACTGAGAGAAGCTGAGATTTTATATTGAGGGGATTGCATTATACAACTTCATTCACGAGTGAGACAATGGCGAGTGTAGACGTTTTTGGAAAACACCTAACGAGAACTCAAGGACTTCGCGGCCCTCCAGGTGTTGGATTCCAATTGACCGCTGAGCAAAACTATGATTTGATGGGAAAAAGGTTATGCAACGTTGGCAAATCGATGGAAATGATGGATGCAGTGAACCTCGAAGAAGTAAATAGAATCGTTGGAGATGCGATTTAATCACTGAGATATGTGATTGGCATTGTGACTGACAATTTGACAAAATCGCTGGAATCCTTGAATGATATGTATCAAAAACATATGCTTGAATATTCGAAGCAGATTTATGTTATTCTACATCGTCAGCAACGCATTGAGGAAGTAGTACATATCACACCCGAAAAAAATGAGTTTAAATAAAAGCAAGTATACAAACGCATCACCTTCATTACCAATCCAGACATTGTAAGGATGGATGCGAAAGAAGCTCTTGTAGAAGAGCTCCATAAGCCTGCAAGGAAAAATTATCGACGACGTCATGTGGATATGCGTGGAATTGATGAAACTTGGCAAGCTGATCTCGTCGATATGTCCACTTATGCTGACAAAGGCTACAAGTTCCTGCTCACCGTCATCGATGTCTTCTCCAAGTATGCATGGGCTGTTCCTGTGAAATCTAAAAATGGTCCTGACGTCACCGCTGCTATGAAGACCACGCTCAAAGATCGTCAACCCAAGAATCTACACGTCGATCAAGGCAAAGAGTTTTACAACAAGGACTTCAAGACGCTCATGAAGCAACATGGAATCAACATGTACTTTACATTCAGCGGCATGAAAGCATCCATCTGCGAACGTTTCAACCGCACTTTGAAAAGCAAGATGTGGAAAAGATTCTCACTCCAAGGACATTACAAATGGATTGACATTCTACCTGAATTGATGTCAAGCTACAACGCTACTAAACATCGTACTATCAAGATGAAGCCAAAAGATGTTACTGCATCTGATGAAAAACGTTTGCTCCGTGAAATTTATCATACCAAGGATCAGAAAGAGAAGCATAAATTTAATATTGGTGACAAAGTCCGGATCAGCAAGTATAAACATGTCTTCGAGAAAGGATACACACCCAATTGGACAACGGAAATATTTTCCATAGTTGCTGTGAAACCATCGCATCCAACGACGTACAAACTCAAAGATTACCAAGATCAACCCATCGATGGAAGATTTTACACCGAGGAACTCGCTAAAATGAAACATCCTGATGTATATCTCGTGGAGAAAGTGTTACGAAAGCGTGGAAACAAACTATATGTAAAATGGTTGGGATTCGATAATACCCACAATAGTTGGATTAATAAAACAGACATGTAGATAAAAAATTTTTTTATTCATTTCCGCACCACCAGAGCCCACATGGGGTGGTAGAATATGTGGCGCGTTTTTGGTAACATGGTATCCCCAGTAGGCCTAATCCACGATAGTTGCATTATTTAATGCAACTGACTGTACATATTTATATTTGCGTACATATTTACATATATATATATTATTCATATGAACGCAGACATAAACGCTCGTTTATTTACAAACATAATCTATTCGAGCTCCATTAATTCAGGTATTTTGTAATGGCCGTGTGCCAAAGTGTCCGTTGTATCTGACAAAATAAAACGTTTGTCATCAAACGGATTTAACGCGAGTTTATTTTGCTCGATTGTCTGGATTTCATGGAGGTGTGAACGAAACAGTCGTTGGGAGCAGAATTTTGTAACTTCGTTCTTCAAACAATATACATAGTCCATGAAATCCAGCGTTTTCGCGACAACTGACATTTTGACACCTTTGGCTCTCTTAATTCTATCCTCGCCTTTAACACGTAAACTATACATTTTACTTTGTAGACCGACAAATTCTGTAATGATTTTCCCATTACACTCATCTTTCATGAGACCCACGACTTTTTTGTTGAGCTGTTGAATTCCAAATTGGTTGTCCGCGGGGGAATCTGAAGTATAGAAATGTTCTGCATGGTCCATCATCAACGTATATGGATTGAGATTTTGAATTTCGTAGATAAGACTATCACAATCAGTATCACAATTGTTCAACTTTTTAAAAAACATCATCTAGTAACGCGTCAAAATAACGATCACGGAAAAACTAATGTTTTTCAACCAAAAAAAAAAAACTAATCACTAAATACCACAACAATTGTTCAAAAGTACTATCAAACAACTAGTCAATAGAACTTTTGCGAGAGAACTAATGTTTGCCAAGTGCCACAGTATGCATCGCGCTACGGTGTCGCGCTATGGTGTCGGGCTATGGTGTCGCGCTATTGTGTCGCGCTACGGTGTCGCGCTACTGTGACCCGTGATGATTTCGCGTTATGGTTTGAAAGTGTAAACTTCGAAACGTTCTGAATCAGACTTCTGATCCCAGTTTGAAAATTCGCAACTTATATACTTTGAATTGATTCATTTCTTATTGAAATTTTATGCTTAATTATGTTTTCTATTCTTTGAATTTCCATATTGACTGATCCTTCTTTTTTTCCAAACTTTCAGATTTCATAGTTACGTAATAAACATTCAAGGTTCTATTTCATAATATATTTCTTATTTCATATTCTAATTTTCGGTACGTAAAATAGGCCAGGAGCAAATTAATGTTTCCTGTTCCATTAATTCAAAAGAAAAGCTGTCGTTTCTATTTCTTATATAACATTCGAAAAATAGATTACGTAATAGAATTTCAAAGTTATATTCGCATAATTTTTTCAACTGCTTGAAAACATGTTTTCTCTTCTTTGAATTTACATACTGTATGATACTTATTTTTTTCCAAACTTTTAGAGTCGTTAGTCATGTAATAAATATTCAAGGTTCTATTACATAATAAATTTCTTATTTCATATTATTATTTTTGACGTATGAAATACACTTAAAGCAATGTTATATTCAAATTTTATTGAATTTTAAATATAAGCCGCCGTTTCTACTTTTTATCTAACGCCTAAAGTGATAGATCACGTAACAGAATTTCGACGTAATATCAACGTAATTTAATTCACAGCAAAAAATAAATCAATGTTTTTTTCTCTAAAAATGAATGCGTTTAAACTTGATGGAAATTTTTCATCGAGAGTAACAGATCTGCGTAAGTGAATTTATAACGAATTTCGTAAAATTTGAATATGCTTTTAAGACTTCGCGGATGATATCATGGAAACAGTCTTTTATGACTATTCCGAACTTGGTCAATGTATTGACATATCTTATACCGTTTCCTGTTTTCTATCGTTGCATTCTTCAGCAACATAAATGGATTATCTTCGATTCTACTTTTACTTTCTTCTCGACACACGTGCTACATCGCATCACGTTGGATTGACGGAATATATTAATTTACTCGGCGTCTAGAAGGCAAGCGTTTGTTATCGAGACATTAATCGCTCTTTCAAAATACAATTGTTTTAAAAAGTGAACGCTCGCATCGATCGCTTTCCTTGAAAATCAGAAAAAGTGATTGAGGTAATAAGAGAACACGCTTCAAACTGATTTCGAAAGAACACAGACTTTTAGAAGTTGGACAAAACTATAATTCATGAATATGATGTGAGCAATCTTCTTTTTTCTAATTAGAAACTTTTGAGAGTGAGGAATTAGAGGTCATTTTTCGAAAGCATTAGACTGCCCTACAAAATTTGACTATATAAAGTGATGCTAGCTGAAATGAAATCAGTCACGGCTTTATCATGAGATTCGTGAGTAAACAAAACGTTACCCATGAAGTAGTGATGGGATATTATAAATTAAATTTAATCAGTCGACGTGAGTTTGCAGTCAGATTTGGACGAAGTTTGGCTGCAGTGAAAGTTTACCTTATGCAGAGGAGTTGTGAAGAAGGTGAAAATTTCAGCCAATGGTAAGTCGTTGTTTATTCAATTTTCAGTGTTCACAATTTTTTTTTGTCGATATTTTTTAATTATTGTGAATTGTTTAGGGGACAGTCGGGTAGAGAGGGAAGTGTTTAAATGATGCCACATAAAATGCAAAAGAATATTTTTTTTTTAATTTCAAAACTGTATCGTGGAGAGAAAGTTCATTGATTAAAAAAATATTAACATTTCCTGTCCAACCGACTTCCCGCTCCACCCGACTTTCCCCTACATATTGAGTATATGATTAAAAAACTTCATTTATATTGTTTAGAATTTTACTTTATAATAATGATTATTAATTATATTCGATGATTATTTATTCAATGAATGTGATTTTTAGAAATTGTCATTTAACAAGTTCTTTGTAATGATTCTTACAGGTATCGAGACACATTCAAAAACTTAGATCGAACGTTCCAAAAGACAGCCGTAGACGCATACTATATAGGAATGGAGGATACGAGTAGCACTGCAGCAGTTCATGGATGAAACAATTGCAGCTACAAGTCGGAAAGAGGATAGACATAATAAAGATGACATCCTAAGGAGGAGGTCCAAAAGAATAGAAAACAGGAAAAGCAAACAACCGTACAGGAAGTGTAATTGTTTTCACTAATTAAGATTATGTGAATTCGAAGAAAAAATGTAATTTCAAATAAATGATGTCACAATTGTTTAAAGAAATTGTTTTTTCATTAAAACGTTAAATCTCTCTATCCCTCTCAGATAATTTAATTTAAATATATACCGACCATCAATAAGATGTAAGTTATCGATAATGTCGACACCTACCTTAGCGACACTCAGTACATTATCGGCATCTACCTTACCAACACTCAGTACACCGGCGACTTGTTTTAACTTGTCGAGGTGACGTCATCACTTTCGAAACTGCGCAATAGATTTTCAAGGTCAAATAATCCTTGAAATACGGATGCGCGAGTGGTAGAGCGTCAGTCTTAAGAAAAATATTTATCAAGCAACATGGACTTCTCGAAGCTGAACAAAATAGCTCGTGTAGAGAATTTTCTGCCAACGCGTAAAATTATCGAGTTAGAACTCAATAAAAGTTACACCGTCACCAACATTCGCTCCGTTAAGACCAAGTATGGATCGAAATTCCTCATCACTCTGGATACGGAATTCGAGATTTTTCTCCCGGCAAGGCTTGGCAACTCATTACAAGAGGATTCGGATCAGCTTCAAAAACTTGTCGACGCTGTGAAGTCAGAGCTAACAGTCAGTTTCCCATTCTTTGGTGGTAAATTCAATGCTTGTGAGTTTTTGTAAGAACAATTGTAAAAAACTGAACAATAAAAATGGAGGAGCAATTAGCTGGTTGTGCTCCACAACAAAGGGCGGGGTGGGGCCCTTTGTAAAATGTACAATTTCTGTGTATTAATTTGCATGGGTATGTGTATGCGTGTGTGAGTGTGCGTGTAAGTGCTATCAACGTTCCGACTCTGGGGAAAAATACATCAAAGGTAAGTATTTCAATCTTGACGGAAAATAAAAAACTGGGAAAGTGATAAAAAATACATAAAAAATTTTATTCAAAGTTAGGCACGGGTGCTCTGAATAGAATAAAAATATTTCGATAGTCAAAAACAAGTCTCTGCACGCTCGATCATGACTACGAGAGTTTCCAATTTCTATTAGCATCTTCCTGTAAGTGTCGGAACGCTACCTTTTATCTAAAGCAACGACGAAAAATAAAAAATACAGATTTCTTAGGGATGAGTAATTCAGCCCGAAATAATGAATATCCGTAAAGTAATACGTAACATCCAAACACTTTTGTCGAATATTGTATGCTAGAAAAAACTTTTACGCACTAAAAATTATATCATCGTTTGTTTGTTTTTTTTTTTGAGTTTACCTTACATGAAATGTGAACATCTACGCGTGTCGAAATCTGTCGAATCGCGTATCTTTCAAAACTTTCCCTTCCGCTCCCACTACCACCTTACGTAAGTCCATCCGCCTACGTATTTGGATGACTCCCGAAAATGATCTAGTAGGCAACAGAGCTTCGACGTGAAAGGACGCGTGATCGTTCAAGCGTCCTGGAAACGGAAAGTAAGATGTAATAAGTTTAATGAAGATTGTGAGCGAAAAGAGTATTTCAGTTACGGGTGAAACAATTGAATTTCAAAAGAAAATAATGAATAAATTTCAATAGTTGTAAATAAATTGAGGCACTTAGAGCAAAATAAAAACTTGTGTAAGACAGATAGATATAAAAATACGCATTTTTTGTCTCACGCAAGTTTTTCTTTTGCTCTGAGCGCCTCTATTTAGATCAGTGTCTCTGAAGTCCCATAAGAGCCTATGTAATCCAAATTCATCGCTCTGTCTCTCTCTTCTGTCTCTTTTCTTTAGAGGAAGAAGCATAGGATTTCAAATTGAAACTAGCGCCTCCGTGGCTAACCCGTAAACTAATACTTGGGTAAGCTAGCCCGTGGAACTTCAGAGCCACTGATTTAGATCCGACCATTATGTAATTAAATGCAAAATATGTGTTTTTCTGAAATACGGGCGTGAGAGCGACTATGCCTAGCGCGATCATTGAGCGCGTTCCGCACTTTCGATGAAACGTCGATAGCTCATTACGATTCGTTCCAATCATCATAATTTTCGTCCTGAAACTTTTCAACAATGCCTTAACCAACTTCTTTGATGGAAGTCAACATCAATATAAAAAGACTTTTATGCACTTGGAAAAAAAGTAAAATCATATTGTACCGTTGTAGTGATAGACAAATTGATGTAATTTGATTTAAATTGCGTATTTTTTTGTTTTTTTATTTTTTTTTTTAATCTGTGAAGGTTTCTTCATTGAAACAATCTGTAACAATGTGAAATTGGTATACAGATGAATCTGTTACTTTTGCCATAACAGATTGATTCTGTATTTTTGTTGAGCATACGACCTGTAAAATCTAGTGACTCAAATTTAAGTTTTTTGAATCCCCCCCCCCTTCACACTTGTGTCCCGATTCTCCGTGTCTTTTGATCTAACCCCCGCCCCCTCCCTTCTCCCTAGAAGGTTACGAGGTTTATGAACGGCCCCTTAGGATACGGTGGCAGATTCGATTTGTCAAAAATAACAGATTGAATATATTTAAAAAAAAACAGATTAATCTGTCGCAAGATTTCAACAAATACAATCTGTTATTTTTAACAGATTTTCATTGTTACGATTTCATTTTTTTTTATCTGTTGCTGACGCGGATACAGGGGGGGGGGGGTGGGGTGTTTAGGGGGTTCAAACACCCCCCGAAATATTTGACACTACATTTAATATACAAAATAACATACAAGAAATTGTTGCATTCTACATGAATATTTTGAACCCCCCCCCCCAAAAAAAAAAAAATATTTTTCCGGATCCGCCTCTGATCTGTTGAATTCAACAGACTCAAATTAAGAGAGCAATAACATAGACCTGAAAAAGAACATAGACCCTCAAGAGATCGGGATTTTTTCCTTCCCGAGCGCACAAGTCATCCACATTCCAACGTCGACTTGTTTGTCGGACAGTCCGACGCAGGGCTCCTACACTCCTTTGTTAAAAAAAAGTTCCATAAAATTAGAAACGAGCCTGTGTGAAGATGTCGCTAGTATGAAATAAAAATTTTCTTTACCGACTTATTTCCATGTGTTATACATAATGTGTATGTATAGGTGCATAAATGTCCAACTGTAATACCGATCAAAGGGAGTCTGTGCCTAGGTGGCGTTGATTTCAGTGAAACTTTTTTTTACAAAGGAGTGTAGGAGCTCTGGTCCGACGAGCACCACGAGCACTGAAATGCAAAGCACAAAAGCAAAGACGATGGGATGGCTCGATGATATGGGCGGCGCTAGTGGCCGGGCATTCTTTTATCCGTGCCTCGTAGCCGCTTGGCCGGTTACCATAGTGGTGTACCAATGTGTACCTCGGACCGGTAACGCAAGTTGCTGACATGGTGAAATTCCTACAGGTGGCGCGCAAATCATGTCAAAAAACGCAGGATTTCTTTTTTATATAAAATCGTAAATAGGCATCTAATCACTGCCGAATCGCTTGAATAAGCAATGCTTCGCAAAAGTAGGGGCGTTTTCATAGTTTTCACCTTTTTCTGAAGCTTATACAACGAGATTTCGCGGTAACGAAAATTGGCGATTTTGCGCTAAAAATCGCTAATAATAGCGAATTTCGCCATTCCTTTGGCGCAGAATCCCCTCAAATTGTTCGATACCATACAATTTTTCCGCTTGAAAAAGCTTCTAATATTGATTTTCGCTTCACACGTTCGTCACACGTTCGTCACACGTTTAATGTGTGAAGCGCTTTGCCTGGGATATTGAGCTAATGGTTGTAACCATCGAATAGGAACAAATGCATTTTTTAATTCAGAAAGGGAAAATTTAAAGAAATTCCTGAAAAAAAATGTGGCCATCATGCCCCATGCTCCCCTTTATTTTGCTGATTGCCGATCATCATCTTTTTGATATAAAATAAGAAAGTCGAATAGAACTAATGTGTTGGAAGAATGGCTATTAAAATTTTGCGAAAAAAATTATTACACAAAACAAAAATCGTATAATCTTACAGCCGCGAATCCTTTGAAACAGCGCGGAACTCATTTTTTCTACCTTTGAAGGGGCTCCTACTCTTCTCTTGGTTAATTCAAGTACGAATATGCTCGTAGGAAAAAAGCAGAAATTTTCACATCTATACTTGTTACGTAATATACTATTTTTTGCAGTACGACAATAAATAAAAAAATCAAGAGAATACTCTGAAATGAAGAATTTACTTGCGCAAAATAATAAGTTTCGCGGGAAAAAAAATTCTACATTTTGGCGAAATTTCAAAAAAGTTAGAATTACTTGAGAAAAGTAATTAAATTTTGAAGTTTCTTTCAATTGGTACAAGCCCCTCAAGAGTAAGCAATTTCCTTAATCATCAGTAGCTCTTATGATGTTCAAAACAGTCCATTCTTATATTTTCAGAATTAAAAATTTTTATAGAATTTTGTAGTCAGACCTTCTAAAAAAGCACCGAATCACAAACTTAAAAACTTTAAAACCTTTCTCTCTATGTCACAACCTCAATATTTTATTAATTACTCAAATAATTGTTAAGAAAGAATGTTCTTACTGTGCTTGAGTAAAAAAAAAAAAAAAAAAAAAATACTTTGATTTGTCATAAAAGTTTACTTTACGAACGAATTCTCACTTTCGAAAAAAGCAAGTCGTCACATAATTTTATACAAATTTTATGAGAGAAGTTATGGAAACATGAAAGGAAATATTAAGTTTCATAAAATCAAGAGAAGTCAAAATCACCGTCTGTTTATTAAAAAAAATAAAATACAGTATATAAAGAATTAAAAAAAATTTCACCTTAACCTTGTATTCATTCCTATTTTCAAAAACAAGCCGTTGTCTTTATCCTGTAAATGTTGCCGAAAAAGTTGTGCATGCTGCCAGTTGCTGCCTTGCTCCAAAATGGCGGTAAGACTGATTTTTTTGGCCCCATTTAATGCGTTGGTTTTGAAATTTGAAGGGTCTTGAATGGGGATAATTCTGCAAGAATCTTTTTCGTCGAAAAAACCTTCAATTTTCCAGTGAACTTTACCCTCATGAAAAGCAGCCCATTTTGCATTCAACGTCAGTGAATTCACGGAAATATTCGGATCCTCGCTTAGGAATGTCCACTGGAATGGAATAATCATCTAGTATTAAAATTGATTGTTTTTATGTTTTGAGGTGTCTAAGAAAGCCATGAAAAAAAATTGTTCAAGCCCTTTCAAGACGTACCGAAAAATATGATAAAGATTTTTCGAACGGATCTAATAATTTTGTAAATCCGCTATTAATTCTGAATGTTATAATTTCCAAAAAAATTTTATATCTCCGCATACTTTTATAATAGTTTAGAAAGCGACGCGAAATTTTTAGTGCTTTGGTTGATACATTTTCTCATCCACATGTAACTATGAATGCCAAGGTTTATCCTATTTGCTAGACAGTTCATTCGATGGCATAATTTTCTAATTTTTTTCTGGTTTTCTGGTAGTGTCATTTTTGTACTTTACCTTTACACGGCCGATTTTTGCTTCTGGCGATCTTGCTAAATAGACCATTTTCCAATCATGTTCAACTGTCCGAAAAACGCCGCCTTCAACTTCATCGAGGCCGGTTTTCCATTCGCTTCTTTTTTCTTCCGATTTTCCTTCGGCCGTTTCCACACACGAATCATATTCATCTCTCACACAAGAATAAGTGAGACTGAAAATTTGACAGTTTTTCGGAATGATCCAAGTGTGAGGAATGTGCTCGAGCTGAAAAAATAGTGCAATGTGCATTTATGTGTAACGAGGGAGAAAAATAGGCATTTACAGGTTTCAGAACAAGGAAAAATCAATGGCTTCTGTAGAGGTCAGTATCGGGTGCTGAAAAATCGATAGCTGGTACCATGATGTGAACATTTTTGAAGTATTGGTACTGGAACTTCGAAAAAAGTATATCGATCAGAAAGATATTTCAATCGTGAATATGTATATAAATGAAGAGAAAAATGAAAAGTGGAAGTTTTTCATAGAGAATCGAAAAGAGGATTTGCTTAAACAAAGAGAAAAATACAATGTAAAAGTTTTTATTGAAAAAGAGCGTCATAAATATATAGGTTTATCACAAAAAAGTTTATTCCGCGTTATCACAAAGTCCGGCAGGACTTTGCCGTCGCTTTTTAAAAATAAACAACTGAAAAAAAAAGTATTTCATTAGGTGCCAGCAATATACGGCCCTGACCCGAGCGAAGTCGTCTGGACTCATAACACACCGCAAGTAACTTCTCTCTCTCCTTCTTACTACAGCCGCGCGCTTCCTATGTCCCTTTCAAATCGGCGTTTTGCTTGTTTTCACTACGATCGCTGTACAATCAGTATACCTATACTTTGTCAAGACTACATGGCTCGGGAAAGGTTGGGTTCACTAAGGGCCCCGAACCCTGCCGAGCTTGCCCGACTGAGTCCGATGTCGCGCATTTCGCTCTGGCCATACATCGTGTCGGATATGGACGTGGAATTATATAAATGACGGCCACGCTTTTCATTAACATGAAATATATCTTTCCTTTCAAGTATGCACGTAAAATATTTCATCAAAACGGCCATTAGTTAGCGAAGGATATTTAAAAAAATAAATGTGGCGGAGCTACGTACTTTACAAAGTTAAGTTTATCGAAAGGATTATCAGTGTAATGGGTATAGTGTCTGCCTCGTAAACACGAAATCGACAATTCGATTCCCGGCGAAAGCAAATTTTTTTTTTTTTTAATGAAACACGAATATACTTAACTTTGATATAGTATTTGTATCTTTTTCATATTTTTACCATTCCCTTTATCGAAAAATGACATAATTTTTATATAAAAGACTGTGTTATAACCGCATGAAAGCTAAATATGTATTCATTGTCTTTTTTTACACATGATAGAGTTTTTCGATAAAGGCATTTTCGTTAAAACCAAGAAAAATACAATTATTTAAGTACAGGGTCTATCCTATTCCCAGTGAAAAAAAAGACTCTCCGATATGCCTTATGAAATTAAAGACTTTTTTCCCTTTGCCATTTTACAAAAAACTCAAAATTAAAAAATTTATTTGAGCCAAAAATTTCCTCTCCCGAAGAGTGGGGGTCGAATTCACGGAAAAAAAATTTTCCAAATTTTCTTCATATTTTTCTGGGTAAGAATGTCCTTTGCCACATTCAACAAAACTCGAAATGAAAAAAGAAATTCGAGGAACAAATTGAAGAAATCTGATTGGTTGAAACTTGTTACCCGAATAACTTTTTTGATTTTGAGTTTTGTGAAAAGTGATAAGGGACTTTTTTTACTCAGAAAAATATAAAGAAAATTTAGAAAAAGTTTGTTTCCGTGAATCCGATTCCTACTCGTCGGGAGAGGGCATTTATTGTTTACATTTTTGGCTTAAATACCTTTTTTAATTTTGAGTTTTTCAAAAATGGCAAAAGGAAAAAAGTCTTTGAATATTATGAAGAATATCAGGTTTGTTTTTGGCACGGGGAATGTGATACACCCTGTATAGTTTTGTAAAATTCTGTTCAAAAAAGTTAAAAAAAAAACAAAAAAACAAAAAAAAAAATTGCCGCAGTAAGGAAACGAACCCGCAATCTCCGGGCGACTTTTACAACAAATGTATGCAAAATTAAAGATTTCTTAAGTCGCATTTCCTGCTTATGGTTTTCTGGGTCAGGGACAATAAATTTGGTGGTAACTTTGCGAAATGAATTTATATTAACTATGTATGAGCTTTAACACACTATGTCAAGAAATTAAATCGTTCACAAAAAATGCATATGCTGGGGGGAGAAGGGGTGGAGAGACCGGAATTCATTGATTTTTTATTGAAAGTAAAATTTTTTTCGGTTCGAAAAAGTTCTTTGGCGAAAATTAGAGGGTTGTTCGTGGACTATATAGGGACTATTCTTACTCTTCATGTAGTCTCTCAATCCCTGGCAATCAAACTTCAACTTTCGAAGGTTACACTGTGAGTGGATATTGTAATTGTGACGATTAAATCCTGCTGGGAACGATAATATCAAGTTGCACACACAATCTGGGGAGATTCTGCTGGGAATGATTTCACATATGGGTAACGGCAATAGACGTATTCTTGTGAGCGTATCGTGACGTTCAGGATCTTTTATACTTGTCACTAATAGATTTTAAAGTGCCTGCGAACATCCGTGTCCTCCCTATGGGAATTCGTATAATTCCCAAAAGTATACAAGCCGATTCTCAACGGAACCAAACGCATTCCGCTGCGTCACGCATACGTATCCTTCATAAAGGCAATTATATGCTCACGTCCAGAATCACGTAGAAAGTTGGAGTGTATTGTGCTCATTGCAATATCCACTCCACAGTGTATAATTAAGTTCAAGTTGGGTTGTAAATTTTTTTAGTGAAAAAAATGTGCCTTTTGTACGATATTTTTGTAAAGAATGGCATCGGTTCATCACGTTTGATTATTTATTGGCAAATTTAATCGTCAGAACTATTAATTTTGCCTTTCATTGTTATTTTTATTTTTTTTAATGGCTAGAATTTCTCAAGTGTACACGTATCTATGGATAGCTTATAATTTTTAAGAAAAAATATTAAAAATTAACGCATCCTACAACGTACAGAGTGTAAAAATGATTTTTTATTTACAATTAGTTATCTGCATCGTCTTTATAGTCTTATTGCGTTTTTAAAGTTTCAAGGAAATTCCAGCCATAAAAAAAGATAAAATAATAATTAAAAGGCAAAATTTACAGTTCTGACGGTTAAATTTGCCAATAAATAATCAAACATGAGTAACCGATGCCATTTATTGCAAAAATATCGTGCCCAAGGCCTATTTTTTTCACTTAAAAAATTTAAAACCTAACTTTAACCCAATTATAACCTTTGAAGGTTCAAGTTTGGTTGAAGATTGTTTGCCAGGGATGTAAAAACTATATAGGGGCAATGAGTTTCTGACTTAAATCTCAGCCAAAGATGGACAAAATTACCATCGGCTAATTACAAATTTTAAATTAGTGGTCACTCGGAAATTCTCTATTACTCAAATAATGTAATTTTATTACGTGTCATATTTGCAAGATTGATTATTATCGCAACTCGTTTATACAAGTTTTGAGAAAAAAGATTTATATGAAGTTTCGAACGTTTAAAATTTAACGATAAAAGAGAAATAAAGTATTCAAAAAGAAAAATTTACCTGTTGCTTTCAAGGAATTTTCAGTTGAAACAAAAAACTTTATGCTACCCAACAAAGTATTGAACACAATCCTCCCTTTGACTATAAATCAAAAATTTATGTAACTTTTCTTTTCGTTCTAATTTAAATGTTTTGGACTTCAGGTTCATGAAAAAATAGATTGTTTTTTAGATTGAAATGCCTTTCGTAGTTGTTTCGTACGTTGATTACGAATCTAGCTCTATCTGATGCTAGCGAATCTAGCATCAGATTAAAAGAATGTATTTGTTTAATCTTTTTTTGCACATTCATAGAACCGGTTTACTCCATTGTGGAAAAATTATTTGATCACTGATATAGCAACGCTGATATCATTGTTGTTTGTAGAAATCATTTGATCAACTTAACAGTAATATTTTGTATTATAGCTTGGTAGAAAATCGAAAATTAGCAAATACTCAAATATAGCTATAGGAATTTTTGATTTGTCATTATCTTTACTTTGTAATTTTTAAACAATGCTTCATGTTTTTGTCTAGTAATTCTCATAAAAAATACAATAGAAGTTCATGGAACAGCTTCAATTAAAAAAAAAAAAAATGATTCGTTTCGTTAAACTGGGAGAACTGAGAATTGAACATTCTTCGTTCTTGTTAGGTAAAAATGATTCCTGTTAAAACGAATGAAGGTGACAAGGAAAAATGACTACTCTGTGGACAGATAAGGTTTATGTTTCGGGGAAACTGTCTCTTCCAAAATATAACCTTTTCTGTCCACACATTTATCAATTTTCTGATTTTTGCTGATTTCTCCTGAACGCCTTCTTTTTTCCACGCAGGAACCATTTCTGTCGAAGGAGAAATGGTTCCGCTAGATTTCTCTCAGTCTAATAGGAAACAACTTTGTAGTCATTTTTATTGTTTAAAACAATTATTCCAGCATCTAAATAGTAATATTTAAGCTATTTTTTTCAATATAGCTTTGTTAACAGTCTTAAATCTTGAAGTACATCTGTCGACATATTTACTTTTGTGTCATTATTTGCATTCACCAATTTTTACTTTATGTTTTATATATTTAGGACCTTTATTTTTATACAAAAATTGAAAGAATATATGTCACAGTTTTAGTCAGTTGAAAAAATTATTCACAAGTAATACGAAGCAACTTATTATTGTTGTTTGTGTAAATGTTTCGTTTCAATAGTTATATTCTGAAAAAGTTTTTAAATTATAGCTTTGTTATTAATTAAAAATTATCGAACACGACTATTGACATTTTTTAATTTGTCGTTTTTTTCATTTGGAGTTTTTTGATTAATGCTCCATATATTTCTTAATAGTAATTTTTATAAGAAACGCCAAAGATATTCATAAAACACTTTTCATTGTTTTAAAAAAAAATTGTATGTTTGATTTATAAGTTTGTTTTATTGTTTGTTATTATATAGCATTACGGATAAATCATTTTATTTTAATGTAAAAAAATGATGCTCCTTAATTAACACAGCACACGAAATGATATCCCCCACCACCTCTCACCACTTACCACACACCTTGCCAATGTAAAGGCGGGCCGTCGCTTTTGTGTGCCAACAAAGCCATTTTTCCCCTGAAGAAACCTTTTGTTTCTTCTATTATAAAACTTTACTTTAAAATCACTCATACGAAGGTTGTGATATCTAACAATTCGTCGATTTTCAAATAAATATTGCTCAAATGAAAGATGTGATATCCACAACGTCGCGTCGATCTATTCTTGTATGATCAACTTCTTTTCTTTAAAAAAACAAAAAAAAATATTTTCAAAAAACAAGTTGACCGAAGTATTAGTATCATACCAGAAACTGATGTTGAAAGGCAAGCGACGGCCCGCTGCGAATACTGCTTTAAAACGGCCTTGCAAATTGATTATGATCATTTTTTCTAGACAAGAATGTATTTTTAATTATTTTCCGTTGTGATGACGCATAAAACCGAATGTGTTATATGAACATGATCACTGGACAGTAATGGCTAGTCTATTGTAATAGCAACTTAGTGTCTAGTTATTGCTTTATATTGATTTTTTAATTAATCGTTTCAGCCTTGTTAAATGTTGTGAATTTTCGGTAAATTTTTTCGCTTTAAATAATAATTTTTTCAGGTAGGCTAAACAAAACTTTAAAACTTGTTTGCTTGCACTAGATATTATCTTATCTTATCCTTTCCAAACTTGACCTTTCCTACTACTTAAGGTGCAAACTACATGTACCTTTTAGACTGTGATCCTCATAAGAAGTATATAATGATCCGAATTCCCATATAAAATATTTCAATCCGTATAAGGCCACTTAAAAAAAATTATTTGGATTTAATTTTATAATAAATTTTTCATACGGCCACCTGATAATAATTTCGCAATTCATAAAAGATTTACATTTACTATTACATTGCCTTAAAATGATTCGAAATATACTTTCTGAATTCCTGGAAATGAATTTTTATTCCTTGTTTGAGTGACAGAAGTTAAACTCGATATATAGTGAAAATTTACTCTAAGGAATCAATAGAGTATATAGAACTTTGATTAGGTACGCAGTTAGCTGGGTATTCATATTTATTGACCATCGATTGCACTTTGAACGTGCCTATAATATATTGTTATGACTTAAACCAATACCAGAACTCGCTATCCAATATATTATTTATAATTTGTTGAGCAATTGACGGAAACGGTTCCAAATATCAGCAACCGTGGAGTCTAGATTCTAAAAGTTCTAGCTACATGCATGCACATCAAAAAAATATATTCCATTTGACTAAAATTGTTATACCATCAAAACCGGAATAACATTTTTCTTATTGAAAAAAATACTCATGTAAAAGATTTCGATCCAAAAAGGACTATGTAAGCGTTTCTTTGATATTTTTCTGACAAGAGAAAAAATTATTGCTGTCTGTAGATGGTTGATGCAGGTGACTTGGCTAAAAGTGTTGAACGATTCGTTTTCATGAAAAAAATTTCAAGGCAAACGTGGTACCTTTTCATTCATAAAATTCTTATATTGTATACAATTAGCACTAATTATATATGACAATGTATAATTAGTATATATTGTACATAATTAGTAAATATTTTTACTAGAATTATTCTATTATTCTGCCTAATTTTCTATGAAAAATTTGACTAACACATATACACAACATTTTCGTCAAAAATAAGAGCAGCGCAAATGATTAAAAACCATTCCACTAAGTAAAATCGAATATTGTTTGGCCAGTCATTCAAGGTTCAATATCTGGTTTCCCGCATAAGCCATCAATTCCAACTTAAAAGCATCTGCAAGTATATTCATGTCTGAATTTCTCGACATTTCTTGCAACAGCACTTATCACAACGGAAAATAATTAAAAATACATTCTTGTCTAGAAAAAATGATCATAATCAATTTGCAAGGCCGTTTTAAAGCAGTATTCGCAGCGGGCCGTCGCTTGCCTTTCAACATCAGTTTCTGGTATGATACTAATACTTCGGTCAACTTGTTTTTTGAAAATATTTTTTTTTGTTTTTTCAAAGAAAAGAAGTTGATCATACAAGAATAGATCGACGCGACGTTGTGGATATCACATCTTTCATTTGAGCAATATTTATTTGAAAATCGACGAATTGTTAGATATCACAACCTTCGTATGAGTGATTTTAAAGTAAAGTTTTATAATAGAAGAAACAAAAGGTTTCTTCAGGGGAAAAATGGCTTTGTTGGCACACAAAAGCGACGGCCCGCCTTTACATTGGCAAGGTGTGTGGTAAGTGGTGAGAGGCGGCGGGGGTTATATTTACAGAAAACAACCTTACACGTACTTTTTCTCCGTTACTTATTTTCCTATATTTGAATCAGGAACTCCAAATGAAGCGTTTCATTGGTAACGCTGACGAAAAAGCGTGTATGGGTAAAAAGAGAAATACTGGCTCGGGTCAATTTTGTGAATTTATAATGGAATGAAATATTAAGTTTCTTACAAATTTTTCTCATAACTTTGTAGCATTCATTTTTATCATGCAAGTTAAAATTCTTTGGATAATATTTATTAATTTTTTTGGAATATTTTGATTAATATTTTTTCGGCTTTTCGAAGTCTAGTATTTCATTTTCATCATCAGAAAAGAAAAACAATTGTTTTTAAATACTTATGATGTTACAAAAAAGAAATTCTTAATTTGGAAAATCCAAGAAACCTTTTTTATTTTCGAAAAACGGTCCGTGTATCGTAATCTGACATTCAAACCTGAATAAAAACTTTGTAAATTATTATCTTGCATATTTGAATTTACCTCAAAGAATTATGTAACACATAGTACAAGGTCAGTAACTTCCGGATTTTGCTATCAGCTTCCCTGAATAAATTTTTTTCCTAAATTTCGTCTAATAGCGTAGTAAGTTTGTCAAAACTGCCAAAATTTTTATAATCCCTCTTCCGAAGTAATTGACTGTATTGTTAAAATTTTGATTTTTTAGCACATTTGATTTTATAAAACTCTAGTATCGAAGAATCATTCATTATCGGTGATGAAAATATCGATACTTTGAGTCCAAATGTCGGTGCTTAAAAGTATTATTCCTCTGATAAATATAATGCCTTGACAATAAAGTGTTTGGAGTCGTTTTCGATAAAATACAAATATGCATCTAATGTCATACTTTCATGGGTCTCGAAAGAAAGCTGCTTGTTTCGGTGGAACCTTAATTAAGTTAGTTCTTGCACTTAAAAGAAATTGAAGTTAGTCACACAGTCTTGCGTGACCAACTTCATTTAGTTCCGCAATTTTTGTTCGTAGATTTGGGAACATTGCAACTGTTTTTTTATATCTCGCTCAGCGTATGTAAATATGTAAATGTACGTAAACATGTTTACATGCACAGCCGTAGCTGCAGTTCACACATGTAATATTTTTTGTGAATTTACTTCTAATTTTTAAATGATATAAATATGTCGGAAATATTATCATTGCGTCTTTCAAAATGTGGCGTTGCCAAGCGTACCACTTTAGTTGCATGGTCCGTTGAAAAGTGACAGTTGTATTTTTTTTATCATAGCGGTCTATTAAGCCTAAGCTCGTTGAAATTTTTCGAGGTTGTTTTATATAATAATTGCACATCCGTGCCTGTTACGTGAAGTATTTTACGCCATAATAACCGAGAAGTCACGTCAAAAAGTCAGTTTTGAGGTTAAAATGGTGTAATAGTATATTGTGTAGCTAGGAGCAAAAACAGCCGATTTAGAACTCGTGTGAGGTGCGCATGATACTTTTTGCCTCGAAAACAGTAAAAATGAGCGTATCAAAACTTTTTCGACATGGCAAATGAAGTGTTGAAGGTCGACACGGAGGCTGGAGAAAATGACAGTCGGCAGAGGTAAGGGGGGGGGGGGTCCTTTTTGGCCTTCCGGGTTTCTAAGGAATCAAAAGAGCCCGCCTTTCACTTCATCGATTGTCATTTGTCGACAGTCTGCGTGTTGGCCTGAAATACCTCATTCGTTTATGTCGAAACTTGTTTTGAAACGCTCTTTTTCAGTGTTTGAGGGATAAAAAAGTCATTTTCAGTAATTTTTTCAGAATTAATTGTATAAAAGTTTTTGAAATATGAGCGGACATGAAAGATTCACCATATAGGTACGTGTTGATTTCAAAAAATTATAACTCAAATATCAGTGCGGCTAGCAATTATGAAATTTTTACCATAGATTAGGTACAACATCAAGATCAAATTCTCAAATTTTCATGAAAATCTATAGAAAATTGCCCAAGTGCAAGTACTACCTTAAATAATTTTTGTAACCGTGTGTTCCAGTTTCACTAGATATTCAGAATTTCGAAATCTATCCATATTTTTACATTCCAACTCAAGTTTCATAATTTCACAACTTACAAATTTCTAGATAAAAGAGTAATAATAGTCCGATAGATTGAAGATATTCAACTTAGACCTATAATTTGTAATAAACTTTATTTTGATAGATATGTATGTACGATTGAGCGCGTCGAATGTAACGCATTATATAAGAATACGTCGAGATATAATTTTTGAAGAATACCTTAGTTTCCTGCCTGGCCAATCTCCATGCCAGCGACCCAGAAGTACGCCCCTGGTAGTCTTTTTCTTCATCGTCACCTGGTTTTCTAGCTCCTGGTGGCGCGGGCAACATGCTCGCTAGCTCTAGGGCGCTTCTTTTGATGACGCAATTTCGGCGTGCTTCGCTGTAACCCAAAGTGTGTTGCCGCTCTTCATTGAGACTGGCAATGAGGCTCCTCAAGTCGGCCTCCGAGCAAAGCGTTCGTCGTTTCATCACCGCATTCTCATCCCGAGTGTACCGCCACGTTACATCTTGGACTTCGTCCTTCGAAAATGCAATCACGTAGCTCAACTTTTTCTTCCAGCCTTTTTCGTAAAGTAGCGGATTATCGAGCACGTTTTCGCAGGGATCCGCGTGTAGCCATTTATTGCACCCCACTGACCACACCTGCAGCACGAGTTATATCGTAATATTATTCCATCTGCTCTACAGCATGGGATTTGGTCTTCAAAAGTTTTTCAACACTCGCTATGTGATAAGTCGCTGAATTCCAAGTTTCGGTATAAATAGCTACTTTAATCGTAGGTTACATGGAGTACTTTGCGAAAAATCATATTTTTAAATTTTTGAGCAATTCACAAATGAAAATGATCAGGAACGTTTACTGTCGAACTACTTAGATTTATTATCAAAATTATCAAAAATCAAGTTTTACAGGGTTATCTTTAAGAGCAACTTAATTAAATGCTATCCTGCCTTTCAAATCAGATTCAGCAGTTTCAAATCAATCAAATTGACGACGTCTTCTTCGTATTGAGAGTCTCCGATTGTTGAAACCGTGAAAAAAAAAAAAATGAAAAACTAGAGGTGGAATTTTAGGTGAAACATAAGGTATTTTTATATGGCAGTGTACAACTGAAAAAATGTAAGAAAAAAGTTCAAGGATATCTTGTTAAACTTCAACAAACCCCGACGAATTTTCCAATAGCCAAGAATCTCTAAGGATTTTCTAAGCTCCAGAAATAACTTGGTAACGATACAGTAGACGAAACAAAAAAATGAGCCTTATTCAACGGCGTAGCTCCCAATAAAGCCGCAATTTCCGTAATGCAAACGCGGCGTGCTATTGTTGCCCGGAATCGTATTTGTATTTGTATTCCCGTGTGGTAAAAAGTGGTGAAAAATAGTGTACTTATTGGGGCATGCCCGGTGAAGTGGAACAGTCCGGGGCAGATTGCGATTCATTTTCCGAGGCTTTTTCCCGCCCGGCGGGGCTGACTTATCACCTTGTTACTATCGTTTCCGCACGGCCCCGGAGAATCTCCCGAGGATTCAACTTCAATAACACTGTTTCGATGCAATCTCGATTCCGCGCGGATACAAATATTCCGCCGGGGGGAAGGAAAAAATTAGCTCCCGAGTCGAAACGCTTTCCCGGGCTACACATTGAGATTTATGATAAACCGAGATGGAATTACATCTTTCTTTTACTACGACTCCCCAGACCGCATCCAGGGTTAAATGATAAATTATTTATGAATCGAGCTCGGCTCGGGGGCCCTTGATTCTCTCACTCGCATTCGTCGGAGTATAAATAACTAGTCATGCCGATCGCTGGTGTCTAAAAGATATCGTGGCAACTATTTCTTAGTGCATCTCCGCATTTCCAGTTCTTCAGTCTCAACTTCTATTATGTCGACGATTTTAGAATAATTTTACAACTTGAAAGCATTATTGGCTTGAATTTTTATACATTTGAGAGGAAATGAATAATTTTTTATTTTATTCCTCGGAAGTCCATTTACGAATTTCTTGAATTAAAGCATCTTTATATTTCTTCTAGTCTCTCATGGTTTTAAAAGCTTCAATTACCTCGGTCCATACATGATCAGTCTGATCGTGCACGAATCTCGCGTCGTAGCCTAGAGATCGGCATATCAATGTGAATGCATTAGCCCACTCGCCGCAGCGACCGCGCCTCGTTGACAGCAATGGTTCCGGGTCCGAATATCGAGGGAACTCAACTTCCTTTGCGCAACTGTCACACCTGAAAAATTGATCGACTTTTCTGCTGTTTCTTGCATTTTTCATTAACAACCAGATAGGAATTCAATCTCAATTACATTGAGGACCAGTGAAGAAAATATGATTTTTCATTTTTTTTTTGTTTATGAAAAAATCTGTACGAAAATTCAAATAATTTCGATAAGGAATCTGAATGTAGAAATCATATTCGTAAATTTGTGAATGAAAAAATATTTCTACATGTTCGGACGTAATTTTAACTAACTTTTATAATGTTTAAAGATTTCATATACTGGTTTTCATGCATTTTGAAAACTATTGGTAAATTTTCTTCATTTCAGAAATGTATGAAGCGCTTTTATACTTTTTTCATTTTTAGAGTAAACAGAATCATCGTTGATGTTTGAAAAATTCATTTAGTGTATTTTATTATTCACAAAATTTAAATTTTAAGTATTTTTAATAATTCAATTAGTAGTTCAATGCTTAGAAAGATATTTGCCAATAACTAGCATATTTTAAAATTCCCTTACAAATAACAGATACATAATATCGACAAATTTATTTTCGATTTTCATAATCTTCTTTGCATAGTCGCAGAAAGTTTGCTGAATTGCCTTATAATTGTTCGATGATTTAAAAAAATCAACTGTGACCGAATTCCCACAATTCTAGAGGATAAATTAAAAAATCAAAGTACAAAACTTTCGAGGCATGAAAATACACGAATATTTTTCAGAAATTACTAATTATAAAAATTTCTGTATGTTTCTCAGAGAAATTTTGGAAAATTTTCACAAATTTCGAAAAGTTTTTAATGTAATGGATTTTTAGACCTACCAAAAAAAAAACATAATTTTTTTTCATTCGAGTTTTACAGAATTTCATAGAGCATTCACAAACTTTTTCCAATTGGTTTTCCAATTAAAAATTTGACTTGAATTGTGAACATTGTAAATCTCAAAAACAATTGTTAACCACAAAAACAATTGTTAATCACGGAGTTCACGGAACAATTCTGAACTCGCAGCTAACTTCAGAGAGTTATACAAGATGGCCGCCACCATGAGGTCATCTCCTTTTTCTATTTAGGATAAATTTTAATGAAAGTCATGTGTATCGAAATATTTTCGAATCATTTACCATATTAGTAATTATTCCAATTTTTTTTCTAGAAATTGCAAGAATTATTTGAGATTTGTATTGATAAAATTTCTTCAAGCTACCACCACTTTCATAACTTTTCAAATAAACTACGGTAGTAGTTTACTACTTGCGAAGAATTGAACAAGAAATAAATATATGTCTCGAGTTTGAAATCTTTCATAAAAACGTTATTTTAGCAGTTTGACTTACGAATATTTTAACACATCAATTTCATTGAAAATTCTACATCAGTTTTGATGTTAAAAATCTTCGTCTTACACTCTCATCGAATGTTTGCTGAAATATTTGCGCACTTTTTGGTGATCTTGAAAAGTTGAACTAAGTAAAATCGTTTCCAATATACCAATGAGCAAAATGAGAATCAAAATGTTAAACTTTGTAGAAATCTTATTACACACATAAATATTGTTAGAAATTTTGATATCAGAAAAATGCTTTTATGTTGAGTGATAAAATTTTGATGAATGTGAAAAATACTTTTAACTAACAACCATTATATTTAAAAAGGCGAGTCATTTAAAAATTACAAGTGTATAGAATTTTTGGTGCGTTTGTATAGTGTTTTTCTAAAAATGTTAAAAATCTCAGAGTTTTAGGATTAACTGATCAAGTTTTCAAGCATTAGACGATATCAATGGCATAAATATGTTATAGAATACTCGATTTTGCAAGATCATCCATTCTTTCCTAAATGAAATCACACTTAAACATTAGAAATTTAACACAAAAAAAGCTTCGGAGCTCAGAAACTTCCAGAAGTGAAACTTCATAGAGTTGCATGATAATGGCACTTTTAAGAATAAAAATAAAAACGATTACTCAAAATTATTTTTGAAATGCCAATCCTCAAATTTAATCTTCGATAATGGATGAACAAAAATGTTCATTCCATGATCAAATCAACTCCCGTTTTACGGCGCTTTACACAATCTTCGCGTGGATATTTGATTTCGAATTGATGTTCTTTGCGCTACAGATTGAAACCCCGATGTTAATATTACACGAGATACTGTTATGTTTGCATAGAATATGTACCATTGTGAATGGAACACGCAATTCATAATGTACACGCGGGTAACGTGCAATTTCCCAACTTGAAAATCGCACTCGTTCGGAAATAAACAATTGGGAGTTGTTGAGGGAAATTTATCGGGACGTGGAATCACTTCATATTTTTCCACTTTCGATCCCAATTTTTCGTGAAATTCGGGATCGTGTTATCGTAAGGCCATACAAACGGTTCTTAAATGGAAATCGATAACGCGAGAGTGCGTTTGCACGGTGAATTTATGGATTTTGAATAACGCGAATTTATTGTTTTTCCAAGCGAATCTCATTTTTTCGACTTATATTTCAGTGCGTTCTGACGTATTCTAGTCTGGCGTGAGTTTTTTGATGAATTTTCAAACGACTGAAATGTCGCTTATGGTTATTCAGAAATTCACGGGAAGCTATAGGGGTCTAAGAAAGTGTTAATGATAGGAGAGAACTGAAAAATATGTACGATATTATGTATCCAATAATCTATATAAATACGTAAAAAAGACCCCTCATCTCCATAAAAATCACACAAAAACCATCATGGCTCACACCGCAGAATTATTATTTCTATTCGAGGGAATAAGAGAAGAACAAATTTAACTAATTGCAATTTTGAGACCCCTATTTTTCGATATAATGGTCTACGTACAGATTTAGGTTCTAGAATGTGTGACCTTAATGCAAAATTTTATGCCAACTATCCTCACAGTGAAACTTGGAAAATTTATTAGTTCCGAGATGCTTAGCTATTAAATGCTTCGATAGTTATCACAAGCATTTTTATGTACTCATTACGATATTACATTTGCATGATGTGCATGGAAAATTTGTTCATTAGGAAATTAAACTGTTTGAACTTTTGGGGAAATTGGAAAAAACTGATTGCGAATTGGAGGACTTTCATTGGGAGAGTAAACGTGAATTTGAGTAGATTCGAGGTAACGATTGGATTTCATGATGCGATGTAATACAAGCTTTTTCGTTGAGTTATTTTCACAGAGTTTTTTGGAACACCTTTGCAATATTCCGTGGAACTTTGATGTTATGTAATAAGAATGGAAGCAAAGCATTAAGATTGGGTTTTTTGCATCTAAACATACGTTCTCCTGAAATGGTAAGACTCTGCGATTCTTCGCTGCGTTGATTCAAAGGTGAGAATATTGAAATATTTAATGTTTGAACCGCAAATACATGAATAATAATTACGAAACAAATTTTACAATCGAGGAATTAGCAGAACCTTTAAGAAGGAAAGAAAATATTATAGACGCAGATGAACGATTTGTATAAACAAACAATACTTTTTAGTTCAATTGATATATTGGTAAATCCGAGCCAAAAATGAAAACACCAGATGTGTTGTGTTTGGAATGATATATTTTCTTTTTCCTTAGTTTTCGGCTACATATCAAGCTCTCATCAGAGATTTTAAAATGGTGTAATTCCGCTTCTTACATCGTACGTTCCAATTGTACGCCAGCCTCGGGCGGAGTAACATGACTCCCAGAAGTTTTGGTTGTTTGTGTGAAAAAGAGTATAATTTTGAAAATTAATATTGAAGATAAATTGATTTGAGAAGCGGAATTACACCATTTCGAAATCTCTGATAAGGGCTTGATATGTAGCCGAAAGCTAAGAAAAAAGACAATAATAAATCATTCAAAACACAACAAGTCTGGTGTTTTGATTTTTAGCTCAGATTTACCAATATATCAATTGAATTATCACACTTTACCGAGCATCGAGCAACGAGTGATACTTTTTAGTCTCAAAAATATATAAATCATAGAATAATTTGAACAGTAGGTAATAGAATTCGAAATTTTGTGTGTATTTTTTTATGTGATTATCACACTGACATCCGTATCTTGAAAAACATCAACAATTTTACTTCGATATTCAATGAGCGTTATTTTTCAGCTAATGAATTATGTTTCACAGAGACAAATTTGTTTACAATTTAAGTGATTTCTTGTTCAAATTAAGAGAAAAATTCT
The DNA here is from genome assembly GCA_028476575.1 of Platygaster robiniae. Classification (NCBI taxonomy): domain Eukaryota; kingdom Metazoa; phylum Arthropoda; class Insecta; order Hymenoptera; family Platygastridae; genus Platygaster; species Platygaster robiniae. Next base: position 10,948,772 of record CM052023.1, on the reverse strand, counting down.
CGATTTTCCCGCTTTAACTTTTCAAATGTTGAATTTTCAAATGTTGAGAATTTCAGTGTTTCAAAACAAAAGTTTAAAATAAAGGAATTCGGTCACAGGTTTTGACAGTCGTTGTGTTCAAAGTTTTTCTAAAATCTCAGTTTTAGATCATGATTTTTTCAGGCTATAAATAAAACCACGATTTAATTTCCTTCCAGAAAACGCTAGTTTTTCGAAGGTTTTTCTTAATTTACTCAGATCATGTTACGAAATTTGGAGTATTATTCTAGAGTACAAACCTACTTCGTAAGGTATATATTATGTTCCAAGTGCACAATTGTAACGCCTCTAGATATGCACAAACAACGTTTTGTTTACAAAGCGAAATCGAGCTACATCGAATACAAACATTTATCCGGTGCTCGTTTGAAACGAAGCAAAATGGGTTGGTGAATTGAAAAATCTGGTTTTAGTGTCTTTTGCGTTTCGTGCATAATTGGGAACTAATGAAAAAATAACGAGAAAAAAAAATTTTCCATGAACTTGTCGATCATATTATGGAGAGCTATTGCAGTTTCACGTATCAGTAGATTTCTGCATGTTGTGTATTTTTCATCTGTTAAAAACGGTCTTTCTTTCTTATTAAACTAAGAAAATTTCACTGTCTCAAGATAAGGAGATTAGTTATATTAAGACCAGAGTTAAAAATATGATAATTAAATTAGAGAAAATAAAAATTTATGTTCGAAAAATGTAGGAATGGGGAATATCGGTACAAAGATACAAGAAAATATGAATTTTCGAAATTCTGTGAAAGCTAAAGTACTAGATGTAGATGAAAAAAACTCCCATGACTCCATTATCATTCAAGTTCTTCGAGCTGTTTTACGTTATAAAGCAATCATTCAATTATCTAAGAGTTTAATTCTACACTGAACTGATTTCATTTATTTTAAGATAATTACTTGTATATTTCTGTTCTTGAGATCCAGGGATCCGACGAAGGGGCCTGTCCAACAAAGGAAGCATTTGAAGTAGAACATTGAGAGCATGGTGGTTTATTCACCCATTGGAAGAATTCGCTCTTAAACCAATTCAAGAGCTCTAGGAGTAATAAATCCTCCATTGTGTAATCATTTTCTGGGACATTTTTGTCCGTTCTAGTGTCGTTCAATTTTGCGTTCCTTCGAGAAGAAAAAGCAACATTATTTTTAACTCCACGATGTTTCAAAATAAGAAACGTTTTTGTTGAAAACTTGATTGAATCTTAAACAATAGGTTCAAAATAAATAGATAATTTTTCGCAGCCTACGTCTCTGCTGCAAAGTATCGTTCACAATAAGGACTTCTAGCCGATAAAAGTATTATAAAATCGACGAATGAGTTATTTACATATTGTAGTAATCAAAGTCCGTAAAAATAAAAAGGTCTAAATAGGTCCCTAGTTAAACAACTAGTCTTACAACGTTTGTAGACTCCAAATTTTGTAAAAAATTGAGATTTTAGATAACTATATTCAATGTCTTATAATAATTTGAAAATTTTCAACGAAAAAATAGTATATTTTGTACCGCGGACCTGAGGCGTGGCTTTTGTGCGAGGACCAATTTATCTGCCGAGGCGTAGCCGAGGCTGATAAATATATATATATAATATGGGGAATACGCCCATTTCCGATCGGCAAATGTTTCAGTCCCTGGAGGCACGTGCTGGAGCAATGCGTTAGTGCATGTATTTTTGCTTCAGTGCGTGTATTCAGGGAGTGAAGCGTTTGCCGGGCGGAAAAGGGCGTGTTCAATGCGGCCATACAGGTTCTCGAAGTACAACTTTTTTGCGTGTTTTGCAAAAAAAATGTTTTTCGAAAAGTCCTAGACAAAGTTACCGCGTATAACCTGAAAGAAGGATAAGCAAACCTTTGGAGGGCCCTCATTTTTTTGGTGGCCTCGATTTCTAGTCTTTGCAATGGCACTAATGCTCGTGCTTTGTTTTGTAATTTCGCGTCCTCGTAGCGGAGAACGCTTTTAGAGCTTTTTATGATGAATTCAAAAAAGGAGGGTTTAACGTGGAGGGGTTTGATCGGTGCGGACGTTGATGGCTTCGAGTTGCTTTCTTCCCTTTTCGGGCTGTTTTTCTCAATTTCAATTGGCTCCAACAATCTCTTCAATTCTTTTATTCCCGTGAGTGGTGCCTCGGGCGGTAGCAGAAATCCGTCGTCGTTCTGTTTTCGCAAGGAATAACGCCACGATTGGGTTATTAGGGAAATTAAACTTTGTACTTACATTTAGTCGATACTTTAAAGTGTTGAAATCACTGAATAACACTTAACTTTGTGAAAACTCAATAGCGTAAGAATACTTAATACTAAAATTAAAGTAATGCGCAGGAGCGGCAGAACGCAATTTTTTCGGTCGGGTAGTAATTGGGAATCAAGAAATGTGTGGAAAAAAAGGTTGATTATCAGATTTTTTTTTAATATGCTGTTCATTCTATTTAGAAACAATCAGATGGTTATCAAACTACTACAGATTTATTTGAAATTTTTGTAACGGATCACACTGAAACGTAGTTTTGAAAAGACGTTTTATTTTTTTTCCTAGTTTTGAAAGTGGCGAACATGTAGAATATGTTTGAAATTCGGAACATTTCAAAAAATTAGAAAAACAGAAAATTACATTGAATACCGATAATTGTGTATGGAATTGGATGTATTTGCAGAATTTTAGAAAATATAAATGAATTTTGTAGGTTATGAACATTCTCAAATTTTTCAAAAATACAGATGATGTTTTTTCATTTTTTAAATCAAAATCTAAAAAACTTAAAGAGTATTGAAACATTACAAAAAATCCTAATGAGGTGGAGGAATTTTTGAAAATTGAGGAAGTTTTAAATAGTATTTATAATGTCTGCAGTTCTTGAAATTATGAAAAAAAATTGGCGAAATGTGGAGATTGTCCATATTAATTGAAAATGTATTAAATTTGTAGAATTTCAGGAAATGCTCAAAACTTATGTAGATTGTGGAAAATATTTATAATTGCGTAGAATTACAGAAACAGTCATACCCTTGAAAATATGAAAATTAAAGAATGTTTCAATATTTAATGATTATGAATATTTACAAGATTTGCAATAAAAAAAACTAGAATATAAAACGAGGATGATTAATTTTGTGAAATGCGTAAGGTTTTTACGAATTAAGTAAAACTACACTTCATGAATTTGTCCATTTCCGTGTGAGTAGTTTTAGATATTTTATTTATCCGATATTTTTTAGGTGAGTAGTACTGCCTACCATCCCTATATTTTCTACCTTCCCTGCATGGAGAGAAAAGTTTGGTTCCAAAACCAAAGTTTGAGTTGATTCCTGACCAACCAAAGGTTTATATCTCATAACCTGTTTTGGTCACGACTACTGAAATTTTGTTCGTGAAATTGAATATTCATGGTCATAAAAAATACTTGCTTGCACAACTAAAACCTTGGTTGTCAAAATCAAACATTTGGTTTGTCCATATTTAACCAGATCTTTAGTAGCTTTAATTAAACATTTCTTCAAGTGTTGTCCAACATTTCTTAAAGCTTAATTTCCTTTAGGCTAATATGAAAAAATCTCTCAAAATTTATAGTCAATTAATCTCAATTATTCTGGAATTGAAAATAAGGCAGACGAATTCTATTGCATCTGTCTGATAAAAAATTATGATAAAATAGCCACAAACGTTAAATTTTCTCTAATAGTCGAAAATGCATGCAATACAGAGAGTCAAAAACAGCGTGAAGTCACTTTTCATTCATATTTCGTACAGGTAGTGACGTAACAGCATTCTTTGAACCTCTGCATGTGTTTGAGTTTTCAATTATTTGAGAAAAGTTTTTTTGTATTGAATATTAGATTTCTACCAGATAAACTAAAAAGAATTTCCAGAAATTTCGATCAATGTTGCCTTTCGCCAATTATTTGTTACATTTTTTGATTTTGGTTACTAATAATTGAATGACTGGCGTCCAAAAGGGGGTAACCCACTTTTCAATAAGGTGCAATTTTATAGGAAACGCAAGAGAAAAAAAGACTTATTGAAATGTGGGTTACCCCTTTTTGGACGCAATCCATTCAATTATTGTTCATTGTTGTATTTATAAAATTACATATTTAAAGTTAAAATGATCCTGAATGTTCTCATCTGAAACATGAGTACGTTACCTCGATAAATCCAGCTACGAAGAGACATTCGATCGCCCCTAAAGTTGGTAAAAGCTTATTCATTACCAGGGGATTGTTCAATCGAATTTTTCGGAACTTTGCATCGTTGGGATGTTTCAACACATTGTCGCATAACTTGAGCAGAATTCGGCGGGCTTCGAGCTCCAGGCCTTTCTCATTTTGGCCGAGTTGCAAAATGCACTGTTCGAAATCGCCTTCCATTTTTTTTATTTGGAAAACGAGAATTCTATGAAAATAATAACACCTTGTTAAGCTACGCATTTATTGAAAAAAAAAAAAAAAAAAAAAACACGCGGCCAATTTTTACTGGCGCTAACTTAACATATTGCATTCTTCACGAAGAATTTGTTCATAAAAAATGCATGAGAAAATCTTTCTCTTTTTGAGTAAAAGCATTTTTGTTAATACAACACACTTTTCATGGAAATATTGTTTATTTTAAATTCATGGCATTTTTAACGAGTTCCCGCAAGGTACCTCATTTTCAGCATGTATAATTTAATAAGCATTTTTTAACAACTTTAACATAAAAAATTTCCAAGAGTACTTTTTACTTGAAAATAAAGTTAAGGGGGGAATCGCTTTTGTCAGGCAAAAAAAGGTCATTTTTCAACATTTTTTTATTCAAAAACGATAATAGATATCTGTGAAATTCTTTCTGTATCCGAAAGTTAATATCAAAAACTACTTAAGAGATTTTTCAAATTGCCGTACTATTCACCATAATTATTATTTACACAATTATTATCGATGCGTGCTCAGAACATGGGCAATTGGCGTGCACTCTCCCATCCACAATAATGATCTGTAACAGCGAAATAAAATTTTTTCTTTTTATTGAATGTTTAATCTATACCTTGACGTTTTTATAATTGTAGATTAACGAAAATTGCAAAAGTTATCAACATTTTTACATAAAATAACGATTTTTTAGAATTTTTTTACCTTTGACTGATGAAAAAAATTATTTGTTAATGAAAATTTAGTGTTTTTTCTTCGTCAAGGTGTGCAAAAACTAATTTTATAAAAAAGCTTTGCGTATGGTGTGCTTCGGATGTGTAGTTTTTACGCTATATTTCACGCCAACTTGAAAAATAGTGTTTTAAGAAAAACGCTCTTAAAGTTGTGTCATTGATAATTACAAACTTACTATTGCAAAAATTCTAATCTGCTATTCCAGGGCCAAACAAAATCTCTTCCTCTTCTATGTTCAATTCGTTTTTGTTCGTTTGAGCAATTTTTCTTTCATAACGAGCTTCTTTCGTTCTCTCATATGCTCTTACTTCTTGGCGCTTGATCCGACTTTGGTCTCTCTTTTCCACGTAATCTGTGCAAACTCGGCCGATGCCGATTCCAAGGTCCTTCATTATGGTCAAGATTGGTGAAAAACCTTCATTGTAAATGGCAACGGAAATATATGCGGCAATTTCAACTGTTTGAGGTCCACAATGGAGGTGCTTTGGAGTCATGCGCCAAAGCGACCCGTTAAAACTCTCATTTGCATTTTGAGTATACCCTCCTAAACATCGCTCTAGCAATTCATTCTTCGACAGTTCTTGATAAATTGGCAAAATATGCTTTGCTACGTCCTTGTCTAGTGCTTTTGGGTGGTGATAATTTTGTAAATTTTTGTCATGTTCTGAGATGCGATATTGGCACCGAGTTTCAGGCGCTGGTGGACAATTCGAGTGCTTCGGTTTCTTATCAGTTGAAGTCATATGATCGTAGGTCGCCATTATTGCATTTCTCATTTCTTTGACATTTATATCGCAATTTCTACGGATCGCTAAACCGTAATATCTGGTCAATTTTTTTTATCAGCGCATCAGTAAGTTTCCCTTTCCCGCCAAGTTTTTTTTCCTTTTTAATATTTCTCAATCTACTACCCATTCGTTTCTCAACGTTTCCTATGCATTCTTTTTTTTTTTACAATAAAATCGTCTCCGTAGGGTTTCATGTCAGAAATAGCCTTAAAAGTTTTCGAATCTCCGTCGCCAATGTAGTTTTATGTATCTCACACCAAATAAATCGTAAGATCTGAAAAACAGGAAAGCAAAATCGTTCTCGGGTAGTAACACACTGCTTTATAATTGACGTAGCGTTGTATTTTTTATTCAGAGTCTAATTGAAACTTATGTTGGAAAATATATAAATATAATTATACACAAAAAAAAAATGAATATGGATTTAGTTCTATATCAATATTATTGTATTTAAAAAAAAAATAAATATTTCAGTCAAGTTTTTTTATCGATCATGTTAAATTCGAATGGTTGTAAAACTATTATGACAACAAATTACCTTGAAAACATCTCCTTCATTGCATCCACCTCCATCTTTCCTGCAGAACCTTCGTGATTAATTCCACACGTCTTTTTATGTTCTTCGTACCACTCATTATACTCAGTAGTTCCTTCTTTCTTCTTCCCAATATTGCACGACTGGCACAAGCTACTTTTCACGACTAAATCCAAAACTTTTTTCGTGATCGATCCAATAAGCGTTGCGACGCCCAAGAGCGACGTGAAACCACGTTTTTTCCATGTTCCATCGCCGGAAACACTCAAATTTTCAGGTTTTACACCCCTAGCTTCATTTTCTGATTTTTCCTCGAAAATTGCTTTTACGCGCAAACGTTCGAAAAGGTTCTTAGAGATGGTGTGAATGTTGTTTACTATGGAGTAATACATGCTGTTGCTGATGCCTTGACTGAGGTCCATTATTCCGCAAAAAAGATTGATACCTTCCAAGCAAACTCCTAGTAATCGCATAGCTGTAACAATTCTTGTATTTATTTCGTAGCCACGTTGAACTTCATATGGGCCTGAAGGAATAGTTGATACACCACACTTGCACGAAACCGATAGTTTGAAACCCAAACCTCGATTCGTTGTTTCGCCAAAAACAACGTTTCCGCTACACTTTTTGCATGCCAGCATTTCGGAAAGAGCGTTAAAAACACTGAAGAATTCAATGATGCGATATGCTAGTGTATTGTTCGTCGCAGTTTCTTTTTTTGCACTCCGTAATTTTTTGGCGGATGTTGAAATTTCTCGGGAACTGTCCAAATTACGTTTTGGTGGACGTCTCTTTCGCGGTTTCGATGGACGATATGTATCGTATTTAGTTCCTTTAGTATCAGGCATTTTTAGAAAAGATCACGATCCTCGAAGCTTGAAAGTTCAATACTAACTGCTGGATATGAGCTTTGAAGGTTTTCAATTTTTTACTTTCGAAAGTGAATTCTTATCTATCATGACACTACATGTCTCGAATTCCAACAAAGGCTCGAACGAAAGTCATTTCCGGTAGTTAATTTGTCGGAAAATTTATCTCGGTTTTCGGTCGTGCACCTGCGCTTGGTATACGACCTTGGTAAATCTTACCTTAGATATTTAATCTTAGATATTTCCTAAAAGAAAGCAAGAAGCAAGCAGGTGAAGTCTGCACCCCAGCGGCTAGAACTGCAGTTCTAGCCGCTGCGTGCAGGCTCTCAGAAATTTGACCACCACATTCGCAATTGTCAATATTTTTTGATAAAACTTTACAAAACGATTCTTTAGTGCTATCGGCATCAATTAAAAAAAAAAAAAAAAAAAAATCGAATTTTTTGACCTAACAAAAACGAATCCCCTCTTAATGATAGTAGAATTTGTTCAAAATTCAAACATTATTCAAGCTTACATTTTACGATTTGATTTGAAATTGATTTGTTCAAATTTTTGAAAAACAATGGGTTCTCAACAAACGTATGATGATTTATTTTCATCTATGTGAAATCAACAGATTGTTCGTGAACGATTTCTTTGCGAAAAATACGCAATAAAAGTTTCTTATGTTGTTTTGATAAACAGTTGTTCACTTAGCTTTTTGTTTAACTCATGTTTTACAAAGTGATATTATTAAGGTAATAGTTATGAGCGTGTGAAAAAAATAAGGGAATACTTCTGAAAAAATTTTGATCTGTCAAATAAAGTCAAACGAATCTGTACGCTAAATTACGAGTATTATGTCTATTTTGTTTTTGGGGGAAAAATTCTAAAATATGCGTCAATTTACACGTGTTATTATAGAGAGAATCGGATTTTTGTGAATAACTCAAGAACGAGTGAGGGAATTTTTTTGAAACTTGGCCCGATTTAAAATTAAGCATTAAGAATCGAGTTTTTATTTATTTAACCCATTTCTACTATAAAGTAATTCCAAAAAATACTCACAAGTCACTTTCGACATGTCATTGCTTATTTTGACAGTTGACAACGTCCCGTTTTGCCGCGCCCGTTCGTTATTGTTTACCCGGTGTATTTATTGTATTTTTTAATGGCATAAGGAGGAAAAATTTCCGTGAGGGTTTTTTTCGAAAAAATATGTTTCCTGCAGTTTTTATAATTTATAATATTTGACAATCGAGTTCCGGTAGTACAATCATTAAATTTTTTGAATGTTGGGATTTGAAGGTTACACAACTTTTAGAGTTTAGAGTTACATACAGTTACATATCTTTCATGTTCGCATTAAATGTTTGAGAAATGGATTTGTGTGATTTTTGTGCAAGTCACTGAGGTTTAGATTTATTTTTCTTATACTTTTAGTTTTTTTTATAATTATTGGTTAGTATATATATACCCCGAAAAAACATTTTCAATATAAAATTTGGAGGTGAGAGCTCTAGCCCGAAAAAAATACCAAGAAAAAAACTAAATCTTTCGCAAGCTCTCCGTAAGGACTTATCTTCATTAGAATAATTTATGTTATAAAGTTATACATAAAAATGTTTCTCATACAGGTTTTAGACATCGAAATCACTACAGGATCAAACGTATCATTTCACTTTTAGTAAATCTGGACTCGAGCCTATCCAGTCACTCACCTGCCCGGCTTTATGATCTGCAATAGCGGCACATTGTAATTTTTGTAATCTTCATTATTCCAAAAGCACGACTCCTTTCCTCCCTTTTCTTCTGTTATGATATAAGTTACATTTACAATATAATCGTTGTCACTATGAATTGTTAATACAAAATTAGAAGTGCCTCCTAATTTCTATTCTCCTTTTCCTGTATTTGTCGTTATAAAAAAATTTTTTTTTTTATAATTATAAATTTTAAACGAATAATTCGAAAGCATCATCTCAATTTTCACCTTGCCTATGGCCAACAACTGTGATTTTGACTACTTATTGTTATTATGAATTTCAAATATTTCAAAAGCACCACCCCTTTCCTCCCCTTGCTTCTGTTTACTAGTATTTACGAGAACAATATTATTTCCATTGCTATTAATTTTGAAAATATATATATCAAAGGTATATACCACCTTATGCCTCCGCTAACTTCAGACTACCAGTTATTCGTTTTTGTCAATATTAGAAAAATTATCAAGAAACAGAAGTAATTCAAGGTTGGGAAATAATTATTTGTCAGAAAAATGGGGCAGGTGAGTGACTGGAAAAGCTCGAGTCCAGATTTACTAAAAGTGAAATGATACGTATGATCCTGTAGTGATTTCGATGTCTCAAACCTATATAAGAAACATTTTCATGTATAACCTTATAACATGAATTATTCTAATGAAGATTACCCCTTGCGGAGAGCATGCGAAAGATTTGGTTTTTTTTTGGTATTTTTTTCGGACTAGAGCTCTCGCCTCCAAATTTTACGTTGAAAATGTTTTTTTGGGACATATTGATATTTTTTGGTAAGCTGGCTACGTCATTTAACATCCGAAGTCATCTTACATTGATTGTCAATTATATAGGTAGTAAAATATTTTTTGTTTTATGATTTTTTATTTCTACATACATTTTGAAAATATATTTTTTTGCTGTAATTATTAAAAATCAATTTTTTTTATATCGTAATACATCTAAAAATTGTCATGGTCTTTTAGAAATTTTTTTAGCATTTTTATCAGAGTGCAGCTAGTATTTTTCTTCTATTATTATGTGTCAGTGAAATCCGTTTCTTTATCAACCATTTTTTATATTTTCAATAATCATATACAGTACAAGGTGTCCCAAAGTCCGCGGATCACACGAAAACCATAAATTCCTTATGAAATTCCAAGATACTTTTACTACTGCAATTTTTGAAAACTTTCAAAATTAATACAATTCTTAATAATTCCATTTCGTCCAATAACTCTAGGCGAAACGGGGCTTTTCATTCAAAGGACGCCTTCCCCTTCTTAGTCTACTATGAGCGGGAAACCGGACAGTTATTCATGAGTCACTGTCATAAACTCCCATCATTAGTAGTTTTCAGCTTCAAAGAATTTGAAAGACTTAAAAAAAAATTTTTTTCGAAATAATCGTTTTAGTCTATTTATTTTTTTCTGTCATAACACTTTTTCGTCAGACTGGCACTACTTACAATGCATTATTTTCTAAGCTTTTTTCTCGGAAATTTAGGAAGTCATTCTATCGCACGCCTCATTGCCACGAGGTTTCCCACTCCCAGTAAACTAAGAAGGAGAAGTTGACGAAGTTGTTCCTTGAATGAAAAGCCCCGCCTCGCCTAGACGTTATTGTACGAAATCAATAATAAAATAGAGTTATTGGACGAAATCAAATTATTCAAAACAACAATAATTATATTTCAGTGTCTTCCTTATCACTATTAGGTATTTTTTATTTTTTGCATAATTATATCTGTGGTTTCCCGCCATAACAGAGAAAGTCACTTCTGCCATAACGTTTAAAATTTTATCAGAATATAATGTAAAATGCGCTTTATGGCGGAACTGACTTTCTCTGTTATTGCGGGAAGCCACAGATATATTTCTTTGCTCAAATCTTCATTTCCGTAAGTTTTTTGTTTGTTTTTCGCATTCGTTGTTTCTACTTCCATTTTTTTAAATTTTGTGAATAATGGCAAGAACATCAATACTATCATCACTAAATTGATTTGAAAAACACTCAATTGCAGTTCTAATTTGATTCAATAACTTATTTATTCATTATTTTATTTCAAATTGAACCACGCCAAAAATTATGGAAAAATTAGAAAATGAAAAACTTTAATTTATTGATATGGATGCACAAGTTACGATTCTTCAGGAGAACTAACAATTTTATACTCTCAAAATCAAACAGTTCAAACACCAAATTACAAAAATATTATAATGTTTGTTGTTGTTAGGTTTTTTTTTTGTTGACTAACTTATATTTTAACAGTGGTCAATTAAACAGTAAATGAATTTTAGTACTGTATACATTAAAACTTGGTTTTCGAATCTTTCAATTCATTCGAAACTATGACGTATCGGATTTTTTTATGTTAGGTTGTTTTAATTATAAATTGTTAATTTTTTTTTTTTTTTTTGTATCACACATTTTTATGGATATATTTTCATCTGAAAAATTTCGTTGAATAATTTAACAATTCAATATTCTTATTATTTTTGATACATCAGCGAGTTTTTATGTTTGGAAACAATTAATATATAACAATTTATTTTTTTATTCATTTCTTAACAATGAATATAAATTGGTATTTATTGGTTTTCATTCTTATGAATAAAAATTGATACATCAGAAGTTTTTCTGCATGATTTTCGTCATGCATACCATGTAATCAGGAAATCAGAAAATGTCAATTTTCAATAGAATATATAATTATTCAGTAATACACTGGTATTGACAGAAAACTCTATTTTTTTACTCGGGATTTATGCTTTTCAACTTATTAAGAGCAGCGAAGGCATTAATATTTATTGTTTTCCCACAAAATTTTTGTTTTATTGTTTGACAAGCCACACACAAATATATGAATATTCATGATTTTTTCCGTCTTGAGACATAGTTTGTCAACAACCTCAACAACTTCAAAACAACTAAATTGCCAAATTGTCAAAACTGTCAAAATACTGATGCACCAAGTCTGTGCGTTACCTTAACCTTACAAATGGAAGTTGTACTCTTTACTGACGGACGATAGAATGAGAACACACTTCCATCGTGACAAAGGAAAATCTGGCGAAGAAATTTTACTCACAAAGTTTACTCACATAAAAATGCAAATTTGCAAGAAACAAATGTTAGATTGGGATTCCTTATGAATTCAGGATCTCAAATATATAAATGGTTAGCGGAATAAAGCTAAAATGAAAGTTGGAAAAGGAAAAAACTCCTTCGATGATGTCACGTTTTGGATAGTTTTTGTAAATATAGCTTGGCGGTCCAAGAGCCAAGAGCGTAGCGACTCGCTGGCGAGCCCTCACCTATAGCTGACTACCGCCAGCTATGACCACCTGAAGGATGTTTTGACATAATGCATTTTTTAGATAGACTTCTAGAATCCGATTCCCTAAGAATCGAAGTTTTAAGAATTAATAAATATAATAAAATGGATAATTTTTTTAAAGATATCTAAAATTTTATTTATTGCATGTATTTTATAGGATTTTGTGATGTTTTCTTGCATTTTAATAAATTTCCAGTATTTATGTGAAGCTTTGAATATTTGTCGAATTTGATGCTACAGTATTAAACATTTCCACGATTTTGTGTGTTTCAATTGATTTTCCAGAAAACAGTATCTTTTACACGGATTTCCAATAATTTTTGTTTGATTTTTTTTCGGATTTTTGTAGTACATATAAAATTAAAAGAAATTTCTGGTATGTATATTCCTAGAATTATATTTGCTAGAATTCCAAGTTTTATCAACTTTTACAAAAATTATTTCTAAATAGTTTTTGAGTATCTTCAAAGATTTCTAGTATTTTCCGCTTTTTATAAGCATTTATGAAACTCTGAAAGATTTTCTAGTATTTTTGTAGATTTATATAGATGTCGAGAATTGGATGTACTAGAATTAAAATGTTGATCGATTTACAGCAATTGTAAAGATTTTTAGGAAAATACCCTCTATACAGATTTTTAGGGTTCCACAGATTTTATCCTTTTCGTGTTTTCTCAGTACATTCATAGTTTCGATAGTCCATACAGAGGGGGTAGATTATGTAAAATTTATAAATATAAAAATTTGATGAAGTTTGTTTATTTAATAATATGATTTATTTATAAGATTTTATAGCGATTTTTAGTTTTTTTTTTTCAAACAGATTTCTAAGATTTATACAGGGCGTCGCAAAAACGGCGGTACAGAAAAAAATGAAGTTTCTTGCTAAATTCTAAGACGATTTTCTCTTTGAGATTTTCGAAAATTTGCAAAATTGACGGAGATACGATTTTTCGAAATTTCATTATTCTAGCCACTTAGAACGCGTCTTTAGGTGAAGCTGTATAATCCGGGAAAGTAGTCTTTTTTTCTGTACAGCCGACTTTGCGACTCCCTGTATGGATTGTTATATGATGCTCTGGAATCCCAAGTTTTATAGATTGTAGCTATACGTTCAAATTTTTCAGCAAACAGTTCATTTATAGAATAATTCTTGCGTTGTATTTCTTAAGAGTTTGTGTAAACCGTATATTTTCTTGTATTTTTACATATTTCTATGTAGATTCATAGAATTCGATGCTTCAGGTTTCAAAGTTATTTAGATTTTTAGTATTTTCGTAGATTCTAATTTTTTTGAATTATTGACCAGGTTTTAAGAATTTTTGAAATTTCGGTTTTCTACGTTATCTTAGCGAAACATTCAGGATGAGAAAAAAAAATTCTTCTGAAGCCAAGATGATTGTAATTTTTCGTTCAGTAAAATCAAGAATTTTGAATATTGTTTTACTTCTCATAGAGAACTTGAATGGAACCATTCGTTAATAGTATTTAAATTTTACAATAATTTTTTTTAATGACAAATTTACTTTGATACCTCATGATTTTTCCATTTCAAATAAGCAGTGTGATGATTTTTTCTCAACCACAGAACACGTGCGTTTGTATTTGTTGACAACTGTCGACAGCAAAAAACAACGAAAAATTCTCGGCGTTGCCAAAGCCCTACGAAATGAATTTGAAAACCGGGATAGCAAAAAAAAAAAAAAAAAAAAACAGTACGACTTTGACGGCTTTGAATTACCTTCATAGTCTTTCACTGCTCAAAGTACGTTACATTTTGCGCAAATAAGTTTTCTGTGATTGAATTCATAAAAATTTTGCATCTTCTTCGTGTGGGTTAAGCATAATTCTTCGCAACAAAGAAGATTATTAATGAAAGTTATCATGTTAAACAGCATAATTGACAATGGGTTGTATTTATTCCATACATACTTGAAAATAAGCTTTAAACAATTTGTTTGAAAATTGATGATGCTCGATTAATTTTCATGAAATTTTCAGATTCCAATGTTTAAATTAAAAATATTGAGGCTCAAATATAAATGAGAGGAAAAAATTGAATTTTTACGTTTTATGATTCTTAAATGAGTTGAAAGTCCTATTTGGACATATTTAATTGTACATGAAAAAATGTGATTCATCATGTCAATTTTATACACTTAAATAATTGTTTTGAGAATTCCGATGGCTTTTCGTAAGTAAATTTTAACACTGCTAAAATTCAATTTAAGAATTCATTCAAAAAAATTTGATATGGTTATTTTTAAAACTTCTAAATTTTAGAAAAGTAAATAAACGAATAATATTGAGGTGCGTCAAGCCATACACCCACTCCACCAATTTCAGAAACGAAAATGTGAAAATAGTGTGCTAATTATGTGTTAGTTATGTGCCAAAAAGAAAAATTATGTGCTACATTAGAAACCGAATTTTTAAATACTTCAAAGTGGGGAGTGCAGCTTGACGTTGAGCCACACCCACCTCTCTAGAAACAGTACAATAAAATGCTGTAAAAGTATCAACTTCTGCGTCATAATTATGTGCTTCAAGACTATATAAGGAAAAAGGCTTTAAACTAACAACATCACCATCAATTGGCATCATAAAATTTCTCACAATACAATCTCCGCACGGCAAGTCTGCACTATCAACCAAACGAAAACTAACGATGTTACCAAATGATTTTCGAATATTTCTATGACTCTCCATATTCATAAGCTTATTTTAAGCAAAAACAAATTTTGAAAATTTGTTAACGTTTATTAAACAATAAGTAGTTCATATTGCTCGAAAACAACAGTCTCAGTGATGAGAAAAGGTAGAAACCGTAGAGCTTCATTATTGTGTGTTTTTTCGTTAGTTTGATTAAAAGAACTTAATTATCGAGCGAAAACAATTTAATAAAAATGTCTAAAAAATGTGAATTTACCAATTAGTACTCGATTTCCCTCTATAACTGTGCTCTCAGTAAAAATAACAATCAAAATTGGAAGCACATAATCAATTCGTTTTATTTTCCGGTTAAACATGATGAGCACATTATTATCAAGCAAAAACACTTTATTCAAAATTTTTTTTAATCGTTAATTTAACAATGAATACCTTATTTCGTCATATAACAACACTCACAGTCGAAAAAACTAATGAAAATAGGTAGTGCATAATTATTTCGTCTTATTTTCCTGCTACACCTGATAAGCTTCCAATTTTCATTTGTTTTTTCGACTGTAAGTGTAGTTACATGGCGAAATCAGGTATTTATTGTTAAATTAACGATGTAAACAAATTTCGAATAAATGGTTTTCACTTGATAATTATGTGCTCGTCATGTTTAACAAGGAAACAGCACGAATTAATTATGTGCTTCTAATTTTCATTATTATCTTCAATTTAGAGCGTAGTTATAGGGCAAAATTAGGTAATTTTGTTAAATTAACGATGTAAACAAATTTTAAATAAATTGTTTTCGATGGTTAATAATATACACATCAGTAAATTCGGTCGAATTACTTTGGCGGGTTTTCAGGTACTGCCAAAGTATAAGAGGCCGGATACTTTACTCCATGTATTAGCACATGCACGAGTAAATGTGTGCGTAGCCAATGCGTGTTTTTGTTCACTCACTATCACCCAATGGCGTTCGCGCACTTAACAGGTCCGCCATTATTGACTATCTCGTCTACGCTGGTTGGTTCTTGACAAAACATCTGTTGAGCGCACAGTTCCGACAGAGGCGCTGTTACTCGCGCACAGCACACAGCGCAGCTCAGCGCAGCTGTCAAAGTTTATGCTCGTTCCGAGTGTTTCGATAATAATAGTAACCAATAACAATGCAACGCTCGTGCGTGCTTGCACGCAATGTGACGACCCAAAGATATAATAAAAATCTCGAAAACAAGCTATTTTTTCAATAATAAATTAACAAAATCGCGAGGTGAGACACAACAGTCAACGACTCTAGTCGTTTCAGATGCTCTCGGCTTTCCGCGCTTAGGCATCTCAATGCCGTATACTATATACTCACATTTGACTGTGCCGCCATAGAACCAGTAAATATATTTTAACAGATTTGTGGATCGATACTACACGGAAAAAAATTTATGGGATCATGTGCTAGAAAGTGCCTCAAAAATGACCATAATTTACTGGAATGGGTGGACAACATCAACTCACAGTATATATTTCAAAACATATGGTAAAAGGTAAAAATTGCTTGTGGGAATATTTACCGTGTTTCTACAGACTGTCAACAAAGATTCGCTGTTTTACCTACGCGATATCTTCGAAATTACCGAACGAACCTGGAAAATTGAAAAAAAAAAGCAAAAATTCTATTCAAAAATTCAAATTTACAGGTTATACTCTTAAACTTTAAAGTAAATAGAGATTTGGATATTTTCTATAATTTCCCTTAAAGCTGCAAATAGAATGGGTCTTCATAAAATCTAATATAGCACTGATGACATTCAAATAATAACCAATTCAATTTCAATTGGACGAAGCTTTACGAGTCGACGTTTTATTTCCGCTTGAAATTCATGTATTTTGTACCCTAAATCATTTTATTCGACAATAGTTTTTTATTTTGCAGCAGAAAATTTTTTTTCACCAGTTATACGGTATTTCTCTGAGGCCGTCCAAACTGACTTTTCAGTCTACTCAATGAAAATTTTTTTTCAAATCCTTACAACTTTAACAAATATTTATCGATTTTAATAATTTTCATGTCAAAATGTGTGGAAAAGTTCGAAATTTTCAATTATTTCAAAATTTTTGAGATACCTATACATCGCTTTGTTCAAATCGTGACAACGGAAAGACTGAAAAAATCTTCAAAATTCATATTCTCGGAATGCAATTTTTTTTTCGTGATGAATTTTTTTTTATGTTAGAACAATGTTTGAACTCCGTTTTGACAAATTTTGGAGTAACGAAAATTTTTTGTTTCAAAGATATGAATTTAAGAAGTTCAATTTCTCCGTGTAACATCATCTGAGTTTATCCATTTTTGTCTTGAATTCAATTTTCGCAGTCTCAAAATGACTTTTCTATTTCGAAAAGTTACAAAATACTATCTGTTAGGCAGTTTTGGTAAAATTTCATCTGAATGAAATAGAAAGAGTGCTGCTGAGAATCAACGAAATGCAAAAAATATCTTCAAGAAAGTCACGTAATTAGAAAAAAAGTATACATACAAATTAGCAATAAAAAATCGAACTCATAATCACAAATAACAACTCATAAATCTATGAAATTCTATCTATTTTTATTTGGATGTATTATTTATTATTAATACATTAAATGGATTTGATTTTACACCATTGTCAATTAGAAAATTCTACCTCATGCAGTTCGGGATTTGCAATGAATACGTGTATTTCTATTTTATATGAGGAACAGAAAAGCTTAGATAACAAACCATATGCAAAGAATATTTTATTGTAACAATTTAACAAGCTACTCGAAAGAAATTAGAGTCCACTCGCCCAAACTTTAAAATCAACAAATTTCACACAACTCAGTGGAGAAAATGCTCATTTTCTCCACTCCTCATTTTCGAAAATACGCATTTACTTCACTTCGTTGTGTAAAAAATATTTCTCAACTTGTGCAGAATGGCTTTTTTAGCGAATCCTGCAATCGTTGAGAAGTATACTATTCACTCATGTTGTCTCGTCCAAGCCATAAAAACATTACGAATCTTTCCGTAATTTTTAGTTTTTCAGTCATGCTTCTCTAGAATTTCTATTGCATACTCTTTTTGTATGTTTACAACGCTTTTTCAATTTTTCTCTGTAAATCTTCAATCATCTGACGTTGATACAGATTAATTCGATTTTTGTATGCAAGATTTTTATTTACCAAAAATTGATTTGTTGGATTTAATTTATTTTGAAGGTTCTTTAGTCGAAATAAAAGTCATTTTGAGACTGCGAAAATTGAATACAAGACAAAAATCGGTAAACTCAGATGATGTTACACGGAGAAATCGAACTTCTTCTTAAATTCATATCTTTGAAACAAAAAAATTTCGCTACTCCGAAATTTTTCAAAACAGAGTTCAAACATTGTTCTAACATACAAAAAAAAAAATTTATCACGGAAAAAATTGCATTTCGAGAAAATGAATTTTGAAAATTTTTACAGTCTTTACGTTGTCACGATTTGAACAAAGCGATACATAGGTATCTTAAAAATTTTGAAATAATTAAAAATTTTGAACTTTTCCACGCATTTTGACATGAAAATCATCAAAATCGGTAAATATTTTTTAAAGTTGTAAGGATTTGAAAAAATTTTTCATTGAGTAGACTGAAAAGTCAGTTTGGACGGCCTCAGAGAAATACCTTATAATTGGTGAAAAAAAATTTTCTGCTGCAAAATAAAAAACTATTGTCGAATAAAATGATTTAAGGTACAAAATGCATGAATTTCAAGCGAAAATAAAATGTCGACCTGTAAAGCTTCATCGAATCGAAATAGAATCGGTCCAATATAAATTTTTTGTATATGTTTCAAGTTTAGACAAACATCGTATATTTATCTAGAACAAAGTAATTCTAAAAAACACAAAATAATCATGACAATCGGCATAATATCATATATGTAATACTTCTATATGGCCAGCGTCCCATCTTCCCCTGTTGCAAAGGAGCATCGTGATAGAAAGAGAAAGGAATAAGATGACTCGCGTGGTACTCCGCATGCGCGACTCTCATACATATGCTCAGTTCATGGTATTGTTGCACGCATACTACGATATGCGTTCACGTATTAACTCCAGTCAACTCCTGTGCGAGAGAGAAACGAATCGTCTACGCTCTTCTTTTCCCGATGCGCTTCTCTCTCAAGCTGGCCATATATTAGTATTACATATATGCATAATATATCACAATGACAGATTAGCGATACGGTTACTGTAATCGTCGGTTACTGTTTAAATGAATCTGGTTCAAATTTATGAGAAAGAGATTTTTCTACTGAGGGTTTTTTCTATTCTGTATTGAAACTTTTTGATGGATACACTATATAATGGTTTAAATTTATTGAAAAAATCAACAATTCCAAAGGTTCACAAAGGAATGTTGAAAGTAATCCAAAAGTTTAAAACAAATCCTCGAGTTATAGAGTTCGTTTCAGAGTTCAAGTTAATACCTGAATTTAAGTAATTTGTATAACTCAAACGATTTTGCTGCAAGCCATGAAAATTTTTCCTAGTGAAATCCTGGAAACTTCGGTTTTCTTGCGGTCAGATTCGTGCTGAACTTGCATATTCATCATTAAATGAAGAGACGTTAAAGAACATATCAAAAATATTTTGTTTTTTACAAAAACAACTTATATCCCTATAAAAAAAATTAAAAAAAAGTTTAGCGGTTTCCCAGGTAGAAAAGATAGTTAGCTATTGTAGTTTATTATTTTAAAAAACTCAAACAAGGTACATTAGGAAAAATCATTTTCAATCTTAGCTGTAACGGAACATTCAAATCCTTATATTTAAAAAATTTTTTGTTACACAAATTTCTGATACCATAATGACAGGCTTTCATTATCGTTGGACATTGACGACTTTCGTTTACGAAAGATAATATTTAAAAATGATGATAAAAAGTTCATTAAAATAAGGTTCTGCAACATATGATACAAAAAAAAAAAAAAAAAATTTCCTCTCCAATCACTATCGATGTTACAACTATTCTGTTCATACTCAGTTTACGTCCAACTGACATTCAATGTCCTTCATAGGTACATTCGTTCGAGCTCCAAAGGATGTGTGGCATTTTGAGATGGTGTCGTGTAAGAGGAGTATTACATTAGAACTTTGCAGACAAGTTCAAAAAAGGCCCGACAACCCGCTTTGTTCTCTGTAATACTAACTTGTTACATTAATTACCTTAAAGCGTGAAGCATATATATTCTAAAAATTTAGATTCATATGCGTTTGTTTATAAAAACTTATCATAACATAATGCATCCAAATAGTTAAGAAAAAAATAATAAATAGAAGTTAAGCTATTTATGTAGAAATAAAAAATGACATTACTGTTTATAGGACATACAGAATAAGTTTCCTAATCATTATTACATTTGTACATATTTGCCCCATTACAAAAATTTGTTACCTGACAAAAATTGTACCAATCCTATTAGCAAAGGTTTTTGGATGACGATCCGATAAAATATATTAGGATTGGCATCAGATTATCATAATATTTTCACAGAACATTAATAAAATAGAAAATTGTTAGAAACTATATTTTGACTTTCTTCGCATCGAAAATCATTCTTCAAATGCTTGCAGTATATATAATGATTTCCGATAATTAATAACGTTTGCGCAGCAATTTTATGAAAAAATTACAATTTATATAGTAAATTCGATATAAAGTATCGGCAAATTATATAGACATAAAGCGGGTTGACGAGCCTTTTTTGAACTTGTCTCCAAAGTTCTAATGTTATACTCCTCTTAAACGACATCATCTCAAAATGCCACACATCATTTGGAGCACGAACGTATGTACCTGGGGACATTGAATGTCAGTTGGACATGAACTGAGCATGAACAGAATAGTTGTAACATCGATAGCAATTAGAGAAATGTGCCTGAAGTTCCAAATGTTAAAAATTAAACGAAAAAAATTTATAAGTTAATATAGAAGAAAAAAATTCTCCAGTTGCTTTTGAACAATTTATTAAGGTAACAGCAAACATAATGCTCCCCAAAAAAATATTTGCCACACTTCTTATCATGATAAAAAAAAAAGAATTCACATATTTTTTATTTTCGTTTATTTTAAACGTTTGGAACTTCAGGTACATATTGGAGAAGGAATTTTTATTTTTTGCATCATATGTTCCAGAACCTTATTTTAATGAGCTTTTTATCATCATTTTTTAATATTATCTCTTGTAAACAAAAGTCGTCAATGTCAAACGATAATGAAAGCTTGTCATTATGGTATCAGAAGTTCTTGTAACAAAAAACTTTTTAAATATAAGGATTTGAATGTTCCGTTACAGCTAAGATTGAAAATGATTTTTCTTAATGTACCTTGTTTGAGTTTTTTAAATAATAAACTACAATAGCTAACTATCTTTTCTACCTGGAAAACCGCTAAACATTTTTTTACTTTTTAAAATTTTTTTTATAGGGATCATGTTTAACAGGAAAATAGCACAAATTAATTATGTGCTTTCAATTTTTATTGTTATTTTTACTGAGAGCACAGTTATAGAGGGAAATCAAGTACTAATTGATAAATTCACATTTTTTAGACATTTTTATTAAGTTGTTTTCGCTCGAGAATTAAGTTCTTTTAATCAAACTAACGAAAAAACACAATAATGAAGCTCTACGAAAAAAAAGTTTTGTAAATGAAGCTCTTTTATTTGAAATATCAAATTGTTCACGTGATTTTAAAAAAATACAAAAGAAAAAATACGTGTCCTTTACACTTTCAAAGGAAAAATGGAATATTATGAAAAAATTTGTCAATCATGAAGAACTAGAATTATAATTAATAAATTAATATTATTAATTTATTATTTTAATGAATCAATAACAATAAATTTGAAAATAATTGCTGCTAAACAATAAATAAATAAGAGAAAAATTAAATTTTTTGCGTTTTTAGATTCAATATGACAAACATTATTTAAAAAATTTAAAAAAATAATTTTTTTGTCTTTTTTTGCCATTTGTGATGCCTAAAAACATCTGTTTTACTACAATGTTAAGAAGAAAATCTGCAAAAAAATTTCAAAATAAAAAAAGTACCGAACAAAAAGTTGTAATGTCCCAGTTACAATATTTCCCAATATTTATATTTTATCAATCAAAGACCCACTTTGTATATCATACAATCAATAATAGATTATCTTATCCATAGGGTTTCATCATATTTTTTACATAAAACTAGGCTATGGGTACATTAAGATAATAAAACAGTACTATAAAGAGAAGTGCGGGCGATAAGGCAGGAGAATAAAAATAACCATGTAATAGACAAGAACTCTTCCCAATAAAATATCAATTAACCTGTATTTAAAGACTTATTTTCCCTGTACCCAACGTCTAACAACCTGAGGAACCATCAGTGAACAGCAACCCATATTAAATTCGTCATCACCCCGACGAATGAACATTACAAAATTGGTGGAGGAGTTGGGATTTCGCTGTTCATAACTCTGTTGGAAAAGAATCGGGGACAATTCAAGTGGCGCGGGTTGCAGTGGACACCCACAACATCCGGGAACATCTTGTATTCTGTATTCTACACCTGTATTCTTCATCTTGTATTCTACACCGTATTCTTCACCGTATTCTACACCTGTATTCTGCATCGTATATTTTGGAACTACCTGTATTCTGCGGCCTAAAGCTGATTTACATCATCCTGGCGAATTTCTTATAATTGGATTCTGCAATTTTCTCGTCTTCTAACGGAATCCACCACTTTTCTATTGAAGCCAATTAAGCAGTCGCCACGGTGTCTACTGATATCCACAATCGCCGGCAAGTTCAACAAACACCGGAGCTTCAGACACCCAGAAAAATCAACACTAGAACTATTTGCGTGTACTATCTTGGCTTGATCTCTTCAACCCATGCATCGATGATGGCGAACTTCTTATTTTTGTGAGTTTACGAAATTGAATCTATTTTTTTTTTTTTGACTCGTTATTTTATGCGCTTTATTTTTATTGTGGGAATTTACGGAATTGAAAATGGCTGGTGTTACTATTTCTATTGCGGAGAAAATGTTATCTAAATTTGATGGGAACCGTTCGAGATTATACGAGTTCATTGATAACGCGGATAAGGCTCTTTCAGTTGTAAAAGAGGAGGAAAAGGATTTTATTTTCAAAATAATTCAGACGAAAATTACTGATAATGCTAGGGCTTTGTTGAGAACTCGAGATTTCGAAAATTGGACTGGCCTACGCAGTCATTTAATAAGTACATATTCAGAGAGAAGGTCAACTGGGCAATGGCAACTAGAATTATCTTCGTGTAAACAAGGTGGAAAGGAAGGCGTTTTATCGTACTCGACGAGAATTGAAAACTTGTTACTCAAATTGACGAACAATTTAGATGAGGAAATATCTAAGGCAGAGCGTGCTGCTTGTGTCAAATTATTACAGAAACAGGCTTTAGATGTCTTTATAGTAGGGCTCCGGGATCAATTGAGAATTCTTGTCAAAACTCAGAACCCGGCTTCCTTAGAAGACGCGGTTCAGCTCGCTCTGGCCGAGGAGATCGAATCGAATTCACGTTTTGAGATTTCGAAATTCCAAGACCTAAATATTCGGACTAGACATTGTGAGATTTGCAATCGAACGAATCATTCTACTAGGCAATGTTATCATCGTGATTTTTCAGGAAATTTGGAAAGGGAGGGAAATTATTTAAAACCTCGAATTAAAAATGAACCAAACGTGAGACCTTTAGGTTCTCAACTGAAACGCGGGCGGGAAATCGTGAATTGCGCTTACTGTAAAAATGTAGGTCATCACATTTCAGAGTGTAGGAAACGGGAATATATTGAGAAATTGAAACGCGAGGGGACATTTCGTCCACAAAACTCTCGATCGGAGAATTTAAACTGCTTGACGTCCCCGGGAAATCGAGCCAACCCGAGGACAAGCGTGTCGATTTTGAAAGCTCACTCTCTGTGAATGCTGGCTCAACAACCTATGTTCTTTTAGACGCATTTCAAACGAATCATAGACAATTACCCTTTTTACTTGACACTGGTGCTGACGTTTCATTAATAAAATTGAATTTCTTGAAAGATTCCACGGGGGTTTTCGATGATTATAAACTTTCACTGACAGGACTTGCGAGTGAACCAATGGAAACTTTGGGATATTGTTATTTCGATATTTTGATTGATAATCACAAGTACACGTCTATTTTTCATATTGTTCGTGACGATTTTCCTCTAATGTTTGCTGGAATTCTGGGGAACGAGACTTTACGTAGACATAAAATGAGATGTAATTACAGGATGGATACTTTGGAAATTTCAAATCATTCAATTCAGTTGTATCATATTTCTAAGCCATTTATACCTCGAAACGAGATGGAAAGAAAATTACTTTCGAACGAATTTTGTCCTAAACGTGAATTGAAAGCAGGGGGTAAACTAAAAATTCCTGCTCGCTGTGAAATAATCGTACCAGTTAAGATTGTAAATTCAGATATTAACGAGGGAATTATTCCAAGAACTGAAATCACTGATGGGATTTATTTATCTGCTAGTTTTGTCAAAGTAAACGCGAATTCTCAAGCATTGACATCTATCTTAAATACTCGGGAGACAGAAGTAGAAATAGATATGCCGATTTTGGAACTTGAAGATATTGAAAAACCACCGGAATCTAGTTCGATCCTTAAAGTTGAAACGACGTTCGATCCAAAAAGAAATGAAAAACTTGAGGATTGTTTAAGACTTCACCATCTTAACAATGAGGAAACAAAATCAATTAAAGATTTATGTTTTGAATTCAATGACATTTTCTATCTTGATGGCGACACACTTACATGCACGAATACACTCCAACATGAAATATACACAAAAACAGAAACTCCTATCGCTGTGAGAACTTATCGTTATCCGGAGATATTGAAGGAAGAAGTGAAAAGACAAATTGACAAAATGCTTGAAGATAAAATAATCGAGCCATCTGAATCGCCATGGAATGCCCCTATATGGGTCGTGAAAAAGAAAAGAGATGCTTCAAACGAAGTGAAATGGCGAATTGTTGTTGATTATCGTCGTTTAAACGATGTGACAGTTGGGAGTTTCCAGCCCTTGCCGAATATTGAAACCGTGCTGGAAAGTTTGGGGAATGCAAAATATTATACCACACTTGATTTGACCTCTGCTTTTCATCAGGTGAAAATTCATCCTCGAGATGCACCGAAAACTGCATTTTCAGCCTTAGGGCGACATTTTCAGTTCAATAGAATGCCTATGGGTTTGAAAAATTCTCCCGCAACTCAGACTAGATTGATGTCTGCTGTTTTATCTGGGATTGAGGGAATTCGATGCCAGATTTATCTCGATGATATAATTGTTCATGCGGATACTTTGGAGAATCATTCATTACGATTAAGGGAGGTTTTTGAACGATTGAGACAGCATAATTTAAAACTTCAACCATGCAAATGTGAATTTTTGAAAGAAGAAGTTATGTATCTGGTTCACCTCATAACTCCAGGAGGTGTGAAACCTGATCCAGAGAAAGTGAAAGCTGTTTTGAATTTTCCAGTCCCTAAAACTCAAAAGGAAATAAAATCTTTTCTTGGTTTCACAGGATATTATAGACGGTTCATTAAAGATTTTAGTGATATTTCGAAGCCTTTGACTCTCTTATTAAAGAAAGATACCCCTTTTAACTGGACATCAGAACAACAAAGATCTTTTGAAAATTTGAGAAGTAAACTGATAGATGAACCTATTCTTCAATATCCCGATTTTAGTAAACCATTCACGATCACTACAGACGCGAGTCAGGTTGCCTTGGGTGCCGTTCTTTCTCAGGAGTTTAATGGAAAAGATTTACCAATAGCTTACGCCAGC
This sequence comes from Platygaster robiniae, assembly GCA_028476575.1. NCBI lineage: Eukaryota > Metazoa > Arthropoda > Insecta > Hymenoptera > Platygastridae > Platygaster > Platygaster robiniae. The sequence goes on along the minus strand of CM052023.1, from coordinate 10,922,733 downwards.
AAGACTTTAAACCGTCATGAGAGAAATTACCCTACGATTGATCGGGAATTATATGCCATTGTATACGGTGTCAAACATTTTAAACCATATGTTTATGGACGGGAATTTAAGATCACAAACCTTTGCAGTGGTTAAATAAAATGAAGGAACCATCTTCACGAATATTCAACTGGAGAGAAGAGTTGCAAGATTTTTCATTCACTATTGAATATAAACCTGGAAAGACGAATGTACAGGCAGACGCTTTGAGCAGAATCGTTTTTGACCCTGGAATAGAATCGAAGGAATCAACTGTCTTGTCATTGGACTCTAACTCTCTTATCGGGAATTATTCTGACTTTTTGAAAAAATTACAATCTACTGTGCTTTCTTACGATAAATTGGAGGAATTAGAGGAGTCGATTTTTTCAAGTAGTGATGATTACGCAGTTTGTATTTCCGCTGATCTGGAATTTGAAGGAAGCATAAATTCTGAAATAAAAGGGATGTTTAACCATATTGAGAAATTGAAAGAGCAAGAACCAAAAATGCATGAGGTTGTTTGCATCAATGAGCTGGAACGCGCTGTATTTTATCTTATCGTCAAAGAAAATTATTGGGACTCATGTGAATACAAATCTATTTTTGACACCTTTTGCACCTTGAGGAATTTACTTTTGGAAAAGGATATCAAGTCTATTAGTTTACCAAAATTTGGAAGTGGCTTCGATCAACTCAGATGGGATAAGATAAGATCAATATTACGATATATATTTCGAGGTACTGACATTAAAGTTCGAATTTTTTCTGACGTTATCGTCGAACCAGAAAAAGAAATGATTCCAGAGATTTTGAAAGAATTTCATTCAACTCCATTTTCTGGACATTCGGGTTTCCACAGGACTTATCAAAGAATTAAAGGTTATTATAAATGGAGAAATATGAAACAAGATATTCAGCAGTTTATAAAACATTGCACATCATGTCAAGAAAATAAAATTGTTCGGAAGAAAAATAAGAATCCTATGCAAATAACGACAACTTCATCGAAGGCTTTTGAAAGAATTGCTCTTGATGTAGTAGGACCACTTACGTTGACTGAAAATGGAAATAAATTTATAATTACAATGCAAGATGATCTGACGAAGTTTTCACAAGCTTATGCTGTTCCGAACCACGAGGCGATAACAGTTGCGGAAGTATTGACAAGGAATTTTATTTGTAAATTCGGAATTCCATCTTCTATTTTAACAGATCAGGGGAGCGATTTTATGTCCAAATTATTGAAGGAAATAGCGAAACTTTTTAGGATAAAACAACTGAGAACAACCGCTTATCATCCTCAAACTAACGGAGCGCTAGAAAGGAGTCACGCTACGCTTGCTGATTATCTTCGACATTTTGTCAATTTAGATCAAAATGATTGGGATTCCTGGTTAGATTTTGCTATGTTTACTTACAATTCTACACCTCACACATCTACCAAATTCACACCACATCAATTAGTTTTTGGAAATAAACCTGAGCTCCCATCGTCAATTCTTACAAACTCCGAATTCAAATACACTTATGATGATTATATAGATAATTTGCAGTTGAAACTTCAGAAATCTCGTGAAATAGCTCGTGACAATTTACTCGATTCAAAGGAGAAGAATAAGACGTACTATGATAGGAAAACGAAGAACGTTGTTTACAAAGCCGGGGATAAAGTCTATTTACAAAATGAACAGCCTTCTAGATCGAAGAAATTACGAAAGCCATACATTGGTCCTTTTTTAATCACGGAGATCAATTCGCCATCGAATATTACATTGAAAATGGGGAGAAAGGAACTTGTAGTACATAAAGATAGGATTAAACTAGCATACACTTCATAAGAAGTGATATTTTGCTTAAGAGGGGGGAGAGATAAATATTCACTTACTTTCATTAATTACAGGGTCTTTCAACTGGCGATAATATCTGCTCATGAAATTCGTTACTTAAACTTCACACCAGGGATATATTATGATCACTTAGGTGATTTGAAGCTCTACTCAGAAACGTTTCGATTGGTCACATATCTTGATTTGTCATACGTTGAAGAAAAAGTGAATCTTGTAGAAAATGGATATGAAATGGCAACGAAATATTGCAGCGAGAAACCCTCGTTTCCTTGCCAATATTCGCTAGAAATTTTAAAGGGACTTGTACCCGAATTTAAACGTAAGGAGGCATTATTAAAGACTTTATTGGGGGAGAACACTAGAGTTAAGAAGGGACTTATTAATGTTGTCGGGGCAGTAATTAAGAAATTGACAGGAAATCTCGATAACGACGATGCTGAATATTATGATTCTGAAATTACAAGGCTAGAGAAGGAGGAAATTGAGATGGCAAATTTATTGAAAAACCAAATCAAAATCGTACGGACTACTATCACAAATTTCAATGAAACAATTTCCAATGTAAATATTGCTCAAAAAACTCTGGATGAAAATGTTCAAAAAATAAACCAATTAACAGAGAATTACAACAAAAACGAATACAAAACTGAATTGAGAATACGTCTTTTGTCTCATTTTTCGTTTTTAACACTTCTTTCAAACCAAGTAAACGATGAGATTTCTGCATTAACCAACGCTATACTTTTTGCTAAAACTAATATTTTACATCCTAGTGTACTTAGTCAAGATCAATATTTAAAAGAATTACAACATACTGCAGGAATTTTACCAGATGGTCTGAATTTTCCACTTGTACCTAATTCAATTAATGGGAACATTTTAATGCATTTGATAAAAATTCAATCATATTACTCTTCGGGTCGTTTAGTATTTATCATTGTCATGCCTTTAACTACGATTACGAAATACCAGTTTCTCTAATTGATACCCTTACCTGTTGTCCAACATACAGATAGTTATCTATTTATACAACCTAGAGCCAAGTATTTAGCGTTATCACACACGAAAACTGTTTATAGCTTATTCGACGATATGTCACTTTGTGCGGAAACTACTACAAATAACTACATATGTAAAGTGGAACAAACCCTTTCGAATGTCAGAGACAATCCATCTTGCGAAGTTGATTTAATAATAAATGCGAAATCGGTCATCCCGACCTCTTGCGATACGCGTATTGTTCGTATGAGGGACGAAATTTGGCATAAGTTATATCGAAAGAATTTGTGGCTATTTGTTTCTCCGAGAATGCAGGATATAACGGTCTCTTGTATAAAATCTGACCCAAGGGATTTACGAATACAGGGTACAGGTTTTTTAACTTTGAATGATCATTGCATTGCGTACACGCCGAATAATATACTGAGGACTGAGGGAAGGTTTGGTTACGAATACGAAATAAAAACGATTCCACTTAATATTGTACTTGACGATTGTTGTAAAATTGAGAAAGCTAACTTGAGCGTCCTTCCACATTTAAATGAATTACCAAAAATGAAACTGGATTTGTCAAATTTGGGCATAGCCAGTCATAAACTTGATGTTATATCTCACGCTATTGATGAAACCTTATCCTCTCATGAATTAAGAAAACAAATTTCGTGGATATATATTGTTCTTTATATTCTATCTGCGATAAGTTGTATTATATTACTGTATAAATGTACTTTAGGAATCCGTCGAATTATTTATTTGCGTCAGCGCACAGATGATGATCCAGGTTCAGGAGGTTGTTTGACTGTTGCTAAACAATGTTTGTGTATGAATCGGGAATCTCGATCCTCATCGAGACGCCCAGAAGAAGATACTGTTCTCGAAAGACGTTTACGGTTATCGGAGATAATTGAAAACGAAGATATAGATGACGCAGAAACAGAGCATTTTTCTCGAGTTCGGAGACGTTCCGAAAGTGTTATTAAAGATAAAATTTAGAAATAAAGTTAAGTATAACTTTATACTTAAGGAGGGGGGTGTAATGTCCCAGTTACAATATTTCCCAATATTTATATTTTATCAATCAAAGACCCACTTTGTATATCATACAATCAATAATAGATTATCTTATCCATAGGGTTTCATCATATTTTTTACATAAAACTAGGCTATGGGTACATTAAGATAATAAAACAGTACTATAAAGAGAAGTGCGGGCGATAAGGCAGGAGAATAAAAATAACCATGTAATAGACAAGAACTCTTCCAAATAAAATATCAATTAACTTGTATTTAAAGACTTATTTTCCCTGTACCCAACGTCTAACAACCTGAGGAACCATCAGTGAACAGCAACCCATGTTAAATTCGTCATCACCCCGACGAATGAACATTACAAAGTCCAAGTATTTTGAAAGAAATTTAAGTTATAAACAGTAAGTTAAACATATGTGTGAGTAAATTTCATCAGATTATGATAACTTATAAGTGAACAATATGTAACAATAAATCATGATTGCAAGAATTTGCGTTTATTTGTAAATATTCCATCAATATTTTATTAATTTCGAAGAAACATTACCTTATGTATTAACAACTTACCGCATAAATGCTGACGTTGATTCAAAATCAAAACAAGCTTTAGGCTAATTAACACTTTTATTCTTGTCAATAAGTATCATTTCCGCTCAAAATAGAAGATTGAACATTGTCACTCCAAGTTATTTGTCACTGATTCAGTTATTTGTATGCTGTGGAAAACTATGTTTTTTATTGTGAAAAACAACATTTAATAGAAAAAAATTACGGACTATTCATATCGGAAAATGTCAGAAACTTGCAGAAAGTGTTTGATTTTGTCGACTGTTGTTGACGACAAGTGCAGAAAAAAACACAGGTGTTTCCAGCTCACAGTCAGCTGATTTACGTCATAATCATATGATCGATAATGACGTGTGGCGCGCGACGTCAGTGAACTTTGCAATACGGGAAATTCGAATGAACAAGTAAATTATTTTTTATCGAGTACATACAAGCTAACAATAAAATCTTTCGAATGTTGACCAATGTAATCAAACTCAATGCAACTAAAAGCATCTGTGAAGAAAACTTTAAAATGTGTTATGGAGTAAATATATCTGTGGCTTCCAGCCATAACCGAGAAAGTCACACATGCCGTAACGTTCAAAATTTTATCAGAATATCGAATGTAAAATGACTTGGCACAAGTGACTTTCTCGATTATGGCAGGAAGCCACAGATATACATTTGTTCACTTTTAGGCGTTTATAATATGTGACTTGAAAGATTTTCGACCATGTGAAATATATGTTTATATAATAGTGCATTTTAAATAATTATTTCAAACATGATCAAAAATACATATATTTTTCAAGAAGCTACTTATATTCCTTAGCATCAACAATATTTTTTGTAAAGAGAAAAAATTATTTCTATGTATTATCTAACAACCAAGGAAATACCAATAATTGCTTCTCTTTAATCTGCAATCTGCTAACAGTTGAGCACCTGAGAGAAGGTGAAAAAATTATTGTTTGAGCTGAAATATGAGATAAACTTTTCAATCATGAAAATTTGAAAGGATAACACAAATAATTGTGTTAATTGTGTCTAATAGAATTTTCCGTGAACGGTTTATTTTCAATTATAACTTATACAGTGTTATTAGATACTGAATTTTCTACCATAATCATGAAACTGAAGCAAAAATGGATTTGTTTAAATGCCAATACAGATTTCAAATCAAGTAATTCTGAAAGGAATTTCTTAATAATTTTAAAAGTTTTACAAAATTATTTATTGCTGATGCACTACAAAAATTTTGTGAATGTTGCAGAATATTGTTTGTTTTTCCAAAATTAAGAATTGAGCTATAATTGGATTTTTTCAGCTAGGTGGGAAGGCTTTGACATAGCCGTAGTAAAGTTGTATAATCGCGAAAAAAGTCAGCATTCAAGATAATTATGGTTTGTATCATGCCCATCACGAGGGCCTTATTTTATAAATGCTTATCTCGAAATTGATTTATTTTAGTTTTTGAACTCTTATTCCAAAATACGTAGAATATATTTTGAAGTTAGGATCTTTCAGTGTCAAATATATTAAATCCTACAGTTTTTTTTAAAATTTCGTAGAGCTATTTCAAGTCTAAAAAATTTTCAATGTTTTTCAAATTTTCAAGCAGATTTCAAAAATATCTAGATGCCCATTTGAATTTCCATAATGATCAGCTAAGATCAACGCACGATCAAATATCTGGGAGATTTCAAAATTTACAAAAGAAAAAACGTTTTCTGACATTCAACGAAATTTTCAGAATTTTAAATGATTAACAATATTTACAAAATTTATTTCTACATTTTTTACGAAATTGAACAAGATTTACGAATTTATCGAAAACATTTATACGATTTTTAAAATTTTCCATGTTTTTCAAATTTTTAAATCTCATTGATTTTTAGGCGTTGATTAAAATACCAAAATAACCGTAAACCCTAAGTAACACAGAAGATTTTTTTAGTCTTAAAAAATACGAAGATTGGTTTGACAAAAGATTAGTAGTTTTATGGGATTGAAGAAATTTGACATAATCTGCAACATTCACTATGATTTTCCGAAATGGTACATAATCCTCAAATGTCTAGAAAAATTCATAATCTTCAAATTTCATGCGTCGTTCTCCAAAATTTGATTTAATAAAAAATTTCTAGGTGATTATAGAAATTTCTCAAGTCATCAGCGATACCCCCACAACAAGTAGAACCTGAGAAAAACGATGGCAAACTTTTATGACTTTTCGCTTTAAAATTAAATGAACACATCAAAAAATACGATAATTGGAGAGACTGTATTGAAGAGTTATTTTCTTTTTCTTCTAATCGAAAAAATGTTTCACATTAGTTGCGTTTGCTGATTATCACTAAATTTTAGGAATAGAAATTTTTATTTCTATTTGAAACAAAATACGCTAATATTATTACATTGTTATATTTACAAAATTTTATCCGATTTTCGTTTGATTATCCGTTCAATCAACGTGTATTCCAAAGTATACAATATCGTCGATTTTCATTGATTATATTCCCAGTGAACCAAACTACCCAAACGTAGCCCCAACGATGCTCAATGTAATTGAGATGGATTGGCCAATTGTATCCCAATTCTGCGGCCCCAATAAGTGTCACGTTTAGGGCAATTTTGTTGGCCACTTAAATGTGCCTAGTATTGGTCAAATATTAAATAATACGGTTTGTTTTTTGTTTGCATGATTTTCACTCCATAGAGACCCACTTGTAACCCAATTTCTTTGATTATGATTTTTACATGAAATGCGATGTCTTTACTATAGTTTTTGGTAATTTTACAACTCATGTATAATACAGTTAGTTGGATAGGGAAAAAAAGTAAATTTTTTTTTGTATGAAAAATAATTTTTATTCCACCATAAAGTTTCTTATTCTACTTATTTTAGTACAAGATTGCAATGTCTTTTTCATTTTGATTTTTTCATTTTTAGGGTAATGCAATGTTATTTGAATATTTCAGGAACGTAGAGCTAGAACAAACTAGAGGGTTGTACAATTGTAAGATAATTGGGCCTATCTTCTTATCTTAAACAATGTGCTTATAAAAAATTTACAAAGTCAAAGTATCACAAATAACCCCGGTTTCTACCATACGCCACATACATTATTTTACATTTGCATTTATACTAATTTTTTAAAGTATCACGTCTTTCAAAATATCCATTTCTGAAATTTGATGATTTACATTGCCGAATCAGTGGAGAACATAGTGTGCAAAGTACCCAATTCACGGTAATAAATCCAGTTTCAGTGGTAAAATTATTTAGTGGTCTGATGCATCAAGAAATTGAATAGTTTGGAAGACATGTTTCACTTAAATTAACTGACTTAATAGATACACGAGTTTTTATGATAGTTAGTAGCTGTAAAACCTGTATTTGTGATATTGTATCGATAATGCCAAAGTAAAATAGAGAAAATTGGTAATGTTATTTTAATTTTTAAGTTATTATTGGACGTTTCTTTTACGTAAACAGTGTTATGATTTTTAGTGTAAAATTTGAGCGATTTCAATTGAATAATAGTAAATTAAAAGATTTTCGATTATGGCTGCGATCTAGGTCTTTTGATGCGGTCTCGTTGCTTTGCGTTGTCCAAGGCTTTCGTGGTTGCATCCTGAAATTCACGGGCTGTGGGCGTCGCAAAAAAACGTGAGCCTGTCACAGCACCTGAAATGCATCAATGTTAGTTTAGTTTCGAAAAGCTGTAAATTTTTTCGACGGAGTCATAAGAAAAAAAATACTAAAAAATAGTAGAATGCACACTCAGCCTTAACCAACCCCTTATCTTTCCTTCTGAGTTTAATTTCCATTTTACTTTTTTTTTTTTAATTTGCTAAGTTCAATGAGTATGCGATTTATAATTAATGTGATTATATAATTGTAATTCAATGGAAATAGTGCTTTTTTTCTAAAGAAATACATTACCTATTTAATTTAAAATTGCGAATGGGGCAATCGATTTTTTTTCATGTTGAAATCTATAAAAATCTCTAAACATAGAATATTTTATTAAGAAATATGAAATTATCAAAGTCCTGACATATTAAATCAAATATTCATAAAGTTTATGATGTATCAAAGGGATTGACCGAAAAATTGAGAAGTCAGTCAAAACAACTATAAAAAAGCAATACAGAGATTAAAAAATCGACCAAAACATTGCAAAATCTATTCAGTACAATAATAAAAATATTTTATTGAGAAGTGTAGATGGTTAAGCAATAGTGGCATTGTGGGATTGACCAAAACATGTGAAACTCAGTCAAAACAATAATAAAAAGAGCAATACAAACATGAAAGAATTGAGTAAATAATTCAAAATCCAGTAAAAAAAATTTAAATATTTCATTATTTAAATAAAACATATCATATAAAACAGTTCAAATGTTTCTGAAGTTCCAAAGCTTTTTACAAAGAAGGAAGAAAATAAAAATTGTTTCTATTATCTCTTATCATTAAAAAATAAATAATCATTGATATTTTACAAATAATTACCTAAAGTTACTGAATATCATTCACTTTAATCTTGAAAGAAAATGATGTGCATGAAGTTGCAAACGTTCAAAATCAATCGAAAAAAGAAAGTACATAAGTATATCAAAGAAAAAATTTCCTTGATGCTTTCAAAGACTTTGTGGCGGCGTAAACAATAATTTTTATGCTGACGAGCAATTAACTTCTGATAATTTTGTCTCTGCCCTAAGGGAGATTCTGTAATACTTTACCAATGTAATACCTATTACAGTACTAATCACGTTATTAAAAAATATACATATCATGTTGCAAAAAGCATAGAAAAATTCTGTAAGCTTATTCATTTTCAAATTTAATTTCAAACAATTTTTTATTTCATCTACATTATATAAAAGTTCTAGTGTAAAAGGTGTAATAGGTATTACACCTATTACACCAATTACAGAATATCCCAGAGGGTGGCAAGAACTGGAAAATACATTTTATTGTTTTTTTTTTATAATTTCAAACGTTTGAAGCTTTAGACACATCAGAAAATAGAAGCAGTTATAATACCTAGCATTGCTTTGCCAATGTGGCTGTTGTTGAAATTTATTGAGCCTTCAACTTTTCCTTTGAAGGTTATTTTTCGAGCGAAGTCATCTCGAACCACCTCCTTCATCATCCCCTTCAAACTGTCAACCAGAGTACTGGTCAGATGAAATTTAAGATAATTCACCTGTAAAAATTGAAAGAATACATGTTTTGTTACTCATTATTTGATAATTAAATAATTTAAATAATTGAATCATTTTACTCTTATCTTAAAAATTCCATAACTTTACTGTAATGTTGAATATTTTTCAACATTCTGCGAGATCCAATGAAATAGAATGCCTGACATTTTTGGAATTAAAAAATTTTTCTGCATTTTGGAACGGTGGAAAACCATACTGTTGTCACCGTGTAACACTGGTTTCCAGAAAGAATTAATATTTACCAATTCCTCGAAAACCGCTTCGTCGGACAATTGCCGCTCGATATCTTCGAAACTAGTCTCATCAATAGGGAGGTATCGTGGCCTTGTTACAGGGTTTTTGTAACTCATCAACCTTGAAACCGTCCTCTCAACATTCTGTAATCTCTCGTCCAGATTTCTGTTGGAAAAATATATATGAAATTCACTCGTAATTTTCACTGGGTTAAAACTTCTACTAAAATTCCCAACTTTCTTCAATAATCCAAGTCAAATTATATAATTATATATTATAAATTATTTTTTAATTATTTAATTATAATTATGGTTATAATTCTATTATATTTTTGAATTATTATATTATAAATTATTATATTATAAATTATAAGTTATATAAATTATATTAATTATATAAAGCCGGGATATATATTATTATTATATTTCACTGCGATTATCGAATAAAGTTGGGAATTTGAGCAAAAAATATGTATAACCCAACTATCAAAACAAGAATATTTATATAATAAATATTTTAACTATAAAGTGATATACATAACAAAGAGCATACGCTCTCAGTTGATATGAATGACCAATTCCTTTAATTTTTTATCGTGAAGAATAAATAATGAAACTTAAAATACAATATTCCAAGTGTATCCTGTAAAAGATTCAAATTATACGTACTGCAATTTGGCATCAATTCTGTCGAATCGGGGGTTCGTTTGACTAGAATGTTTGTCAAACAACGACTTCATCGCTCTGTAAAAAGACCGGAAAAGATTCAATATATTTACTGTTAACATCGCTCAATATGTAACAAGAATCAAAAGAATGAATAGGAAGTTCCAAAAACAGTTACAAATATCAACCCATCAAATTTTTTAAATTTTAAACTAATATATCTGTTTTGGTTTTGAGTTATGTGAAAAGTGACAAAAGACTTTTTAACTCAGAAAAATTTGCAGAAAATGGTGAATTTAAGTTTGTGGTTTTTATTTCTACTTTTCGAGAGAGGGTGTTGATTGGTTAAACTTTTACATACAGGAGTTAGGGACACCGTGTATTTTAAATGTAAATTATTCACCTGTACCAGTTTTGTTGAGGCTGATCAAAACTGTCATTGTTTACATCTTCATGTGAGTTCTCCATTTCTTCCAATGAACTGTTGATGTCATCGTGTGTGTTTTAAAATTGGCGATTCTCCGTATTTTGAATGTTTTCTTGGTTTTCTTGGAAATTTTCGATTTCAGCGCGATTTTCTTCAATGACTTCTATGTTTTCGTCATACAGGTTTCCACTGTTACTAGGAATTTGATCAGTCCCAAGATTCATCGGTCGACTTGTTTGTGGGCTCGTCAAGACTGGCTGATAATGTCTGGCTGAGTTGCGAATGTTTTCTTGAAAATTTTCGATTTCAGCGCGATTTTCTTGAATGGCTTCTATGTTTTTGAAATACAGGTTTCCACTGGTACTAGTAATAGGTCGACTTGTTTGTGGGCTCGTCAAGACTGGCTGATAATGTCTGGCTGAGTTGCGAATCTCACCATCGACGTGTACTATCGCTTGAGTTGTCATAAAAGACGTTGGTGCTGATCTCGACGGTGTTTCATGTGCCAATTGATGATTTGTCGTCGATGACGCCTGCGGGACCTTGTAGTCGTATCTATTGTCAGTGAAATGTCCGTAATTGTCATTGCGAACAGCACACGAAGTCGGGGGTGCGCTTGAGACATAAGGAGGTGTTACTAAGCTGACGCCATATTTAGAAGCACCGCTTTCAACACTCCTAAGCTGTTGTGGATGTTGAATCGTACTTGTAACATTTATGTTGGAACTTTCATTTTTTTTCCTCATTTTCAATTTCTCCTTAATATGCAAAACAGCGTTAGTGGCAGCACGTTTTTGAGATTTTTTTTGAAAACCATCATCCGTGTCAGTCGATTGTAGTTTCAGGGGAAGTTGGCAGATTCGCGTAGGTTTCGTTGATCTATCATGAACAGATAAAAATGCTAGTGTCAGGTATAGTAAATAATCTCGGAAAAGCTACCCATACAGAGCTAATACGTAAACAACTCATAGAAGGAGTAATAATTTTTATTCCAATTTTTAAAACTTTGTTTTCATGAGGCCATCTATGAAAAACGATATTTTTTTTATAATATATTTGTATAAGATATATAAATATAAGATATTTATTCAAACAGTAGCATGCAAGTATATCAATGGTGGGAAAAGTTTAAAAATTCGGCATTCGCTAAAAATTTTTAAAAGGATAACATGAACAGTAGTAAATAATGGGTTCTGTTTAGCAGTGCAGTGAATTTTTAATTTCTTATTAAAAAGCTTACAAGTTTGAAGTAGCACCGTCCACCATATTTCCCGACTAGATTGGCCTTTATAAGTTTTGCGAAGAAAACGGACGCGACGTAGTAGAGAATTCCTTCAATACTTTATCTGCAAAATGTTAAAAGATCCATATTGAGGAAAGACGCAAATCTTTTCACCCTAACTCTCGATTTTATTACAAAATCTTGAATTAACAATATTTCATGCAATTCTTGTGCAAGAATATTTGATGTAAATATACATTCGGACTGAAACAGAATGTAACTGAATTTAAAATGAAAAAAAATTGTATATAATATTTGAGGACCTCAAAAATTAGTTGTTTTTTATATCGTTGGCCTCACAGTATAATCCTAAACATTTGCTGAGTTTTATATTCTTTTGAGTTTGATTTTTTTTTAAATTTGAATGAGTATTGAGTATCTCGTTTAAGTGTCATACTTCATTTACAATTACGCTTTTCGATTTGTACATACAGATGGGTTAATATGAAAATATATGGTATTGAGACGATGATGGAACTTACCAAACCTTTCTTTGAAGGTCTAAGCGTTACTCGACTCATAGTGAAATAAACAGCATTACGTTTCTTAATTTTTAAAATCTAACAGACAACTCCACACAGCTTGCGCAAGCATGCCAAAAATATTATATTATTAATCAGTTTGCCAAAACGTGTCAATTTTGCCTCAACTGGTTTTTCCATAAATTGTAATAGGAAGAAATTTCTAACAATTGTCGGTACAAAAATATCCTTTTACAACTATTACATGTACCATTGAAAATGAAAGATACTATAAAATTTATTCAAAACAGTTCAGCAATGACGTATGACTGAGGTGATGGATTTCTTAAAAATGATTCTTCATCAACTTCATCAAAATCTATCGAATAGCAATCGATTACCTCTGATTCAACATCGTAAGCAGCTTTCCATAAGGGCATACAAAAGCATTTGGACTGTACTTCAGCAAGAGCAACGACTGTTATGTCTACATTCAGATTTGAATATTTATAAATTCCATTTGACATCGAACTGATGCCGAGGTCGTAAAAATTTTCAATGTTTTTGAAGAACTGGACAGCTAGAAAAGCATTGTCTTGTGAAATCAAAATATTTTTAACAAAGCAAACCCTGCCGCTGTTCAAAATGCAACAATTGTTAGCCTTTTCGATTGAAAGAAATATATCGTCTGTCTCGATTTGCTTGAATTGTGAAACGTCGGTCATTTTGTCAGGAACAGGGCCGTCAAAATGATTTTTGTCAGGTTTGAAGGTTTTTTTTTGATGTTAGGAGCTATTGTAAGAAGTTTTTTCTCTTGCAAGCGATTGTATATTTGCTGTAATGTTTTTCCAGGCCTTCTTGCGTACTTGCGGAAGAATGTCATATTACTTTCATAAGGGAAAGCCGACCAACTATCCAAATTGCCAAACTTTTGAACGTCATCTACTAAGTGCAGCAAACAATGTACATTGTATGAGGCGAAAGAACTCCCGAAAATTTGTATACTTGTAGACACGAACATAGGTAGTGCAATTCTTGCGAATTCTATATCATCATTTGAAATATTCTGTTTGGTGAGGCATCTTATAGAAGCGTGCAATAATAGAAAACTTATATATGACTCATAATCTAATATACCGAAGAAAGCCACTGCAGCAACATACAGAAGCAAGTAACGATACTCAGTTGCTTTAAAACTTTGCAGGAAGGTAAATGATGTGGGATGCCGAGAAAATTCACGAGGGCAATATGATGCAATGATACCTAATCTGAAATTTACAATATCAATATATCGGGAAGATAATTTGGGAACCTTTCTGAATTTTCCACAAATAACCCCCGAGAGCCATTTTTTCATGATGCCTAATAAAATTAAATGCATGTACTCAAAAACCGTGTCCTCAACTACATTCTTAAGGATAACTGAAAGCGGTGAATCTACAGATTTGAAATGATCGTCTTCAGAATCCCGAGCAACATATTCTTCATGAGTTCTACGCGTATCATTAAGGCTTGTGTAAACGAGGTTGGTTTTTTCACCTCGTTCACCGGCAATTTTACATTTAGAACACGGGTGTATGGCCATATGGCCTTTATGACCTAGCATAAATGCCCTAGCAGGGGCATCTGCGATGAAGGCACGAAATTCTACAGGAATAGTTGAGCCATTGAATTGTATTCCATTATTACAAGAAATCATTTGTACATCACGAATAAAGTCAAGGAAAAAATCGTTGTGATCGTCAGGTTTGCCAGACCCTTGGTAAATACCAACCACCTGTGGCTTTGAGCCTTTTATATTTGCGATTCGGACTTGTATTGGCCAGTAATGTATACGCCCAGACCTGTCACCGGCGGCACCATCTATATGAATGTCAACAAGAAGTTTAGTTGGAATGCAGTTTGGGTTTGCTTGATGTAGAATATTAATAAGTGAATCTTGAAGCCCGAGATGTAAGTATTCACCAGTCCCTACTATTCTTAAGGGAACTGAAGAACGAGGAGTTTGTAATATGGTTCTCGGGTCTCTTGGCACGAATTGAAGACATTTGTGACCCCTAATGACTTGTAGAATATCTCTCATTTGCTGAGACGTGAAATTATTGGCAGCGAAACACACTTGTAATTTAGCTAGAAACGCATCGCGATTTTCTATGTCACAGTCACTGTCACTGTCCGTTTCGTCATCACTGTATTCATGACCAGAGTCTTGAAAATCGTCGTCTGCAGATTCATTATCTTCATAACCCATGTAAACATTGATGATTGGATCTTCATTACTATTAGAGGGTTCAAAATTTTGTTGCACACTGAGTGCATCATCGAATTCTTCATTGGAGGGAGGTGCACTGTTGGCGTATGTTGCATTTTGAGCGTGCCTGGGAGCAGAATCTTCTTCAGAAGTTTGATTGAAAAATTTGACAAGACTTTTTTGACGAATAGAATTAATACGCCTGAGCTGCCTGGAGCTTAATAATTCATACGGCTTTCGCCGACAAGTTGATATAAAATTCATACGTAATGTTCCAATATTTCTACTTGTTAGTCGAACCGGCCTCAAACGCCACGTACATCCTAAGCAAGGAACATAGTTACGTCCCTGAGTCAGACCTACAAAAGCAGTTGTAAAATCTCAGTATCCTTGACTAAACTACCCTCTAAAACCTAATCACGAATATTTCATTGATCTATAGTGGGGTCGATCAATGAAATAATAAAAAGATACATAAATAAAATTTTTAAAAATCAAAAGATGTGTTTGCGTGTCAACGTTTGGTATACTCACCAATTTTGGAATCCATATAGGAGTTTAATGACTTTAGGAATATAAGAAGTTGAGGCAAAAATAAAAAAGTAGGACAAATGATTCTAAGCATCATTTTCCTCACTAGAGAATTTTAGTAAATACATTTTTTTTAAATTTCTGTATCTTGTTTCACGAAAAATTCAAATTCAAGTAATAAATTTGAATTTACATGAAGGTGAAAAAAATCGTATTTTTATTTAAGTAATAAAAATAGAAATAAAAATAATTTTTATAAGAAATCGTAATTAAAAGGAATAATAAAAAAATTATTTCTGCATGTTTTTATTATTTTCTTGAATTAAAATTTCTCACAAAAATAATTCAAAATAATAATTAGAATTTAAAATTAAAATAAAATTATAATTTTAATGACTTAAATGCAAATTTATTACTGAAATTTAAATTTTTCATGAAACAAGATAATAAAACTTCGACAAAAAATATCAGCTCGAATTTTCTATTGAGAAAAAATTGCTTTCAATCGTTTTTCTCAATGTTATATTTTTGCCTCAACTTTTCATATACCTAAAGGCATTAAACTCTCATATGAACCCCAAAATTGGTGATTTATCCACACGTCGACACGCAAATACATTTTTTGATTACTCAAAAATTTTATGTGACCATCTTTTGAATATTTCCTTAAATTGAAAATTCTCATGAATATAATTCAAGTTAGAATTTTCCATGAAACGAAATAAATTTAAAATTAAATTTTTTATAAAACGAAATAATGAAACTTCGACAGAAAATATCAGCTCGAATTTTCTATTGAGAAAAAATTGCATTCAATCGTTTTTCTCAATGTTATATTTTTGCCTCAACTTTTCATATACCTAAAGGCATTGAACTCTCATATGAACTCCAAAATTGGTGATTAATCCACACGTCGACCATCAAACACATCTTTTGATTTCTCAAAAATTTTATCTAAACATCATTTTCCTCAATAGAGAATTTGCAGATTTAGATACTTTTTTTTAAGTTTTCTCCATCCTGTTTCTGAAAAATTGAAGTTTCAGTAATAAATTTAAATTCAAAATACGTAATTAAAACTGCAATTTTTTGTAAAATTATCGGCTGGGGCGCATTATTCGGCCTAAAAAGTGAAGGGTAAAGGTCGATTCACACCGATTCACAAGTGCGTCGCTCGGTACAGCTCGGTAGACAATTCGTAACAGCTGAGCGTAAAGGTGACCAGTGTGTTTTGTTTTGAAATGTCCAGGAAGTGAATAATTTATTCATTAATCAATGAATTAATAACACCTACTGCTAAAATAATTTATTGATTCAAAAAATCATTCATAGTAATTTAAATAAAAATTTTTTTCGCATATTAATTTAGAATTGTAATTTATTGATATAATAATTGTTCATCGAATATACTCATCTGGTTTGTTTTGTTTGTTAAATTGTAATTATGAATATAAACGGTCGTTAGGCTGTATTTTAATTATGCATGAACAAATGATTCTAAATTTCTAATAGGTCTCCTTATAATTTACATTCAGGAATAACAATATAGTAAACGCTTAAACTTTAAATTTATTTTCAGAAATATATTTGTTGCATACAAATGTGAAAATTAGTTATGATTTATTATTATATAATTATTACAGTCATTTTATTATCGTACTTTAGTGTATTGTTTACATAGAATTAACTTATAGCTCGTCCACTCAACGTGCAGTAAAATAATTTTTAGATCAGTAGTAAAATCATTGTTCAGGCGAATTATCGAGAATGATTTTTTATTTCCTTCCAAATAACTTTATCATTATAGTTGTGTGGCTGCTTTTATTGTGGGAATGGTTTTTGTTAACTTTTCATTAGTAGAATTAGCAAAAAAAGAAATAAATAAATAAATTTTGAGTCATTTATTTTCCTTGTTATTCAAATACCAGAATATGTATTCCTATCTTCTAGTACATATTTGCAAAAGTTTTTTTACGGCTATTTTTTTAATTTTATACTGTATTTGGAAGTTGGAATAATTAATATAAGAAGTATAAATACCTAGGTGATATATTTTGATTCTTAAGAGTTTTTTCGATACGAACAGTTTGTTAGATGTCACTGATAATTTAAATATATTAAATGATTATAATTAATAGTTTTATTGCATATTTATAACTGAATTGCAATAATAAATTGAGTATATAATTATAGACATATATAAAATTTGTTTCTTCATTAGTTTTTTTTTTCTTTATTTTTATCGTCAAAACATACTTATAATTCTAAAATGCTGAGATTGATTTACTTTGATATATAATTAATATAGTGCAAGAGAATAATCTTTCAATACTGGAATCATAACTTCACTAATTCATGAAGTGGGTGGATTCGTCATCCTAAAACGTGAATTCAATTGATAATTATTTATCCAAAGTATATCTCATTAGAATTTCCTTCATTTTTAGGTGACGAACAATTAAATCTACGAATGTCAAATTACCATTAAAAAATAGTTAAAAATATATGTAATAAGAATATAACATTTTTCTCAATCCATTTATTCGGAAGATTCAACATACGTTCATAATGATTAAGAAAAATTGTGTTTCCTATATTTCTTCAACATTTTGTCCAAAAATTCATTAAAATTAATATTGTATTCAAATCCTCTGAAATTTTTTTTCATACTTTCATTTTTGGTAGAAGCACTAATCTAAGATAATAAATAATCGAATATCCAGAAAAATAAGCCTTAAAACGGAAAATTCTTTGTTTTTTTTTGTCCTCGAATTACAATTATTTGAGTATTCTTTATATGCCTCACATTTTGTACTACACTTTATCGAAATAAATTTGATATATCAAATATATCAGATATATTGGTTCGATATATTGCTCTATTACTGTTATAAATTTATTGATGTATTTATGTTCTAATTATTCTTTCTCCATTGTTTATTACCATGATTGACCGATTTTTTTTTACTTGATTTATTATTTGCATGTTCATATTTTATTATTATGTTCATGTCTATATTTTATTTATATTTGCATGTTTGCATTTAATTATTATTTGCATGTTTATATTTTATTATTATTTGCATTTTCATATTTTATTATTATTTGCATGTTCATATTTTATTATTTGCATATTTATATTCTATTATTATTTGCATGATGAAATTTTATTTACATTTTATTTATACTTTACCTTTCCACTTTACGCAATTTTATATTTTATTTATATTTTACTTTTTTTATTTAATTATGAGTAAGGTTTGTTTATTTTTATTGATTTTTATTATTTTCGTTTAATCGCAATTGAGCAAAATTTTAGTCATAAAAATTATTATAGTAATAATTGTACCAGAAAAATTAAAAATAAAACATCATAACAAAATTCATCTTAAAGCCCAAGATTGCAAAAAAATTGTGTAATCCTATCCCCCTTGCTTATGATGCACAAGTGAAACATATTGAATAGAAAAAATAGAACTTCAGCAGTAGCTCTTGATCACCACAATTAAAAAAATAAGTGGTTCATTAAACTTCAGAAAATAATGATTGTAGAATTTGAAAAAAAAAAATTTTTTTACACAACTTAGACCGTATATTAGAAAAGATTATATTAACTTTAAAACAGTAGTATTTGTTTTTTTGTGTAATTACAAACCAATTATTGTGTACATAAATAATTAACGATTGTAAACTACGTTGAGGTTGAAACTCATATTCTATAATTATAGAAATAATTGGAAACTATGACATACCTCTAAAAATAAGCTAAATCTCAAATAATGTGAAGAATAAAGTTAATAAATTAAACAGTATGTTTTGAACTAATAATTAATACCCACGAAAACTTGTTTAATTAGTACAAAATATCACATTCCACTTCTAAATAAATATTCAAAAAAATCTTATATTTTATTACCATAAGTGATTTTTTGAATAAATAAATTGATTTAGCAATAAGTATTATTTATTCATTGATTAATAAATATATTATTCACTTCCTAGACATTTCAAAACAAAACACACTGGGCACCTTTACGCTCAGCTGTTTCGAATTGTCTACCGAGCTGTACCGAGCGACGCACTTGTGAATTGGTGTGAATCGACTTTTATCCTTCACTTTTTAGGCCGAATCAGGGAACGCAGAAATCCAACGGAAAGCCCAAGACAAGTATGCGTACTATACCTATATTTATAGTGTATATAGGTATAGTACGCATACTTGCCTGAGGCTTTCCGTTGGATTTCTGCGTTCCTTGGGCCGAATCATTCTAGGCCGAATAATGCGCCTTAGCCAAATTATCTTGGTTTATGAAAAATTTTGATTCAAATTTAAGTCATTAAAATTCCAATTCTATTTCATTTTCAAATTTAAATGTATTTTGTTTCATGAGAAATTTAAATTCAAATTTGAATTATTCTCATAATAAATTTTCATTGAAGCAAATAATAAAATGATGCAGAGATTATATTTTTAGAAAAATCAGCAATTGTTATTTCGTGTTTTCCGGGAGCCGCAGCTCCCAAAATCGACATGTCGTCGATTTTGGCGAAGGCTAGGATTTTTACGAGGTTTTAAATTGGCAAAGCCAAAATCGACGATAGTATATACAATCGTGAACGTAATTGTTTATCACTGTAGCCTGCTTTGGCCCAAAAATAACTAATTACAAATGTGACTTGAGGTTAGATTTACGCACAACACGTGTTAATATAATTGATAAATTTCTAGAAGTTTTATACAACTTGACGTATACATCGAAAGAGGCACAAAACAAAAAAATTGTTCGAATTATTTTTTACCTTTTTTTTTGATGATGATTCTTAGCTGTTCCACTTGGTTCCACTTTGCCTATTGCAATTTCCTTCCAGTTTCAAGCTGCAACAAGCCACAGCGGCCATAGGTGAAAGGCACAAAAGGCAGAAGAAGGCGGAAGCCGCGGACACACCGGAAACACACTGTTACGCACATGCGCAAAACATTCCGCGCGCTTTGTTAAAAATAATTTGCGTTATATCGCCGAATATAACTAAAATATATTATATTTCAGCATCGAAATTCATTAATACCCACTTAAATATGAGCGACTATTTTTGAACAATTAAAATTTATTATAGACACTGATAATTTTATGTAACCTGACGAACATTCCATCCCTACATTTACTCTCAATCGCAACCCCATTAGGTGCCAATTGTGATGCAAGAAAAGTTTGCCCTGCTATTGGTCAATTCTGCGGCCGCAACAAGACCCTATATTTGGCAATAAAAATTGGCCCCTGTTGAGACAACGTATGAGTAGATATGGGACTGTGCGCGCGCATCACAATATTTGTGGTTTATCATAACCTACAGTTTAACCAATTTTGTGGACCCCACGAAATTGGGTTAATGACAGACCCAACGTTTGGTTCAATGGGTTAGGGATGATGTGATCCCTCCATCTTAAGCAGCGTGTCTGGCGGACTTGTTAGCTTGTGACACAGATAGGGAAGGGAGGTATCAAGAAATCCTGAAAATCGGTTTATTTTATTGATGAACAGCCCAGGCGGCAAGTAAATAGAGATGTAAAATTACCGGTAATTTGTTTTTAGGGTAAGTAACGCGTAATTAACGGTTTTATTACGGTAAATTACAGGAATTTTGAAAAAAGTCATTTTTTGATGTATACTTATAATTACTCGCGCATACCAGTCAGTAATGTTGTCGGTGTTGTGGAATCATTTTAATTATACGAATAATTGAAAAATCGAGGTTAACACATTTTTTTCTTTAAAACAAATCAAGATTGCCGATGTACGACCACCCTAGAATTCCCTTTTTTCATTTTAAACAAAAAAGAGGTTGCATTTAAAATATCACAAGTGTTATCTATAGTTTCCCTATCGGCCTGTCGTGGACGTTCGCGGACGTTCCGAACGTCTACGAACGTCCGCGAACGTTCATCGAGTTTTTCATCAATTGTTTGTCGAAAAATAAAAAGAAAATTGTTGTAATTTGTCGGTTTGGGTCACTCTGTAACCAAATCACGCAAAAGATATTGAAATTCCTTAGCAACATCGTTGTCCCCAAACTTTGGCGACGAGCACGAAAGCATAGTTTTCGTCATACGAAACACTAATGCTGATTTCGTGAAATCATATATCAGTTAAAAACAAATACTTTGTTGCATTTTTAGCTGTATTGAAACGAAAAACTTCATTCCCTAGCAAACGCCCCGGTACCTAATCGGTACTTAAGCGGTACCTTATAAGGTACCAGTTAGGTACCCCTTAGGTACCAGTTAAGCACTTTCCCAAATATCTACTCCTTTTCATTGAATATTGGTAAAACTTTTTTTTATCTTGTAAATGAAGTGTTTTTTTTTTTCATTTCCCAGTGGTCAAACATCCGAAAAGAAATTGCATTAATTTTAAAAAACGAAAATTAGAAATACTAATTGTCAGATAAGTGTAGATAACGCACTTGTCATGCGGTAGGTAACATTCAGATAATGCGCTACGCGGGAAAATTAAAATGCGCCATCAACTCAGTTGTTCTTACAGGGGCGTACGTAGTCGGGGCATATCAGTCCGCGATTATTACTTTTTTGGATAGTTTTGTTGCATTTCGAGTGTTCCCAGAGTTTTCGAACTTTATACACGATGTACTTCGAAATTTGATTCAAATAATTTCAAGGTAAAATTAGATGTTAAACCCTTACCGCAAAATGTCGATGATAATCGTGAATGAAAAACGGAAATATTTTACACCGTACTTTTTTCTACCTGTGAAATTTCTAGCAATCAAAAAATTCTCAATGAATTTGAATAATTTAAAGGTAAAATTAGTCGTAAGAACCATTATCACAAAATTTCGATGTTCATCGTGTATAAAGTTCGGAAAAATTAAGCAAAAATTTTTCGAATGTTAACTGTCTATTATTACATCATTATGGTGAAGTTCGAAAACGCTGGGAACATTCGAAATGCAATAGAACTATCCAAAAAAATAATAATCTCAGGCTGATATGCCCCGACTACGTACGCCCCTGTGAGGACAACGGAGTTGATGGCGCATTTCAAATTTCCCGCGTAGCGCATTATCTGAATGTTATCTACCGCATGGCAAGTGCGTTATCTACACTTATCTGACAATTAGTGTTTCTAATTTTCGTTTTTTAGAATTAATGCACTATTTTTCCGGATGATTGACCACTGGAAAATGAAGTAAAACACTTCATTTACGAGATAAAAAAAAACTTTTACCGATTTTCGATGAAAAGGAGTAGATATTTGGGAAAGTACTTAACTGGTACCTAAGGGGTACCTAACTGGTACCTTATAAGGTACCGCCGCGTTTGCTAGGGTTCTTTCTATTTTTCATAATCATTCACGTCTTCGAAAGCGAACTGTTATTTCTCTTATGATAAATCGAATATTTCCTACATTACTGACTGCTATATACTGGCAAAAATTATTCGACAGAAAATTTTTAACTGAAAATCTCCAAGAAAAAAATCTTAGTTCATACCACGGTTAAAATTATTATCGATAAATTTCTATAAATTGAAATTCATACCTAATATTAATTTTTTTATGTATGCATTAGCCTTCCTTTCGAAAAATTTATTTTTATGATAAAAGACGACAAGACTATTTAAAATTTTTCTAGAATTATTAATTTCAAACAAAAAAATGTTTTTCACTTAATCAAATGATCCTAACCATTGACGTGGGATAAAATAACAATATTTTAATGTTATTGAAGAAATACTTCAATTTCGTGAGTTAAAAACTATAGAAACAATTTAAAAGTAAAATACTTAGTCCGTGATTTGTATAAATGGAATTTTTTTTATTACTTACTATCAACAATTTCATAATTATTCAAATAGTGGAAATCGTTTACAAATCACAAATCATATGCACAAAAGGGGACACGAAAGTCTAACCGACATTACCGACGCAAGATAGAATGTCGAAAATGTACAGTACAGATTACTACTACAGATTGTACGGATTTTAAAATTTAGGTTTAATAAGTTAATAAAAATATTTTTCTACAGAGCTATATCTTCGTTTCGACGTGAAAATCCCTTGAAATATCACACCATGCTACATTTTTGATCCTTCTTGAAGCTAGGATGTATTTTTCACTGTGTCGCCAAACTGTCCCCAAAATGTCGCTAATCGGTCGTCAAACTTTGGCGACACTTTGGGAACCGATGTTGCTTGGGTAATATATGGTTATAATAAAATAATAAAATTCACTTGCTTTTTCGTTTGTAACAGCCCGTATACGTGTAAGTGTCCATGAACAATGTCTGAGACGGACAAGAAAAACAAGTGAATGATATTATTTTATTATATCAACATTTTTCAACATCTTTTCTACGATTTGGTTACAGAACGACCCTAATTAACTAATTACATCATTTAAGTTTTTATTTTTCGACGAACAATTAATAATGAAAAACTCGATGGACGTTCACGGACGTTCATGGACGTTCGGAACGTCTGGCCCTGGCGGACGGCCGAATCCCCCCGAATACCGCTGAATACCGTAATACGGTTTTCGGTGGTATTCAGCGGTATTGGGCGAATTCCACTTCCGAAAAAACTCGATTTCGCAAGAAAAAAACCGGGTGGTAAGAAAAATGATGTTTTTTATGAATTTGTGGCAACTATTGTTCCTAAAAATACACATATTTAATAAAAGGAAGGGTTAAACTTTCAATAGCATATTTTACATGAAATGGAATTTCCGTGGTAATGTAGAGTGGTTGGTAATTGTAATGGCTTTTGGATTGCCATACAAGTTGGTTTTTTAAAAGGATTGGATTTTATTCGCTTTTTTATCGACATTTTCGAGCGGAATTCGCCCAATTCTGCTGAATACCGTATTACGGAATTCGGCCGTCCGCCGGGAGGAACGTCCGCGAACGTCCATGGCATGCCGATAGGGTTGAAAAAATATATATCAATAGAACAAAGTATTTTATTCATAGTTTTTCACCAAATATAATCTGTTTGCAATATATCACACTGTATATTAAATATTATAATAACATCACAAATTTCGTTTCTAGCATTTATAATACTTTAAATGATATTGATGAAAACATTACTCTATTTACAAAAATTCTTCTTCCAAATATTCTTCATCCGTGAACTATTGCTCAATGTTGTTTAATACTCAATATCATTTCCCATCAACTCGAAATCAGCAGCATCTAAAGCTATCCCCTCTTCTTAACAAAGAAGAAACAATATTTTGTTTTCAAAACAAAACGCAGGCGCAAGTACATATAGTGTTCGTGCACAGGTGTCACACTGAAGTTAATGCGCATATATATTGATATGCATGTAAATATATACTACGCCAAAAATTACGTGACCAACATCTTTGTAATTACCGTAATATTACGGTAATTTTCCGTAATATTAGAGGGTAATATTACGACCTTTCATCTCTACATGTAATATTTCAGAAATATTTAAGGTAGTAGTAGCGAGTTGGAATGAAGTGAATATAGCTCCGACCCCAAACTGTCGGTGACTATGTTCAGTTCATCGCGCGAAAGTCGATACATGGCATCGTCGCAAGAAGAAAGAGAGAGCGCGCGTTTCTTTCTCGTGCCGTGACAAACAGCTGAGCAATATAATAAATACAATCCAGTCTAACCTAAATTCAACTAAATTCGTTCCTTGTGTTTACGTTACGACAGTTTAATAAAATCAAATAAGATAATAGCGGGTCGCGTTCGGTACAAAGGAAAGTGGCGAAAAAAATCCCATGTTCAAAAAGTTGCGAACCTGCTGGAATCAGCTCGCAATGCGTTTCAAAAAAAAAAGGATGATCAAAATCTCGTGGAAAAAGATTCGGCCCCGGCAAAAAAAAAACGCGATAGTCGGTTACCGCCTCGTCGACTTTCCTGAGATGGCAAAGACATTTTTCTGTCATCATTGCAAACAACGTTTGCATCCAACTGACATCGAGGATGAAACATCACTGGATTTCCATGTCATTCTCCATGTGATGTGCCCCGACTGCAAACAACAGAGTAGAATTCCTACGGGGCCAACTCATCCTGGACTAAAAAAACAATGGATGTCTCGCTGACGTGAACACTAAAATTGTACTCGGTATGTGAATTTCATTCTCAATAAAATTTTGTTAAAAAAAGAAATACAAACTATTTATAGTTGTTGATCAAAAAAATATAATAAAAAGATTTTTTTCCAAAATTTCACAAGACTAATGCGTCAATTTTATAAAATAATTTTTTTGTTTATTTCGGCTCTCCAAACTACTTTATTTTTTGATTGCAACAACCTGCAGTGAACACTTTTTTGGAAAATTCAAGAAAAGTGTTCTCGTGTCAACTTCTCAGTTTGCAACTTTTCTGAAATTTTGTTGTAGGAAATAACTACCATATTGTAATCCAAACTGCATCTTTGATAATAATCAAAGAAATACGAATAAATTTTTTTAAGTAAGATAGTACGAGTTTAAAAAATGCAGTAAACATTTTTTCCAACATTATCACTAAGCTGATGTGCTTTTTTTAGAAATAATATTTTTTGTTTACTTCAGCTCTCCAAACTACTTTATCCAAACTGCATCTTTCATAACCTTGCTGAAAATTTTCAAATGGTTTTCCAATTGGAAAACCAACTGGAAAAATGGCCGTTTTTTCAATTGGTTCGACTAATTGTAAAACCAATTAGATTTCCAATTGGTTTTCCAGTTGGATTCTTCTATTTGAAAATTTTTTCCAAAAACTTCCTTCACACATACAATTAGGCTCACATTTGGAAAACGAATTAGTTTTTTATTTAGAAAAATTTTTGGAAAAAATTTTCAAATAGAAAGATCTAACTGGCATACCAATTGGAAATCTAATTGGTTTTCCAATTATACAAACCAATTGGAAAACTAATTGGAAATTTAATTGGTTTTCTAATTAGTCAAACTATGGAAATTTTTAGCAGGGAATAATCAAAGAAATAAAAATAAAATTTTTTAAATTAGATAGTAAAAGTTTAAAAAATGCTAGGCTAATGTGTCAATTTTTAAAAATAATATTTTTTTTATTTATGCTCTCCAAAAAAACTTGTTTTTGGAATTTCAATAAGGTGCTATTTTATTTTTAGAATAGCCTAGAAAGATAACAGCTAAAACCTGACATCATGTACGAAAATGAAAGAAAATGTTCAATTTTTGAAATAAATTCATATGGGCTGAAAAAATTTTTGACTGATTTTCGTAAAAATATACATGTATTTCTAATTTAAAACTTCAGTCACCTAGGAGCACGTGTTATTCTGGTTCGATTTTGTTCAAACTTTGGCAAAATTCTTTTTCATACTTTGATTAATTTCCGGGTCGGTCCTGTAACACTTTACAACTTTTCCCAAATAAAGGCTACCCTAGAACATATGTGTAGTATATATAAAATTTACATTTTCATATACTTCATATGTTATTATATTTATGTAGCATATATAATAATTACATTATGATACCTATATACCTAGTATTTATTATATGTGCGTGCATGTGCGTATATACATATATGCGCTCTCAAATTACTAAAATACCTCAATTAATTATAAATTATAATTAAACTCTAAAATAATATCAACGTTCGTTAATAACCACACTCATGCCTTTCATTTTTTCCAAAGTTATAAATTAAGTTATCGATATAGAATTCAATAAATATAAATCTTTTTTTTCTAGGATCTCTTCACGCTGGGATAGGAGTTGCAGCCTTGAACAAGGTAATGACGACGTTGGATCACCCTGCTATCTCCAAAACTCTTTTTAAACGTTACGAGAGGGAAATTGGTCCTGCCATCGAATCTGCTGCTAAGGCAAGCTGCATTGAAGCAGCTCATGATGAACGTGAAGCCGTCTTGGAAAACATCGAAAAACTGAGCAAAGAATTGTAGGAGTTCAAACTATGTATTTAACATATTAGCTATCCCGGTGATTTTGTGAGCGTTATTGACTATTTCAAATGTGATGTGCTCCCAGTGAATAGATTTATATCCCGGTGATTGTAAATCATAACCAGTGAATTTGGTTTCTAAATAATTTATTTTTTAAATAATTTATTTTTAAAATAATTGAATTTTTTAATGAATTATTCAATCGATTAATGCCGCCAGAATATAGCCTACTTTCAAGAAGTCAGTTAATTACATGTAGTATAATAGTGATATCAGCTGATGTGATTGTATGCCTCGGCTTCGTCTCAGCCCACAAACTGCACTCTCATCAATATACAATGTGCACCACAGGATGGTGGAATATTTTATATACCAAGGGCCGTAAAACGAGTTTTAAGTTCTCGAAGAGAACGACAAAGACTCGTTTTACGGCCTGCTGTATATAAAAAAATTTCGTACGAACAAGTTTATAATTATTTTAAGACTTTGAATTCAATTCTACGCACTTTCAAAATTTTAGAAGTTTTGAAATTTTGAAATCGTTACAACCGTACAACTTCTGAACTTTTAAACATGACATAAAGCCCTGTTCCCAACATGTGCTATAACTTTCACAGGGTACCTTTGTTTTTAACTTACACACTTAATTTTCGTGCTAAAAATTACTACTTCCATAGACATAGATGTTTATAACCAAATGCTGTACAACGAACATTTCAATTAATGTATGTTGCCATATACAACTACATGGGTTTATGGAATGCGACATTGTAAATATTATAAAAAATATTTAATAAATTTTATGTAGCACAGAAAAATGACTTGCTTTTTTGTGATTTGCTTCAGGCCTGGTGAAATAGTAGAAGAAACTTTTGAAAAAATTACGGATATATCAACACCTTCAGAAATTGCAGAGGCTACTGTACCTACGAGGGGGGACCCAAAAGTAACGGGAATTGTGTTACAACTTTTTTATTGACAAATTTTTTCACACACAATTTTTATCACCTTCAAAGTAACCCCCATTGACTGTAATACACTTGTTCAATCTTTTTTTCCAGTGTTCAAAACAGTTCTGAAATTCATTTTTTTCAATGTTTTTTAAACCTTCCAGCGATTTTTGTTTCACCTCTTCTACAGTCCCAAAACGATTTCCTTTCATGTCCCTTTTGAGTCTAGGGAACAAAAAAAAGTCACAGGGGGCAAGGTCCGGTGAATAGGGGGGGTGAACAATCGGTGTCATGCCGTTTTTGGTCAAAAATTTCTTCACGGACAGCGCTGTGTGGGCAGGTGCATTGTCGTGGTGGAAGAACCAATCTCCTGTGCGCCAAAGATCCGCTCTTTTCTTCCGGATGTTCTCCCTCAACCTTTTCAAAACCTCCAAGTAGAAGTGTTGGTTGACCGTTTGGCCTGGAGGAACAAATTCTGCGTGCACAATACCTCTGCAATCGAAGAAACAAATGAGCAATGTCTTGATGTTGGACTTCACTTGGCGTGCCTTTTTTGGACGAGGCGAGAGAGGTGTCTTCCATTGGCTTGATTGCTGCTTTGTTTCGGGGTCGTAGCCATAGCACCATGATTCATCGCCAGTTATAACCTTGAGAAAAAAATCTGGGTCTTCATCCAACTGATTTTGCAGCTCAAGACAGGCCTGAAGTCGACGCTCCTTTTGATCGTCGGAGAGAAGGCGAGGAACAAATTTGGCTGCAATCCTCCTCATGCTCAAATCTTCAGTTAAAATCCTCTGAATTGAACTCCATGACAATCCAGACATCTCACAAAGTTGATCGATGGTTCGGCGACGGTCTTCATGAACAAGAGTGTTGATTTTTTCAATGCTTTCGTCCGTTCTTGAAGTCGAGGGGCGCCCAGAACGAGGTTGGTCTTCTATTGACATCTCTCCATTCTTGAAACGCG
This sequence comes from Platygaster robiniae, assembly GCA_028476575.1. NCBI lineage: Eukaryota > Metazoa > Arthropoda > Insecta > Hymenoptera > Platygastridae > Platygaster > Platygaster robiniae. Next base: position 10,893,349 of record CM052023.1, on the reverse strand, counting down.
AAAACCAGTCGTACACACGCGTTTTACTCAAAGCATTATCCCCATAAGCTGTTTTCAGCATCACAAGGGTTTCCGCGGGTGTTTTTCCTAACAAAAAACAAAATTTTACAGCCGCGCGTTGCTCTCCGCACTCAGCCATTTCACGTTTTCGCCGAAACGGAAAAAGTCGTTTCACTAGAAAAATTCTTACGGACGAACGAATGCACTCACAGCAAATGAACTTTGCACACTGACTTGGGAGAGTAGCAGCTTGGAAGAGAACCAGTAGAGAACCCGATCCCCCCCTCCGCGGTCCCCCCACCACCTAATTCCCGTTACTTTTGGGTCCCCCCTCGTATTATAGCATCGTACGACATGGGATGGAGCCGACGGGGCAATCGAAGGTCGTACGATAGTTTGAATGGTTACGGGGCGCTGATTGGATATCTAACACATAGGGTTCTAGACTTCGGGACAAGGAATCGTAAATGCAAAGCTTGTGCTGCTGGAAAAAAAAAGAGAACCACGATTGCCGCTGTAATTTTATTGGAAGTGCCAAAGCAATGGAGGCTGATTTAGGGGCTTCTCTTGTGAATGAAAGCAAATTTTTGTCTTTGTGTAACATTCAGTTGCGTGTTTTAATCGGTGATGAAGATGCTAGCACGATTCACTTAGTTCGACGTGGTAGTCCCTTTGACATTTTCAAACTCGCTGATTCTAATCACATAGCAAAAAATTTTTCAAATGATTTATATAAGTTGCAACCTCAGTTTAAAGAAATGAAAATCAAAGCTGTTATTCCTCACATCAAAAAGTGCTTCACTTACGCAGTCGCACAAAACCGAGGACAAACTGCCGCTCTTTGTGCAACGTTACATTCCATAACGGACCATTTGTTTGGCAATCATGAGAAATGTGGGTCATGGTGTCGAAATTTCGAGCGTGATAACCACATGGTTTGTATAAACGATCTTAACTTACGTGAAGCTCTTCAAAAACTCATTTCAAAATACGCGAGCAATGCCGGAAAGTTTTCAGTATCCGCTTCTAGTCAGAGTAACGAATCTCTCAACTCGATTATGGGCAGGAAATCCTCAAAACAACATTGTTATAGTCAAAGCGAATCCTGTGATTTCCATTTTGCATCCTCTGTCTGTATAAAAAATTTGGTTAATTCGTATATGCTTCGTGTCATCAGTGAGCTACCTGTTAAACAAGCAGGCCATCATTTGGAACAATTTGTTTCACGTCTGGACGCGGAAAAGGCATCAAAATCAGAGAAATAAAAAACTCCTGAGCAAAAATTACGTCCCCGTTTTCTAGTTCGGCAAAGGGAAAATCTGCGGATGCAACAAGAACGTTCTGAAGGGGTTAGTTATCAAAGGAATCATGGATTGGAAATAAATTCCGATGATAAACTGAACGATTCTCAAGTGGTCGGTGAATCGTTTGAGTACGATTTTTCTCAGTGCCAACTCGTGTTTTTCGATTTTGAGACATCAGGGTTAGGTGAGACTAGCGAAATTCTTCAAATAGCCGCTATTAGCGGAGAACATTCATTTTCAACGTACATAAATCCAACGAAACCCATTAACAGCAGAGCTTCAACTATAAATGGATTAGAGAATCGCAATAGAAGATTATTTTATTGTGGAACACGAGTCAACTCAATACCGCTTATTAGCGCCCTCCAAAATTTTCACGAGTTCCTGGTATCATTTCAAAAGCAAATAACTCTTGTAGCTCACAATGTACAATTTGACAAAAGGTTCTTCATGAAAGCTATTCACGCCACAGGAACTACGAATTTATTCAGCTCTATAGTCGTTGGTTTCGCCGATACATATCGCCTTTTCCAGATAATTTTCCCAGATCGAAAGGGACAAGGGTCATTGAAACTGTCAACACTGGCCAATGATTTTCTTGGTGTTGAAGATAATGGTGGGCAAATGTTTCATGATGCTGTTTACGATGTTGAAGTTTTGCAAAAATTATTCGATGCCATTGGGTCTGTTGATATATTATTTTCCATTTGCACACTTTTTGTTGATTCTTTATCAAGCGAACGTATTGGTAAAACGCTTGCACCCTTGAAAAACATAATTTCAAAAAGAATTATGACCAAACTTGTGTCCGCGGGATGTTCGTTGCAAACATTAGTGGGCATTTTTGAATCAGGTGGTGCGACTGGGCTGCGCACTTTTTTATCAGAAAAAACCAAGAATTCAAAGATTCGAGTAACAAATCGAAAAAATATCCTCGACATTTTTGTTAATTTTTTTGAAACGACTTCGAACATACAAATAGCTACCCAGGAAACTGTTTGTGTGTCAGATCAGCCCTTACATGGTGTAGAGACATTCGTGGGTTTGAAAAATTCAGGAAATACATGCTATTTGAACTCCGTTATTCAAGCCTTGTATACAACACCAACATTTTTTGATAATCTGTTAAGGCATTTTGAATTTGTGCGGGAACAAAGTCTTCCTTCTGAGGGAGTTTTGAGCAAAATCAGTCGCTTGTTTTTACATCTTCGAGAAAGGCAAAACGAATTTGTTGATCCCATAGAAATCTTAGACGAAGTCAGACCGGCACATTTCGAACCAGGGCATCAACAAGATAGCTGTGAATTCCTTATGTAAGTGTCTATTCTACTTATAATACATATGTGTGATGTGTAAGATTTTGAGACAATTTCTCATGAGAACTTTATCAAAATTGAAATTACTCAGTTGCTTATAAAAATTTTTTAGATCTACGCTAAAATTTGTGTAACTTAGTATGGTTCATACTTGAATTTAAAAATGTTTTTTTTTTTTTTTTTTTGTTACTCATTAGATACCTGCTCAATGCTATGGAGACGGATTCTGAAAAGGCAAAAGAAATTTTCAATAGCCGACAAGTACTAGGTGATATTACAAACAATGTTGAAGGTATAGAAAATTTAATAGATATGTTAGCAATAATCGAATAAGTTAATTTTTTGGAAAACCAAAAGACTTTCCATTATACAAGCACTTATCTATAACACTAAATAATGCAATGTATTATATAAAATAATGTAAAAAATTTAATACGTTACTACAAACCGTACGATACATAATAACAAATAATTATCGATAATAAGTTTTACTAAGCTTGTAAAATATATCAGTAAAGATTTCATGTTACTTTATTGCAACTAGATTTTCCTTATTCGATTCAATAGAAAAAATTTTTAATTTTGTGGTAATTTGATACAAACCTATTTGCACGAAATTTGATCAAGGATAAGTTAGCAAATTTGTAAACACAATTTTCATAAATATTTTATATGAAATCCTATAAAATATTCCCCTTCAATTTTTTGCAAATTTATGTTGTTAATTTTATGGAAACCTGTAATGTTAACCCTTGTAATTTTAATCTAAACCTTATAAAATACTGAAATTGCTTAAAAAGAATTGATTGAAAAAATTTTATAAGGTTTTATTCTCATGAGATTTTATCAAATAAATTTTTATAAGAAATTTCAGATTACAATAAGGTTTTTATAAGGATAAAAATTACTTGCGAAAGTGTTCCCTATTCTATTGATTTAAATAAAAAAATTTTCTATTTTGGCAGCATGCACCTTTAAATAATTATCATTATCAAGACCACAAATAGTATATTACGTATGTAGGACATAAATGTTTTATTTACGAGTGTGAAGCTTGTAAACCTCGGCTTCGCCTCGGTCTACAAGCTTCACACTCGTAAATGAAAAATTTTTGTCCAAGGTACGTACTATATTTTATACAACAAAGGGTAAAAAAGTACACTTTTTGACCCTGCGTTGCATAAAAATATATAATTATAATCAACACTTTTTAAAATATCAATTTATATATTACAAAAAATGGCTATAATATTTATTTTTAATATGAAAGTAATAGACATTCATAACCATACATTGTGCTTTGAAATATAAGAAATAATGTGCATTATACTTGATTAAATAAAGCAGTTTAACTTAGATTTCTAGTTCGGAGTCCAAAATACCTTTTATATTTCCATTTGAGTTCGTGATTGACAATCCTAATAAAAACCCAATTTTTTTCATCAGTAAAAATAAAATTTTCTTACAAATAGTGTTCAGCTATATTTTTTTCTGAATATGGAACAATGATTTTCAAGGAACATGGGTCAATGGCAAGCTCCTTCGGACATTTTTTCAGGCTTGTTCGAAATAACATACCACTGTTCGGAGTGCGAATATGAAACAAAACCAACAGAAACGTTTTTTGATATTGCACTTTCATTCAGTTCTGACGATACTGATGACGAATGCAGTATTTTGAGTATGTTGAACAATTTTTTGTTACCTGAAAAAATGACTATCGACAATAAATATTTCTGCCACGCCTGCCAAGAAAGTCGTGATGCCTACAGACTTGTCAACATCATTTGTGCTCCACACATCCTACTGCTCTCAGTGAAACAACGTTTTAGTTTCGACTTCAGAAGTGGGGACAGAATAAAATTGCGAAACTCTCTTGCAACCCAACATTGGAAATTCCTGTCTCTGTTTCTTCCGGCGTTGTAGTCCAGTCTTACGCTCTGCACGCAGCTATCATCCATGCCGGACGCTCACAAGATAGAGGACACTATTATACTGTGGCGAAAAATTCCAAAAAATGAATGGATAAAATTTAACGATACACTTATTTCAAAGGAAACAACGGAACCTTTGAATAAGTTGCCAGAATGGAATACCTCACACATTTGACTGTATGAATCAAAAAGAGATGCAACCTATGATATGAACAGAGACATATCTCATGGGGGTGCTGTTATCGACAAAGAAAATTGTCGGGGTTCGAAAAAACGCCAATCAAAAAATATGATTCAGAATAGAAGAAAACGTTTTGTGCAGTAGTTGTAATGTTTATTGATAAATAACTATGTTGTGGTCTTTTTTTAATTAAGAAAAACTATGCGAACGTTATACATTTTATCCCACTTTTGATTTAAAAATTGTTAAATATATTTGCCAACAACAGATAGTTAAAACAATTTAATTCCAATCACATAAATAAGAATTATCATTTTTCCAAAATCAAAAATTGAAACGTCGACACTCTATACCTTTTTTTATTTTCCAGAACAGTTTTTATTTAAAGTTGGTAACAATTAAAATACAGGACTTTCCAAAAAAATAAAGTTACAAAAAAAAGGTTTGTCTTTTTTTTATAGGGTAAGTTGCTTTTTGGTAAACAAAAATTATTAATTACTGTAAACAAATTTATGAAAAATCAGAAATTGAAATTTCGACACTCGAACACTTCATTTATATTTCTCAAAAAATTTTTTAATGTAAATTTAGGAGGGACAAAAACAAATAATGGTTTTCAAGAATGTACACAGTAGTCAAGTAAGAACTCAGAAAAGAATTTTTTCACTACAAATTTTGGCAACATTCATGCAAGTAAAAAATTATATGTATGTTTTAAGTTACTGGATAAGATGGTTTTTGGGAAACAAAATATACTTTCGAATGCCAACAAATGGAAAAAAATAAATAACAATACCATAAGTTTTATGAGTGTTTTGTTTGTTAGGTTATATGGAATGTTTGCCTCCTTTAGAAAGTTTTTGCCGTTTGCAGTAATTTTTTTGCATTCCACAATTGTAATTTCCTTTTTTCATGGTTAAACTTCATTTTTTCGAGACACTATCTATGAAACTTCTGATACTAAAACTGTACAATAATATCGAGCCAGGTCAAAGCAGAATAAGATGCATTCTATATTTTCGAGAAGGAAAATGCATCAACCTTGAAAGAAGTTTTTTCAGCAGGCTATAGCCTGCTGAAAAAGAACACCTGAAAATATCTGTAAACTTTTGCACCAAGAAAAACTCATTCTATTCTAAAGTAGAAATTTCTGCTCCCACTACTTTGCGTCAATAATATAAAGGGCCTTGACTTTTTCCGGGGAGAATTATACACGTTTCATTACTCGTGTGCATAAATTTCATGTACGAATGTCTAAGAATGAGTTTATTTTCCTTTTTCGGTTTCACATTTGACAATGCATGACGACCATGGTAGATGCATGACAATGTTTGACAATCCCGCGCACACACGCTGCAAGCACACACACCACCCCCCGCACTCGTCAGATGGTAGGGGGCAATGTTGCCAAATCTACTCCCGAGCTGTTTCGAGCATCATGAAAAGCGTTGATGTAACATAAGAAAATATTTTTCGTTTATAAAGAAGTAGACAATTACTTTCAAATTTTACAATCTTGAAGAATGTATAGTAAATCATTATTCTGCAAGGTTTCAGAATTTTCTGTCGGTTAGTTTGTATTTTATTTGACAAAATGTCATCAGTCCCATAAGAGCATATGTAAATTGGCACTATCCATATCTCATGTTTGGAGTAGTGGAGTGACTTGAAACTTCGCAATACAGTTTTTTGCAATATTCTCTATCATATTGCAAAATTGGGAGCAAATCTGTCGCGTATTTCTTACTTGCTACTACTACCTTAATGTCAACTGGGAGCTTTTTAAATGTGAAATCTACGCGTAGAAAAGAACGCATCATTCGTTTTTTTAAATTTTAAAAACAATAGAGGAATGTATATAGATTTCTTGTTGAACGAACTTGTCTGACGCTGTGACGAAAATTGTATTTTGACAAGAGAAGAAAATTCATTTTGATCAAATAAATATTATTCCTATTAGGTATATATAAATTTTATTGAAAATCATTTATATTCGTAGCAAAAGTTAATTGATGTGTATAGTATGTACAATTGAATGCTTACCGCAATTTGCTGTATCTATATTTTAACAGCTTTTTACATTCTGGCGCATATTTGACTTATATGATTTTTTGTTTTTTGTTAAAGTTTTACTCATATCGCTTATATGTTAATACGCGTTAAAAAGTTGTTTTCGTGTGTTTATATTTATCGGAAGTTAGAAAAATGGGGCGAAAAAAAATTGCCTCGATGTGATACGCACTGTAAAATATCACCTCGTAAAAAACCTAACGGGTAGGAAATTATTTTAGTACTCAGTGTCGTCTATTTCATACACGGGGTAGGAAAATAACGAGAGGCAAGGAAATCGACTACATTCAGTGTGGGTATTATAATTCCTGGTAGTAGATTAGCTATCAGATAGTAAAATATCGACTCTCAGTTTAGGAAACAATCCGACCTACACTGAGTGTAGTTTTTTTACTATGCCTATGAAAATAACGATGCGTTCGTAAAAAAATAAGCGGGTCGTAAATCGACAATAGGTTGGTTAATATCCTACCCGACATAGGTAAATAACTAATCAAGTTATTCAAAATGCAATGAGTGATTTTAAAATCCAGTGAGTGCAATGCAAGTGAGTGATAGTTTAACCGTATCAGTGACGACGTAATAAAAACGCGAGTAAAATAATTTTTCAACTTTCTCACCGTGACGAGCGAACTCAGACAACCCAACGACGATAGTCGTAATCCAGTAACGTTGCTCCTTATTTATGCTATCCTCCGCTCACTCGTACAGAAAGGACCCCAATAAAATCTCTGCTTAAAGTGGGCCCTCAGGTTGTCTTAGGAAATCAGGGGTATAAATTGAAAACAACAACTTCTATAGATTTCTATCCAGCAGAACTGGAATTATTATTATCAGTATTTCTTTACAATTTCAATGTTTATAATTCTTATCTAAATCTTATACAAATCCGATAAACCAATTATTATTATTAGTATTTCTTCACAATTTCAATGTTCATACTTCTTATCAAAATCTTATACAAATCCAATAAACCTCATTACAACTGAAATACAACTTCTTATTCTAAATGTTCAAATCCCTCAGCATCTCAGAACCAAAGTTCTCCCATCTCAGCCATTTCTCTCATTAGTGCAGTATGGTTTTCAACTTCTGCATTTCTTTGTTCTAATTTTCTAACTTCAATACTTGAGGGTTCTTGCGGCTCTTTATCCGATTTAAAATTCTGACCTCTTTTGCAATACTTGCATGTTACGTGAATCCGTTTATCTAAAGTTATTAAAGGTATACCGAACAGTTGCGACGCTTCTTTTGCTATCTTTTTATCGATCCCCTCCCACGAAGTCTCCTCTTTTGGATCTAATTTCCTCAAAATTCGGAGTCGATTATACAAATTCAGAGTTCCCTTTTTCTTAAAAATGGATCGATGGGCACTGGGCTTTATTCCCTTCCTCCTAGCAGCACTTTTAACGATCCAGAGCAAATCTTCTACTGTCCCCACTGTAATATATTGACCGATCCAACATCACTATAATTATTTACGTAACCCCTTTTAAACTATTGAAATACTCGAGTTATTGTATTGTTTCATAAATCTAATTAGTTATATTTAAGGAATATCTTAACAGAACTTTAATTTTATTATTTAGTTTGATAGAAAAATTATTAGTGATTATTTGTCAAATTTCCAGAATAATCCGTCATTATGGTAATCGTAAGGTTAATCATAATGATGGAGTACCAAACAAACTCAACTCCCGAGGTACCCTTCTAGGCTAGTATGGAAACAACCTGGGTAGAGATAAATCTCTACACCTAGATGGCGGTCCGGGTAATTAAGAGTGTTTAGTTTTTATACTGGAACATGGTTAATTTTGAATATTCTTGAATAGTTTTACTTTTATTTATGCCACGTGGAAATAGAACTTGGATTTGAAACACAGTTTCAATCTTCTTCTTGATTTCCACTTAGCGCTGATGGAGTCGGAGAAGTCGTCGTCAGGTCGGACTTCTTTACGGACTCGTCGGGGATGGTTCTGTTGTCTGGGATGTTTTTCGGACTCTTAGAGAGTTTTTGGAACGTTTGACTTTAGAACTTCTCCAAAGTTATGCCAAAAAGCGCGAGCTTATATACTACCGAAACTTGAAAAATAATAGTGGAAGGGAAAATAGCGGTCTTCCGATTTTTCCGTTTCGGCACTTTTTCTGCCGTTTTTATCCGCTATAGATTTAGATTGTAAGTTTTGCGAAATGTTTAATCGTTATCGAATGTTCTCTGAATGCTGATTGTTAATTATTATTGCGCGTCGTTATGCTATCGCCGCCTGATAAATTCCCGAGTATTATTCTATTTTCAACAAATCTAGAAAAGTTGTAAGTTTCTTTTTCCCTTTATATTTTAGCAAGAAGGGGCATAATTTATAGACGAGCTGAAAAAGCCCGCTCGTCACATCATAGTTCTTTTTGTATAATTTTCCGGGTAGACAAATGTTAAGCTTCGAAAAAATTTTGTGAAATCTTGAATGTGCAGTGCATAATGTCATAAAGCATTTTTTTTTATTACAATTTGTAGGTTATGCGTCACTCAACCATGTACATACAAAAGCATGTTTAATTTGTAATAAATTATGTCAATTGTACAGATCTGTGGATATTTGACTTTTTTTTTCCTGCCCGAACAGCACGAATGTCCTAGGGACATCCCCGGGACGTCTCTGGGATGTCCTAAAGTCCCGGGGACGTCCTTGGAACGTCCCCGGAACCAAGTGTGCTGTTAGGGTGCTGCCATTATTTATGATATATTACCTGTAAAAAACAATTCACATTACATACAACAGTATAGGCAATAAACTACACTCTAGTCAAATAACTACCCGCTTGTCAAACAACTATCAGCTGGTCAAATACAGATCCGGCAGGAATTTTCTAGCTGCTCGTTAATTTCCTACCCTATCGTAAATGAACGATCTTGGTTCGGTTTTTTACGACACTGAGAGTAGGTCAGATTGTTTTCTAAACTCAGTGTAGTTATTTTCCTACGAGATTTTTTACAGTGCGTACAATGATATTGTGAATTTGAGGTCGTTTGTAAAAAAAGAGCGATATATCAGTGATACATTGCAACTTCGTCATGGAGAATAAACAAAGAGGGAAAACAGGAAACTTTCAGGCTCAAATCCTCGTGATCGATGGTGAGTTCATAATATAATCATCGCATAATATTTATTATGTTGAACCTTATGAGGCCATTATTGAAAAAATGTAACAAGAATATTCTGGTATATAATTTTCAAGTATTCCTCAGTAATATTCTGAGTACATTTCTTTCATAGTAATTGTCCTCATGAAGATATCTTGGACAAACTAATATTTTTGAGAATATTTGTCGCATATTTTGATATATTCTGCGTTACTAGAGCTTGTAAAATTTTAAAAATCGCCATGCATTTCATGCCCGCATCGCACATGCGTAGTGCGGCAGATTTTTCACCGCTGGGGGCCTATTCTTGAAAACTTTCTCCTACAAAAACTAGGGAAATTTAGGGGTTTTAGGCCTGTTTTGTTGGTATGTATCAACAAAGTAAGCTTTAAAACCCCAAATGTCACGATTTCTTGTACGAGAAAGTTTTGAAGAATAGGCCCCCTGTTGGTTGTAATGGTCTAAATGAGGTTCAAAATAAAACCTAGTTTAGGCTTGAAACCCGAAAACTCGATAGTAACTGCAGTGTTTTTGGTGTAAAGTTGGTTGAAACTGAGTGGAGTTTGAACCGGTTAGAACTGAAATTTTCTCAGTTTATTTGGTTCAAAGTTTGATTCTAATTTCTACTCAGGAAAGTATTTTCGAAATTTCAGAATATTTCTTGAATATTTTACAGTTCCCTGTAATTTTATGGACTCTTCGAAATTTTTCGCAATATACACAAATTTTATTAGCATTCTCTTCAATCCTACAAATTTTATGTGTTTCTTTAGAATTATTCAGAATTTTTCAAAGTTTCAAAATTATTACATTTGTCACAGTTATTTCAACGTTCCAGGTCCACGATTAAATTAATCAAATATTGCTAAAAGAGTTTAGAGATGTTCTTAAAATGTCTTAAGTCAAGAAAAATCATGAAAATTTCAACAATAAATGACAATAATCAAAAGCATCTAATGTTCCGTTTTTTCAATCATATTAAATCCACACTAATTGATCTTCCGGAGCTATTTAGCCATACTGAATCTAGTCCTTTTCAGAAAATATAAGCCCACTGGAAATCTATCCTCTTGTCATATAATCGTTACAGTTCCTCAGCTTGCGAAACACAATGATTACTATAAAACAATAATAAATAATAATGTTGAGAAAATCAACAAAACACAAATAGAACCACTAAAGGTTATGGAAATAATAAATGCTTGTAAAATTTTACAAACGTTCATCATAATACAGAAGTAAACTTTGAGTCAAAAATTATGAGTTAGCAAAAAATATAAGTAGTAAAAGCTTCCTGAAAATTGTGGAACTTCCGGACAAATCAGTATTCTTTCCCTTTCGTATTTAATCAATTAAGAAATATATATCTCGTTGAACCGAAAATAGCCAGAAATAAAAAGCGAAAAGTAATCATTTCAACCACGAGAAATTGTATTTGACCTTTGCCATTCTAAAAGTCCATTGGCCGCGTTTCCGCTGCAAAGAGAGATAATAAAGTGAGATGTGAGATGTAAGTAGTTGGCCCAGATCCAGGTGACGTTTTTATATCGATATGACAATAGGATTTTCTCCCCGAGAGAAATTTCGCTGTGCGCTTCTTTTGTACGCATATTTTGCATTCGCGCATTCCGTTTGGACTCCACACTTCGCGTCGTTGTACGGATCGACGGAGCTGGCCTACAAAAACGCGCACAAAAAGCTCGGGAAAATGTGCATCCAAACTCGAAAACGTTTAGAAATCACGAAAAAATCACAATGCAAACACCGTTCTTTGACCATGAGATTTCAACGATCTGTTTGCAACTCCAAAAAACAAATGTTTTTAGTCGTCCCAAATTTCGAAATGTAGGTGTATTCAGTTCTACGAGAAATAACTTGAGAATTTAACACGTGTGTTTTCTCAATTATGTATCCACTAAGTTACCAGAATTTATGGTCATATTTCTTTATCTTAGATACCCAGTGAGCTCCCTATTTCACACTTTTCGCGAACTCACTGTGGGCTCACAGTGAGCTCACAAGTGAGCTCACATCCAACTCACTGTGGGCTCACTGGTTCACTGGGTAATCAAATTGAGAACAGTTTCTCCCTCAAATACTGAATGGTCACTGATTTTTTAATAAATACTCATGAACGATTATTAATTTCTCCACTGGAAAAATACTCTGTGAAAGTTTCAGTGGTACTGTCAAAGACTTACTGAGAATTCTTACTTTCCAACATTGAAAGCTGGTGAAGGGGTTTTTAAAAATCTCCTTGCAGTTATTTTTAAATCGCTAAAACTCAGAGAATATCAAAAATGAAAAAAAAAATCTGAATGAACTACTGGGAAACACTGTGAAAGCTCTAGAACATTTTACCTCGATGAAAATGCTCTGTGCCAATGACATTTACTCGACAATTTTTTTTTTTTCCCCACGACAAACTCAGCTGCAAGAGACCAACGTTTCGGAAGATTTTAATTGCTGCAAAGTTATTTAACCATCCGCGTTGGATATTTAAATTTCAATGTAACGAGCACTTTTGGTTGCCACAGAAGCGGTAGCAACGGCGTTGCTGTAAAACTGCAAATCCTCGTCTTCGCCAGGGAGTAACTGGTCCTTTGAGGTCTCGAACAACTGGAACTTGGCGTTATCAACACGGCCAAAACATCGCTGGTGCGCTAGTGCACGTCTGTTTTATGTACTAAAAAACAGGGATCAAGGATTTTTGTTTTTTCGATTCCTTGAAGATGGTTGAAAGAAAATTTTCATATATTATACACGCTCAACATTTTGCATGAGATTTATTTATCTTGAAAAAGTCGACCAGATATAAATGTTGGAAGGCTAGGAAGTATTTAATTGTGAATACTTTCTCAGTTGAAACTGTATTACTGCATACTTGAAACTGTTTGGAACAGTGATTTGCATTCATATAAAAAAAAAAAAATAATTAGGATTTGAGCAAGGACTACCTTCAAGTTAAATAGGTTTTGTATTAGCAAGTAGACAGAATAAATCAAATCAGAGTAATTTTTTGACTGAATATTTTTATGGTTTCTGAAATGTGTTATCGTAATTTATGATCGATTTTTGAGTCCCTAATTACCTATAGTCTTTTGTAGGCAAGTCTGATACAAGCTTCTTGACATTTTTTTCTAGTTATCAATAGATAACAAAAAAGCTGAGAATAATTGTTTGTTTAGTAAATTTAATGGTATATTACTTAACACGAAAGCAAACCCTCATTTGACGGCCGAGTACTGAAAAACCACTGCCGAGGACGTCAAAGGGTTTGATTTTGTGTTATGCAAGATGTTTTATGCAAAGTCGAGCGCTTTTCGGGTTTTGTCGAAGGTAAAGTGGACGCGCAAAGATATCTTTGCGGTGACGATAAAGCGTCCATGCTGAGCACCACTGTCTACTAAAACAACTGAGTGTGAATGCGTGTCATGCGCAAACGCACACGCATACGCAATCAAAAGGCGGTTGATTTTGGGAAATTGGCTACCGCTAAGAAATTGGTGGCCCGTAAAATGACACGTACCGCAAAGATATCTTTGCGCGTTCACTTTACCGACGACAAAACCCGAAAAGCGTTCGACTTTGCATAAAATGTTTTTTTTTTTTCTATATCTGATGGTTTTTCATAGTTTTTGGAATATTTGAACCAGGGACCGAGAGTGTTATATATAACGGTTTCGTTTCGGTTTCGGTTTTAAGAGAAAAAAATGACGTTTTTGGTTTCGGTTTCGGTTTCGGATTTAAGAAAAAAAAATAACGTTTCCGATTTTGGTTTCGGTTTTGAACAAATAATAACGTTTTTTATTTCTGTTTCGGTTTCTCAAAACAAATCTATATCAGTTTGGGTTACGGTTTCGTTCTCGAGAAAAAAATGTTTGCGGTTTTGGTTCCTAGATGAGAAAACAACGTTCCCAGTTTCTTTATAAGAAATAGAATCAGTTGATTTAGTTTTTCACGAAATAAGATTAAGTCTTCCGAGTTTCATCAGTTTTTAAAGAAATTTTTTTTGTAAATTCAAATATTTAATGTTTTCGTTGCAATGGCACCAAATTCTATACATAATGTATTTATTATTTCACAAAAAATTGCAGATACTTTTTACGAATTCTTCCTTTAACACTTTAAGCAATGCATTCCTAATTCACTCGAGTTCAAAACTCAAAATCAAAAAAGATGTTCGGGTCTAAAATCTAAGAAATCTGATTGGTTAAAACTCGTCACCCGAATATCTTTTGTGATTTAGAGTTTTGTGAAAAATGGAAAAGGACTTATTGACTCAGAAATATAAGAAGGGAATTTTGAGTAGAGTTTGGCTTGTGAATTCGACCTCCACTTGTCGAGAGAGCGCCATTATTGTTTAAATTTCAGGCTCAAATAACTTTTCAAATTTTGGGTTTTATAAAAAGTTATAAAGGACTTATCGATTTGAAATTCAATCAGGAATCCAAGGTGTTTTTTTTAATGTGACTTTGGGACACCCTGCATATATTTTCTTTTTTTTATCCGTTGAAACATCAAAATGATATTAATTTTTCTTTTTTTTTTTTTTGGTAGAGATATCATTTGTATTCCGGAATAACTCTGGAGTCTCGAGATGTTCCATTTTTCACTCATTTCCCCTTTTTTATATCGAAAGTCTATTATTTCAAAACAATTTAAAAACGACATGTTGATCATACAAAATCTGCTATGGAACCGAAAAAAACATGTGAAAACCGAAAAAATTTCGGTTTCAGTTTTGTAAAAAATTTCAATAACGGTTTCGTTACAGTTTCGGTCTCGCTTGAGTCGAATCGGTTTCGGTTTCGGTTTCGTTTTCGGTTTCGGTTTCGGTTTCGGCGGTCTCTGATTTGAACTTCTAAATAACGGTATAGATAATCGTAACTGAAGGGTAAATAAAACTCTAAAATAGATTGCATAGACTCAAGTTGAGTGTAATGAGAGTCTAAGTCTAAAATTAATCAATATTTTCTGACAAGGGTTAACAGTCTTCGCAGTTTGGCCGAATAGAAGTTTTTTATGAAATTTGACGGTTTTTGTAGTTTCTAAACTTTTTCAATAGCTTTGATAGTCTTATAGTTATGAAACTTTCAGGTGCATTTTAGGCCTCAATGCATTCCTATATAATTGAATCCAAGATGAATCCGTGAAATTCGGATCGAACATCGTTGCAGATATGAATGTAAAAAATTTATTTGCAAATATTTAATCTATTTTGAAACAATAAAATCCAAACCGTTTAGCGTCACAAATCTATAAAATATGTATCGTTTTTATAGTGCAAAATATTTGCACAGAATCACGTTAAAATGTTACTTAATAACCAGATCGTTATGAAGTAAAGTATAACGGATCGGAATCGATAGATATTTATAAAAAGCGACAAATAATAGTATGGGATGAAAGCAGATTATTTTTGTATTACAGCACATTATTTTATCCGTGGCATATTGGTATGCTAATTTGATGGTATGGTGTTGATTATGCACAAATTTATTGAGCACTACTTTTATTGTGCACTGTGGACGATTGTGCACATTTTTACGAAATTGAACAAAGGTTGATATGAAAATGATTTCACAGTTTAAATTTGTAAATTTAGAAGTTTTGATTTCCGAAATTGCTGAATTTAAGATCATGCCTATGAAAATTATGAAAACGTGCACAATCGTCCAGTGTATAATAAATACGGTGCTCAATAAATTTGTGCACAATCGACACCGTGCCGATTTGATTAGTTAACGTAGGCTATTTTCGGTTTACTACAGCGTAATTCTTTTATATTTCGATAATATTTATATAGGAGTCTAAAAATGGACTACATAAAATAATCATAACACAACGCCATAGAGCCAGAACAAAATCATATATTCTTATATATTATATCTTATATATTATATATATATATATTATATTATATATTATTAATTTGAATAGATTGCCAATGTTGACTTACAAAGAAATAATACTTATGGGGATTGTTTGGAATAGAAAAAGGTGTATGTTCTCATACGTTATATATAAAATTGTAGCTTTCAAATAAGACAGACTAGAACTATAAAGATTTATTTACATTGAAAAAACGAGATTGAATGGCATTGGCTTATTTTTATTATTATTGATATAATCTAGATCCAAAAAAATGATAAGTTGGATCGACTCATTTTTGAATGACTGGAATTGTTTGAGAATCTGTTAAATTTCAATCTAATTCAATCCGTCACAATCTTTAGGGAAGCTAAGTATAGTGAGTGTATTCTGCAGTGAATGCTTGAATGGTTTTTTAAGATAATGTTTTTGTAAAAAAATGTTCAAACATCAAAGCATGAACAAGTTTTCTACCACTTAATTAATGTAACTTTCTGCTACCTTATATCTTGTAGATACTCATAAATTTTAAATTTTCAAATTTCGAAGCGCTTGAAACATTTTTTAGGAAAAAACATGTTCTGAACACTGGTAGTTTAGGAAATTTCTGAAACCGAAAAATGTGAAACTTTTGAAGTTAAAACTGAAAGATTGAAATAATCATAGTTGGAAATTGAAAATTAAAATTTTTTAAATCGCAGATCCTGTGGTGCAAGTCGCGAGTGATATGGTAAAATTACTGAAGAAGAGATTTCGAAATAAATTGAACTGTAGTTTGCCGGGCCGTGCGGACGGGAAGGGGGGGGGGGGGGTTGGGGTTAGAACCCCCCTCAAACGAGATTTTTTGAACGATTTCGATGAAATGCTTCCATTATTGGTTTGCACGTTTTGATATACATTTTGATATGTTGCATTGCATGATATTTTTCATAAAACACCGTCTGAATAGATTTTTATTTCTTTTTGGTTTTTTTCGTATATATCTTCTACAATTTGAAGGATTGTTAAGTAGTTCCGAAACTATTCGTATTTTTCAAGATCTATAAAACGTTATGGGATTTTCTAGTATTTTATATATTTCCAGCATTTTCATTTGAATTGTTAAAGATTCCGAGAATTTTAAACTGTAAAATTTGGAGTTCAATAAATTTTACGTGTTCAAAGGATTTTCCAGAAAACAGTGTCTCTAAAGATATTTCTTCTAGTATTTTTCGTATTTCTTCAGTTTTTCTAATATTTGAAGAATTGTTCAGTATTTCTGAAACTATTCGTATTTTTTAGAATGCATAAAATGTCGCAGGATTTTCTAGTATTTTTATATACTTGAAGCGTTTTGATATAAATTTTTATACATCGATTTCGAGAATTTCGAGCTCTTAAATGTGAAGTTCAACAAATTTTTCATGTTCTAAAAGAATTTTTCAGAAAACAGGCGTCTCAATAGATTCATATTTCTTTCAGTATCCTTCGTATTTCATCAGTTTTTCTACGATTTGAAGGATTGTTCAGTTTTCTTGTATATTTCTGTATAAATTTCTGGAATTCGATGCTCTAGTTTTGAAAGTTGTATAGATTTTGAATATTCCATAGATATACTTGTACTTTTCTATACATGTATCATCTTTTTGTATTTCCTCGTATTTATAGAATGTTGGAAAATTTTAAGGTTTTTTCAAAGACATCTCTTTGAATTTCACGAATTAGATTTTCGAGAATTGGAAGTTCTAAATATTTGCAGTATTTTGATCGATTTTGCAAAAAACAGTTTCATTATAGATTTAGAGTGTCCTCATTATTTTTTGGATTTTCAACAGATTTTTCAAATTTGAGCATTCTTCTAATATTTTTATGGTTTTCTATACACATATATTATTAGAATTCAATGCTCGAGAAATCGGAGTTTCTTGATCTTTGGAATCACAGAAATTTTCGAAGAATCTAATAGCTTTTTTAAAAGAAGTAAATAACATCTAGTATTTTTCGTATTTTATTTTTTTTCTGTATTCATAAAATTACGTAAGGTTTACTAGCATAATCTATAGATTTTAGAGAGAATTTAAGAACTGAGGTTTCCAGTATTTTCATGTATTTATATGCAGATTTCTAAAACTTATTGCTAGAATTGTGAAAATTTATAATAAAAAGTGAAAAAGCATCATACTATTCGTCGGTATTTGTACATAAATTACTAAAATATCACTCTGTTTCATCTAAAATTATAAAGTTATACAATTTTCATCTGAAATAAGGAAGTTGAAAAATTACTAACATCTAAGTTTCAAAAACTTTTTTAAAAAGTTTCAAATCATTCTAAAAACTTGATGAGACAGATGTGAAATGAATAACCTGATTTTCGTTACTCGTTACCAAAAAAAAGGAACTCGTTTTTGTTATCGTTTCTTGTTAATTAATGTAACGCGTTACGTTATTGTTACACTAAAAAATGTAACGTTATTGGATATTATAATTTCAGTTGACTTATTTTATTTGCATTTTAGTCACTGCAAGACTCTTAAAAAAAAGTCGGGAAAGGGCCATAACTCTACCATTTGTTGATGTTTTTTTCATGAAATTATGTTTGTATATTAGGGTCGATAATATTATATTACAATAATATAACTTCCATGTAATAAAATTATGTGCTATAGACATTAAAAAATAATCGAAACCGTCCTCAAGAAAAGTGTATAACCCTTTAAATCACGAAATATGTGTATATTGTAGTAGTAAAAAGTGTTTCTTTTTTTATCTATTATTCATTCCTTATACATATAAATGTGAAAAAAAAAAACGATAAACGTGTTTTTCGCAATTGTGTATCTGTAATCGTTGAGTTTCTTGTGTTAAATTTGTTGAAAACATAACGAAGATTCAATATATAAAGTAGAAGTTGTTGAAAACAAATGATGTTTTGATATTGCCTTATATATTTGATTATTTTTTTGAATAATTTAATAGTTTATTTACTTATTTATTCTTCATTTATTATCTACATCACTATGAATGGATGATGTACTGTCAAGCCAAATCAATTTCAATTGCATGTTATTCTACTAGTACAACATAAAAGTTGAAACTCCCCCTCCCCCCCCCCTCAAATACAGGTTGTTGTGCATGGGCTTGATAGTTTGTATACATCATATCATGTGGTATATAAAGTGTTATATATCTATTATATTTAAACCTGAAAAGAAATAGAAAAAAAAAAGAAAAAGAAGAAATCATTATCAAAAAGTACGTTGAACTTTTATCTTGTAAGAAGAAACAAAAGTAGAAGTTATCACGTTCATTTAGGAGAGTTATCTTTAGAAATATTCATTTTGAAAATTGTTTCGATACCGATATATCTTTTTGGAAAAAAAATAATAAAAATGCTATCGCACTTGTGCACATTTTCTGGTAATTAAAAACTCAACATTTCGCAAAAACTAGATATAAAAATATGAAAAAAAAAAATCATTTCTTAAAATTTTTATCTCATAGCCAAGAACAGAGACTCCATCGTAACAGTTAACGAACAATATTCTGGAAACGTTCATCTAGATATCACAACTCTGATAGCAAGTTTTTGAAAAGAACATGTACTTATGAAAAATGAGCAAGGAACATCAAGAGCGATACAGGCGAATTATTACTAGCAGAAACATTATCTCGTCATTAATTTCATTTTCTTTTTCAAAAACAAGTTTCAATATCTTTCGAAATTCAATAATTTCCAGACATCTGCAATTCGATAGTAATTTGAAATTTACAAATCATTATCTTGTTTTCGTTCAAAATAATCTTTTTCTAAATTAGAAACACGTGGCCTCCCACCCACGTTTTCGGGTATATAAACCCGCGCCTGTCTATGAAGAGGTTGAATGAAAATTCCTGGAAACTAGTAAGTACCTCCCTGGCTTATATATCTTGTTCTGCATTTTTATTGGTTTGGTTATATTTTTGCTCTTAGCTTTCGTAGCTAAGAATTCAAGTTGCTTTCGTAGCCTGGTAAATTTTACATTTATATTTTTGTTCTTAGCTTTCGTAGCTAAGAAATCAAGTTGCTTTCGTAGCCTGTTAAGTTTTACATTTATATTTTTGTTCTTAGCTTTCGTAGCTAAGAAATCAAGTTGCTTTCGTAGCCTGTTAAGTTTTACATTTATATTTTTGTTCTTAGCTTTCGTAGCTAAGAATTCAAGTTGCTTTCGTAACCTGTTAAGTTTACATTTATATTTTTTTTCTTAGCTTGCGTAGCTAGAAAACTAAGTTGCTTTCGTAGCCTGTTAAATTTTACATTTTTGATTTAAAGCTTTCGTAGCTCAAGAATTCAAATTGTTTACGTACTCTGGTAAATCCTACTTTTCATTTTGGTTTAAAGCTTTCGTAGCCTGCGGATCAAAATTGCTTTCGCAGCTTGTAAAATCTTACATATTTTTTGGGGTTCTAAGATTTCGTGGGTTTTGTTTCATAACTTGGCTAACATTTTACCCGTATAACCTCTTTTTATGTAAACATTCTGTTTAGGGCTTTTTTTTTTGACTTTGGATTCAAAGCTTTCGCAGCATTACTTCAAAGCTTTCGTAGCATTAATTCAACTTTGTAGCGTCGATTTAATTATTCTATGCTTCTAAAAATTCATAGAACTTTCTCGAGTTTCACATTTCTGTATATAATTTCTTAAACCCACCCCCTCCCCTTTCTCAGTGACAACCCTATCGAATAATATTTACCAAGCACGGGAAAAAGCCCGTAAACTCGGGTTGTGCGTACGGGCAGGATATCAGCACTATAAGGAAAACGGTCATCCCGGAATTTGGGTGGAGCTCAAGTTCCACAGCGGACGAATCCCGGGTTTCACCAGCTATCCGCACAACCTCCAAAATGCAATACCCTATGTGATTAATCGCATGAACAGGAGGAGGGGAGGCATACGTGGAGGGACCTCCGTTCAAGTACAACAAGTAACAAGAGGGACTACCTCCACTCAAACAGGATTAACCTCCCGTGGGACAACCGGCCGGAGAACCGAACTTTTCACCAGCGGGAGTCAAACCCCACTCCCCCCCCAGAGGCCCACAGGACAGACCAACTCACCTCCCGAGGGACTCGTGGGAATAGAACCTGCAACCCACGAACAAGCGGACCGTCACCAACCGTTAGACGAACGTTTGGCTCATCTGGTTCCCTTACCCTTGGAAATTTCGGGACCTGACGTTGTTACATCCCGAACACGAGCAGTGGTAGATGAGTCCCGTACAATCTGTCTGCCCCTGTTACTAGCTCGGTCCATCAGGGATACTCTGCGCAACCATCGAAGGGCAGCCCAGAGGAGAAATATAGGGAGGAGGAACAATAGGGATGAAGCTCCACCGGTTATAGATTTGACAGAAGAAACCCTTCGGACTCGGCCCTCCAGGCGCCCTGCAGTCAGACGTAGGATCCTCTCCTCGAGCTCGGAATCTCCATGTCCGTCTCCCAACACCGAGAGTCGCTTGCTGGAGGAGGACACCCCTGAGCTCCCCCCTTTGCTCCGACTTGGGGCCGATATCGGACCACCCCCAACGTATGAAGAACTCTTTGGGACTACGTAAATCAAATTCAGAATTTGTAACTCGAGTAACCCGAGCTAAATAACAGAAAACTAATATGTGTTTACAAAGACAATAAAACTGTATCAATAGATCACTTTAATTTAACGTTCTCTCTCTCATTTACAATTTCCCTCTCTTGCTATTGAGAGTCCTCCAAAACGGAGGACGCCTGTTCATGAATACATAAAAAAAGAGAACGAAATAAAAAAACATGAGAAAATTTCAATAAAGACTACTGGTCAGTTATTAACACTCACAAAAGTAAAGTAGAAAATAGAAAATTTCAATGTAACTCTTATGCATCCAATGCACTTTTATGACTTCGTGAATTTCGAGAAAATCCCGAAGTGTGTATATATGACATGAATTTTATACTTCAACATTTAAAAATTCCAGATAACTCTTATTTCTGCTGAAATACTCTAAAAGGAACAATTGTTTAAAATATTCATGTCAATTTCGATTTCGGTTACCGAAATCGATTACGAATTATCAAGCACATTATCACTTTACATGTGTTCGAGTAGAAATTTGGACGGAGAAAACTAGAGGCACGCTAGCTGTACATTTAATGTCAAAAGTTTCATACACAATTAAATGTTTCGAGCATTAAACAGAAGTTATAATTACATATGCATGTACGAAAATCATGGCATGATTTACGTTATCCCCATTATACTGCGCGCTTTTCCTCGTGTCTAATATCCGATGTTTTTGACATTATGCATAATGGATTGAACAATATCCATTTTTTCGTGTTTGTTTTACAATAAGATTATAAAATAATTAATACGGAACTCAACGTATAATCCTTATTCACCAAATGTTATTTATTATATTCTGAATCAAATAATGTATTTTTGTGACATATTGTTGCCTATGAAATAACTTTATAAATTAGACTTATAATCAATATACAATGAAACCTAGTTCAATCCTTGTTCTTTTGATATCTTTTATGCTTGAATAAACTTGTTCGTTTCCACTCAAACTACAATTTTTTTCGCTAATCAAACAATATAAATTAATTTCAAATATCTTTCACTGAGACTAAATGGGTCTACGTTGATTTCACTTTCTAATTGTTCTAACGTTAGTTAAAGGAAGCTTATCGAAAAATAAACGGGATGTCAGGTTTTTTTTTGTTTGAGGCTACAAAGATTGTGCTGTGAGGACTGAACAGAAGAGGTTCTGTCGAATTAGCGCGCTTTTAGACGCGTAAAAGGGCTTTCGAACGGAGCGCGATTGGCGACACAACGAGGGCGCCTTCATTGAGCCTTTCAAAGGACGTAATTCGAGAGAAAATTCCAGCGCCGGGAAATCGTGAAAGGGACATGAAAGCGCGCAATGTAAATTAGTGTTAATTCGAAAAAGGATAAAAGGATGTTGTGCCAACTGAGAACAATGGGACGAACCGCGATTTTCCGAGGCTCATATTAATCAAGCACGAAATACTTCCTGGAGAAATTAATCAGCCTTATATGTGTAATATACGAGTGAACCAATTTCTGTGAAATATGCAATATACATTATTAAGATATGTCTACTTTCAGAAAATTAGACAGTTATTGCAATTTTAGATTGTTACACAAAGCAGAAGTCAATTTAAAATAAATTCGGCATACAAAGAAAAAAGTCGTACTAATTAGAATGAATCAAAGCGACAGAAAACAATTTTTCTGGATTAATGAACATTTAGTTCCTGACAAAGTGCACTTTCATTTCCAGTAATTTTTACGGAATAGTGAATGTAACATACAGAACGGAATTTGAATTTAATTTTATTTGATGAAATTTTTTTCAGTATTTACTAGTCAACACCGTACCAAGGTTTTTAAATATCAAAACAGATTCAACGATTTAAAAAAATTAAAAATTTTTGACAGCTTAGATAGTTAAGCAGGCCAAAAACATTGAAACAGTTTTTTAACAGTTGAGACAATTCACAATGCCTTGAAATATTTAGTTGTTGATGAAATAAGTTTGTTAAATTCTTGATAGTTAATGAAACAATCGATTGCTCGGACAGTGAAAAAGTTCATAAAAGTTTCGACACGGTTTTAACATTTTTTTACTATTTCAACTGTTTTGGAAGTTTAGACTGGTTATCCGAAATTGAACGTTTTAAATATAATATACTGTTCGAGTGTTCAAAACTGTTTACAATTTCATAAAAACCTTGAACTGAAGATTTGTAATTCTAGTCTCTACAGTTTCTTATTATCAAAATCATCCCCAATTCGTACATTGTGGAGTTGATGTTTCTAATATCTGAATCTTATCAATCTACTGAAAATGTAGGGAAGTGAAGTTGTTCCTAGAATAAATTCAAGAATGACGTAAGGTATTGATTATTCATTAAAATAAGAAGAAATATTAAAAAAAAAAAAAAAAAAAATGAAAGGAAATTTGAAATATACATGAGAAACGATTCATTCCGGTATGGAACTCTGAGAGTCAAACATTTGCTTAAAAGAAAAGATAGGACACAAATAAGAATAAAGTTCAATAATGTGAGTATCCCCAAAAATTTATACAAAGATCATCTTGCACTGATCACGATTCAATTTAAATGAATAGACCTTACAAATAATAACGTTCATAAAAAAAAACAGAATTTTTACCTCTAAATTAAAGTTTAAATTTCGAACATTGGAATTCTTACGTTTTATGTATAGCTGTTCTTTATTATAAACAAATCCTTAAATTAAGCATTTTTATTGCAATCATTTTAGTTAAGAAAAATAAAAATTTCGGACACTGCATATTTATAAAAACAAATGTTGAACCTTCTTCAGTTATTAACATTTCATGAATTCAGGAATGTTTATGACCCCCCCCCCCTCAAATTACATTAAAAACGGCCGTCGCTATCCCGTCTATTATCAACAAAAATGAAATCATTGTTATTAAATGGAATGGATGTGTCAGATGGAAACAAAAAATTTTTAAGACATTAATGTACAGAGATTAAAAAAAAGCGGTATGATATATCTATCTTGACCGCATTCCGAGATAATTATAGTTCCGTGATAATGATGAAAAATATAATTCTGCATGAAAATACGTGAGTAACAATCCGATGTACCATTTCGAAATACATGAATTATGAGCGTGTGTAACGCCAAATAAAGTTCGACGAATCCGCTAGAGATTATCAATGCTTTTCGCGCTTCAGCCGGCCAGGACTTAATTTCCCACGAACATTACTGCGTTTTGCAGCTTATATCGCAATAACTGTACAAGTTAGCCAACATAGCTCGCTGAATCGCACAAAAAGTTCATGATAATCGACTTTAAAAAGTCAGCAATGATTTATTCCTGTCAAAACATGATAAAGTTTTATTTATTGATTCAAAGGCATTAAGTGTTACAAATTTTCGGAAAGCTCAAACTCACACTGCTTTGCTGAAGCTTGACAATACTAACGTATATTATAAATTCCATTCAAAATTACTTTAAAACTATCAAAAATGTTGACAACAAAATTTTGGATGTCCGGATTATTGTAGACTGAATCAATTTATAACGAATATGAGGTAACTATGTAATACAAAATAAGTTGAAACATAAAACCTTTTTTTAATAAAAATCACTTATTCAAGTTCGAAACGATTTCGATTAAAATTGAGGAAAACACGACCACTTGAAATTTCGTCACGTATAAGTCGAGTGGGTCTGGCAGTTAAAAGTCGTGTATCAACCATTAAAAACTTCAATAAATTTTCACTTTTTGTTTATTATTGTCATTATTTGTGGATCTACATAAATAGAAATTATATACTTGAATTTGTTTTCTATTTTTGTTCATATTTTCTATTGTTAAAAACATTGTTGATAACATTGCTTCTTGTATCAAAATGTTGTAAATGTATGTAATAATATTATCGAACGCATGGTTTCCTGAGTTGAAATTTCAGAGCCAAAAATGGAGACGTTATAGGACCCATTTTAGACGTAATTTTGAGACGCTTTGAGATAATTTGAAGACCAGGATTTTTGACAGCAATGGTCTTCATTTGGTCTCCAATGGTCTGTTTTTTGTCGCGTAGAGACGTTTGGAGACCAATTGGAGACATTTCTTTAGACTAGCTTGTGACGTCTCCAATTGATCTCAAAAAGTCTCATGCGGTGCATTAGAAACAAAAAAAAAACGGCTACTGATATTTCACATTTCAACTTATTCTGTTTTTTTTTTTTTATTTTTTTTTTATTTTGAAGAATTGTTTTGAAGTTGTAAAGAGTGGGATTCAGTTGTTTATTTGGACATCCTGCCCCCGGTAGATGAATGAAAATCCTGGAAAAAAACTTTGAAAGTCGGCGGGGATCGAACTTGGGTTGCCGCCGGGCGTGTATAAACGGACTCGATTCCACTAAGCCATTCTAGGCTTTGTAATGTAACGTAACATTTTCTCGTTCATTCTTAACTCCTGGGAGTGTCAGCTCGGTAACTTTTAGATCTAATACTTGAACAGATTTGAATATTGGGAACATACTAATTTGAAATCGTTTCTCAGTAGGTGTTTTTTAAATTCAAATTACTTGATTAAACCAATTTTAGAGGTATTCTTTATACTTTTCTGAAATTTCATTATTATATTCAGGGTGTTCTAACATCACCGCAACTCCTTGAAACCTAAGATTCTGAAAGCAATTTTAAGGACATTTTTTTTCTTTCATTTTTCACAAAACTCAAAGTCGAAAAAGATATATTTTTACTGTAAGTTTATTGAATTTATTAGCGAACTCCTTCAACAACTGAGGATGGAAACTTGAAAACTAATGGAAACTACGAACCTTAAATAACTGAATTTTTGTGTCATATTTTTTTCAGTCGAAAGATCATTTGCTACATTTCTTTAAACTCAAAATTAAAAAAGATATCCTTGCTAGAAATCGAACATATTTGAATCGGTTAAATTCCTAACTCGAACATATTTGTTGATTTTGAGTTTTGTCAAAAATAAAATTTCATGCAATTTCATCAAAATACTGGAAAATTCTTTCAATCGTAAAAACTACAAAAATACAAAGAAAAAATATTGATAATGTATGTAACGTCTTATTGTAAAATTGTATAAATCACATACAATGTAAAAATTCTAGAAGTCAATGAAACACTGCAGGTCTGTTTTATTGCTATAATTTTCTTAAAAATGTATAGAAATATGAACATTTTTCAGAGCTTTATTTGTATTGCAGATCATCAAATTTAAGGAAGCTGAATATAAATCCATATTGATAATTATGTCAATATGGATTTCACTATTGAATGATAATATTTAATGATCACAAATGATCATTATTGAATGATTACAAAAATTACAATAATAAAAATAACAATAGTATGAGAAATTTCTTCGAGTTGTATAAATATTAAAGAAACATAGAAAATACCTTAATTATTAGAAAATAAAACCTTAACCTCAATGACCGGAAAATTACACAAACGGATTCAATAATATTAAAAACGAACATGAAAAATGTGCGACTCTGGACTCCAAAAGTTGAACGTTTTTTAAAATCCGCAAAATAAAAAAACCGAAAATCGCATTATTGTAACGAGTTGGTAAAAAAATAAAAAATATCAAATCCCGACGGAAATATATTTTTCCGAAAAACCCTGGTTGACACTACTGAAACACTACAAGGAATATTGGGAATTTTGCGTATAAGTGTTGTGCAGTGTTAAGTGTTTGTTCATAAGGGCTACGCTCACAATAGTTTGTTATTTTGGGTAAATGTGGAGTAATGACTTCTTTCATAGTAATTGTATATAATTTATAATTTTTTAATTGTACACTTATTATCTATTGATTGCACATGACTAAAGGTAAGTTAACAATATGTATCGGTATTATGACACTGTGCAACACAAAATCTAAGATTGCGAAATTCGAAAGTTTCCACCTTTTAATACAATGAGTGAAGGCATTTTTCTAAATTAACTCGAAAAAGTACGATATCAAAGAAAAAGTTTCCTTTTTTTATTTACAATTCATATTTTTTATTATTAAACGAAGAAGAAAATGTATGATTACGCAATCTCAATCGGTCTCAAAAAATCTCTAATTTCATTTTGGAAATTTTTTCCCGCAAAACTTCAATTGAGGTTTCTTAAGACCTTTTTGATACCTTAAAAATGTTAGATTTAAATGATCTTTTCTTTTCGAGAACACTTGAGACTATTTTGAGCCTAGGTTGATGCCACTTGAGTCTGCTCGTCTCAGGATATATGATAGAGAACAATAGATTGGAGATCATTGGAGACTCTTCGGAGACTTTTAGATTTCGACTCGGGTTGACGGTTTTTAACATAAGATTACTTTTTTTTAATCAATTACATAAGTTTTCATTGGTTGTTATACGACTTGGAATTGCTGATAGGTCTCCAGTTACCAGAATGAAATCTTTGAAAAATTCTCACTACAAAACTATTGCGAATTTCGACTTGCTTTTATCGCAGAAATGACGCGATGGCATCAATTTAGAGTTTCGAAAAAAAAAAAAATTGTTCAAAATTGGCAGTTATATAACTTTGAATATCCACCTTTCTTCATTTCAGTTTAGACAGTTAAAACTCGCAGATGTTCCCTTTCTGAAAAGTACATCAGAGTCTTATCAAAAATTTTTCGCCCTTCTTTCTTGATCGAGAGATGTCTAAAGTTATTTCACCATTATAGAATAAAAATAGTCTTACTTGCTAAAGTCTAGTCGTGTCAAACAATTACTTTTATTGTTTTATCGATAAATGTTACCTTTCATACATTTTAAATAGTAACTATCAAACTTTATAAACATAGCATTCGAGGCATATAAGCTTGAAAATATTTTCAACATGGCGCGTTGGAAATGTTTTCTTTTCAATGTGCCAGAATTGTTCAAAAAATTTGTAATAATGTACAGCAGGAATATTCCAAGATTATCATTAATTATTACTGCAGTAATATTCTTACACTACACTACAGTATTTAGTATTTATAAACTTTTACACGTTCGTGGATGTCGATATTTTCATAAAAATGAAGAAGTTCAAAAATTTTTTTTGTGGTTTTTATAATCGAGAAAGCACGTACGCCTTGTAGAAACGCACGAGGGCGTGAACCCTGTTAAAAGAATGTAGTGGTGGTTGCTTCATCCCCTTCAAAAAAAGTCCTTGAAAATCTTTTGCGCACGTTGGCGTTTTCCTTCACATATTTCAACGGACCCTCCGCACTTTAATCGAACGCTCTGAACGACATTGCCCCAACCCCCGCGGAATATACAAACTTGCATATTCGCGCAGTGTTTGCACCGGCGAAACGCCGGTAAAATGTTCTGACAAAATAACGCCTGAGACCGGGATCGTTGACGTAAACTTATGGAATGGAAACGCCAGTCTTGACGCGAACGACGGAGCGTAACGAGAAACTCTTGAGAGTACAATCACTCGCGTACTTGATATAAGTATCGTCGATTTCCTCGAATTTTGTATTCTTTTGAAGTTCAAGAGGGCTGAGGAAGGATTCAGGGCCTTGGAGGGAAAATCTGGACCTGGAGAGGATTGCTCGAAAGTTTATATCATTTTCTTTTAGAACGATCCTCGAAGCCAATCTCTCGTCAAACGGTTATACTTGTATCCGAAAATAATGTAACAAATCGAATCTTCCGGATCAATATAATTTTTTGTTTAATAACATTTTTCTAGCTTACAGTCATTCGTTCTTGACCATAATGAAGTACCGAATTGCAATAATTAATTACTTTGAAAAAAAAAAGAATTTTTCGTAAATTGAACGAAGAATGTACATGAGTAATCATACGAGTAAAAAAAATTGTCTCAACTTGCAGTTATCACCGTTATCACTCGAGGTACAAGGTACTACACTGTAGAAAAATAAAAAAATTATAACGCAAAAATTTTTTTTCTCGTTAACCAATGTCGTGAATATAAAATATTGTAAAAATTAAAGGTAGATAACTTTTCAGATTAAAAACAAGGTGTAATCGACTAATGGTAATGAATTTGGAAACTTGGCTAGGAAAAATTTGGCCGGGTTATAACGTATGGAAGTTGAAAAAAACATCACAGATAAATATATAATCGTAATATTTTATTGAAAAAAGCTTTACGTAAAAATTTATGATGCCCTTCGTTGAAATTCACTCTTTCCGTTTGTTCACTTTTCTTGTTTGTACTTTACTTGCGAAATATCATCTAAGCAATAAGTATTTTGAGACAATTCTTTTCATTATTTAAAATTCAAACCCCTTTAAATTAAAGTCATTATTATTTGAGAAGCTCAGTCATATAAGAATTATTATTTTGAAGATGTCTTCTTTTACTTTGATGTTTAATTCTTGTCTCAAATTTCCTTTTAATTTGGCCAATGCATATACATATATCGAGCCAGTAATCATTACATTGTAATTTATTGAAAATAAGTTAATTACCTTCCCTGACAATTTTCTTTTAATTTCACTTTTCCATAATATAACTTTATTTTCCGCACGACAATTGTTCTCAAATGAATCATGAATTCACTAGCGTGTGTAATACAATTACAATTCAATTTAATAAATAAAAGGAATAAAAATAATCCTACATTTATCTGCCTCAGACACATAAAATCCGATAAAAGCAATCACATACCAGATATGAGTGTCGTCAATTACCCTGATGTATTATATGACGTCAAGCGAATACGTATCTTTCGTCGTGTTCTGATAGAATAATTGCAGTAGATTGAAAGGGGGTCGTTGCGTGGGGCCTAGTACGTAATCGCTTATCGTGATAGGCGTTTTAGATATTGGGTATTTATGTGTCTCTCACGTAGTTTGTAGTTCGTGGAATATATCATTTTTAAAAACGCGTCGTAAAAGATAATAAACGCAAGTTAAGAAATCTGAAACTTTCGGAGACAATCAAAATCTTGAAAAATGTTGAAATTGTCAGGAATGTTTATGACTAGTTTATAAAAAGTTCACTATTAATAATTTATACAATAATATGTAGTCGTAAGGTAACAGTGAAATTCTTATTTTTTCATAATACTTCTGTTGCCCAAAATATAAGTCATGTATAAAACAGCGTCTATCATATCCATGTAAATATATCACATCATGGACCTTGAAAAAGGCGCAAAAAAGGTTCAAAAATTGCACGTACTATGCACCTACACTATTCAAAAACATTTAGTAGATTTTCCATTAAAGTATTGGAAATTTTTAACCTATATTCTGTATGAGATTTTTCCTTAAATAGATCTAGAAAACTCTCCATATGGCATGAGAATACTTCCATAAATATAAAAATTTTTCGATAACCTATAGGATTATTTTCATGGTCTATAGAACTTTTCTAGATCTTTTGATGGAAAAAATCTCATTCAGAATATTGATAAAAAATGCGAATCACTTAAGGGAAAATAAACTGACCTTTTTTAACAGTATACAGGGTGCGCCATTTTCTATTTACACAAAAATATGCTAATTTATCTCGTCACAGTTCACCCTGATCCTTAAAAAAACCGTTTACTAGATGTAGATTCCAAAGTAGTTCTGGATATGAATACAGCCCTGTGAGCCATCAATCCTTTCACAAACCTCAAAGTGATTCAAAATCCTCCCGCTGAATCAAATTGACCGCAAAAATATTTATCGTCCCGATTAAACGAGGCAACCAAATGAATTTCCTCTCATGGAAAACAATGGATACACGATACGACGCGATAGCCAAAATCGAGGTTCCGTAATACCCCCACAATTGTTTGTATCTCCTCAAACGATCGCGATTTTTTTTCCACCCCCGCCACGGTTCGTAATTCGACTCTGGTCTGAATTCAATTTACACGATGTTTCGTCGAGATTAAATATATATTTAATTGAAAAACCTTCGGCTCGCTTTAGTGAAAATTCATCGATTGTTGCGGACAAAAAGCGCCGATATAAAAGCTCGTTTTTTTCGCGCTTTTTCCGCGGGTAACGGAAAAGTTAGAATCAAATGTGGTGCGTCCGCGGATACCGAAATGTGATGGATTTTCGCGGCTACGTTTTCATGGAGCCAAATGAAAATTTGCGCAGACGAAATGTATTTCGAGCGAGCAACTCAAGGAGGGGTTCGCGTAGTAGGATCCTTATTGAAATAAAATCTTATCCCCGGTTTCAATCTTCCTTGTACATGCGTGCAGGGTATATGAGGGAGCGACCCTAATGGATTGCGAGAAGAAGAACGTGTTCAAGAGGGATATTGTTCGGCTTCTTAACGAAGGTACCGAAACTTATTCACAATTGCGGGCACATGAGGGGGAGAATGCATTAGTAAATTGACATGGGAAGTCAAAAAATGTTGTTTGCAGTAGATCTAAGTAGTTTTATAACGTGTCAAAGTCTACAAAAGCTGTAAAATATAAATGAAGGGTTGGAATGAAGTAATTTTGAGTAATTTTCACCTTGAAAGCACTGAAATTAATTTTCGATAATTCAGGGACTCGCCTTTCAGTGACGGAGTGATGGTTTCATATTTTCGAAAAATATTTTTGTTTTTTACGTGGGTGTCATGCTGAGGGTCGACTCGTCGAAATCAGTTATACCTTAGAGCTGATTTATTCTAGTTCATACTTACTTGCAATCATACTTATTCATTTCCGATGATATTGTAGCTTGTGATTTGACATCAAAACTTTCAACTTTTATTCATAATATTCAACAAACTTTTAAATGAGGATGCAACATTGTGTTAAAACGTAAAACGCATTCACCGAGAAAAATCTGAAAGGACCACATTTTTTCGAATGGAAAATCGTTTTTTAAATGTAGAAGTTGAAAGAAGTAGCGGTGGATTCATTTCGATGGCGAAACGTTCACCTGGCGATTGGTGCGTTGCCCTCATATGAATGCAAAGACGTGTCTATTGAGAAACACCTCGTCTCGTTAAAACTCCAACTCACAATGAAAAAGCTTTGATACTGAAAAATCATCGGAACTTATCACATGAACGTATGTCGCTTTGCGAAATAGCGTCCTACTCTTTTCCTCTTATATCACACGAACGATATTTTCCATGCAATTTTTAATGCCCTCGGGAAGTGTTGATCTATTTTTCATCAAAAAGGATTACGGAAATCGATATTACGTGTATAGCATATATTCCATGGAATGAATAAAGACCGCAAGCTATATTTGAACGAAAAATAAAATATTCATTTTCCAAAGTTCATCTGCTCAACGAGTATTTCATTTTATTTTTAAATTCATTCGAATAAATTTGTTGTCGTGCAGAGTGCTTTTGATCGCACATTGATTTTGTAGATATCAGCAGAAAAATTTTCGATTGTATGGACTTTAGCAAGTCGAAGAGAAATCAGTTATATGTGGGATAGTATTTAGGGTGTCCATGTCCGTATTTTTTTTCTTCTTCTCACTTGAAGAAACGCATACGTTTGTCTCTATTTTTCCGTTGAAATACGTCTTGACCTGGACACTAGCAGTATTCGAAGCCTAATTTTGGAATCTGGTTTGATGAAATAAATATCATTAATCAATGCAATAAAGATAACCAATAGTAAAACGTAAGCAGTGGAATATATAAATTTTTTGAAATTAATGATTACAGACACTGTTGAGATTTCTTGTCGAGACTGTCACAATCGCTATATATATACTGTGAACAATCCAAAACTTTTCCAAGCTGCGCAAGCACAGAAAATTCACAGTTTTTAGAATTGTTTAAGTCACTTTTGATTTATTCAGTCATTTTCGTTTTAAGAACCGATCAGGTCGTCACTGACCATATTACCGATTTTCCTCAAATCCTTTTTAATGAATAGACAAAATTCTAAATTTGTTTTTGACTTTACATATAAATGTTTTTTTTCCTTTTTCCTGCCAAATTAAAACTAATCTCACTTTGGAAAAAATTTCGATACATCCACATTACTCTTTGGTCAATCAGTAGATTTCAGTGATTCTTTTTTGACAATATACAAAATTGAACGAAATTTCTGAAAATTTTGTGTTTATCGAAGCTATTTCGAATTATTACGAGGCAAGAAATCCTTAAATCTATAGTAGCGTGACGAGATGTAATGCTATCGTAGTAGGAAAGTGCTGAGCTCGAAACATATAAATCAGGGCGTTTATATGATCATTAACAGAAATCTATTACAGAATCACGATACATGGTAAATTGCTCAAATGTTACAACTACTTCGAATTTACGGGCAGAGGTTCTTAAAAAATTTTCTGAATCATGGATAAAAAATTTGGCTTCTCATGACTTTTACAGAATGCATTTCGTACCTTTAAATGTTAATGAAAAAAAAGGTAGAATAAAAAATGATGTGCTCTGAAAATATTCGACCTTAAAATTTTAAACATTTTTTCTCACGCTAATAACAAGTTAACAACGCTTCGAAAAAAAAAAAAAAAAAAAATACATTATTCGGAATTTTTAAACAAAAAAATCAGAGAGTGCAGGCACTTGTCCTAGGATTTTGAAACATCGTACTAAGATTTTTCAAGTCGTTATGATGTTTGCTTTTAGGTTGAATTTGGAATAAATGGAGGTCATTTAGTGAATTTATCTTGAAGAGAACTGTGAGTCAAAAAAAAAATACTTGTGGTTTCCATAGCCTAGTATCGATAAATATTGTTGATCCTTTCTCGAAAACTATAGCGAGATGGTGAAAATACTCACTGCTATTACAATAGACTACGCTTGTATAAAATTTCATTACACAAAATTTTGTTATACAGAGTATTAAAAATAAATTTTGTCATACAGAAGATTCATTATTGAATTTCGTTCGATACAATACTGAATATTGAATTTTGTTCGATACAACATTGAACATAAAACTTTGTTCTATTCGATATTGAACAATGAATTTTGTGTCATCTCATATTAAATATTGAATTTCATTATATGGACTATTGATTATTGCATTTTGTTACATAGGATTCTTGTATTCAAGTTATGATAGGTATACTGAAGTGTTAAAACATACAAATATGATTTCAATATATGGTTGTACGTTCCCCTTAAACTTGAAAAAAACATGGTTTTGTTTTCGATGCAGAGATACGTATTCGAATTTTATATGAATATGTTACTACCAGCTTTCAATATAATGTTGCTAAATTTCTCTCAACTATAGAATCATAGTTTTTCACCAATAGCAAGATTTTTTTTTAACAGTACAGATTTTGTTTCAGTACACTTTAAATCTTTCCCCTTCGTCACTACAGATTTTCGTTTCGATCACTCATTCTATTAGATTTCCATTCACTGCAGCGACATTTTCATAAAACTTAAAGATTATAGTTTACCTCCAATAGTATGATTTATTATTGAAAAATATAGATTTTGTTTTTTCCACCTTGAACTTTCCCCTTCGACATTGGAGATTCACGTTTCGCTCAGCCGTTGACATTTTCATTTGGAAAATACAGGTTTTGTTTTATACTTGATCATGAAATTTTTTTTTTAGAAACTAATAGAAACTAAATATTTGAAGAATAGAGACTTAGATACTACAGATTTTGATTGAACTTTTCAGGTAGCGAGAAAATTTAGTCTCATACACCACGAATTTGGACACTACACATTTCCATTTCACTTTGAGGTGGAGATAAAATTTTCCCTCGGACAATATAAACTAGGACAATACATAATTTTGATTTCACTCAGCCGTGGAGATAATATTTATCTAAGGACAATACAGACTTCGATATTACGCATTTTGATTTCAGTCAGGCATGGGGATAAAATTACTCTGTACTCTGATGTGAAAATGATGACTCAGAGACTACAGATTTTACCTTGAACACTACAATTTTTGATTTTATTTTACCACGGAAATTCAAACTTCTATTATATTTCTCCTCGGATACTACAGACTTGGACACTATAAATTTTGATTTCATTCTGAGATGGGGATAAAATTTTCTCTCGGACACTACAAACTTGGACACTACTTAATTTTGATTTTAGTCGGATGTGGATATACAATTTGTCTAAGGACACTACAGAAATCGACAGTTGGACACTACAAACTTTGATTTCACTAAAAATCTGTGGGTGCTCAGCATTTTGACCAAAATGACCAGAGTAAATAGCCGTCATTTTTTGTTTTTCACATGGAACACATACACAAAAAGTTTTTCCGGGCGAATGGGATCTTTTTGCATTCGAATGTGGAGAAATCGCATTAGCGAACGTGCCGAATAATTACAATTGTCGGGCTAACGATAATTCCGGAAGCGCGATAAACTTTTGGCCAAAGTAACGTGCGCGAAGCGGGAAAATGAAATTACGTCTGGAAAATGCAGTCGGGGAGAAAACTATTTCGAAGTTGGGATAAATCAGTCGTGGTAATTTTGGGCATTGCCAGCTTTCGCGATTGCACGGGGCGTCAACTTATTAGTATAAACGCGTAGGTCGCGTGGAACTCGCAAACTTCATTGGCTTCGGCGCGGCCATCGATCTTCCGGCCGCGCGATAATTCGGTAAATATTCGTCGAATCGATCGACCGAATCGCCGGGCGATTCGTGTTTGAGGAACAAGTGTGCTGCAACTGTAAACTACGAATCACTGTGGAACTTTGAAGCTATTCACAGCAAGTTGGTTAAGAGACACCTGATTTTCGGGAGTTATAAACAGTTGTCACATGCAAATTTGCAAAATGTCCGATTTTGGAAAAGTTTAGTAGGAGACTAAGCCCTTGAAGTTGTCATAACTGTAAGAAATTCGTTACGAAATGCGAAGTATCTGTTATACACTGTGACTGTAAGAATACATATTGTAAGACTATCTTAGTTTTTGTAGGTTCGCTAAAATGTTTGAAATCGTTCAATTTATTGAATAGTTAAAATTGTCACGACATTTAAAAACTGTCAAAAATATTCGAGTCGGAAAAAAAATTATAAAATAATCAACTTCATCAAAATGTTGAACGGTTGTCCAAACTGTGTAGAATTGCAGATATCAGTTTATGAAGCTGTTATTTATCTCGAAACTCTTCATTATTTTGGAACCGTTGATATATTTTCAAACTGTTTCAAAAACTGTGACATACAATACTGTTTAAAAATATTTGGACAGCTTTGTGTTTAAAAAATCAATACATCTATGCCTAATATTTTGTAGCTTCATAAAACTTTGCGTAAATCATATACCACGTACCTTATATGGCCAGCATCCTATTTTCGCTTGCGAGTAAGATTGAAAAGTGAAGACGTAAAAAGAGATGGAGAAAATGAAGTAGAAGGTTAAGTCGGAAGCAATGGCTAGGAATGCGCATGTGCGCAGTGCTGGAAAGAGGGCATTGTGATATTGAGGAGGGGCAAATGGCAAGGGATGACGGTAATTAACTGGCTTTCAGCAACCACGTAACACTCCCCCATAAGAGTGAGAAAAGATCTTTCGTCTCAAAGGTTCATCTTCATAGCCGCTTTTTCTCTCCTCGCTATATGTGTTTGACAGATTGAGAGCCAAAAGTGGACAAGTAAGAGACAGACAGATGTGAAACTCCATGTTTTCTGTCTCGAGTTGATAACTTTTGGCTCTCAGTCTACCATATATGAGTGCCACATTTATGGAGTAAATACATAAAACGCGTCTTTCGTAAAAAATTCACCTTTCGTTTTAAACGAAATGATTAGTGTATTATTCAATTAAGCATTCTTGGATCGACATTATTTTACTCTATATGAATGACGGCTGAAATGATCAGCTTTAAGGAAAAAAAAATTAGGCCCAGCTATGTTTACAAATCATAGTTAATATGTATTTTCAAAAAAGCAGAAAAAAAATTTTTAATTTCCACTGAAATAAAAAAAAATTTGTGTTGCATTAACCTTTGGCACGTTCTGGAAGAAACCTATTGAACTTCATGAATCTAGCTTTTGAGGCATATAGGTATAAAATGGTGTTCAATATGATGGATTATAAGTTTTTTTTCGTATACACTTGATCATTACAAAATCTGGGCAAATGACCTATTTGTGAAATAAAAAATTTTAGCTGAATATTTCTGCAATAATATGCTTATAATTTATAAATAATCGAATGTATAAAGCCTAAGCACGGCAGTGCACATAGAATCATGGATGGAATTTACAACTCTCGAAAACTACATAAGTTGAAGCATTAAGAATTCTTTTACAAATCGTTTCGTTGTTTTAATTGCATATTATGAATCGAGGACCTGAAACGTGGCTTTTATGAGGAGGACCAATTTATCTGCTGAGGCGCAGCCGAGGCTGATATTTGGTCCGAGGACAAAGCCACGTCTCACGGTCCGAGGTGCAAACGATACTTTTTGCAAAACACTCAAGAAAAATGTACTTGGAGGACTTGTATGGTCGTATTGAATACGCCCATTTACCACCGGCAAATGATTCAGTCCCTGGAGACACGTACTGGAGCAATGCTTCAGTGCGTAGTTTTTTGCTTCAGTGCGTGTTTTCAGGGACTGAAGCATTTGCCGGTCGTAAATAGTTGAATTCAATGCGGCCATACATGTCTTCGAAGTACGCTTTTCTTGCGTGTTTCGCAAAAAAGTCATTTTAATTAGAGACACTTATTAGTACTTCCCCAACTGTTGGAAACTGTTGAACTGACAAGACAATTCTCAAATGCATAATAATGCAACCTTTTATCAATTTTGAATCCGTCATTTAACAGTGCTGAATTAAATCACCATTGAATGTTGCTGAAAATGACAAAAATGTAAAAACGATCTTTGGCTATCTAACAATAAAAACTGTCGTAATTAAAAAAGAATGTATAAACTTATTCTTTCCACAACTGGTAGAAACTTTTTAAAATGAGAGTGCTTTAAAATCCATTACGTAGTTAACTTCAACACATAAGGTCTTGTGTCAAAAATGTTTGTTATTAAGACTCCGAGAATATGCAGAACATTTGATTTCGAACATAAAAATTTTGAGTTTTAAATAATGTATTCCATGCTAATGAAAATAAACAGTTTCTTTTCCACGTATTGGAATTTTTGACTTACGGATGAAAAAAATTCCTTTTGTGGAAGAAAATATTCACTCTTATTTGTGTTTTTCGAAATTTTTTATGTAGTAAAAATGAGACTCGGTAAACTTTAATTTTTTTCAGACCAAATAAATCTATTTACTAGCCAAGTTCGACTTGAAACGATTTTTGAAATACAAAGTACACCGTCACTAAAAATTTTTTGTACATAAATCGATCTCAATATTTTCTGCGAAATAAAATTATGATTGTTCATTCAATTTATTTGTACACGAAATAACTCGTAGTTGACAACCACTTGGAATAAAGTTGCCACTTGTTTCCGAGGGTTTGTCCGAAAATTTCAATCGGTGTGTAAAAGATAGTGCGCACTGAGTAAATATTTTGAGTAAAGTCCTGCGGCTTACAACGGCTTTGCAACTTCGATATTTAACAGTTTACGGCTGCTGCGCTTCGGATCGGCCAGAAATTACGTCTCCACCGGATTGTCGTCGGTTTGACGTAAAAACTAAAGCAAACATCAACTGCTTTGAAACCTTGAGTTAATGTAAAGTACATCAAACCTTTTTTTTTTTAAAGCGTATTACATTTCGTGGACGAAGGTACAGCAATGAGTTATCGACAACCGGAAATATTAAACAATTTTCGCAGAAGAAAATCAAAGGGAAATGCGCTTAACTATAAAAAAATTTTTCAAGTAGACGTTTGTTGTTTTACTATTTTGCAGTAATTATTTGTTGCAGAAATTATTATAAAAGCAATAATGAAAAATCAGAACGTTTTTTGGGAAATTTTCTTGACTAAACCTCATAGTATGGACTGGGTTAGCGTAACTCGGGCGGATTTTGAAAATGGCGTCATTTTTAGGAAAATAATGGTGGTGATCCTGAATGCGGGGAAGAAAAATCTGTGGGGTACCAGCAATTTTGAGTCACAATTTATGGCGTCAGTTAACGCTTGATGCTTTTGGTTCTTCTCAATTAAAAATTAAGAGTCGGATAATTTACACCTAGCCCATGCCATGTCACAAAATCTAGAAATTATTGGAAAGTGAAGAATTTTTTTTCGCAGCTCAATTGCGGAAAAAAAAACAAAATTGCAATTGAGCTGCGAAATTGCAGCAAAAATAAAAATAAATTTTTTGCAAAGGTAAAATCCCGAGCCGAAAGTAAGGGATATAACGTTCACCCTCGCAAGAAATTTATGTTTTCTTGGTGCGAAGTATACTTTTTTTTTTTATAGATATTGAAATATGATCATGAATTTGCCGACAACAAAATATTTAAAGAAAAGCGCTGTTCTTTATGTCCAAGTTCACTAGAAGAATAACCAAATTCAAGAGATTTCGAGTTTGTAGTGTAAAAGAATTGTTAGCACCTAACAATTTTCAATCTAGCTGAAGAAAAACCTTCTGTCCTGAAAAATTTCCTTATTTATTTTCAATGATTTTAAAAAATTTGAGGAAAATGATAATAGATTGTTCAATTTCAAGTAACGTAGGTATTTGAAAAAATTTCATAATCGCTTTTTAGTGCCTCCATCAACTCTTAATGCTAAGTAATACTTAACATGAAATTTCAAAACCATTTTTCCTACATTAAACAATTTTCCTGAAAGCTCTTGCTGCAGTTAAGTTTCCTTTCTAAACTTTTCATTTAGAAAT
This sequence comes from Platygaster robiniae, assembly GCA_028476575.1. Taxonomy (NCBI): domain Eukaryota; kingdom Metazoa; phylum Arthropoda; class Insecta; order Hymenoptera; family Platygastridae; genus Platygaster; species Platygaster robiniae. Next base: position 10,853,307 of record CM052023.1, on the reverse strand, counting down.
TACGCCGGGTAAGGGAAATAAACGTAATTAACAGTGTCTGACTATTCAGGAATTGCTCCACTTAGAGTTCACTCCTCTTGCTTTGAAGCGAGTTGCGCAAGTGAGCGAAAGTAGATATACAAAGTATAAATTTTAACAAAATAGATAGAAAATCATGGAAGAAGCTAGCAACAAAAATCATTTGGAAGATTCAATGAAAGCAATCTCAAAACCGATACAACAAATCATATTATTGATATAATATTAATAATAAGAAAATATTTAGTAAAAAATCCTTCCAGGTTTCTGGTTTCACGGGTTTCTAGATTTTCAAGGTACCCTGAAAAGTTACGACGGAGCTTGAAAATCTCGCTTCTTTTTTGCGGGGGATAAAGTTTGGTCATTATTCGCGGGAAGATGAAATTGTCAGGATTCTTCGTGGTGTCGGAATGCTGCGAAGAATCCGCGAGTTTTTCCCATTTCAGGAGCGTTTTCTCTTCCACACCTCCCCTCCCTCTCTCAATACTCAGCGCTAGATTTCGATTAATAATAATTTAAATACCCTTGAATCGTTTTTCAGGTGGTGATTAATTAATGACTAAAAACCAGCCCGAATGACCGAAAGTTGGGAGAACTCGATTCAGCAATGGGAACTTAAATTGGATTTCACGCGATTCGAGTTGAATTATCAGCGAAGTCAACGAAATAATAAAACCAATCGGAGCTTCGGTCAACGTCAGAATTTGAATACTTCGAGTATATCAAGTTGGAGTTACGGCAGCTAAAATTAGGAATGTTTCAAGATCCGAATCAATGTTTAATCTAATTGGCGCAAGTTTCGCCGAAAGTGGAGCAAATTTGAATAACAATTTAACTGTCGTAAGTGATGATTCACGATATATTGATCTTGGAATATTCGATGACTCGGAAAAATAGTAGCAATTTAAGGTTACGTCTTTTTTTCTGAAGTTTTGGGGAGGTGAGAGTCTTAGTTATTCCCGCATGTGAAAATTCAGAAGAAAAATTCAATAAAATCCTTATTATCTTTGTATTTATGTTTTTTTTTCAATAGTTTGACAATTTTAGATTGTGATACAATCAATAAAAATGTTCATATCGGGAAAATGTCACTTAATACAATACCTGAAAAAAGTTATTTGCACAATAATGGAAAAAGTGTCTCTGACTGAGATTTCAATATGGTTTAAAGTTTTTTCAATGTTTTGTTACATGACGCATTTGTTTTCCTTTGGAGGCACTACGTACATCATTTTTTGGTGAGGTTAACATAAGTTAGAGCAAAAAAGTCGTCTGTAATTATCCCAAACATGTTTTTTATCCAGATTTTTGTCAGATATGAGACTTCATGAAATATAAAAATTGTCGTCAACGATTGCCATATTTCAGTAGACTCTTGATCTTCCATTATATACTTATGAGAAAATTTATTGATTTACGGCAAATAGCACTATAGTTACCCATCATTAGTATGAGGGGAAGAGGAGGCATAAATGTTGTATATATACAACTCGCTGGTTCCGATGCTTCTATTACTTTTTACAGTAATAAAGCTGATTTTTTGAAGATGTGCTAGTCTATGGGTTCACAGGAAGTTTGAAAAAACTTTACTGCATTACCTTTCCTTAGCATTCGGTTTACGATGACATAACCATGCTTTTCAAAACGTATACAATGTCGTGAAAAACTACGTTACGTAACAGGTAACGAAACCAGGCAATTTCAGACGAAAGAGGATTTGGCTGCTCTCGGGCACGTAATACACCAGTACTGCGAATACGCACGAGTTTACATTGAGAGATTCGTCCCCTGGTAGTGCTATTCCTTTCATGGCAAAAGCATGAAAATTTTGTGGCTTACGTAGCCTAAAAACATGCGAGAGTGGTCGCGAGCATACTAATAAGTGACAGGCGCTGAAATAGATAAGTTTGCGTGTAATTTTTTTATCGTCCCTACGACTGTCAAACCTTGACTCCTCAGAGAGAATTAACATAAAATTGCTCAATATCCTAATGAATTTCGTGCTTGATTTATGTTATTGGGCTGCGCGTGGCCACTTTCACGATGGCTGCTAGGTAATGCAATCCGTCATTTTCATTGCTCGTGTCATGAAATAGTACACTGAGAAAAAAATCTTGTACTTTCTGCCATACATATTGTGATAAGTGCAATAATATTGTACTTTTTACAATAATGTCTCAGTAAACCACGTCTCTGGCAGCCAGCTGGTTATTTGACGCTTTTGTCACGATATCGCCAGCTTGCTGCCAGTCTGTGGCCAGCTTGCTGCCAGTTGACCTTCATTAATTGTTTTAATTCATTGTCGTATCATTTATCACAAATTATCATATCATTGAGTGCCTTCAAATAAGGTTTTTTTTTTTCGAAATATGCAACAATTAAAAGTATGTATTTCGGTTTCATTGTATTACAATATGTTGAATCAGCGAAATGATGATTTTGACGAAAATTTGAATATTATATTATAGATTGAATATTCAATTATTTTAATTTTTTTCAACACAATCGGTGGAATTGGGAAAATTCCACCCATTGTCATAAAACAATTGCGAATCGACATCGTGTTCACGCCTATGCCCATGCGACTCATCATGCATTATACTTAATGTATCAGTGCTAAACTTGTAGTATGAGAAAAAAAAGTAGACTTCCTTCTCGTGACTCTCGGAGTAAATACTGCTAAGGCGCGAAGTATTCAAATTTGAGCGCAACATATCTGAAAATCTGGCAAATCTGGCCTGGCAGCCAGGTGGCTGCCAGCGACGTGGTTTACTGGGATTGGAGTTATCACAATATTATTCAAAGTTTTTACAATATTATTGTAAAAACTGCAATATTTACTTTACCTATTACAATAGTGTATAGTAAAACCGCTATATTGTACACATTTAAATATGTATGCCACTTTTTGCTATAAAATTTTGGAAAAATTAACATCTGAAAATGAATATTTAACTATACAAATTGTAATTTTTGCCATACATTTTTTCCACGTTCCCTCAAGTCAGGCAACTGGGAACAGGTGGCGTCCGGTTTTTTTTATCGCCCGAAATTTATTTACACATGCAATAAAATAGGCTAGCAAAGCTGACTCTTATGTTTAAAACACATTTTTTGTGGTAAAAGCAGATAAAAGGACTTAGGTTTACGATTTTTTTCTTACTTTTTACGCTTCCTCCCCTCAGGGGGCCCTTATTGACCTAGTGGCGTGGCAAACAAAAAAAATGTATTACTTTTTTCCAACTTTTTCGAATACTGTATCATATTGATGCACTTAAAATCTAGAAAGTACACAAAAACGTTGCAAATAGAACTTAAACATATCTGCTTACTAAAAAAACTGTATGAAATTTTCAAAAATCTAGATGAATAGGAATTACAATATGATATTGCAAAAAGCACAAGAAGCATAGTAGAGTACGGAGTGTGTAGTTTGTGATCTCACTCCGCTCGGTCACGAACTACATACTCGTCGATATCACTACGTCTAATGTTAAATACAATATTTGCGTCCATACATACACAGAAAATGGACCGTCACAAAGTTATTCGCGAGGAAACGACCTTTTTCGTGAAGAATTCCGTAGATCGGTAATGTAAAATTGCTCCCGCGAAAACTGTCCTTAGGGAGCAATCCCTAGAATTACTACCGCTGTTAAATTCAATCACGAATACTCCAAATGAAAAACATTGCCCCTGCAAATCACGTCGATAAAGTCGTGATTTCCGTGTATGTATGATAAAAGTCAATTTTCGTGCTTCAATAAAAAAACTCGCGAGAGAAGTGAAACTTCTCACGGCGAACTACTGTAAGTTGATGTAAATAGAAAAAAAGTTCGTTCAATTTTATGAGAAAAACACGTGAATAAACCATTAACACCAAAGCATGAACTGCGTTCAAAACTGTATCTTGAAACTGAATTAAGTGAAATTTGAATTTCAAATGAGTGAAATTCAAATTTAAATTCAAAATTGACCGACAAAGTTTCACTTTTCTTCCACATTGCATGTATACTATACGATTTGAAATCGTATGAATTTATGTAAAGCAATTCATTTATCTAAAAGTAATCATTATAAAAAAGATAAAAAAAAGATAAATAAAAATACAAATTTTATGACCATATTTCTGAAATTCATCTTGGCGTGAGCATTTTATATTTATTTTTATTCTACAATATCAAGTAAATTTCCGAAAAGTAAATGAGATATTATATTTCAGTTTCATCCATCTGAAAATAATGTCTGCCTAATACTTTTTTACTATTTATTATTGAATAACAAATTATTTATTTATTTTTCATTATTCAGATACGACTGAAATAAAGGTTTAATATAACTTTTTCCCAAAATCGATGTAAGAGTTATTATGATTTTAAATGTATTTTCTTTTCTCAGTATCAAGTTGATTATCCCGGCTGTAAAAATCCAGATGGAAACTCTAATTGCTCATGACCAATTGGAAAAACCTATGGAATTATTCAACAAAATTTTCAAATGGAATTTCCAATTGGAAACTATTAGGTCAAAATTTCTCAAACGGTTCAACTGAATTTGATGAAAATTCATTTTCACTCGAAAATGAATTTTTCCGATAGTGTTTACCAACAATAAGGTAGACCCAAACTGATTTCACTCAAGAATTTTTTTTATTTATAATATTAACAACCCAAGTTTTTCGTCATTTTTTTTTTTTTTTGTAAATATATTGCAGGTGATCTATTTTTTCGATTTTCATGCTTCTTACGGCAATCGAATCGTCATTTAACATGGACTGATCATGATTTTTTCCGATTCGAAAACTTGCATTTTTATACACTATTTTTGTATTGTTTATAACAAATTGATAAACAAATTTGTTCTCAAGCATATTTTAACTAGAAAAAAACCACAAATACTTTATTTAGTAGTCTTTCATATTCTGTTGAGAAAAAGAATGGATTGCTTTTTGAAAAAGGCTATTCACTCGAAAACGTAGTCGCGCGAGCTGCTAAAGCTATGCCGTTTGTTCACGCGCATTACTTTATCACCGCGCAAATGCTTCTTGCTAATAGGTAGGAAGGACTTCTTGGGAGAATAGATAATAAAATGTTGAACCGTATTTAAGTATTTCATAATCTTAACATCAGTTTATTTCAATTTAGTACAGGTACATATTTTAAAATATATCTAACATACTCCTTAAACGCATCACCTAGATTAGGCCGAAATTAATTTTCTATTGTAAATACATTTTTACTTAAGTTTTTAACATGTCAAATGTTAGTTTACAAAGATCGAGTAAAAAAATTGTATATGTTAACATTATTAATAATAAATTTTTTTGTGCCAATTTAATTTAGAAAAATATCACCGGCGATCTAATCTGTTTAATTTCTTTATTCCGATCGGGTTTGCATTTTTCATCAATGCCATGTCATTGTGCATTTATCAATTGAAAATAATGCAATCAAGTAAACTGTTTGTTTCATTGCTTATAACAAATCTGATTTCTCAACCATATTATATCCGGAAAAAATTTTTTTCAGTGATTATCACGCTGAACAAAATGCAATATGTCAAAATAAAAAAATCTCACACACAACAATAACGCTTGAGAGGCATTGTTAGTGCATTGTTAAAAACTTTCATGTCACGAGTTTACTCCAAGGCAAATGTCAACAACCTGTCCCAACTGATCAGTTGTTGATATTCTGCGCCCATGCGCGCCATGCCGAGCAATCACCGCACACGAAAGTAGACCCAGCTTTGTTACTCTCTCGAACGGATTTTACTCTCAACGAGCCATTAGAAGTTTCAGTTCAAAAGTTTCACCTCAAAAACATAGTACATTGCGACGTTTCTGTAGCTGAAAGCACCATGATCTGATGTAAACTGGAACAATTTACTTGTTTCATTCATGGAGGTTATACCTTCAGGGATTTTTCATCATAAAAAAATCGTATTCCTCATTTTCGCAGAACGAGTAGAGACGAAAGGTCGTAACATTACCCTGTAATATTACGGAAAATTACCGTAATATTACGGTAATTACAAAGATGTTGGTCACGTAATTTTTGGCGTAGTATATATTTACATGCATATCAATATATATGCGCATTAACTTCAGTGTGACACCTGTGCACGAACACTATATGTACTTGCGCCTGCGTTTTGTTTTGAAAACAAAATATTGTTTCTTCTTTGTTAAGAAGAGGGGATAGCTTTAGATGCTGCTGATTTCGAGTTGATGGGAAATGATATTGAGTATTAAACAACATTGAGCAATAGTTCACGGATGAAGAATATTTGGAAGAAGAATTTTTGTAAATAGAGTAATGTTTTCATCAATATCATTTAAAGTATTATAAATGCTAGAAACGAAATTTGTGATGTTATTATAATATTTAATATACAGTGTGATATATTGCAAACAGATTATATTTGGTGAAAAACTATGAATAAAATACTTTGTTCTATTGATATATATTTTTTCAACCCTATCGGCATGCCATGGACGTTCGCGGACGTTCCTCCCGGCGGACGGCCGAATTCCGTAATACGGTATTCAGCAGAATTGGGCGAATTCCGCTCGAAAATGTCGATAAAAAAGCGAATAAAATCCAATCCTTTTAAAAAACCAACTTGTATGGCAATCCAAAAGCCATTACAATTACCAACCACTCTACATTACCACGGAAATTCCATTTCATGTAAAATATGCTATTGAAAGTTTAACCCTTCCTTTTATTAAATATGTGTATTTTTAGGAACAATAGTTGCCACAAATTCATAAAAAACATCATTTTTCTTACCACCCGGTTTTTTTCTTGCGAAATCGAGTTTTTTCGGAAGTGGAATTCGCCCAATACCGCTGAATACCACCGAAAACCGTATTACGGTATTCAGCGGTATTCGGGGGGATTCGGCCGTCCGCCAGGGCCAGACGTTCCGAACGTCCATGAACGTCCGTGAACGTCCATCGAGTTTTTCATTATTAATTGTTCGTCGAAAAATAAAAACTTAAATGATGTAATTAGTTAATTAGGGTCGTTCTGTAACCAAATCGTAGAAAAGATGTTGAAAAATGTTGATATAATAAAATAATATCATTCACTTGTTTTTCTTGTCCGTCTCAGACATTGTTCATGGACACTTACACGTATACGGGCTGTTACAAACGAAAAAGCAAGTGAATTTTATTATTTTATTATAACCATATATTACCCAAGCAACATCGGTTCCCAAAGTGTCGCCAAAGTTTGACGACCGATTAGCGACATTTTGGGGACAGTTTGGCGACACAGTGAAAAATACATCCTAGCTTCAAGAAGGATCAAAAATGTAGCATGGTGTGATATTTCAAGGGATTTTCACGTCGAAACGAAGATATAGCTCTGTAGAAAAATATTTTTATTAACTTATTAAACCTAAATTTTAAAATCCGTACAATCTGTAGTAGTAATCTGTACTGTACATTTTCGACATTCTATCTTGCGTCGGTAATGTCGGTTAGACTTTCGTGTCCCCTTTTGTGCATATGATTTGTGATTTGTAAACGATTTCCACTATTTGAATAATTATGAAATTGTTGATAGTAAGTAATAAAAAAAATTCCATTTATACAAATCACGGACTAAGTATTTTACTTTTAAATTGTTTCTATAGTTTTTAACTCACGAAATTGAAGTATTTCTTCAATAACATTAAAATATTGTTATTTTATCCCACGTCAATGGTTAGGATCATTTGATTAAGTGAAAAACATTTTTTTGTTTGAAATTAATAATTCTAGAAAAATTTTAAATAGTCTTGTCGTCTTTTATCATAAAAATAAATTTTTCGAAAGGAAGGCTAATGCATACATAAAAAAATTAATATTAGGTATGAATTTCAATTTATGGAAATTTATCGATAATAATTTTAACCATGGTATGAACTAAGATTTTTTTCTTGGAGATTTTCAGTTAAAAATTTTCTGTCGAATAATTTTTGCCAGTATATAGCAGTCAGTAATGTAGGAAATATTCGATTTATCATAAGAGAAATAACAGTTCGCTTTCGAAGACGTGAATGATTATGAAAAATAGAAAGAATAAAGTTTTTCGTTTCAATACAGCTAAAAATGCAACAAAGTATTTGTTTTCAACTGATATATGATTTCACGAAATCAGCATTAGTGTTTCGTATGACAAAAACTATGCTTTCGTGCTCGTCGCCAAACTATCGCCAATGGTCCCCAAAGTGTCGCTCGCCAAAGTTTGGGGACAACGATGTTGCTAGGGAATTTCAATATCTTTTGCGTGATTTGGTTACAGAGTGACCAAAACTGACAAATTACATGAATTTCCTTTTTATTTTTCGACAAACAATTGATGAAAAACTCGATGAACGTTCGCGGACGTTCGTGGACGTTCGGAACGTCCGCGAACGTCCACGACAGGCCGAAAGGGAAACTATAGATGACACTTGTGATATTTTAAATGCAACCTCTTTTTTGTTTAAAATGAAAAAAGGGAATTTTAGGGTGGTCGCACATCGGCAATCTTGATTTGTTTTAAAGAAAAAAATGTGTTAATCTCGATTTTTTAATTATTCGTATAATTAAAATGATTCCACAACACCGATATATTACTGACTAGTATGCGCGAGTAATTATAAGTATACATCAAAAAATGCCTTTTTTAAAAATTCCTGTAATTTTCCGTAATAAAACCGTTAATTACGCGTTACTTACCCTAAAAACAAATTACTGGTAATTTTATATCTCTAAGCACGAGACAAAGTTATGTAAGACGTTGGGTTCAAAAAAATTCAGCTGACTGGGTAACACTAACTGGTTAACGTGGGAAAGTTTTTGCAATAAAATAAACAATTTTTTTTTGTTCCTCTGACATAGGAAAATCGTTTTTTGTCTATTTTAGAATCTTCAAACTCGTTTTACAGCCAATGATACACGAATTATCCTACATAACCCTTATGAAAAAAACTCTGAACTATTGAGCATATACGCCCAACCCTATCGGCCTGCTGTGGACGTTTGTGGATGTTCCGAACGACCACGAACGTCCGTAAACGTCCGCGAACGTCCATCGAGTTTTTCATCAATTGTTCGTCGAAAAATAAAAAGGAGTTAGATGTAATGTGTCAGTTTAGGTCACTCTGTAACCGAATCATGCAAAAGATATATATAGTTTTAATAAAATATATATATTCTTATAATAAAAGTTATATATAGTTATAATAAAAAAATATAATTCACTTGTTTTGACATTTGTGACAGTTCGTGTAGGGGTAAGTGTCCGTTTACAATGTCTTAGACGGACGAGAAAAACAAGTTAATTCAATTATTTTATATATCAACATTTTTCAACGTCTTTCGCACACTTTTGTTACAGAACGACCCTAATTGACTAATTACATCATTTTGTTTGGAACGCCCGCGAATGTCCATAGCATGCCGATAGGGAATTTTGAGAATTTATACTTAGTTTTCAGTATATAAGTCCAATATTGAGCATTTCACCTCAACTTTCAGTATATATGCCAAACATTTGAGTGTATATACTAAACGTTGAACGTAGACGCTGAACGCTTGGGAGTACACGCTAAACTATTCAGCGTTCACGCTCAACATTTAGCATCTACGCTTAATGTTGAATATAAACGCTAAACAGTTGAGATTACACGCCCAACTCACCAGCGTTTATGCTCAATACTCAGTGTAGATGTTCAATGTTGAGTGTAAACGCTGAACAGTTGGGAGTACACGCTCAACTGTTTAGTGTTTATACTCAACGTTGAGGATCTACGCTGAAAGTTGAACGTAAACGCTGCACAGTTGAGAGTACATACCCAACTATTTAGCGTTTATGCTTAATGTTGAGCATCTACGCCGAACGTTGAACATAAACGCTGAACAGTTGGGAGTACACGCTTAACTATTTAGCATTTATGCTCAACGTTAAGGATATACGCTGAAAGCTGAACGTAAACTTTGTACAGTCAAGAGTGCACGTCTAACTATACCGTAAACGCTCAACGTTAAGCATTATTTCAAACGCTTAATTTGACCGTACACCTGACCGTATACAATCAAGCTTGAGGATTTGAAATGATGGTCAACTTTGAGCGTATACGCTCAATAATTAAGAGTTTTTTCATATGGGTTGGGTTACATATTTGAGCAACATGAAAATTACATATGCAGCTACGGCTCAACTAATATATTAACTAATAAACATTATACTACTGTTGCCACACGTGCCACACTAAGAAGTTCCATTAAATATCTTTACAAGTATCTTATAGTAATTGGGTAATAATAAGTTTTTCCTTTTATTTTTACTTTGCTTTTGTATTCACTTCCACCACTGTTAGGTTTCGTTAGTCTAGTGGTTAGGTAGCTAGGTTAGTAAATGATAGGTCTCAAGTTCAAATCCCTTTCTAGGTAGGTTTTTCAGATCTATAGAAAAATAACTGCAGAATGTTTTTTTTCCTTTGTACTCTCAAGTTGAGTGTACGAAAAAATGCTCGGAAAAAAACGCTTAATAGTTAAATGTTTTTTCCGTAAGGGTTGAGCGTTATGCTCAACTTTAACGTATACAATCAGCTTGAGCGTTTGAAATGATGGTCAACTTCGAGTGTATACGCTCAATAATTGAGAGTTTTTTTCATAAGGGAACCGTGACAAACATTCTATTTTCACTTATGTCATTACAGATCGTAGCTTCATCTCGGTCTACTAACTTTACAATCACAAATATAAAATTGATATCCTTGTAACGTAATATACTATTCCAATAGAGTCAGTTTGCTGTGTAGAGGAACAGGAGGTTTTGGAGGGTCAAAAACGAAATTCTTAAGTTTACCCTTATGATCCAATGAAAAAAAATTGAAATGTGAAAACTTGAAAACATGACTTGGCAGCCTCTGTCCACTGATGTAGACCTTACAGAGTTGCTGTAGAAAGAGGTTGAACATTTGAGTATAACTTCTTACATATCCAGGAACTATGTAGACTGTTTCAAAAATATAAGATATTATATACTATTTTTGATTACCAAATTTTCATTGGTGATTCCAATAGAAGCAACTTTAACATTAAGGCTCATTGGTAATTTGATGTACATATTAGATGTATGATGTACATACACCTAATGCAAAAATTATTCCATATAGAATTCACATTAGGAATGCAATGAAAAAGTTTTTATATTCAGACTTAATGTAGAAAAAAAAAATTTTTATTTAAAATATACAATTAAGGGAAAACTTTTGACTCGATGGAAAAAAAATGAAAAGTGTTCTTACGGGTTATTTCTGTCATAATCATTTTGTGTTCGAAGTTCAACAATTGATAGGAAAACAAGTCTTTGCAAATCTCCGGCAAATTTATCGAGTAATTTTATCACCTTTTTTTACTCGAGCAGTATAAACTTTTGATTCATGAACATTGGGGGGGGGGGGGCAGCTGACCTCCCTTGCCTACGCCAATGGCTAGGATTATGCAAAATAAACAGCATAACCTTTAAAGAAAAAAACCAAACTCTTGTTTGTACCTGTTTGAGCATTGTACTTTTAAAAATTTTGAGCTGTTGAACCTAGAATGTCCAGACAAAAGAAAATAGAGTACTCATAATGACAAATATGTTTTTCTACGTACTTAGAGTCACTGAATCTGAATCTTTTAGAAAACATATGCTTCTTCAGACTTTTTATTGACATAATCTCAAAAAATCTCATGTTCAAGTGCCTAATAGAACAGCAGGATTTTATAATGTATCTTGAGCCACTGGACTGAGAAAAGTGCAATATCAATATTTGAGCACGAAATTCGGTACATGATTTCATAACAGATCAAAAATAGGAAAATCTAAGACCACAATAAATCCAAAACTCAAGTCGAATCAGTGTTAGCCTCTCACACCTCTTTGATAAAGCAACTTTTTTTTTTTGTATTATAACGTGCTCTCTTGCATTAAAAAGACCTTCGTAGTTGCTGTAAATTCTTATAAAAAACATGGTCATTTATAGCACTTTATAATAAACTTTTTTAGGTTATGTTCAAAGATAGTTTTGAAAAACGATATTTTTTTAAAAGATTTAGATTCACGACTCTAAATACGTAGTAAAACATATATATGATGATGAGTACTTAAGTTTTATTTGCCTGAGAATTCTTGGTTCCATGACTCAGAATTTTCAAAAATACCTTGTTCGATCAGTTACAAACAAGAGTTTGGTTTTTTCTAAAGGTTATGCTGTTTATTTTGCAATATCTCCGCAAATGTGACTTCATTTTGGAATTCAGCAGTGCAAAATCTATATGAAAACCATGTATATACATCAAATACTCAAAAATGGGGTTTTTGAGGTCATCAAAAAAACTGATCAAGGGAGGTGATGTTTTGACTTCAAATTCGGAATCAGCAGCTCAAAATCCATAGAAAGACTTGTGCCACGTAAAAATTACCGCAACTCTTTTTTTTTGTAGGGCTGTGTAATGCAAAGTATGTGCAATGTATTTTCCTATTATTTCTATCAGCTACCTAATATTGGTAATAAATAAATATTATCAATAAGACACAAGTATTAAGAGCGTTGTCTGTAACGTATCCGAAAGCCGGATAAAAGTGGAGCATCAAACTGTAGTCTTCAATAACTTTCAACATGCAGTGCAATTCGATCGTTGGTCATTTTTCGATCATTCCATACTTATGACCACCTATTCCGAACCGTTATACAAGACATGTGGTTGCCAAAAAACTGTTGAAAATTTGCTCTCGAACAGTCGCTGATTTTTCAAATTTTTGTTTTTTGAACGCATGCATCCCTTCCTCAGAAAGGGGGAGGGTGACACCCTTTCAACCGCGCTTGCGCTCGCGGTTGCGTTCAACTCGAGCTTTTCCGTCCTAGCATCCAATATTAGCTATATCGCTTGTCGCGCGCACCAGCCACCTCGTAAAATCTCGGGATCGCCAGTGCGCCCGAGTCCCGTAAGGGACGCGCTAACCACCATTGAACGTTGAGATACGCGTCTTCGCCACCCTCGTCAGTTTTTCACGGTCGCGAAAAAAGGCTCGACCCCCATGGGACGATTTTCCGGGGCGGCATTTTTACCGCAGTGCTTTTTCCACCTCGGTTTTTCGCGCCTTCCTCCCAAGTGACGTTCCTTCACCTCCTCCCGGCTCCGCTAAATTTGAAACACCTTTTTCCGCCGGTTCGCCAGGATCTGACGAAGGCAAATGGATTTAAGGATTTGCCGGATGTTGGGAAAAGTGCTGGATTGTGTCAGAGTGTGGAAGTTTTGAGAACGAATCGTTGTATAGGCGGTTCGTGAAGAAAAAGGGGAAGCGCCGGTTGATGAGGGATAGGACGATGCGGTCATTGAGGTCGAGATGGGAATTTCGAAAATGAGGGGCATACTTTTGACTCTTAGCCTGATTTTCGCAGGTGAGTCGGGCAACAAAAGTAGTCATTTGTAATTTTGGACATTCGTATTGTTATAAAATAGGATATTTCTGGTATCACTGAAGACGCAGATTGTGCATAATAACGCATGGAGTGTTTCTTATACATTGTATCTTTCAGGGATGAGATGATTTTCTCCCCCTTTTATGAGACTCATTTCTCTCGATAAGGGATGGAGTGATAATGCAAAATATTTTAATTGCAGAGTGTTTGTGATACATTGAAACCGTATATCAATTTCACTTTTATTCATAAATTGATGACAGGGAAAAGTTTGATAAAAAAAATGTTTTATCCTTACCTCAAGATAGGTTTTTCGTGGAATCCAAAGTTTGTTCATCGTGTTGAGTTTTTTTTTTTCACAATTGCGAAAAACTGATCACACACCAAATTCTCGAAATTTTAGTTCGTAATATGTAATTCTAGTTTGCACTCATAACTGAACCCCTATATTATGTTCGATAGTTTTGTTTATTTTGAAAAGAAAACAGTTCAAAATGAAAAATTATGATCCTTTTGAAATGGGATGATCTGCTTGTATTGCTAGGAAACGAAATATTTTTAACAGGATAATCTGAAATGGAATATATTCCCTCGGTCATTTTACCAAAGCTAAAAAAGTACTATTTCACTTCAAGACAGACTCAAAATATCTTTCTAGCGGAAATTCACAGCATATTTATGATACTTTCATACTATTCATATATAAATATATTTAAAATTATAATTTAATATTCATACTTTTTGAAAACGTTTTGTTTTTATTGCCAGAATAATTGTCTGTTTCAGGGTTCTACTTTTTCAAAATTCTGAAAGACTTTAATGAATATTTGTAGGAAAATTTGTTTGCAAAGATAAAGTACGATTTAGTCATTTTATTGCATAATTTTTTCGGTATAAAATTTTAGTTTAATTTGATCTGAGATAATTGAAAGTCTAGGTGTGGTATAGTTCGTGTTAATCTATATTTTTTATTTTCGTCAACTATTTCAGTAAGAAAAAGAACCACTCATGTTAGAATTATGTGTTTTAACGGAAATATACAGTTGAAAATGACAGGCAGTTTTGAATTTAAACAACAAACACCTTTTTCAATAAACCTCACAGTTTAAGTCTAAAAGTTCGCATCCAATTCTAAATGGGCCAGCCTAATGACCTGGAATTCAGAATTCAACACTTTATAGAAAATAAACTTATACATTATCATCTTAGACCTTGATCAATCCTCGAATCTCCAGTTTTGAAGAAATTGTAATGTCTCATTTAAGATAGAAAACCGGGAATTTAAAATTCCGTATATACACATCTGCCATAAAACAATTCATTTAGAATCTAACATGAATTTTCAATTCCGCGAAAAGTATTATTGATAAGTATGAAACAAGTTTTATAAAGCGACCGAAACGAGATAACTGCTTTTTAGTAATTCTCCAGAAATGACTTCGAATCATATCATAAGGTTTTGAAATTCGTGTCAGGGATATCAAACGTTTTATAGAAATATTTGTACGTCTACCCGGAAGATGCGGAAATTGAAGAGTTGGTAAACTGGAAGCAGTTTTCCGAAGAGTTTCTTTTTACATGTTCTAAATTATAAAAACTATTGTCATAAACAAAACTTTCAAATCACTGATCAGAATATACAAGATCAAAGGATTTTAAGCTTTTCATCTGAAAGTTGCAATCATTTAAAAGTTTAAGGACAATGAAGAATTGAACAAGAATGTTTATATCTAGAAGTTAAGAACGTTGAAAAAATTTCAGAATTCATGACCGCGTTCTGAGTTGTAACAATGATGAATTTCGAGTCTAAAAGAATTTACGTTCATGTTATGCCTGAAGAGAGAGTGAAACGCATTTGAAGTAACTCCCTAGGGTTTCAAAACACGTTTTACTCTCTGCAGGGTATAAAAGAAGTTTATTGTAACCTACAGTTACGGAAAACCCCTCGAAACTTGAGTATTATCTTATAAGTATTCTCCATTTGAAAAAAGGATTCTAAAAAAACACGAATGTACCCATAGAAGTTCAGTATTTGACCATATAAATCTTAGGGTTTTTCACCGGATTACATGGTTATACTTCACTCCATAATAGATTTTACTAGTTGAGGATCATTTTTAGGATTTTGTGCTTGGCAAGTTAAGAGTTTTTTTCGATTGGAGCCATTTCCTTCATCGCGGACCATTAGGACCTTTTCCGACGGTTTTACAACCGAGAATGACCGGCTTCGTTACCGTTGCTTACCCGACGTTAGAGGCGAAATGAAATCGTTTGGAATGTAAATGGGATTAAGCTTGGGGCTTAACGTTGTCGGGGGTGTTTTTTTTTAATATAGCATGATGAAGTTCGCGTGGGTGGTAGAGTTTTTACGCCCGCGCAAAAGTGAAAAAATTGAGGTGTGATAAGATGCTCGCAAATGAGTTCGCGCAAGTTGACTGCGTTTCGTGGAAACATAAAATTTGAAATTCCTTTCGTTCATAAAACGATTGTCTTGATCGTATGCAAGAACTCGAATGTAAAGAAAAACATATTTTAATATAAAAACTTTTTTATGATATGAGTTGACAAATAAGAATCAGCCAAAGGTTCAGAAATTTAAGATAAAAAATGTAGATTTTTTAAACCAACCTTCAAAAGATATATCTGAAACAAAATATATATAAAGATATAAAAGCTTTATCATGACAGTTAATTTATCAGAAAGTTATTAAAAAATTAGCGTTTCTAACATTTTGACGTGTCTACAGAACTACAAACTAAAGATTTCAAATCACGAGAAAAATTTTTTTGAATCAAACCTTTTCTTATTATTGCAGCGATTCATTATCATATAGATAACTTATTTATTCCGTATATGTACACTACAATGCAGAAGTCTTTAGGTACTAAATCATATGAGTGTTTGATGCAGATTTGTCATGCGAAATATCAACGACATTTCGAAAAATGCATTTAACAACTCGTTTATTGAAGACTTCATCAATTTATTACTAATATCAGGTAATCACAGGAAACATTAGGTGCATATGGTAAACCTTTTTTCAACAAAAAATTCGCCTTTTTGTTTAATACGTTTTTACTGGTTTAAAGTGTATTAATTATAAAATGTGCAAGTTTCAATTTTTTAGGGGATTCTTTTTTTTTCTTCAAAACAGTGCACAATTATCCAGTGAAGTTGGATCTCGTTTCCTAATTTGACGAACAACCTTTGCCCATAGAAATTCTGTTGTGTTTGAATCAGACGAATGAAGTAAACGAGTATTTTTTGTTCTTTTTTTTAACTTCTCAATGACACTTTGATAAAATATAGAAATCCACTAGAGACTTTATGTTGGTACATGAAAATTCATCTGCAAATACGTTGCTCTCCTGCTAGCAGTTTTTTTTTTAAGATGATGCTGTTGTTTTTTTTTCTGAAATTCCATTTACTTTGTAGAACTGACATCTCAATGAAGATATTATCATCATTTTTGCTTAAGTGACTTTTCGTGCAAGTCTCTCTAATACAGCTCAAAATCTCAAATGATAGATTCTATTTTCAATGAACCAAGCTTCACGAGACGACATTTTATTTCTGCTTGAAATTTATGTATATTGTACCCAAAACTATTTCATTCTAGATAATTGTTTGTATCCTTTTGGGAAAATATTTTAATCATGTTATTTGAGCTTTTTGTACTATCCTGTCGAAACTGATGTTTCAGGTTCTCATGAAATTTTTCGCAATCCCTAGAACGTTGCCAAATATCTAAATTTAATGATTTTCTGTTGAAATTGGTTGAAAACTTCGAATTGCGCAATGATAGTATTTTAAATTTTCTACATATTCACTGGTTTCAATTTTGGATAAGCAAAGACTATAAAATTTTTTCCTCATTAATATTGTCGAAAGACTTTTTTTTTACTATTAATTATTTTTCGAAATAATTTTTTTCCATCTATTTCTTCTCAATAGCCCTCATATTCATTGTTAGCTGGTAAAGTTGTACCAAAACTGACTAAAAGAGAATGTAATAACGTTTTCAATTGTTGAAGTCGTTTCCAGATAGCAAATATTGAAAAAGATACATGAATAGGTTAACTCAGATTATTAAAAAAAAAAATCAAGCATTTCGTGAAAAACTTATATCTCGAAATAAAAATTTTTCCTCTTCTAAATTTTCTCTATCGAAGCTCAAACAATGTTCTCACATGAAAAAAACTTTTTTACGAAAAAAATGCATTTGCAGTAAATCAAATTCGAATTATTTTGTCAGTGTATGCTGGTATATGCGTCGTCACGAATAAAATTGGTAAATGTATAGATATATATCGAAAATACTCCCTTCACTGCAATATATAACCTTTTCATTGCATTGCAACGTTAACATCATCGATGTCATGTAATTTTCGTCAAAGATTTTAAGATTTTAAAAGTTAGAGGGACTTCATAGCATTTTTCTTCGGGTAACCTGAAAAGTCATTTTTGACAGCCCTAGACAAATACCTTGAAACGGACGAAAAACATTTTTTTGCCACAAAATAAAAAACACTCGTCAAAAAAAATCATTTTTAGTTCAATATACATCAATTTTGAGCGAAAATGAAATCTTGATAGGTACAGCTTAATTGAATGAATATGGAAACGACCTTACTTGGAAATGTTCGTCCATAAACTGTTTTGCAAGCCGTCGAGAGTCCTATTTCAACGTTTTTTAAGGTATTAAGAGCACGTAAACAAAAATGAGGGAAGATTTTTATAAAAATTCTATTTTTTCAATTAAACCCTGAACAATGTGTACGCTTAGTTATAAGTATTTTGTTAACTTAGTTTTTGAGAAAAAAGTGCCAAAATATCTGTCAATTTACACGTGTTCTTATGAAGTGTTCGTATGTTCTTATGTTCCTAAGTTCTTATGCACAAAAATCGTATGTTTGTGCATGATTTAAGAAGAAATAAAAAATTTTTCTAAAAATTTTTCAGACTTCAAACAAGACATTCACAAGCAATTTTCAATTTACAAAACGAATTTCTACTATTTAGTTTTTGTAAAAAAAAATCACAAATATCATTTTCGGATAATTTACATTGCTTAATTTGACATTAAGCAATGTTGAATACTACCGTACGCAGTGGTTGTTATTTATAGGGTATGTGTATACTAAAACATGGCAAATTTCACATTAAACAAATGTGATATTTTGATATTTTTGATTGGATGGCAGACAGCTTTCACGACTTGAAGCTATGTTCAGAGTATTTAACTGCATTTAATACCTTAACCAATGCTCCTAAGTGGCTGCAATGATAGTTTTTTCACGGCAATCTTACTATACAAGTCTTTAGAACGCAGCCTCTTTCATACAGTATCTACAAAAAAAAAAAAAAAAAAAAAAAAAAAAAAAAAAAAAAAAAAAAAAACGAACAAGCAAACTAACAAATGATAGCAGCAATTTTTTCGATTCGGCTTTTATATCTGTCAATGTTTTTTACTTCATTAAAATATATAGACGATTCAAAGTCTTCTGTGCAAAAGTGTTCTAACTGTTCTTGGTTTTTAAAAATTTGACCAAGCTTATCAATAATCAGTTTTATAGGACTTTATTGATTTTAAAATATTGAATTATCCGAAAACTTTTTTTTACAGAAAGCTTTTTTGTGTAGAATAAAAAAATTGTATTTATTATTTCTCGAATAAGATAAATATTAGAAGTTATTTCGCATTCTAGAATCTGCATAACCATAGTTTGTAGGTATGTTTGTATAAAATAAATAATAAAAAAAACACACACAAACACTTTCCAAAGCATACAGACTATGTGCAATATGATTTCCAAAAATAGTGTAAGGGATATATCTGTGGCATCCAGCCATAACCGAGAAAGTCACACATGCCATAACGTTCAAAATTTTATCAGAATATTATGTAAACTGAGCCTTATGGCATAAATGACTTTCTCGATTATGGCGAGAAGCCACAGATATCTAAGCACACTCAGCGTAGGGAATTTTCTGATTATTATCTTTTGTGCGTTTTGCATTACACAAGCACTTCGATTTTATTGGAGATAATTCACCGTGACGTGGATTAGTCACGAGATGGAAGACCCTCCAGGACCGCACTCTCGCGATTGAGCTCTCAATAAAAAGTTTCTTAGAAAACATCCTCGAACCTAGGCGTACGGTCCCTTTAAATGTACAGGTCTGCGCCTAACGAGCTTGAGTTAATTGGATTTAACGTTCTCTCGATTTAGTTTGAGAGCCCCGAACCTCCAATAAAATCGAGGTATCTGTGTATTAGTTACTATTGTCAAACTTAATTAATCTATCTATTCAAATATATAAGTTTGTAACGATATTCAAAATACTCGATTTATTTATATTGTCTCCAAAATGTAGGATTTTTACAAAAGTTGTGATAATATTTTCTCTTTTATAGTTTAAATTCTAAATCAAATATATTATGTTTGCGTTGATATCATTATAATGCAGGAAAACAGGGCCTACAAAAAATTTAAAACACCAGTGTACTTATTATTTATTCATTCATAGTTTCTAATTTGTAGAAATTCATTATATCTTGTAATTCGTTTCTATAAAACTATGTTATTCAAGGATTTTGTTTTTTCAAATGATCGATCGATAAAGACTTCACTGAGGGGTTTCGACGAAAAGTGTAATTCCCCGTGATTTGGCGATAAATCACCAGCCGCTATTACGAATTAATTACGAATAATTCGACGTTGTTATTCGAGGTTGTAAGAAGAGATTAGGGCTCTAACGCTCCTTCGAATCGGGACTTCCCAGCTCAGCACAATTTTATCCGACGGATCCTGAGCGCTGTACTTACCCCCGATAATCTCTTTTATAACGTGTAATGAAAAAAACATGAATCCTTATCGACTACATGCTTTTATCAGTTCGTTTATTTTTGCGGAAAAAGCAAAACTCCGGCTTTGCAGAATCCCCAGAGACGAGAAAAATTTTTGTCGGATGGATGAAATTTTTATTGATTTGACAGGGATTTTTTGTAATCGACTTTGGTTTGGGAAAGAGTTACGTTAAAATAGAACGAAAATTTTGAAACCTTCAAAATTTTGTCTCTAAATATAAGGACGAAATACTATCGAGGAGCTGACAAAATATTTAATTGATTGTAGAATTTTAATCAAATCTTGTGGAAAGTTAATTAAAAATTATATCAACAGTTTTCTTCTAACTCGATTCAGGTCACTCAATGTGAGTTTGACACACAAAAATTATCTACGTTTTTTTAGCTGAAACCGTTATAAAAGGCTTTTCTGGTGTTATGAAATGAAAAATGAAAATATAGTGAAGTTCATAAATGAAAACTTCAAAGATGTTTGCCAGTTCTCGTACAATTCTACATTAATCTATAATTGTGATTATGTTAAATGTCGTAATCAGATTTCGAGTTCGATACTCAAGCAACGAAATAAGGTGTGCTTGCTCTTGACAGCTGCCCGACACAATCACACTACGTAAGATTCAAATTGAGCTGTTCTATTGATTATCGATAAATTTTGATCTCTATTTACATATTTAAAATCATACGCCAACTCCAAAAATGAACAAGCTTTTAGTCAGGATTTGTTATGGTGTTGGCTGTACACAAATTTATTGAGCACTGTATTAATTGTGTACCGGACGATTGTGCACGTTTTAGAAATTTGAATGTCACAGCAAAACTTTCAAAATAAAGTTTAAAATAAAACCATTAAACTTAAATTATTTTTCTCTGAGGCATTGAAGGAATAAAGTCTACTTTAGAGGTTAATATAGAGAAAATGCATGGAAAAAACTAAAACGTTTAATTGTGAAAATAACACAAACGTTTGAATAAGATATGATGATAATAGATTTCCTTGTAGAATGAAGTCCATTGTGAAACGTTAAATAAAGGTTGTCATTGGAATTATCTGATGTTGCGGAATTTCAAATGCGAGGTAAATAGTCATATTTAACTATAGGAATAATGAGCATCACGCGATTGAAAATAAAAAAATCATAGAAGTGGGAAAATACGACGAGAATAATTAGAAAATGCACCGTTGACGAAAGAGCGGAACAGCAGGTAATTTTGCTAATGTAATTGGCAATTACTTTCTTGCTTGCGTGTTCTGTCAGTTTATTTACTTTGGCCGAGCTCGTAAAAACGTAACTCTTCGAACTTTTGGAGTATTTACTTAAAATAAAAAAAGATTCAATGATGAACTTGACTATTTTGTGTATGATTGTGTGCTATTTGTAGGAAATAAAATAAAAATGATTTTTCACTACCCTGGCAAGGTTTATGTAACACTTTAGCGTTGCGTTTGCGTTGCACTTCCGTCGCATTTGCGTTGCACTTTTTAAATCACTATAAAAATGATCTGACAAAACCCACGTGTACAGAAATGCGATAATTTATAAATAAGAAGTATTTTTAATAGACAGCAGAAGGAAAAACTTTAGAAATAAAGTTGAACGTAAAGAAAAAGAGAAACAAAAATAATTATTCTTTTATCTTTCTCTTTGATTTTACTCCTACATTTCATTGAATCATAACGTATCATCAGCAAAATTCAATAAAATAAGATGTATAATTATGTGAAAAAAACGATTATGCATTAATTAACACTCAGTATCATAATAGCACATGTGATTTTGAAAAAAAAAGTAAAATAAAAATAAGTATTCCTTTTCACCCTAATCCAGAGCTGCCAGATCGTGGGTTTTTTTCTACCCTCGCCTAGAACCCAATGGGTCGAACACACACGTTAAAGCATTCCGTACGTGAGACCGAAGACCGGCCCAACACCTCTCCCACTATTTTGGACTTTTCTCTCACCCGCTTTCCGTTTTCTCTCTCGTCCCCGGCGATAATCGCTCCTTTGGGACTTTGACGAGGATTTCTTTCGTTTTGAAAATTCAGTCAAAGAATTCTAAAAGATATTATAGAAATTGAGCCGAGGCAAAAATTTTTTAGCTCCTTACTTTTGGAAGTAATGTTTTCTGAATCAACGATCAGCGGGATTGTCAAAAATCATTACAGCCCAAACGATAAACATACGACACATAGAAAAATGATACCGTGTTCGTGATTAATTACGAATATTAGTTAAATCATATATTACATCTTTTAAATTGAACGTTTTCGGAAATTTGTTTTTATATAAAGATATTAAAAACGATAAGGAAATGTATTTTCTATACTTGTTATGTAACCGAGGAAAATCACAATGTAGAGTACGAGTGTTATAAAGTAACGCGTAAAATTAAGTAGTTATTAATGAACGAGGAAGGCAAGCAGGACTCATATTATTTATATTTATACCGTTATTAAATACCATGGAATCTGATGATTGCAAAGCTCACCTTGCTTTTAAATGCTTGGGTTTGTTCGCGTGTATTTTGATTTCCGATTTCTAGCATACGTTTAATTTTTGCACTCTAAACAATAGTATTTTTTCGGATCGTTACGTAACGGTTAGACTTACACATTCTATTCTGGATTATTATAAAACTATTCGAAATGAACATTTTTTGTTGAATTTTTTTTTGCGCCATGTTTATCTTTGTCGTTATCAATCACATTATCCATCCGGTCCATGGCTGGATGGGTGAGATACAATTTTTCGTTCGAGAATTTCACGCTTTAAAGCGATCAAAATTCCTAAACTCGTAATTTTAGAAAAGTATGCACGAAAGAACTATCATTAATAATCTTTGAAAAACAGCAGTTTCCGACTCACTGGGTTTTCTTCATTTCTAACTTTTCCATTCGGTTTATAAATTTTATTTCTGAGTCAGTCTGAATTTCGATTTTGTACAGTCAACTTCGGTCAACTTTTTTCTTGTATCAATTCGTTTTTTCTGTGTTTCCGTGTGTCTTCACTAGCAAATTTTTGGTATTTTATAGTGTTTCTGTAAAAAGCAAAGAGTTTTTCCTTGCGGTTTTTGCAGTGTTATTATTGCGTTAGCAAATTGTTCATTTTTCTTCGAAATTTTTCGTGTGTGAGAGCTTTCCTTGACGTTGTTTCTTGAGTTATAAACAATATTGTATTTTAAAAGCATCAAATTTGTTCTGTTTCTGTTATGGACTGGATGGATGATGTGAATGAGAACGACGTAGATGAACATGGTGCAAAAAAAATGTCAACGAAAAATTTTCAGTTCGGATGGTTTGATAATAATCCTGAATGGAAAGTGTGGGTCAAATCGGTACGTGACGATCCTAAAAAATACTATTGTCTAGCGTGCAAAAAATCATACGTATGCGGAAAATCGGAAATCGAAAAACACGCGAGCAGACCCAAGCATTTAAAAGCAATGTTAGCTTTGCAAAATGATTCTATGGTGTTCGATAAAATGACCAATACCCCTCAATTGTCTACTTCAACTTTCCGAAATTTTAAGAACGCTAATTGCCAACCCAGTAACGTCCTCAAAAGCCAATACCTCAAACTTCCACGATTCTGCTTCGAATATTTTATCTGATTCATTTGAAACGATTTTCCCACGTGATGAAAATAAAAATGACGAGAATCGTGCCCCATTTTCCGAGTCAACTCATTCAGGTGAATTTACATTTTCTGAAAAAGTGAAATTGGCTAGTGTCAGGATTGCTTTGATTTTTGTTCTGTACAATATTCCTCCAGCTGTAGCTGTTCATATAATGAACGTTTTGAATGCTCTTGTAAATGAGTCAGATTAAGTCGAACCAAATTGAGCGCAATTATCACGCGAGTTTTGTGAAAAGTTGAAACTGACCATCTTGTCGAAAAACTGCAAAATATTAAATTTTGCGTTCAACCAGATGAGACAAGCGACAAAACACAGGAAAAGTGGTTATCATTAGTAGTACGCTATGTGGATCCTATCAATTCGTCACTAAGAGTACAAATTTTACAATTAGTAAAAATGAAAGCGTTACTTTGTAATGCCGAAAATCTTTATCGCGCATTCGAGAATTCTTTTTTGAAATTTATGATTCCAATTACTAACATTATAGGAATTTCGTGCGATAATGAAAATCTAATGACCGGGAAAAACAATTCTTTTTTTGCGAGACTGAAACAGAAAAACAAAAATGCAATTTCGTTGCCTTGCATCTGCCATAGATTAGCTCTTGTTGCATCGGCTGGTTGCAAAACTCTTCCACCAAAGATTGACATTCTTTTAAAAGGTTTTCCAGCACTTTTGGGAGTTAGTTGTAAACGTACGGCACAGTATCGCGAAGTCATCCAAGAGTTTATGGGTCGCATTCTCAAAATTCCCAAGTACGCAGCAACTCGTTGGTTAACACGATATCAAGTAATAATTGCTATTTTGAAATTGTATGAGGCTTTGTTAGAATTTTCACAACGATTGGATCATAAAGAATGCCCAAAAGCTAAAGAATAACTTGACATTATGCAAGAGGGAACAACAGAAGCTTACTTATATTTTATGAAATTTGCCTTATTTGAGTTCAATAGAGTAAACGCTAAATTTCAAGCAAGGAGTACTTTGGTACAAGAATTGAGGACAGAATCGTGGAAATTGTATTGTTGGTTTTTGGGAAAGTTCATGAAACCTGAGGTACTTAAAGAAGATTTACTATCTCTCGATTTGAATTTGATAAGTAACTATCGTAACGACATTCAATTAGGAATAGAATGCGAAGATTTTTTAGAAACACAAAAAGAATTGAAGCGCATTTCGAGTGAAGAAATTGAAAATTTTCGGAAGCAATGTTTGCAATTTTACGTAACTGTTGCGTCCAAAATTCAGAAAGATATGAAATTTTATCTGGAAGATCGACTTTTGTACGCAGTTAGTCGATTAACAGCCAATGTTGCATTGTTCGAGGCCGACCGACAAAAATCTTTTTCGTGGATATGGTATATTTATGTAACCTTCGGTAATTGCGACCAAAACTGTAAAAATGTCCTCTGGAAAGAATGGCAAGATTTGTACGCAGTTAACGAGGAGGTGAAAAAGTCATGGGCTTCATTGAATTTCGATGATATGTGGAATAAAATATGCTCACGCGTCGACTCCGACGGTGAAGTAGTTTACAAGGAATTACGTAATATTCTTAATCAAGTTCGGGCTCTACCTCATTCTAACGCCGATGCAGAGCGTGCGTTTTCTACCCTCCCGTTGGCAAAAACAAGCCATCAGAACAACACAAATGAAGAGTTGCTGAATGCAAAATGCATGATCAAATTCAATGTTCAATCACGAGGAGAAACCGCTGCAAATACGCCGATTGGTCGGGAACATTGGGATTTGATGAATGCAGCTAATATGTATTCGCGTCGTTCAAGAAATGAAACACAATTTGAAACTGTAGTCGAAAAATGTCTTAAGAAAAAGAGAATTGAATAAAAACGATTTTATTTGATATGTAGTTTTCATGATTTTTTTATTTTATTTTTTTTGCGTTAACGTGAAATTATCGACCAAAAAATATATACAAAAAATTTTTCAAGTCCTGCCTTCGTCGTTCATTAATAACTAATTTATTTTACGCGTTACTTTTGAACACTCGTACTCTACATTGTAATTTTTCTCGGTTTGATAACAAGCATATAATAGATTGTGTACCATAACCGCAAACTCTGCAAAAAGCAACATACTATACTTGTAAAATATATGCAGTTTAAAATTGAAAAAATTTGTAACAAAAATTTCCAAAAAAATTTTTGAAAAAGTCTGGAAAAAATAATTTCAACAAATTTAGGAAAAAAATATTCAAAAAATGTTCATCGTTTGGGCTGTAATGATTTTTGACAATCCCGCTGATCGTTGATTCAGAAAACATTACTTCCAAAAGTAAGGAGCTAAAAAATTTTTGCCTCGGCTCAATTTCTATAATATCTTTTAGAATTCTTTGACTGAATTTTCAAAACGAAAGAAATCCTCGTCAAAGTCCCAAAGGAGCGATTATCGCCGGGGACGAGAGAGAAAACGGAAAGCGGGTGAGAGAAAAGTCCAAAATAGTGGGAGAGGTGTTGGGCCGGTCTTCGGTCTCACGTACGGAATGCTTTAACGTGTGTGTTCGACCCATTGGGTTCTAGGTGAGGGTAAAAAAAACCTACGATCTGGCAGCTCTGCCCTAATCTGTCAAAAGCAAGCGCCCGTTAATCGATTTTTTTTCTTTTGTTTTGAATAGGAAACGTCAATTTAAGCATCCATGAAAGGTATTGAATTTGATTTTTGATAATGAAATTACTAGTTTGAACAGATTTTTTTTAATGATAATAATTGAAATTCCTGAAAACTGTTATTTCTTTAAGTTTCAAGACGGAACGCACAATAAGTACAATAATAATCGAAAGAAATAACGTAATGCATAAGTTCTAGGAATTTAGAAAGGTATTTTATTCTAACTTTCCTGAAAACATAATGGTTTTTAAAATTAGTTTTTGAATAATTAAGATGAAAAATAACACAAACTTCTTATTTACATGAGTTTTATGGACCAACACACATTTATTACTCTAATTATTCGAAATAACGAATGCAACGCAAGTGCAATGCAAGTGCAATGCAAGTGCAATGCAAGTGCATCGCAAGTGCAATGCTATACCGTTGCACCTACGTTGCACAAACTTTGCCAGGGTATCACTCATATTGATCAGGGTTTTCTGATTTTTTTTTCTTTTTTGATACAACGTAATTTTTGGATAATTGGTGATTACAAATGATTTATTAAAAGTCTGTTTCTTATCAATATCAGTGAGAGGTCATGGTTAACTGTGACAAAATTACAGAATTTATTAAGTCAAAAAAATTTCAAACGTTCTTAGGGGTCTTCCATATATGATGTCACGGAATTTTTGGTCATTTTTGACCCTCCCCCTCCCCCTTCGTCACACATTTCCCCATAAGATCTAACATGGTTAGTCACACTCAGGCTGATCCCCCCCCTTCCCCCAAGAGCGTGACGTCATATATGGACGACCCCTTAATAATACTTCAAGAATAACCAGTAAATATGAAATGGTTTTGAGAAACGAGAAAAACAATGAACAATGTCCATCTCAGCAATTTTTCACGCTAAATCAATACGTTGTTGAATAGTACTTCAGTGAATCCGTATAAAAAAATGCTTATTTCAGGTAGTTTTCTAGGTCAAAGTATTTATGAAATATTTTTCAAAAATTTTATGGTAATTCAAGTACAAAATGATGAATTAACTATCAGCCAATGAACATGTAAAAATAAAAAATTATACCTATTCGTTAATTAATACTGATATTAAGTGATATTAAATTCACTACTACATGATTTGAAATTCATAAAGAGAATGCAATTAAATTCCCTGCAGATCGAGTACGAAATGATATAGCAAGAAATAAAAGTTATATAATGGAAATTGAATCATATCATTATGAGATGGATCTCTCTTTCCTTTACGATTCAAATAAATAAATAGAAAAAAAAAACTAATTCAAACAGCACTTTGCTAAAATGCATATGAATGAAACCATTTTTTCGTTGAATTTTTTCATCCTTAAAGTATGAAAAGAGTTCCTGTACAAAAGAACAAACTTTGTCTTGAGTTAAGTAACAAAACGTCTTCTGGATGCTCATTAGAAACGCTAACGCTTCTCTGGAATGTGATAAAAATTCTTTGTAAATCTCTTCGTGTCCCGCGTATATGATATTAGTATGAGCCCCTCGTTCATACTGAAGTTAAAGCGCACAAACGTTGCTAGAAGCCTTTAATGTCATTAAGACGCAGCGAACATTCATTCAACGTGCATTTAAAAGCGTTAATAATTAATCTAATCTTGCCCTAACATAATATTCGGTGCACGTTAGAGCGTGAATTTCACGAGAGAAAAGTTTGCAAAGATTTTTATTCGTATGTACCTAAAGTGAAAATAGAGGAGTGCACCTAAAGCATAGGTTTTTACTGAGGGTAGTTTTTGTGTTGAAAAAAATAATGAAGTACAAAACAAAGAAAAAAGCAATTTATTTGAGGTATCAATAAGAAAAAATGCGAATATTTTATAAGGATGCTATATTACGGTTTCTATGAATACTTGAAATGTATGCATTAAGAATCGAAGAAATCTTTAATTTTCTCGAATTTTCGTGACAAAAACTTCGGTAACAAAAATAGATGTAAAATTCTCAAAAAAATTTCATAAAGTACATACCTGAATTGAAGATCAGATATAGAGCTGTATGTTCAAAGTAGCAGTCTATAATCATTTATAAAAATCTGTATGTACTCTACAATTTTTAAAAATCGAAAACGAAATTTTTGTATGTAAGAACTAAAAGAAAACAAGAATAAAGAAGAGAAAAATTCGATTTTGGAACCAAAATCTATGATGTTTGAGGTGAGATTCATAAATAGTTATCAATATCGAGTTTCAATCGAATTTAAGCTAATCAAACCAAGAGGCAAAAATAATTCAGTTGCGTAACTCAAATAATCGAAAATATACAATAGTTTTTTTATGGTATCCTTCCCACTTCCTTTTAAAACACAACTAATATTCATCTCCCCTGATCATTCATATTTATAGTTGTTTCATCGCTGCAAAATACTCACTAATAACTTTTTATTTGACTTTGTTCTGACTGAAGAGCTCGACTTGAAACAAACGTTTCGCGCTATTCCCAGAGATAACGAAAGAATTAATTAATAAAACACAGGGAAACAGAGATATGAAGAACGTTATGAATCAAACGACGGAGAAAAATGTCAAACGAGTAAAATGAAATTGTTTGGATGAACCCGTGACGCTCTTCCTCTTCCTCCACGAACTTTAATCAGAAAAGTCTACATAAAAAAGTAATGAAATTCCAACAACTTCAAACATTTACCTTGATAAAACGCGAAACTGCGCTCTGAAACGTCACTTGCTTTTCCTAAAAACGCGAAATTGTTTGATGCAACGTGGATAAGGGTTCTCGTTATGAAATTTCGTAAAAGTAACGAATGTCTGTTGTCATACCATGTATTGCTTTATGTTGAAAACATGTGGGTGAAATAGAGTTTTGGAAATCGGAACGAATAAAATTGAGTTAGGAACAAATATATTCGATTGAGTTGGCAAAAAATATGATATCATGTATAATTTAAAATAGTAATAGTATGTATTAAAGTTAGTATACAGCCTCGCTGAAAAAGAAGGAAAAAAATTGCATAAAGATGTAAAATTTTCATTACGTGTATAAAATTACAAAGCTCCACAAAAAAAAGTGGAATGTGCGACAGACTACGGTAGTCCTATCATATGGATTCTAGGTCGCTGAATTCGAATCCGTACTCAGAATTGCAAGATTAATGACGGTTTTTGATATAACCACAAAAAAAAGTTGTTTTTTCGGCTAATTTTGCATTAAAAAATTCGTAAAAAAAAATCGTGGATTTTTTTTTATTTTGACTACAGATTCAGATTCAGCAGCAAAAAAGATATAAGAAATGCTCTATTTAGTCCACTAGCCTTAATACTTTGCGGTGGGGGAGAGACTGTAAGAAGGGTGTAAGTGGAAAATCCCGCCGAACAAAAGTGACGGTTCTTGTCAACCAGACTAGTCGATTTCTATGGATTTTGGGTCGCTGAATCCGAATCTGTGGTTAGAATTACACTATTGGTGACCGTTTTTCACATAATCTCAAAAAAATTGTTTTTTCGGCTAATCTTGCAATAAAAAATGTTTAATAAAAATTCGTGGATTTTTTTCAAATTTTATTACTGATTCGGTATCAGCAGCAAAAAATACACGGGTGATGCTTTTTTTAGTTGCCTAACACCAATACTTCGTGGTGGGGAAGGAACTGTACTAAGGGTATTAGCGTAAGATCTCGCCGAACAAAATTTACTATTTGTGCCAACCGGAATTTCATGTCTTACATACTTGAATAAGAAAATTTCATTAAAATATGTAATATTAGTATAAATAAACTGTTCACTTACAGTAAAATGAGTAAAATAACATTAAAATTATTGTAAAATTTTCCCACCAAGGTGAAGGTTAATGACTTTTGTATCGGTAGAGTAAAATTACGACGAATTTTTTTTAGTGTGTAAAAAAGACATGCTTAGTCTACCTGATTCAGACGTACAGACGTCTGATACATAAAGTTTCTACTTTTTTTACGTCATTCACGAATTACTGATTTCCCCGTTTTTCAATATGGTGCACCTAGACTTCAGTCTCACGAATATTTCGTAAAATTTCGACTGCCAAGTTGAATTCAGTGACACAAGATCTACAGAAATTAATTATTCTGGTTGGCACAAATAGTAAATTTTTTTCGGCGAGATCTTACGCTAATACCCTTTGTACAGTCCTTTCCCCACCACGATGTATTGGTGCTAGGCAACTAAAAAAAGCATCACCCGTGTATTTTTTGCTGCTGAAAAATTAGCCAAAAAAACAATTTTTTTGAGGCTATGTGAAAAGCGGTCACCAATTTTGTAATTCTGACCACAGATCTGGATTCAGCGACCCAAAATCTATGGAAATCGACTAGTCTAGTTGACAAGAACCGTCACTTTTGTTCGGCGGGATTTTCCACTTATACCCTTCTTACAGTCTCTCCCCCACCGCAAAGTATTGAGGCTAGTGGACTAAATAGAGCATTTCTTATGTATTTTTTGCTGCTGAATCTGAATCTGTAGTCAAAATAAAAAAAAATCCACGATTTTTTTTTACGAATTTTTTAATGCAAAATTAGCCGAAAAAACAACGTTTTTTGAGGTTATGTCAGAAATCGTCATTAATCTTGCAATTCTGAGTACAGATTCGGATTCCACGACCCAAAATCCATATGATAGGACTACCCTAGTCTGTCGCACATTCCACTTTTTTTTGTGGGGCTGTGTTATCAAACCATAAAATTGTAAGAAATATTTTCAGATCAAAAACGGAAGGAGTTTTTTCCAATACACAAGGACTCTTATTTACATATAAATATACTTAATTGTATCTCATTCGAGTGAAAACTTTTCCTTTCCGATCTGAAACTTCCATTGTTTGTATCTAATATTTCTAAAATTTATTTCTTTTTCGAAGCATGATAGTAATTTTTCGAATTATAGATGTAGATATATTTTATAGATTATTTTGAACATCTCTTCTTTGTGTTACTTCTGCAACTCTTCGTAATGATTACATTCTATATCAATTTAAAAGTTTTTTTTCCACAGTTTGTTTTTAGCATGTTTTGCAGATGCAAAATTATTGCTTTTTTGGCCATGATTTGAATTCTCAAAATTTATTCAACTTAGAAAGTTTATTTGATGCACTGATGTGCCAGAGTATTTGAAACCTTTATTCCTTCTATAAAATAAGAATTCAACTTCTGCAATACTTCACTGGACCATACAATTCTTGTTAAATTCAATCGCAACTTTTGAAATAATTCTTGGATGCGTAAAAGTAAGAACTCATGATTTAGCATGTTAGACTTTATTTTGGACTTCATTGCCTAAAAAGCCTAATTGAAAAAGTTTGACAGTATTTATGTGAAACACATAAAACATATGCTTTACGTTAGAAATAATTTTTCTCCTCTATTTTATCATAAAAACATAACATTCGCTATTTCTTATATCATATTGACAATCGTCTCTACTATTATCATAGGTAAATTTGACGATTTTTTTTTTTCATAATCAATTGAAATGACCAGAGACTACAAAGAAAGGTTAGGTTGAATTTAAAACGGGAAACGGCTAGACACTCTCATCTTCATAGAAAATAGTGACTTTTATTTTGCATACCAATCTGATTGGCTTTGTCTATGGAAAAAATCAGTTAAACTCAAAATCGACAATTATGAATGCAAGTCTCGTTTCTGTGTCACTTGTACAAATCCATGCCGTTTTGAAAAATGCTACAGTATTTCCCATATACTTACATCTCCTAATTGTTCCAAACGCTTCATTAATGTTATACCTATAAAATCTTTATTTATTGTTGTTTTGCAGAACTACTGTGAAAAACTATTTTTTCTTCTTCTCGCCAATGTATACCGTTGTGATGCTTTCTCTTACTCTCCACTCGGAGCGTTTTCGAGTGACTGCTTTCAGAGAATTTTCTTATATGTTTGAAAGAAACTAAGAGAAATCTTCATACTATTCATCTGTTTTCTACCAATAAGAGAAACTGCCCTAACTTTGAGGGTAGAGCAATTTTCGGTTCAATATCGACAAAGTTTGACATGAGTTGAGAGGAGATACGAGGGGGAACTCAAGAATAACTGGAATTCTACGTATCATAAAAAGCATGTTATTTAATTTATTTCAAATACACCCTTTAGCGCCCTCAAAGTACTCTCTATTTGCAATAATACACTTGTCTAAACGTTCATTGAAATGTTGGAAGCAACTTTAAAATTTGTCCTTTTAGATACTCGTGAGTGCCGTCGTGACATTGCGTTTCACTTCTACAATATCAGCTAAACACTCCACTTGTAAGTCCTTTTTCATCCTAGGGATTCGAAAAAAGTTAGAAAGAGCTATATCCAGTGAGTAAGGTAGATCGGTCAAGGTTGTTGTCATCATTAAGGCCAAAAACTGTCTAGGAAGTCTGAGCACAAACTTTGCTTCCACTCTTCCCATTCCCAAATCATCGTTCAAAATACGTCGAAATCAGCTCTAGAATAAATCGGATATGTGTTTAATTTCTTCTACAGCCCCACGTCGATTTTAAATTATAAGCTTACGGATATCCTGAGTCGAAATGAAAAAACCTGAATTTATCCTCCAAATTTTCTTTTCTATTGTTCTCGGGGTCAAATTATCCTTTTTGAGGCCTCCAAATCCTTTTTTTGGGAATAATCGACTTCTCTAAATTTTTGGGCTAGCCTCAAACAATCCTTCAAATACCCTAAAGTCGAAAGGTAACGTCTTCAATCTATCCTACAAAACCTTTTTTCTATTTTTTCTCGAATTATACTCCTCATTAGAGACTCCAAATCCTCTTTGACTGTTTGCATGCCCTAGCAAAAATGAAAAAACCTGAACTACTCCTCCAAATTCTCCTTTCTATTATTCTTAGATTTTAATTATCCTTTTTTTGTGTCTCGAAATCTTTTTCTTCCCTGGCAAAGTATGTACAACACTGTAGCGTTCCACTTGCGTTGCACATTTTGAATTATTATTTAAACCACCCGACAGAACTTACGTGTACAACAATGTAATAAATCATAAATAAGAAGCTCTTTTAATAGACAGCAGAAGGGAAAACTTTTTAAAAAAAGTTGCACGTAGAGAAATAGCGAAAAAATAATTTATGCTCATTTTATTTCACTTTTACTTTTTATCGAACTATAACGTATCATGTGCAAATAAAAGAAAAAAATATTAATGCTTATGTGAAAAACGTTGATTTATTTATGAACATGCACTAAGAAAGAAGTTCGTGTGATTTTGAGAAAAACAAATAAAATTAAGTTGACTATTTTTTTGACTTTTTTCTGTCGAAATCAAGAGCCTGCCAATAAATATTTCTTCTTTTGTTTTGAATGTGAAAAATACAGACAAACTACTTAGAAAGGTCTTCTGTCTAATTTTTCCTTACAAATAAATGATTCTAACGGAGTTTTGGTCATTACTCAATTAAAAATACCACAAGCTAAAAATTTCTATAGGTTTCAAGGGGCGCACAATAAACACTAAAATTGAACGAAATACATTAACGAAAGTACATTAGTTGCAGAAAGTAAGGAAGGTTTTTTATATGAGTTTTATTGAAAATAGAATGTTTGTTAATAAATAAAAAATCTTCAAAATGCTCCGTCCAAACAGCATTATTCTATTCAAAGACAAAAAATGATCACTCGGAGCCAATTCTTGCGTCAACGAATTTTATTTACTGAAGGTAAAAACGATCAATATTTCGACCTTACATCTGGTCCTCTTCAGGATCCTTTGAAAAAGAAAAACCCACAAAAATTTAATTGTATTGTTGATTAATTTTGATCATAAATCCTAGCAACTACTAATTTCTATGAGTTTTTATGACTAATGCACATTGAATATTTTGAAAAAAAGAAATAACGAGTGCAACGCAAGTGCAACGCTAGTGCAACGATATATTGTTTCACTTATGTTGCACAAAATTTTCCAGGGTTAAGAAAAAGTCGACTGTTTGAAATTTTGGGCTAGCCTCAAATAATACTCTAAAGTTGAGAGATATCGTCCACAATCTATCATCTACAACCTTATTTTTTATTTTTTCCAAAATTATACTCCTCAATTGATACGCTGGAAGCAAATGAGACACCATATCCTTTTTTATTTGCACTGTTTGCAGCTAGCCTGAATAGATACTCAAAATCCTCTGTAAAGCTAGGCCACAAAAGAAAGAACAATTTTTATAATAATACACATCTAGCATCGTAGCTCAACGGTCAAGCCACTGGACTTTGGAGTTTAAAGGTCGTGGGTTCGAATCCCCCGCCGTAGGCGAAGTGGGGTTGATTCCAAAAAGGGAAATATGTTCACAGTAAATTGACATCGTTTATAGTCGCACTATTGGGTTCCAGAAACATTGTTAATGTAAGGTTTAGGAAGGGGGCTTTTATACTCATAGGCCTAGAAGGGTATTTTCGGTAATTCTTGATTTAATTTTATTTTTTTATTTTTAACATATGAAAAATAACTTTGAGCAATATTGGAGGGTTAAGGATCTGGAGGAAAGATTGAAGAGCGGGGATTTCGAGCAGTATAGGAGATTTTACGATTTGGGGGACTGGTAGAGGAGTGAGGATTTGGAGTATTATTGAAGGATTATTTGGAGGATTCAATTCTCCAATTCCCTAAAACCGGTAGTAATCAGGAGTTGGAGGACAGAATGAGGATAAAAATAGCTGATGAGTTTTTAGAAATACAGAAATACTGTCCTCCAAATCCTCCAAACAGTCCTTCTTTTACAATTATGAAGGATGCT
This sequence comes from Platygaster robiniae, assembly GCA_028476575.1. NCBI lineage: Eukaryota > Metazoa > Arthropoda > Insecta > Hymenoptera > Platygastridae > Platygaster > Platygaster robiniae. Next base: position 10,817,939 of record CM052023.1, on the reverse strand, counting down.
CCAAATCCTCCAAATTATCCTCATATTTTCCACTGAAAATTTCGACTCGGGATTGTCGACGTTGTCATCACTTTGGGCAGTTCAAGAACGACCGGAGTAGGTCTGATCATGAATGGCTATTTCTTCTTCTTTAAACCAAGAAAACCATGTGTACACTTAAATTTTACAAAGAGCATGTTTTTATTAAGCTGTTTATATCTTCACAAAAGTTTTCACCACGTTTTCTAACCTACTGTAATGCGAGGAAGGCAAGCATAAAAATAACCGGTTGAGGAAAAAGTGGACGAAAAAAGCGGGTCTTCAGACTCGTGTTAACGTTGAAAAGCTTCTTTAAATATCCAGGGAGGTTTGTCATTCAATTGCCGAAATCGACGGTACAAAATGACGAGAATTTTGAAAAAAGAGAGTGTATTACGTTACTAAGACATTGATTATTATACATTGGAGTATGAAGTAATCGCACGAGTAAAACGAAACTTCTGGCATAGTTGCGTACGATTTTTTATGCATCTCTGGCTCAAAAACGAGTTTGAAGATTTTCAACATAATGAAAAACAATTTTTCTATGCGAGAGGTATATTGTATAGTATTACACCATTTTCTTTATTATAACTTTGCCAGTAAGATAACAAATGATAGGCAGAGAATTTGTTCTGCGTGGAAGCAACGACCCGAAGCATATTTTTAAACTTCACCAAATTTATCGCAAACTTTTTCAAAAAAAGGAAAAGATGAAACTCTGAAACTCATTACTTGGTAACGCAGTCCCTTGACTTGAAAGTAACAGAGTTGCTTTTGGAAGAGATTGATCGTTTATTAAAAAAATGAGCTCCGATTTCTTATGAAAACATGTGTTTTATCTTCCATAAAGAGTGGAATAAACTTAAAGTGTATCGGAATTCTAAAACTCGAAACGTAAAATCTGTGTTGATAGTCAAAGGTGGCTTTTTAATTAAATGAAGTTTGGACAAGATAAAGCATTTGCTCTTGTAAGCAAGTAATTATTTTATATCAGTAATATAATGACAAAATTGACAAAGAACGATTTCTCGAACGTGACTCTCAAAATGCTTTCGATATTTCCAATAAAAATAAATTTTTGACTTCTAAACCCCATCAGTGTCGGGAGACTTGTTTTTTTTTACATTTAAAACATCGAACGTTATGACTGGGTCGAATTTTATGAATTTTCAACGCAATTAAAATAATGATCGACCTATTTGGTAAGAGCGTTGACATTGCACGAAAGAATTCATTGGCGCTTTAATGCTGCAGCCCTATCACTTTCTGTAAAGTATAGGCAAAAGTTTCATGCTACTCAGTTAAAATTGGTGCAGCGTATCGTCTGCTTCAACACGCGAAAACTTTGGAGCCCTAGACGGTGCAGAAAGTCGAGTACCTACAAAATTTAACAAAGTTGCGAGTTGTAACGCTTCAACTAGCGCGGTATCAAAGCGAAATTGGAAATAACGAAGGAACAAACCCTCTCACTTCATACAATCTATTCTTTGCGAATGAGATTGGATTCAACAATTAGACCTCCATTTCGTGCACGACGACGTTGGTACCAACTCTGAACAACTCTACTTTGATGGTAAATTCTAAATTTTTGATTGTAGAATTCTCTGGGAATCTACAAATTTATCTTCCAGTAAGAGCTTTGGAGCCGTTGTCCTTAAGAAAAAACAATCTTCTTTTTTTTTTTGCAAAAAATAAGTGAAAAAAAAATTGAACGACGATTGAAAGTTGTCAAAAGTACATACACTTACAGTTTTATAAATAAATATACACTACTGGTCAAAAGTTTGGATCCACTACTTCCAAAAATTGATGTTCTTCCATGATGCTTATTGCGAACTTCTATAAATTCAGTTCAAATAAATTTTTAATGAAACTTGTATACCATTGGTAAAAAAGAATTTTTGAAATTTCGAATGGAAATCTATGTATATTTATTCTAAAAATGCAGCTCATTGATACACTCGGTTCAACTATTCAAAAAAATGATATTTTCGAACGATCGTCACTCTGCAATAATGATTATTTCATCTCTGAACTGGTACAGTTTAAGGAGTTATATACACTTGCCCTCGAGAAATAAAGGGCATGTTCACGATTTTTTTCTGGAAAAACAAAACGATTTTTTTTTTAAACACAATGCTTATTTATGTATTCATGTCCAAAGACATTTCATGAATTTTTTTTCAAAAAACAATTTTCGTAATTCAGGTCGTAGCGACCATTCTGATAAAACACAATTTTTCTGACACCACGCGCGGTGAGCATGATAAATAAGGAACTGTTCATCTGTAATACGAAAAACAAAAAAAAACCTCTAGCTTATACCTTTGCGCTCTGCTTGAATGAAGGATTACGCCAAATTCTTGTTTTCACGAGAATAGTGGTCATTTTCCTAAAATGTTTGATTTTTCAAAGTCTGGGCTTTCGGTTTTTGCAGCAAGAAACAAAAAGTTTTTCTTAAAATTAAAAACCCTTCGTTCATGCAGAGGCTATTGTAATTATAAACAAGTTTAAAAAAATTTAGACTGTTCAGATAAATGGTTTTCGATAATCTGTGCTCATCGCGAAAAAACATCGGATTTAGACACAATTGCTGTAGTGCAGTCAATCTCGAAGATTTCATTCTGAAAAAATTTCTAAAATACCTTAAGACATTGATAAATAAATAAACAATAAGTTTTCCGAAAAATATTGTGTTATTTTCCCGAAAAACGATTTTTAAAACGCATTTTTTTCCTCGAGAACTAGTGTATGTAACCCCTTAAGTGTACTTAATTCATAGGTGAAAGATTATAAAATTTATTTCAATTAGGTGGTTAAGGGGCCTATTTCAGAGTTTATAAAAATCATAAAGCATGCAAAGAAACGAGACAGAAACACGAAAAATTTCATATTTTATGATTATGATGAGTTCAGAAAAGGTACTTACCTACAATCACCTGATTCAAATAAATTTTATTAAGTTTCATCTATGGACAAGGGACTACTCGCTTACAAATCATGCTATTTTAACGTATCGATGCGTTACGTATACGGTATCGAGTAATGTAATATCAACGTTCGAAAATAGCGTCGAACAACCTTGACGTTTCAAAACAGCGTCGAATCACACTCATGAATGTTAGAATCTAGCGAGCATATCACAAAGACCGGAAGGATTTAGCCGTCGCTTTTTAAGAATAAACATCTGAAAAAAAAATATTTCGTCATGCAACGTACGGCCCTGACCTGACGAGAGCGAAGTCGCCCGGAATTTAATATACCGCAAGCATCTTCTTCTTCGCCTTCTTACTAGAGCCGCGCGCTTTCTCTGTCCCTTTCTAATCGGCGATTTGCCCGTTTTCACTACGATCGCTATATATCGCTATACCTATATATTTTGTCAAGAGTACATGGCTCGGGGAAGGTTAGGTTCTCTTAACTTAGCCGAGTAACAAGGTAACAATACAAGCCGTATTTACGGTAAGGATTAGAATAGTTGCGACAGGATTCCTCACGCTTTGTCCAGCGATGACAATCGTATCTGCTGGAGCAGTCTTTTCAATACCTACTGTAGTCATCAATTATTGTTATCGTAAGAATGAAAGATGCCTTTTACCTTTTTTAACGTTGCGGTAGCAAATGGTAATAGTTCTCACAAGTATTACGAATGGTTGCAACCAGCATGAGTCAGCAAGAATACTATCATAGCTCTGAGAAAGGTATCTATGCCTCCTTGCAGAATCATGCTAGGTTCTTGTGGTGAACGCTATAAGTCCTTCCTTAAATGATATAATACTTCTTGTAACTTTTAGAGCTTTTCATGATAGAGTAATCCGTGGGTAATCCATTAAATTTTCTAAATGAAACGACTAAATGAATTTAGCAATCGCAAAATTTATTAATTTACTTTAAGGATTAACGACATTAATTGATCAGCTTATTTACCTAATGGATGAACCAAATGGATTGATCAACTAATTTACCCAATGCATTAATCAAATGATTAACCATATAGATTGATCAACTGATTCGCCTAATAGATTGATCAAATGGTTTACTGATTTACTGATTTACAAAATGGATTAATCAATTGATTTACCAGATAGATAAATCGAATTACACTCAAATACATTTTTTTTTTCTTCAAAAGAAAAAAAGAGAGATTTATTAAGAGAACACTTTTTCAAGTTTTGTAATTTTTCCAAAAAAGTTTTTGTAAGATAACTCAACTAATTTCCAAAGTACTAATTTATGCTATTAGAAATCATAGGGACTTTCTATTTTCAAACTCGTTTTTCTCTTAAAGCGCCTAGGTGCTGTAAGGTACCTTTCTTCGTTCACATTTATTACAAAATCATATTTATCATATTTATCAAAAAATGTAACAATATTATTCATTACATTATATGTAAATAAATATTTCAACCTTTCCACGGTATGAAAATTTTCTTAGTTGACACAGCAAAAGAAGTGATATCCCCCGCCACCTCCCTCCACTCACCACATACCTTGCCAATGTAAAGGCGGGCCGTCGCTTTTATGTGCCAACGATTCCATGTGTTCTTTGATAAACCGTTTATTTCTTCTCTCATAAAACTTTTATTCAAAATCACCCATATGAAAGTTGTGATAACTAACAATTCGTCGATTATCAAATAAACATTACACAAATAAAAGCTGTGATATCCGTAACGTCACCTTGATCTACATTTGTAATATTAATTTCTTTCCTTTAAAAAAAAAAAAAACTTTCAACAACAATTTGACCGTAATATTAGTACTATACCAGCAACTGGTTGTTTAATGTTTAAAGGCAAGCGACGCTGACGGCCCGCTTCGAATACTGCTTTATAACGGCCTTGCAAATTGCAAATTAACCTTTTTTTTTGAGGAGAATGTATTTTTAATTATTTTTCACTGTGACGACGCATAAATGCGAATGTCTAACATGAATAAAACGTTCGAAAGTATTCAAGTCTTTTTTTAGCGTGACAGTAACTTATTGTGAAACTACTGCTTTAAATTTTTTTTCAATTCAATGTGCGAGCCTAGTTTAATGAAATTGTTTGGGAAAATGTTATGGTTTGAAAAGTGATTTTTTCGGGTGAACTGAATAAAACGCATCAATTTGTTTTCTTGCATTGAATATAATCTTGTCTTAGGATTTTTGAAACCTTAACCTTACCTAATACTTCAGATAAAAACTGCATGTACCTTTATGACTGCGATCTTTATCAGAACCATACAGCAATCAGAATTTCAACAGATAATTGAATTCGCCACCTTCCAAAAGATATCAAGAATATATTCCCAAAAATGTTCATACGTTCATTTTTTAAATCTAGAAACTCTTAAAAGATTTTTATTACATTGCCTTGAAAGGATTCAAATTTGTTTAAGGACTTTGATAAGGTTCGTAATGAGCTGGTTAGTCATATTTTTTGACTATCCATTGCACTCTAAATGCGCTTATAATATATCACTTTGAATTTGCCAAAACTCGCTATACAACATTTTATTTATAATTTGTTGCATAATTGTTGTTAACAGTTCCGATTATCAGCGAAACGTGGAGTCAAGATTCTAATACTTCCAGCGACATGCATGCGCATTGAGAACATGTATTTCATTTGAATAAAATTATCTTTAAATATTCGAGCCAGAGAAAATTCTTATTCATTCAAATGAAATACTCGATTAAAAGATTTTGATTTAAAGAGACAGTGCTATTGTTATTTGCTTGTTTTGCTAGCAAAAGAAAAATTCATTGCTAGGAGTATAGAGCAGTATTCGAAGAGGGCCGTGGGCGTCGCTTGCCTTTGAACATCAAACAATCAGTTGCTGGTATAATACTAATATTACGGTCAAATTGTTGTTAAAAGTTAATTTTTTTTTAAAGGAAAGAAATTAATATTACAAATGTAGATCAAGGTGACGTTACGGATATCACAGCTTTTATTTGTGTAATGTTTATTTGATAATCGACGAATTGTTAGATATCACAACTTCCATATGGGTGATTTTGAATAAAAGTTTTATGAGAGAAGAAACAAACTGTTTATTAAGGAACAAATGGATTCGTTGGCACATAAAAGCGACGGCCCGCCTTTACATTGGCAAGGTGTGTGGTGAATGGAGGGAGTTGGCGGGGGATTATTTATGCGGTAAGTATAAATAATCCGTAAGTAAATAATCGGTAAGTATAAATTATAATAAGTAACATCCAAACGCCCGTTCTGATGGCCTTTTTTTTTATAACGCAGGTTCATATTTTTCTAGAATCTACGTTTTGACACTACTGATGACTTTATGACGACTATTTCGGGAGATGCTTTGTTCCCAAACCCTCACCCCTATTTCTACGCCACTGGGACATCGGTTTTGAAATTTGATTTTGAAACCAATTTTCAAGATTTTTTACTTTCACTGTACAATAAAACTGTACAGTTTAGAGATAAAATGATGGTTGACTGGAGTGTGACAATCGTTTAAAAATATTGTTTTTTTGAATGGATAAACCGAGTGCATCAACGAGTTGCAACTTTAGAATTATTATAGGTTTTCATTTGAATGTTCGAAACTTCTTTTCTACTGATGGCATACAAGTTCCGTAAAAAAATGTATTTTAATTGAATGAATGGAAGTTGGTTATTCGAATCATGAAAAAACATGAATTTTTGGAAGTGGTCGATCCAAACTTTTGACCGCTAAAGTATCTATAGCTATTTTGTGTTAGGTATCGTGAAAAAAATACGTTTTGCCCATCGTGGCTCACAGAGAAAACAAAAAAATTTTGCGTTTATTTGTGTAGCCTTCCACTCAAATAATAACATGCTGGTAAAAAGTCAATACCTTTGCCGAGTGCCGTAGAATTCCTTTATTTGGCCACATAAAAGCACAACTCAGCGTTTGTCGTTGGCGAGCTGTATTTTCTGTATTAAATGGAAACTCTTGGGCTTTCTAGCTTCGCAAATACACACCAAAATACACGGGATGATTTGATTAAATTTACTGCATGCCAACGTTTTAACGAGAAATACAATTGCAAATGTACATTTTTCGAAACGACCGTCTCATTTCCATTGTGCCTGAAGTCAAATATCCAATCTCGCTACTTTCGGCAGAAGTTATGTCTAATTCATTGTATTTTTTATGCGTTGCGTAGGACAAGATATAGTAAATGGAATTTATTATATGGAACGAAGAGAATAATTTGTCCCTCACCGAGAACCACTAAACCTGCTTTACTCGCCTGGCAACACTGTAATTTGAAGCATGACATTCAACATTGTCTCGAAGCCGCAGGAAAAAAGTTCAAGTTTTGTTTTCAAGATTTTAACGCTTTAGAGGTATAAAAGAAATAACTCATGCATCTGAAATGACGAGCTTGTTTAGGATAGAATTCCATGAGAGTTGGTAATCAAGAATATCTGTAAAACGCGAGAACTGATTATGTTAAGAGTTTTTCTATCAGTGTGATTCAAATTTCTTGCGCTGATGCACAAATTACTGATTCTTAAAACGATTTTACAACTAATGGAATTGGCAACACGAATATTCGAGTTAATTGTTTTGAGCGAGTTCGGCGTATTTAGGTCATCAAAATGATTGAATATATTTTTGAACTGTTGATGTTGCTTCGACGGAGAGCAACGTATCATGATGTCGGATAGAGTACGCAGAAAAAGATGGAGCAAAAGAAAACGATCTCTACGCAATTAAATGAAAAAGTTTTGAACCGTCACTCCAGAAGATACCCTGCTTTCTTGAAACAATGATTGGAATCTATTGTATTTTTTCAAATAAAAATATTAAAGTTACTAATATCACATGTATCCTTTATTGAATACTTGAAACTTTATGTCATGACGTAAATATATGTATAACTCAGAATTTTCAGTAGCTTACTTTTTTTGGAAAGCATATGAAAACTGATGTGAAACTTAAAGGTTGTCCTCAAAAGTTTTAACGAATAAATAGATTATGAAATCTTTTTGCGAAAAGTTCCTCAAAATGACTGTATATGTATAGAGTTAAGAGTTAATAAAAAAAAAAAAAATGTATAAACTACTTTTTATCATATTCTAAATACTTCATTTCGATAATCAGCTTAAATTCGGAAAAACTGAAAGAGTAAGTAATAGCTTGAACGAAATTGTTAAGATCGACTTTTGCTAAATTATTCGAAGATAAAAATAATGAATATTCAAATACCTTCGTGTACACGACTTTTCTGTATACCAGTTCCAAGGATGCCGATCAATACATTATGGATTCTTATAATTTACGGTTGATGAAGTGTAACAAGGGGAAAAAAACGGTGTACATTCGTGAAAAAACGATTTAATAACGATCAGCCCTACTTGAGTGGAAATTCGTTTTGAGAAAAGCCACGTCTTTAATCAAGCGAAACAAAAAGGAAGCTCCCAGAACGAAAAATATCGTGCAGCTGCCAGATATTTTTTCTCGATTACTGTTGTTGGCACTTTACCAGTGACGCTTTTTTTTATCCCCGCGTAATAATAAACGCGATCGTAATTTTTTCACTCACGTAAGAAGTAACACATTTCATTTGGTTAGTAGAAATTTCATCAACTTTTTAGCTGTATCACTTTTTTCATCGTACTTAAAATTTTTTTGAACGTACTTTTTAAGTAGTTAGCTCTGATATATAAAAAATATTTAAATTCTCGTTCTAACATCGGATCCATAAATAATATAAATGAACTAACGGTTCATAGAAATTAAATGTAATTTGTTGCATTCAACATTTTTCGATTATTTTTATTTCTGAAATAATAAATTAATACATTCTTTACATACATTCTTTACATACAATTCTTTAAATTAGAAATTATGTTTAATTTTGAAAATTATCAAACAAGGTTTAAACATGATTAGGGCATATATTATTTGAATTAGAGATAAAAATTTTAAGTGTGGATCTAAGTTTTTAGTAAAAACAAGTTATCATTATGTCCAGCTCTAGAAATTTTCGAAAATAAGTAGCCAAAACTTATAATATTACTTTGAATGATTAGTAATATTGATAAACTCAATCAATACAAATGTATTCAGCAGGTACTTCTTTTTAATTGAAACTCATGAACATACTCCTACAAGATGCATTCTAAATTGTGTCAACGAGTTTATAAAAGTTTTAGTTTGTTATTCTAAATATTGAAAAAATGTTTATTTCTAACGATTTAGTTGCATGAAAAAAAAAACCTAATTTCGAATTCAAACGCCAATTTTTCACAACTAAAAACATTACCAGAGACTTAAAAAAAATATTTAGTTGAAAAACCATTGTTTTTTAAATGCTTGAGAGTACATTGCAATAACCTTCGTACTTCGTACATACACAGTGCCAATGCATGAAACAATTCACATCTCAAATCACAAAAACACTTGTCTAAAAACAGTCCAAAAAAATGCGATTGAAATTTTCAAAATACAGGTTCTAAGTTTTCTAATTTTTCTTTTTGACAAACAACATTTCCTTCATGAAAAATCTTCTGTAGTTTTTTATCCCTCTTCTTCCGCCCATGAATAAACCTCTGTTCGTTATCATTCGAAGCCCGGCTTCATCATTGTATCCGGTATAATTGTGATTATACTTTCATGCGTTCAACTAATGAAGTACAAAAGTATTTACCCAATTCGCGTCCATGCCTGTCGATTTTAATTGGAAATTCACCCAAGGTTCGTAATAGACATTCATTTATTAAAGCGTGACAGTTGGATTCACGTTGAAAGAGTGCGCAATATTAAATTACACGTTTTAATATGCATCAAGTTTCGAAGCAGATGAGTAAAACAATTCATTTTGCCATGTATGCGATACACTTTGCCATAAATCAGAACTTATTATAAATACGTTCACGTCTGATTGAAATGAGAGTGGCTGAAATCTATGATTGATTTGTGTCTCTGCGTTCGAACACACGAGTAATGGTAGCAGCGATCGGGTTGCGATTCTGATGGCTTGCGCTCAATAAAAATTTACTCTTCGTGAGATTATTCCAATTTGCTGGATACGCTTGAAGGGATTGAAATGTACCGAATCGTACGCTTCAAATTACGCATTGCGCTGAATTTATTGACAAGGTAGATAAAACGTTGATTTTATTCAACACAATTTTCTGCGGCACGTATATATTCAGATAATTGTTGATTGTCAACAACAAATTGCTTCGCGGGAAATTCAGTAGCTGAGATGTTAATTATAAGTAAAATGCATTCTGCCCAATTTCAAGTTTCATTCGAAAATTGAAGAATCACAATAGTGTACTTCAACATACAGTACTTTTAAAAAAAAAATTAAACATTTTGTAAATTCTATGACATTTAAGTAAATAGAGCTTTTGAGCACATAAAAATGTTGCGAGAACATAGATGCGATTCCAAAATTAAAAAAAGAATATCTTAATTGTTTAGTACGCAATTTATATAAACTCATGTATATGAATGCAAAACAGTTCGTAAAACTAAGAAATAAATTCTACAAGAAAAACTAGGTAAAAAGAATGGAATTGAAATTATTTCATCAAAAGATTCAAAAAATGACTGGCTTTGATTCATTCTGAGAAGTGACGAGTGGAAATCGTACGGAAATAATAAAACATCATAGAAAAGTAATTAGGAACATAATGAAAATAAAAATTATAATATTGAATAAAATTAGAAATGAAGTCTATAGTTGATGAAAGAGACTGATTTTTTTAGTAAAATTTTTATAAAAATCGCGCACAACGGGTTTTTTTAATAGTAATATAAGTAATTTGTACTCAAATTTATTTGTATCGTTTTTGGTGAAATTCCATTTCACAAACTTTATACTGAACCCTAAGGCCTTTTTGATTTTTATGAAGTTTTTTCTGAAAATTGCAAAACTATAATCTTCCCTTAATATAAGAATTTAAAGGGTTTACAATTTTTTATACCCAAAACCTTTCTAAATTTTAATTGTTTTTTTTTTATGAATATGTTTTTTTTGTTTGTTTCACAACGTTTTAACATTATGTTTGCATACCTGTGATATTTACCAGCGGCATTACAGCATACTTCAAATCGAGGGAAATCTTGTCATATTGTACAAGATCCAGATTGAGCAATGTCAGTTAGAAATTCATCGACAAGAATCAATTTTCCAAACCCTTTTAACTAATATCGCAAATGATTTTAATCGAATGCGAAAGAGGGAGATTGGATGATTCCGCTTCGAATGACTGCTTCATACGTAGAAGTAATTTTAAATAACCACGAATTGCAGGACCGATTTCAGTTCGTCGTAATTACACCATGCAATTGAATGCAGTAACAGAAAGGAACAAAGTGATACGACGCACAAGAATTCCCGGTGATTCCACAAGGTAGCACACGCGGACAACAGGTCTTTTATTTTCTAAAAGGACTTTCTTTAGCGTGATGTTGCAAAAAATCTACTTTGATATTACGGGGACTTTTTACTCGTCGAAGATGGAAGGTGTTAGCTGTCTTCTAATGAAATCGTTACACATTGAAAAATTTCGTTGACGATAAAGTGATTTGTTCGATAGTGAACACTAAGTACAACAAACCTATTTTTTGTAAATCTCGCCCCAACTCTTCACATTCACCCATTAGATTCTTTTTTTAATGAATCGGAGGACAAAATTTTTTTTCTACAAAATTTAATTATATCTTTTAAAATGTTTTAGAAATACCTAGTTTTTTTTCTTATTACTTTGCGTAAAAATATATTAAAAAAAAAAAAAAATATGTACTCGACAATGAGCGTCACATATTCCACTCTATTTCTAGTTCAATTTTATTTGCCAGAATTGCGGAACCAACAAGTCGTGGCTCTAGACAATCTGCGATTTACAAAAATATTGACGGCGCGCTTCAAGAAGAAAAAAAAATTCAAATTTTTATGGATTTTAGAAACTCCTAAAAAAAAAGTTTACAGGTTATATTATTGTCTTTTATGTTGATAATTACACGAAAAAAAATTGATTGAAATTCTTAATGCTCTATATAAACAGACACAATCGTATAAGCATGTCAGAAACTTAATCTAAAATAATCTTAAAATAAGCAATATATACCATGAACTTTTGATGAAAAGCAAATTTTCAAAAAATACATAAAGAATATCGAAATAAACATATTCGAAAAAATTCTCGTAAAATATTCTCAGTACATTGTTCGCGAGATACTATTAAATCTATTAACTACTAAAGTAGTTCTTACATCAGAAAGAAATGAAGTTGGTAGTGAGAAAGAAGGTCAAGTTTTGCTAATGGCTATCTTCAATTTGTTTGTTTGGCAAGGTTGCAATATAATGATTGATATACATAAAACTATCGGTGTTATGTATAGTTCCGATGTTTATTTCGTTCTGATTACATAGCTCTTCTTTTGAAATTTTAAACAATAACAGTGCAACGATGCCAATTTTTTAGGATATATTAATCTCTTTTTTTTGTGTTTACTTACAAAATCAACAGTAAATAGTATATTATGAAAAAGTATGGAACAAACCTCGCCTTTGGCTCGGTCAGTTATTTCCACCTTTTGCCTATGAACAGATTCGTACTTGTTCACACGTGAGATATTTGTTGTCACGATAGCCGAAAATTCACTTTAAAATGTCAGTTTTGAGGTTAGAGTAACGAGAGGTTTTTTTTTCACAATTAAAATCATTTCCTGATAAGATAGCATTCGTTGATTGTGTGTGTTGTTACAAAAATTTTTCAATGCATTTATATTCTACTGATTAAAAACACGTACCTATAACAACAACAACACGTACCTATAAGAAACGATGCATTTTCGCAATATTTTTCTCAAAAACTAAAGAGGTGATTCATGAAATTTCGCTTGAAGCCTAATAAAGTTTTTTAGCTTTCTTGCAAAGTTTTATCGACATCCATCGAAAACTTTATCCAGTGAATACTACCTCAAAGTCAATGGGTTGATTTCAACATATTATAGTAATATTATTAAAAAACGTGTATGGATGGGCTCAGAATATTTTTAGTTGATCAGATATGCATAATTAAAATAATTTCGAAATGACTGTTCTTTTTTTATAGTATATAAAATTTCAAATATTAATATCTTCAGCATGAAGCATAAATTCCATAGTGATACTGCGAAACTTTCAGGCAAAAGAAGAACATTAATATTGACATTTGAATATAATATACGTTACACGTTATTTTACAAGATGGTATTATCCTAAGGAGAAACAAATATTTTTAGTATGGGAGCATGGGGCATGTTGGCCGAATTTTCATTCAGGAATTTTTTAAAATTTTCCTTTTTGGTTTTGAATAGTGAATTTGTTCCTATTTGACAGCTACAGCCCTTGGCTCAATATTTTGAAATTTTTATTACCCTGAAATGACAATTGACATTTTGACAATTTTTTTAACACGTCGCGAAAAAACGGCCAACGTGCCCCGATCTCGGGGTATGTTGGCCGAGTTGCCGAAATGGAAGAAATAAAGTGTAAATGATTGCTGCGTGTATTTTTTTAATCAAACTTCATTATTCAAAGGTGTCACTAAGTTTTTATACGAACTTGTATTTTGGAAACTATATAATCAATATTATTTAGGAATTCAATTAATGCAATGATATGTCATCATTTTCACAATTACCGAAATGACTTAATAGTTATTTTTATAGTGGAATATAAAAATTTACGTGTTTTTCAAAGTAATTTTTCTGCCTCAATTATACTCTTAAAAAAAACTAAAATGAATATTTTTGAACATAGTTGAACATTCTTTTACTTTTTTGAAAAAGGTACCTGACTCGTGGCAGTTTTCAAAGTCACCAAAATTGGCCATCTGACACACGATGATTGTTAACTAATTTATGAAAACATTTATGGATAATTTGTTGAATTACTCATGTATCAGAAGTATGCTATCGTTATCTAGTTATTTGCTAAAAATTAAAATATATCGTAGTATTTACAAAATTTGGTGTTTATGATTATTTTCTAAATATCTATTATCACTGAGTGGTAGTAAGAGAGGTGGGTGGGTTAACATAAGGTAGGGCTCAAAAACAGGCAAAAACGCGAGTAGGTATTAAATAGTTGGTCATCAATTTCTTTTTACAACTCGGCCAACGTGCCCCTGGAAAATTCGGCCAACCTACCCCAGCCAGACTTGAAGTAAATAAATCAGAATTCTATGACGATAACAATGGGTTAAAATTAAAAGGCACTTGACATCATAATGATTGTATATCATAAGACATGGCAAAGTAGAGAATCTTTGGGAAAACTCAAATTTATTAACAAGAACGACCTCAATTCTAAAAATTCATTATTTTACTTATGGTCATGAAAATGAACGAATGCATGTAACAACCAGAAAATACGTGTCTCAGCGATCGGCCTTCGTGAAAAAGTTCGTACCTAGAAGGTGCATAAAATATGTGGCAGAAGGTGCCAGTAACTGGTTTTTGACAAAGTTATGAGCACTCGGTCAACCTACCCCGCGGTCAACATGCCCCATGCTCCCCTGCTATACTAATGTGAGTTTTTCACTTTGTTTCTTATCAGTTTTAAATCGACCCTTATGCTTATCTTACAGGATAGTAGATTTTGCAGCTTCGTTTTTGTATTTTTTTGCAACTATAAAGTTCGTTCCTTAATAAATATTCTCACAATTTCAGCTGTTTTTCAATAGTTTTGACAGCTGTGGCAGTTCCACAGTTAAATAAGTTTAAACATAAATAATACCGACAATTATGCAGTTTTTTTTAAAACAAAATGATTAATTTCTCATAATTTAAATCACACATAGAAATGAAGAAATAATTTTATCTTTTTACTTTATTTCTAAGTCTTTAGTTTCCATATTTCTATCTCCTCATACAATATACTCAAAGACCTATTACTATTAGCGTCAGAATACTTGTAGACAAGTATGGCGAAAACTACTCTCTAAAACATGGCAGTCGAAAATGTACATAAGTGTTTTAAATGATAAAATTCGTCAAAATGAAAATATTATATTCAGACCCAATTACTGTATTTTTGAGGATAAGTACCTGGCATTTCTTCAGTGTTCATAGTTTCTCAAAAATCTCATATCAATACAATATTCAGATTTATCAATACTCCAGCAGGAAGCAGTTTAATAGTTGAAAAAAATTTTTTTAGTGAAGTTAATAACTTCACTGAATTTCTGGCCCTTGGAAGTTTCTGATGGTAATATTCGATTTATACTTTTTTTTAGGTTCAATAGAGAAAATGTAAAATATTGAAGAAAAAATTTTCACAGGGAATGGAAATATTCAGCAATATTCCATCGATTTTAATGAAAGGCAGATTTTTTCTGTGATTACGAATTCTTGTTAGGCCTCGAAAAGCCAGATTGAAAATAATGACTCACTAAAACGTCAATTACTTCGCAGAAAAAGCTTTCTGAAAATGACAAACTCTAAAGATCAATGCTTTAACGAAAAAGTGGGTTAATTAATAACGCTTCGGTTTTGTATAAAAACACGTCGACAGTCGATGTTGACGATACACGGGATTAAGTCAATCAATTTCAGTTGTACTCATTAATTCATGAATTTCTCTCGCATGAGCAAAAAGATATTACATCAAGTCAGTAAAAAGTTTTTAGAAAAATGTAGAACGTATTACTGACAATTTTTAGTGTATTTTATGGAATTGAAACGCCAGCTACTGTGTTAAGAGGGAAGATGTAGAAAGTATGTACTATGCAGTGGTTTTTCGTAAAATTTTTCAAGTTAAAAAAATTAAATCGTTGTATATCTTACGTTTCGAATGTGAAAACAACCCTTGCTATTTTTATATTATGAGAAAGGTTTGTTCACGAGTTTTTTTTACAAATTTATCTTTTTTTATACCTACCGTTTATTTTCCCACACATTTTAAATTTTTGTAGGGAACTGTGATTTGAATAGTAGACCAACTAGAATAACAAGAACGATGAAAATCGTAGCGAGTGATTTTAATTTTTAGCTAAGAAATAACTGACTATTACTCATGTTTTTCAAAATGTGAATTCTACAGCTCACGTAGAATAAACTACGTGTGCGCTTGAACTATTAATGTATTTTTTTTTCAAGAAGGCCCATATTACTTTCTAAAGTTTTACACAGAGTTTTTTCTTGACATTTAACGATTTTGAGCTTTCAAACAATAAAAACAAACGATCTGGAAACTGAACAATTAGAAAATCTCTCACTTTGCTTATAATAATACAAATCGAAGATCAGAAACAACAATTTTTTTTCATCACTCTATTCTTTATCCACTTAACATTTTCTGACAACCCAACACCTAGTTAATATTATTATCACATTTTTTGATTAGGATAGAAAATTTCCACATCGGATAATTCTATCAATCCATCTTTGTCAGTGTGACGTATTAACCTTGACGAAAAGAAATATAAATATTGTGGTGATTCGTGCACATTGTGAGCAGGTAATACATGAAAGTGATGGATCATCATTCAGTAATGTTACGAGAATTGATGAATTATTTATCCTACTCTCATGCAATACACTAGTGATAAAGTATCATCCACCAAATAGCGATATGCATTTATTTTAAATCCAGGGCAAAATCGACAAAATGGTTTTACGTTGACTATCATTGTTGTTTGATAGAATTATTCGTCCATGGATCGATGTGCCATATGCGCAAAGTTTCATAACTCGCAATCTCTCTCTGTAAAATAGAATATCCTTTAGCAATAACTTTTTAGAATAGCTCATTCAAATTTGTGATAATCATATTATAAAATGACCAAGTATAAAAAAAAGAGTAAGTAGTGAAGAGAGTCCCAAATGTTTACGGGAAATTTTCCATACTTTGATCGTCTCCATTCAACGTGCTAAAGTTTCTATACTCAGCCAATCGAAAAATTACGTTTATTCTCAACATTGTAGTTTTTACACCAGTACACTTATATAACAATTATGTTGACTGCAAAAAACGAGAAAAACGAGAAAAAATATTAAAAACGTTAAATTTTTTAAGCAGATGCTTGTGTTTGCAATAAAAATATGTAGTTTACAAAAATCATGAAATATACATATATAAAGTACAATGCCAGGTTGACCGCTATCAAATTTGGCGTGGAAAGAAATTCTTCTCTCACTACTTTTCCAAAATGAGCACCGCATCAGAGACACATTAAATATTCATGCAAAAATATTTTTGTACATGGATAATTGACTCGTTGCTGACTATTTTATCCGTACTGATTTTTTCGATTGACTGGGAAAAGTAATTGAAAATGTGATTAACAGAGATGGCAAAAAAAACTAATTGAACAATATATGAAACAAATAGTCTGGAAAGATGAAAAGAAATTGTGTTGATTACACGAGCGCTATGATTAGTTTACGATTTACGGTAATAATTAAACAAAACTTTGACAGTAGGTGGCAGCTGTCAAAACCATTGCTTAGTCACATTGTTCTGATGTGACACGCAAATCCTCACGTCTCTATTGTTCGTCGTTTGAATAACATACCGAAATTGGGTATCCCTTGGTGTAGCTGACGTATAAGTACATCATTATTCTTTCAAGGTAAACTCATGTCAAATACGCTCAAACACTTTCAGTCATGACATTATATTGTTTTTATCGGCGTATAAAACGAATCAAGTATTTTAATCATCATAGGCAACGTGAAAAAATAAGTTTATATTATCGAAACTTTCGTTATTAAATTTTGAGCTATTGCAAAGAGTTATTAACAAGAAGAAAAAGTTAACAACAAAATATTCAATTGTTTTGCTTTTTTTGGAATTATAAAACACGATGTAAGTACTAAATGTTTACTTAAAACGATAGATTGCATATAATATTGCCGAAGAGTTTTGAATGTCCGTCTGTAATTTCTAATTAATTACGTTGCTTACACACTTTTGCAATTCTCATTGAAAACACTGCTTTTTATCACAACTTTCATATTTGAACTTTTTGTTTAAAATACCCAACTTTCGAGATAGATTAAATTTTCTTATAATTGAAAATTACAAATGTCATTCTATGATTAACATAATAAGTTATAAATTTCAAAGAGTATCCACCATCGTTCGCTTGAGAACGAAATTTGTTGAATTACAAAATTGTCACGTAAAGCTGTATGTAAAAGCGAATTCAAATCAACGTTACATCCCACGTTCACTAAAAGCCGTCTTTTGATATAGGAATTCTCATTAAAACATAAAAGTTTCGTTGCTCTTTGTTATAAAGTTACAAATAATGAATGAATTATCATTCTTTTCAGAATTAGCGATGTTTCGGACAATTAATGATTACTTTTTTTTAAAATATGAGAAAAGTACAATAAGAGAAAACTTGAAAAAACATATTTTATCTGTAAACTACGAGAAAACGATGAATTTCCGGTAGTCTGGAATTACAAATTCACGTTTTACTCGTCATTTACAGATACAATATCGTATTTTTGGGAATGTTTTTTTTGACGAAACTTTTTTTACAACCTTCGGCTTCGCCTCGGGCTGCAAATTTTCGTTTCGTCAAATTAGGCATTCCCAAAAACTGTCAATAATATACTATTATTGAAAATAATTCTAAACTTCATTATAACTATTCATGTTTCCCCTCAATTTTTTAGATTGTAAAAATACCCATAAACGTTGCTCATAAATCGAAAAAAAATTATATCTTTTCGACAGTTATTACTCAATTATCAGTTAAAACCCTTGCCATCCAAACGTAAGGTATTAGAGAAATTAAAATTTTAAAACTTAAGCTTTTAAATGTAAAGGAGAGTGTCGTATTGTAATCACTTTTTTTAAATTAATGGTAAATTTGTTGATAAAATAAAATTTTTTCGAAATGTGTCATATATGGTTGGATTCGGGAAACATCTGTACAAAATTCAATAAGTATTTCCAGCATCTACTTATTTGATTATTTATACTAAACTGTTAACTAAACAAAGGCAAAATTGCAAAACTGAAAAATTGTGGGGCAAAGTCGTCACATAGAGTGATATATGCAAATATCTACAAGACTTTTTCAACTTCTCAAATTTTTTTTAAACAATAGGTTATACATATCAGAAAAGTGAAACATAAGATTTTTTCAAAAAAATTAACACATTTAGATGTCACTGAAAAGAAGTAAATTAAAATCATGATTCCTTCTTTCTAATGTCTTCAAAGATGTTTCTTAGGGCGATCTCTTGTATTGGGTGTTTCTTTCGGTTGTTTTTTTACTTTGCTTTCTCTTGCTCGATCAACAATTCGTGCATCTCCTCAGGGTCTATAAGTATTGCAATCTTGGTATTTTTTGTGCCTCAGTCTTTTTGACTGTTGTACGTTTGAACCAGCTAACCAAAGTTGTCCTGGGAACTTAATATTTATCAGCATATGTTTTGATTTGCCTTTAATCATTTCGAACTGCATAAATTGCTATTTTTCTTTTCACAGTATCAATTTCAACAGTTTTGCGTTTACGATTACGTACCATAATGCTGCAAACCTTCATATATATTAAATATTTTACAAGAATTATAACAAAATAATAAAGAATAGACTCGACTTTCTATTCGAGTCTGAGATAACAAAGTGACCATCTTGCCCTACTATTAGAATGACGACAATGTCCTACGCCACGTTTTTACATTAAAACATGAATAACGAATTTATACTTGAATCAATTGTTACAAAATTTACCATCATCGTGTTTTCTAGACATTTTTTAATAAAAATAACTTACCTTTATTGTATTGTAAACTGAAATGTTGACAAAAGAAAGAAAGTTCTGTGCCCACGAAAAATTACTTTTGGAGCGCCGAAATATTTTTCGACGCATAAACAATGCGACATTACCTACAGTTTCACCAAACTCCGTCGGTAATGTTGGGACAGTAAAATATACTTACACTAAAAAAATGGAGTTTTTTGCACTTATAGTTTCTTAAAAAATAGCGGGTGACGACTTTGCCCCTCCGTCGACAATACATCACACTCCCCTACCTAACTTAACACTTTCGAAATATTATGGTGTTTGATTCAAGGAGCATCCTTGGCTGCTTGTCATAAATTATGAAAACGTCTGATTGTTAAAGTAACAAAAAACCGTAAACAAACTGGAAAAATCATTTCAAGAAAACTTTTGAACTCTTCTCTTCTACGGCATCTAAAAAAAAAATTGTAAGTGTAGACAAGCAGGGTATCTGGAAGTTTTTAAGTAGCAAGGGAAAGCAACACATGAAAAAATGTGAAGTTCAATGGGAAAAATAGAGGTTTGAAAGAAAAAGAAGACAGCACCAAAGCCGAAACGGACTATCGGCCGATAAGGGGATTCCAGGCGGGAAATATATGCATCGGATTTATCGATTATATCCGCTTTCCACCGGGATCACGAGCGCAAATATTCCTTCGGGTGCTTTCACATTTTTAATCAAGATTTCCATCGGCGTATTTCAATTAACGCGGCTTCTCGAGAGGGAAAAAGTACGCCGAACGCGGTCGAATAGAAAAAAGTCGCCTTCTTGTTCTCGACAAGTGTTAAAAAAAAAGATTCGTCGCCACGCGCAGGAACTTTATTGTGCTTTTCTTTAAGAAGAAAAAAATTGCAAGCGAGTTTTCGACGACGAATTCATAACGTTGATGTGAATAACAAAGGAGTGAGTTTTAGAAAAATGAAGAGAGCAGAATGAATTGCTGTTAAGTTCTAGTGATTGTGAAACGTGATTGGTATCGTTCTTCATGGAAGTTAAAAAGAAAAAAAAGGTTCGGATTAGAGAAAATGGAAGTTTCTTTCAGCTTTAATATTCCTGAACTTTTGATTGTGTTCAAAAATATTAACTAGGACTTCGTGAATCTTTGTGAAATTCGCATTTTTTATGGAGTGAATTAGTGGAGCGTGCTTGAATGATTTTTTCGTCTTACAATTAGTCAAACCCCATTGTTTTTTTTTTTACAATTTATGAGATTGTATGGTATTCCATTTCCTCTTTTCTTTAGAGAATTTCATGAGATGAATTTAGAAAATAATGTATGAAAATCTTATGCATTTTAAAATTTTTCATTATGATCTTGATAGGGCACGTTAAGAGAAACTTATGTTCTGCGGTAAACATATCGAATTTCATCATATAGAACCTCAAAATTTGTTAAGTTGCTCAAGAAAATTTTTACAATGTTATTGAAAAAATAAAAATAGTGGGGGGAAGGGGGTGGTGAATTGATATTGAACTTACTGTTAACGTAAAATTTGTGTGATGTTTTTTTTTTTTTTTTTTCAAAAACGTTATTCGAATTTCTCGTGACACGAATGAAAAAAATTATTTCGCGAAAGTTTAAAATTATAATTTTCCAATTTCAAATCTGAAAATCTTGGGTTTCATTTTCACTCTGAGGTTTAATATTTTTCGAACTTCTTATTACTCTAACACATTGTCAATTTCGAGAAATCAAGTTAATATAAAACTTCGATGAATTGGAACCTAGGAGATTCAAAATTCGCAAAGTCATACAGTTGTTGTTACGTAGGACTCACATTTTTAAATTTTCGATTTTGACAAGTGACAAGACAAAGTGACGTAATCCGTAGACAATCATTCATCATTTTTTTGATATTTTGAATCAACATAAAAATCCTTGAAAGTTTTTAAAAGTTTGTAAAAGTGTTAATTTTTTCCCCCAAAAAACTACAAATAGAACAAAGTAAATCCTTTTCTGTGTTTTTATAAAGTTAATTTCGAAAAATGCCCATCGAAACAAGGTCTTCAATGTTTTCTAAAGACAACACTACTTTTACTGAAATTCATTTGAAATTTTACATTGATCAGAGTTACAAGTGATCTTGGTCAAACCCAGTAGGCAATAGAGTTTTCCGAAAGAAATGGTTAAATATTTAACATCCCACTTCCAACATAATTCTAAAAAAACAGTTTATTAATTGAAACTCGAAAATTATCAGTGAAAAAGATAATTGAATTATAATTATATAAAAACTATTCAAATTTCTGCAATAAATCACGAAAAAATTTTGTTTGCCAATTACTATCTTCTGTTCCTCGTGAAAAGAAGTGAATTCGTGAGGCAGTGGAAAACAGCGAAAAACGCGCTCTCTTACGTTTCGCAGCTGAATTTTTCATGAATAAAAGGAGCGAAAATATTAGATACGTGTCGTAGCATTTTTTTGAACCAGCTTCACTCTCGGGATAAAATTTTTTCGAGCTTTATCTCCATCGCCATTTGGAAGGCAAAAAAGTTCCTAAGTATTTTTTTTCTGTCGACTCCGCGGGCGTTGAAAATTTTATTAAACTTCCATTCCTATTTCATACCTTGCCCCCATGACGTCGAAAATTGGTGGAAACTTGGATGAAATAAGGAGACGTTTGAAAATCTGGGGTGATGGATATTTCTCTGATTTAGCGTGAAAGAGTCGCGAAGAGCGAAATCACAATGATAAGTTTTCAAGTTTCATAGGGTCTTCATCAGGATTTTCCATTATTTTTTTTTTTTTCTAATTTTGTGTGACGGTATTTGAGACGTTTTCTGGTGGAAAAGAAAATACTAAGTTTGGTATGACAGTGATTGAGCATATTGAAAATAAAGTTTTGTATGTAAAATTATATCTATTTTACAATTCATTGTTGTAGTTTTGCAGGTAGCATTATTCAACATAGCGTTTCATTGGCTGTAATCGAAACAAAGATGAGCGATAACAAACATACGAAAATTTACTTGTTCAGAGATCGAAGAACACTGTATCAAATTTTTCAAACATTTTTAGAGTTTTTATGTAATGACACATGACGTTAAATAAACTACTCTACATGGACATGCGATATATTTTTCTTTTCTCCCATGTAAAATTTTTCTTACGCGTTCATGTTACCAGAACATTTTCGTTCAAATTTTTCAAAAACTGCGGCAAAGAGATACCTGTTCACGATAAAATATGCTATCTAGTAGTTTGGAAAACAATTTAACAATATAGCTAAGTTTTGTAGACCGTA
The DNA here is from genome assembly GCA_028476575.1 of Platygaster robiniae. Taxonomy (NCBI): domain Eukaryota; kingdom Metazoa; phylum Arthropoda; class Insecta; order Hymenoptera; family Platygastridae; genus Platygaster; species Platygaster robiniae. The sequence goes on along the minus strand of CM052023.1, from coordinate 10,794,929 downwards.
GAAGTTGGCCGATCACAGGTATCGTTGATTAAGAGTTTGATAACTAAGAAGTTGATTAATTCGTAGGCTCGAAAAAACATTATTTCAAGGAAAAAATTGCTTCATTATAAACCATGCCAAGAACTCCATGAATACATTAGTGGAAAAGTTTTCAGTATTACCCGCTTCAAAGTACAGGATCGTAATTCATGTTTTGATAAGAACTTTCGCGAGAGTTTAACAATTTCATTTTTTTTATACGGTGGCAGATGATCCTGAATTTCATTATTTCTTGTTTATTTCTATTAAAATCTCAGTTCCAAAGCAAATATCATTAAACTCAATAACTTTCCATAGAAGGAGTATTAATAGAATATAAAATATGCGATTTCAGATAACAAGGTGGAGATAGGTTTGATCGTTGGACTGTAAAAAGTGCACATTTTTTTTTTTTTTATTTTGAATAAAAATGATAAGTTTTTGCATATTTACATCTCTTTTATGTAGGCAGTAGTATTATTTTCATTTGTAGAATTAAAATCACAAAATAATTTAATTCAGTGTAGAGGATTCTTTGAATCTGAGGATAACAAAAAAAAAAAAAAAAAAAAAAAAACACAAAACTTTTGATTCTATAGTATTCAATTAAAAATTTTAGATCCTCCAATGTAAATTTCTGGAATTCTAAATCACACATGGCATACTTCAAGATTCTCAATTCCAGAAAAATTATTTGGGAAATTTCTATCCATTAACAACTATTCTGTAAAAGAGAATTCTGGAGATCTGAATTGTTGAGCCTAAAATTTGTGTTATTTACTTTCACAAAGCATATGTTTACAATTTTGCTACCCATAATTATCAACTCGATATAAAGTCAACACGTTCTGAGTGCTAGAATATTCCAGTATAGGAACTTATACTGTAGGATAAAGGGGAGAATACCATATGAATGGAAAAAATGGTCACTTGACTTCGGACGTTAACATTCAAAAAACTATTCATTCTAGTTACAGTAAATTTTTTGCTTATATTGTACGTAATTTTTCTAACAATAAAAAAAAAACTTTTTATAAAAAATACACATCTGGCCTATAGTTAGGTACACGCAAAGAAAAGCTTAGTAAAATTGACTAAATATTTAGTCACATAAGAACTTACTAAAGTTTGTACTCATATCTATTAAAATATTTATTCAAATTAATAAAAATACAGTCGATATGACAAAATTTTTAGGTCGATTAGAGAAAAAACTTTATTAGGTTCGTATTTGACTAAAGATTTTTCTGAGTGTTGAAGCGTACAAAAATAGATTCCGCAAATGTGCGGTGGGGACAGATAGGGCCTTAGGAAATTCTTCTATGGATAAAAAGTGTGAATAAAATAGTTTTGATTGTGGCATTTTCAGTCATTAATGTTCATGAAAATCATTTTCTTTAATTTATTATTTCAGATTTACGGATTTTTATACATCAATAAAGCAGTTTTCGCGAAAAAAAACGTTCGTGAACGATTGAAAGTTTCAATTCTTTGTAATTGGAAGAAATGATAATGCAAATCGGTTCAGCCATATGTTCGCAATTTGTCTCACCGAAGTTTCACCGTACTCTTTTTTGCGAACTTTTTAGTATGGAGTGGATACGGATCCACCCCATACAACTTTACTTTAGGATGGGGACACTTTAGGATGGGATGGAAATATCACATATAAACTTCGAACAAAATTTTGAATTGCGAGTATAAATAGTTTTTTCCTATCTACGTCCAAAATTAAATAACTTATTTTTATATCATTTCATATTCTTCTCTTGAGGATTTTGGCAGACTCTGATTGTTATATTATAGACTTCTAGAGCTGCAAAATGTGGCATATACTTCTAAGATGCTCAATTATAGTTAACTAACGTTCCGAATTTTACGCAATAATATTCTGGTACTCTATGTTTTATAAAAACTTGAATTAATAGTAAAGCGTGTAGGTTTCTGTTTCATTTTTCAAAGAAGTAATTGCTTCCAATAAATCTCTTGCAGAATCTGGCCAAATCAAATGTTTCGCTGGTACAATTAAAGTAAACAAAATTTTTTTTGAAAATTCTCATCAACCCATTCAATCACGGAGAAAAAAGGTATCCTAAAATGCAAATGTATGAAATCTTGAACTATATAATCTGTTTTCAAATGATTGAAAATCATAGACTTGTAAATCTCATCAGAAAAAATAAAAATATTGAATCATGAATTCTCGAATAAATAATTTGAAAATCTTAATGACTAATTCCTAACATTTCCGTTGGAATTTCGAATTCGATAATAACATATTACAAGAATAAAAATTCTAAAACTATGCGCAACTGTTTATCTTATGAGATTTTTAATCAGTCTTTCCTTTCTCAATTACACTTATACCTTTACTCGTAACTGGAACGATGCGTGTTAAAACTCGAAAGAACAAAGAAAATTACTGAGGAATTATAAATGAAAATTCTGCAGAAGACGTATCAACATAGCAATTATCGATTCTCCTCTCACATCGATTTTAACTGCAACGTATTTGAGGATGAAAGAGCATCTCTGAACGTGTTGAAATCTCATTAACTAAAACTGCCTGCAATCGATACGACGTGATAGAATGCCGTTTTCAATTACTGTAACTCGATTTTGATTCTGCGATGATGCATTCATTCCTCGTGGGCACGTTGAACTAGTAAGGAAATAACGAAGAGAGGCATCAAAATTAATATGAGTTTCATCGTAATTAGGGTATTTGCAGAATGCGCACACACCGAAAAAGTGTTCGAAGTGATTGATAAGATGCTCAATAGAGGCTGTACGCGGTGCATAATTGCTAAGCTAGTTTCCTCGGGACAAAGTTTAAGACCAGCCACGTAAACTGAAGATGATTTTCTAATTACTTTTTGATGACATGCAGCTGTTCATCAGACTAAGTTCAGAAGTTTTCAATTAATAATCAAGTAAATGAATATTATTTTACTAACAAAAAATAATTGGGATTATAGAACTACGAATGTTACATACCTTCGGTTCATTCTTGCCTTACACAAAACTATTTGTCTCCCACGAGCTTCACCACATCAGGTAGATCAGCATATCTGCAGAATAAATGATGGGAGATAGAATATCCTAGGTATTTACAACAAATACATTTTTTTAAGAAAACAATCTTTTTTTTCTAAGATGAAATTACTAAGTTTGGGAATTTTATTTTCTAGAAATTGAGTTTTCGTGAATACTTAATATCATACACAATCTCAAACAACAAAATGTTTTTCTTAGCAGAAGAATAAAAATATAAAATTTATATATCTGAACTCCAAAATACTTTTTCCCAATTAGGAATCTGTATCTTCTAACAAACTGAATAATGAACAATAAATTGACAGAATAGTCTGTTTTTTTCAATTACGAAAACATTCGATATTTTGAAAATATTTTACTGATTGTCAAAATTGTTTTGGTAATTAATTTTTTTTTTTAGAGAAAAAACATGAATTTGAAGTAACGTACTTTCAAAGAAATCAAACACTTAATTCGGGACTTGACATTGTACTCCTGAAAAAAAAATTTTTTTTTATCAATTGAATTATTTAACGAACTGAATTCGAAACTTTGAATAATTTATTTCTATTAAAACAATTAAAATTGACGAAATCAAATTTTTGTGGGTTTTCCGAACGTGTATTTTAATTTTTTTTTATTTTAACCTGCACAAACGAATAGTTCTTTCGAATAATCGACTAGTTCGATGTAACACTTTGTTATCGAGAGCAAATTTATCTTCTGGAATTGTTTTATTTATGCCCACTTAATTTTTGAATCGCGAAATGATTTCGACATGGAACAACTCGAATTCGGATACCTAAATTTTTTTTCTAATTTATATTGTTTCCTTAAGTAACCCGCTCATATAATTTTTTTTTCAACCACGAATTTTTTTTAAGAAACAAAATAAATTTCTGAAAAGAGAATATTATTTTTGCACGTAAGGTAAACAAAACAAAAATCAATTCTATGAAATCAGGTACTTGATTTTTTTTTATGTCGATTTTTTTTCTCAAACAAAAAAATAGGTGTTTGATTTTATTCTTTTTTATACATTATGTATCTATTAATAGAAACGAATTTTCAAATGCGTATAATTAAGGTTTTTGTACAGAGTTTCATCGTTTTCGTAAGGTGATTTTTGAAACATATGTTTTAAAACAAGAAAGCTGATACTTTACAGAGAAAATATGCAGTAGAATGAAAAACAATAGAGTTAAATATCTGCGTTTGAAATGTTGGCGGTTGGATACACACCTGTTCTTGAAATCAAATTGAGGGTACGTCGGGATAAATATTGACCAGAGTATTCATTTTTCGGTATGGCAAACATATTCTCTACGTCAATTTTGCTGAATCATCTTATTGAAAGAACGTAAACTATGGCTTTAAAATATTTTTACAACCAGTTTGATAATAGAAGAGTTTTAAACTGTTTGGTTTAAATGTTGATTAATTAAGAACTGTGAAATTGTACCCCTTATAATGATCAACTGTTACATAGACCACACCGTGAAAAAAAAAAAAAAAAAATACGTTTCGAGTTTAAATATTAGTGACATTGTGCGTTACGATATTCCGAACAGCATACCGAAACTAAATTATTCCGAACCTAAACATTCCAAATCAAGCCACCTTAAGAAACTCTAAATCTAACTAATTTTTTCCATGAAATCCCGACTGTTATATCTAAAATTGCAAGGGTCGTCTAAAGTTTCAGCAGTTATCATCTACCCATATAATGCCAGGCACCGGGATGTACATTTGATATCATGAGAGACGACGTGACATAACCACGTAGCCTGAAACCGAAACTCATAAAAGCGGGGCTGATGCGAAATAGAATAGCTCCATGGATAAATTTTAACTAGAAATATAAGGCAGCGAAGCTACACACGCTGTTTTCCCGTCCGTTATAAACGAGTCTCTTGATGATAATCAGGGAGCAGCGCTTGCCGAAACATCGAGTAGCAGGTGAAATCGATTGCGGTAATGCGATATCAGCGAACGCAAAACGTATCGGAAGCTAAACATTGGGCGTCATTCAAGCGAAGGCGCTCGCCGGTAATTAGATATCACGCCACGTCATTACACATGTTCAACAGACCCCGAGAATGATTTCTGTTTTGACGGATTGCTAGCATCAATCCTGAGTTTCGCTTTCGTGGTCCAACAATTTGTTCATCACAAGCTTGTACACGAATTCAGATGTAATTTTTGTTTTCCGTAGACAAAATCATGTGATAAACTGATGGATTAACGAAAGATGATATAAAAAACTTTGCCATGTTTACTAGGGTATTATTTATTTTGGCAATGTCAGAATTTCTTGCATTCCGGGATTTGAATCAATCGAGATATTAAAAAAAAAAATTTCCTAAAGTTTGGAGCAAATCAGACAAGATTAACACGTGCCACAAAACCACTGAAGTTTTAAATGAGATTAACATGTAGTTTTTCACACATTCTGTTAAAAAATTCATCACTTTTCCAAAACTTATGATGAATGTTCGGAACTTGGCATAGTTAAAGTGTATAATTTTACGTTTAAGATTACATTTTTCTGGATTTTCTATCACTGTTATCTATGTTTTACGCAAGCACCGAAAAAAAGCAGATATGTATTTTATTGGTGCTTGTAAAACATAAATAACAATAATAGAAAAATCCAGAAAAATTTGGTTTTGAACATATTATTATACAGTCAAACCATGCCAAGTTCCAAACATTAATCATAAGTTTTGCAAAAGTGATAAATTTTCGAAGAAAATGTATGAAAAACTACATGTGAATCCCATTTAAAACTTCAGGCGTTTTGTAGCATGTGTTAATCATGTCCGATTTGCTTCAAATTTTACAAAAAAATTTTTTCCTAAATATATTGATTGATTAAAAGCCCCAGAATGTAAAAAATTCCGACATCGCCAAAGTAAGTGACACCCTAATGTTTACACTAAATTCCATTCCTGATCATCACCACACAATTTAAATAATGACTGCACAACTAAATGTGTATAGTAAAAAATAGGACTGAAAAAATAAACTGATCTCGAAAATGAACGAATGTATAAGTTTGAGAAACATGGCAACTCTGTGAGAGGCACATTTTTAATTTGAAACGACCTTCAAACTGTATTTTCTCACTTTGAGTGGGACAAGTTTGTGGATTACTTTATTTAAATCTGATGTATATCAAAATCGTAAGTTCTTGATTTTCTAATCACCCACACTAAGCTTAAAATAATTAAAAACTGATTAAAGTTAATGTTTCTTTCTCTCATTATAAATCACTCACAGACAAATAATTGAAATATACCATAATCCACGACGAACATTTTATAAAATTTTAGTGAAGTTCCTAATAATGATTATTGCGTATGAAGTGAATTGGCGTTCTAGAATACACATAGCCTAACTTTGTGTTTGTATATCTATTATGACATATGCAGTTGATACAGGTGTAGATTAATGAGAATTTCCTAGATAGTAAAAATATTGCTCCTAGCTGCATGCAGAACATGAAAAAAAAAATTTTTCTTCTTTACACTTTTTTCACGGGAACTGTCAAGCTTATTAAACTTTATTTTTTAAGCATAAAAGTGAAATTATTGTCCGGAACGACTAACTGTCATTTTGTGTTTCAAATATGCTAGAATTATTATAAAAAATGTGACAACATCATATTATCCTCACATATTTCAGCAGCTCTATTTTTATTATAAACGAAAAATGAAGTGTCCAGAGAATTTTGCACGGCACTGTAGGTCATCGGTTCTCAGATACACAAAATTGCCCTAGAATAAATTCCTGTAAAAACGCAAAGTGTAGAGAACACTCCACCTTGATGTGGAAGGGAAAGATTTATATCACGAAACAAGGAGCTATTGCTTCTTACACGCAATTATATTTGACACAGACGTATTCTTTCGCCTTTATAACTTTTTGTTGTATCACGGTAAAAAGATATACTTGAATTTAAGATATTCTGAAAGCATGGAGAATCTTAGATTAAGGCCATATTGAATTTTATGAAAGTGAGTGTCTTGATAAAGATAATATACTTCATTTTATGAAGAATGTATTGAAATTCACGTTTGGAGCCTTTCGAAGCTTTAAACTACGTTTGCTGAAATTTTAAACCTGCTGACTTTAATGCAAGAGAAATTTATCTTTAATTTCTTCACGATTTATGATATGCATGCGTTGAGATCGGCCTAAACGCTATAGACATTAAGCCTGTTATGAGTTACCTTACCGCCTAAAATCTTTTGTTTGCTTTTGTGTTTAACTGTTCAGAACAGTTGAGTACACGTGGTACTCCTGGTACAAGGTACTTCGAGATTTCACGAAAATTCCCACGTATGTATGAAAAATAAACATCAGTTAAAAATTATTAATTTTTTTTAAAATCACTGATTGACATTGATAAAAGTAAGTTCCTGAAAATGAGCAGTTTTACACTTATCCAACTTAACCAACCCGTGAACTAAATCCACAAACTCTAATCTTAGACTTTCATTTTAAGATATGTATGACGGTAAAGAAAAAAAATTATGATATACACGCATTAGGACTTTATAGTAAACTTAAAGTTGAGAAAGAAACCTTTTGAAAACTTAGTACATATTTGCACTTCAAAACCAGTTTTATTTTTTATTTGTATTGGGGGGCACAAGCCTTAAATGAAACATTGCTGCTCGCAACGTTGAAGACATTTAAATCTAAAATTAAGGCGATAAAAGCTGAAATTTAACTAGCTCCAAAAACTAAAATTCATCGAGCTCGTCTATATTTCAGACACGAGGCCATGGCTGTACAGTCATTTCATGTTTGAAAAAAGCTTTCGATACATAAGCTTGTTTTGAAGTTACGAAGAGGTCATGAATTTGAATATAATGCACCCTAAAAATGTTGCAGCTGATTTTGAGATACGTTTACCGTCTAAAAACAAGCATTTCTTTTCACCGTACACTTGGAATTTCCAAGATAAGCTTGGTTTTGAATTGATTCTGAACGAATGATGTTACTGTTTTTGTTGCATCGTCAAGATTTCCGATGTGGGAAAATTTCCGGTCTATCGGCGGTATGTAAAAAGTTTGTTTTCTCTCGTAGAGAAATTGATCAACAACGCTCGCTCTTTTGAGAAAAAGGTAGCTTCGGATCATTGCTAACTCGGGAGATACAAGACGAATTTATTCAGAAGATCGCCGGAGAAGGAGATGCGAGTAAATAGGAGGGCAAATCGAGTGCTCGAGTTTGACTTTGAGCCCTGTTCAAACGGTCCGACGTCAAGCGCCCTGGACGGTTGCTTATTTCCTCGAGTGTTTCAAAGTGCTTTTCGTAATTTTATCGCTGTTTGAAGAGCCATTTTTAGATTTTGGGAAAATGTTAGCAATCTTGTTTGTAAGCATGTCTTTTTGCAGCTTATTCAACACTTACATCACGGTGATGTATCTTTATCAGGAAAAACAAATTGTATGACAGATCTTGAATGAGAAGTTCTCCTTTCGGCCGAAAATGAAGCAAAATTTGATAATTCATTGTGGGATGATAAAAAGACATACGAATTTGCGGTTTTAATGGTTTATTTAGCCATTTTTCTTGAATCCCAAAAAAATTGTTTTTTACGAAATTCAATAGCGGCTCTTACCAATACCAATTTTATTAAATTTTCATATTATGTCATTCAATTTGGGCCAATCGATGAAAATGTTAAATTGTTAACCATTTTTTCAACACATTGATCTTGTTGAACAATTACTATTTAGCAGTTGTTGATCCTCAATTAATGTATAAAACATACAAAAAAAAAAATAAAAATAAAAATAAAATAACCTCTGAGAAAAACTATGAGTGACTTAAATTGAATGAGTAGATCATGAGTTATGTTTAACGTTAGAATAAAAAAATTGGTTTCGAGAGAAACGCATTGAGAGTCTTGAGTATCAAAAACACGTTTCAATAGTACCATCAACTACTCCAATTAAAACTTTAAATTGGCATGCAGAAAATTCACCCCGTCCCTTTCTTACGATTTTTAAGGGTGCTCTTCACAATTTTGCAATGTTTATTTTGTTTGAATTATTTTTGTAAAAAAACTTGGCTACATAAAAATGGCACCTAAGCGAGTTCTTTGTGTTCGAGACACTTAAATCCGATTAATTTGCTTCAGATTGAAAAATCCTTCAGCACGAATATTTAAGAGATTCATAACTTGTACTTCATGTAAAAAAAATTGATTTTTCTGAAAATAAAAAAAAATGAGAGAATCTCCCCTGAACAGTAAAAGAGGAAAGTTTGATTGAGATGTTTCGAATAAATAAAAAAATGACTATGATATGATTTGATTTTCTAAATTACAGGAATTTTGTAGTACGATGTTTGATGATTGAAATTTGGCTGAATGTACTTACCATACACTTAAATTTTCGATCAAGTTCCACTGTTTTCAAATTCTATCAAAATTCATAGTTCTTTATCAAAAATTTCAGAAACATTCGAATCGTTAAATGTTGCAATTAACATCCGTATTTGCAGGGCTTCATATTACATGGTTTTTATAAGTGGTACTTTTGCTGCCTATTGAGCCATTCTAATCAAATCAATAGGGATGTCACTAATAATTGTATCTTTTTGTTTCAAGTTTTTGAATAAATAGGAGAATTTTTTTAATATGCGAATTTTTATTTTTTAAATAGAAATACGGTACTTGGAAACTAATTATTTTTGTTTCATCGTCGAACTGAACTTTGAGTTACTTAACTCACCTTTAAAACATTTTTGATTTTCATTCTTTATCGGTGAATCTGTAGGTTTCAGTAATTTCTTTGCGGGAAATTTATCTGACTGTCGTTAGATTCACAGTTGAATAAAATTATTCAAATTTTTCTACAGAACTATCGGAAGTTATTGCACCATATTCTGTACGATATTTTTCCCATATATAGATCTGGAAAAATTCCATACGCTGTACGTAGTAAGTCTTCTATAAATATGTAATAGAAATTTCAATTACTACGGAAAAAACAAATGATTTGCGATATGGCCAGTGATGATCTGATAATTCTAAATGGAATTTCACCACACTGTTGAAATTGTTATTAATCATAGAATAGAGTTATATGGAAATTAATCAACTGGTATGTTTTAGTAGAATTAATGGACTTTTGTACTAAAAAAATACACGTACATTAAAATCTTTAGACAGCTGATTAAAAATGCTATAGTTGTATATTCAATCCCAATAGCACACACTATGCTTAAATTTAATACACTTCAATAAATGGAAGTATATTAAAATTGATTCATTTCTGTAATAATACTATATCAATAAACACGTTCTTTGCAACTTATCAACATGAACACTAGTTCCTCGCAAGAACGAGTATTTTCTTCTCATTCTATTCTGATCTGTAAGCATTAGAAAAAAAGGATAGATAATGCTAGTTCTTGCAAGGAACTAGTGTATGTTGAATTTCTAATACAAGCATAATTTTTCAGTTTATCGTTAATTGAACAAAACTATGTAATGATTTTTTTTTAATTGAACGTGTTATTAATTTCCATTAACTATACAGTGTTTCTTGAAAGTTCGAAACCTGTGCAATAAACTTTTGAATGCATGTGATCTGAAGAGAAATAACATTGTTTAGATGTGATTAGGTAGGAAAAAGTACTAGATTCAAATCCTCCTAGAGGCGAAAAATTTGTCTGGAGTTATTTTGCAATCTTCGAAAGCTTGTAGTAAGATATACTGAAAAAAACTATCAAAGTGTTTTTTTTTTTTGAAATTTTGAAGAAAATATGCAATAAAAAATTCAAAAATTGCACAAACGAGTATACAGATCAATAATCTCAATTGAGATTAATAGAATTAATAAAAAAAGTGAAAAAAATGTCAAAATCAACTGAGAGTATCTATACAAACACCCTCTCATATGCTTGGAAATTCGAGTAGGTCTTCCATTCAACCACACATGCAAGAATCAATTATCTTGTTTCCTAGTTCGCGCTTCCGCCGCGAGGCAGCGCGGCGGATGCGCTAAACATCCAATCATCGATGACATGAGTCAGGGTATTGAAATAATTCAAGATGGCGGATTCCAGCTGATGCCCAGTAATGTATATCAATAATCTAAGTTGAGATTATAGAATTAATTAAAAAAAAAAAACGCCCGAAATAAAACAGAACTGTCAAAGTCAACTGAAAGTATATTTACAAATACCACTCGGGGATTGTGAATGTTCTGTGTCCCGTCTTCCACTTTTTTCATCATACTATGCTATGTACAATTGGTATCACCTTTTTTTCGAAATCGACATTAAATATATCTTTCCTTTGAAGTTTGCGCCTAAAATATTACGTCACAATGGTCATTAGTTTGCGAAGAATATTTAAAAAAATATATGCGGTGCGGTGGGATACTTTGGAACGTAATATTCCGGTATAGGATCGGTAGTGTAGTGGGCCAAGCACGCGCCTCGCGAGTGCAAGGTCGCTAGTTCGAGACCCAAGACGCATATTTTTTTTTCCAAACAGTATGGTAATAAAATTTATTATAATATTTGTAACTTTTTTCTCTTTCTATGATTTTCTTTAGCGAAAAATACTACCAAGATACTACTTAAAGATACAATTATTGAAATATAGTTTTGTAAACTTCTGTTCAAAAAGTAAAAAATATTTTCAAAAATTGTCGCAGTGGGGAAAAGATCTAGCAAATTTATGTATGGAACTATTTGTTTTCACAAATTATAGATAAAAATTAGATTGTTTACAATATGAATTTGCTTATTTTCTTTTTAGATTTGTTTGGAACTTTGATCAGAAATATGGCACCAGACGTAGAAAATTGATTTGTTTAAACTTTTTTCCAGAAATTACTTGTAAATTTGAAGTTATTGCAAGATGCATTTAATTTTCCTGGCCTTCTATATCACTGATCATGAATCTTGTGCCATGTTTGCATAATTCATTGATTAAAAAATTGTCCATACGCTATGAGAATCCTTACATGAATATGAAAATTTTTCTACAATTCAAAGAAGAATCTTTCTTACGTATAAACAATTTTCCAGATCTATTTATGTGAAAAGTCCAACGCAGAATATGGCTTAAAAGCTTCGCATAATGGAAAATTTACTACCTTTTCTTAATAGTGTATGCATCTTGCAAGAACTTCAATTCAATTTAGTAATTTCACTGGATTAACCAGTGTCTCAAATTATTCAGACCAATTCAGACTGGATATAATAATTTTACCAAGAGATTTTTTACTGTGCACCTGAAAACAATGAAAAGCATGTCTATCTTATCTTTGTATTACCGTATGCATACTGTTTAATCAGTTACCACTGATTTCAAATTTAAAATGCGCCAATACTAAGTTTCTCCAGTGAAGGCTCAGATTGGTGTAGAAATGAAATTCATAGTTTTTACGTTGTTTTCTTATCGTTTCGTGAAGAACAATAGGGAGAGTAAGAGTAGTCCTTCTATTATCCACAAACACCACTTTCATTTTGGCCCTAGAACTTTTTCGAACTAATTGTGAGTTTTCTTTGCATGAAAAAATAAGTGAAATCTTCCCCTCCACCATCCCACCGAACATCGCCAATGTAAAAACACCAGAATTAATAAAAATGGAGCGAAATTCCGATTGAGAAAAAACTTGATGAAAAAAGTGATATACAAAAGTATTGAAATCAGAAATGAATTAATATACAAGAAAAATATTTGATCGTTAAATAATCTTGAAATGGCCACAAGGATTATCTTGAATTTTAATAATTTACTAATCCTGAAGAGACAAAAAAGCTGAAACGTTAATAAATCGTAGCTAAAACAAGATAATTCAATAAATAATAAGCCATTATACTGAAATGATAAACATGAAACATTTTTTTTCAACATAAATTCTTGCAGTTTCATATAAAGTTCAGATAAAGTCAACTTTCTCAAATTAAAGTTTCGTGAAAATATAATCGTCTCAGAAATAAAAGTAGGTTAAAATTAATTTGTGGGCTGCTGTACAAGAAACAACCTATACAATATCACAGCGAAGTGATACAACGAGTTGTATCACTTCGCTGCGATTATTGATCGGTATTGCTTTATAATATGCAACGGACAGATAACTTAAAGTTGTGATCGGTCAGGCAAAAGTTCGACTTGGTGTAGTTTTCCGTGGAAAACGTAATCAAATAAAAATTGTCAAAATAATGCGAACACCACGAAAGTTGTATGTACTTGTTGAAAGTTACAGACAAATTTTTTCTATTATTGAATGGGATTCAGTTTAAGAAATACTGATGTACGACCCTCGTAATTTTCATCCCTATAAAAACCTTAAAAGTAAATAAACTTCACGATAAGATATAAATTTCTCATAAGGTCACATTATGAAAATCTTATAAGAAACTAAAATTCCTTATAGAGAATTGAGCTGAAAATTTTTATAAAGTTCTTTTTCTTATACGGTTTAATAAAATACATGCTAATAAAAAATTTCAGTTTTTATAAGGTTTTTCTACGGTACCTTATACGAAGTATAATTGTAATTAGGTTTCTATAAGGTGCATTGTAAAAGAAATTGAATTCTTATAAAAAATTTCGTTCTCCTATAAGGTTTTTATAAGGAATAAAATTACTAGGAGAAACAATTGTTGCTTTATAATCCAGTGTCTCTACAGCATTGTCAAGTAGTTGTATTACAAGTCTGAATTGGTCACATCTCTAATTGATAAAGTGAATAACATGAAAACATATAATAAGTCTAAAAAAGATATACAATGGCAATCGCAATTACGCCTCTGTAAATTTGCATATAAATAAGTGATTTATGTTAAACTTGACGGCAGCCCACGAATTAATTTTAACGTACTTTTATTTCCGAGACTATCATCTTTTCACTAAACTTTAATTTGAGAAAGTTGACTTTATCTGAATTTTATATGAAACTGTAAGAATTTATGTTGAAAAAAAATTTTCATATTTATCATTTCAGTATAATGGCTTATTGTTTAATTAATTGAAATCCTGTTTTAGCTACGATTTTTTTACGTTTCAGCTTTTTTCTCTTCAGGATAAGTAAATTATTAACATTCAAGATAATCCTTGTGGCCATTTCAAGATTATTTAACGATCAAATATTTTTCTTGTATATTAATTCATTTCTGATTTCAATACTTTTATATATCACTTTTTTCATCAAGTTTTTTCTCAATCGGAATTTCGCTCCATTTTTATTAATTCTGGTGTTTTTACATCGGCGATGTTTGGTGGAAGAGGGAAGGATTTTAATATACTTATATATGAATATTCTTTATAGAAGTCTATTTAAATCCGCAAACAGGTTTATCAAAATTTAAAAACGTTTATGCAATTTGAAGAACACCGTATATTAAATTTAACATGCGTTTATGTAAAAAACTTTCAACACAAATTCGTTAAAATGAGTACAAAAATTTCTAACAGTGTAAAACATAATTAATTTTATGAACTCATTTTTTTGTGTGTCTACACAAGATTTGTTTAGATCCTACTAGTAATGGGTTCTCTCAACTAGGGCAGTTGGGTGGATATCACTTGTATGAAAGATAATACGATACTAAGTTAATGCAGGAGACTCTGTGCGAATATGAAGGTATGGCTTTGACAGTTTCAACCAAGGGGAAAATAATAAAAATGCGATACATAACGGGCCAATGAATCCTGAATCGCTTTGGCCAAAGTCAATACGACGGCAAGGAAGATCGGGTCCGAATACAAATTGAATTATATTGCGCATTTGCATAATTTGTGGGAGAAAATCGGTCACCCGGCAACGTCGTCGCATAAATTTAATACGAAAGTTATTGGATGAACGGGAATAAATATTCTGGATATGTCACGTTCGGTTCGATATTGAAAATTCTAGTTTTGTGAAAAGAATCACCTTTCCACATTTTTTAAGTCAAGCTCTTTTCATGCGGTAAAAATGCTACTGGAATTATAGTTTATCGCGGGAAAATTCTGATTCAATTTTATTTCACGTTGTGTTGTGAATGACTGTTCTCAAATTTGAAGTTGTAGCCTTTTGAACATATTTTTTTTGTAAGAAAGATATCTTTTGCGTCCTTTAAATGACTCATTTTACAACGCAAACTCTGCCAATTTTAGTGATGGTAAGATGCTTTCGATTCAAAACTGCATACCTATACTCTAATACAATTTCCAATTTTCAGATTTCCGAATTTTTTCACATCGAAAGTAACATTCCCCGAATTTCGTTACTGTGTAATAATGCGTCTTTGGCGATGTTGATTTTAATAATTGATAATTCATGTAAATTATGAATTGAGGTTATTTCATAGGAAGATATTTTTATGAGTTTTCTTCACAATCGTAAGAAAAATTCGGAACTACTTTCATCGACATGGACGTTATTTCCAGAAAATTGTATATTTGATGTTTTCACTCATAGCTTCTTGTGAATAAACCGCCAGCATGTTTTTATGTATTCACGTGTCCTGGGCTTGTCATTTTCTTTATATCATACGGATCATTGAAACGCGAGCGTGGCAGAAATTCGATAAGGTTTGATTATCGAGACGGAAAACGGCATGATGCGAGGAAATACAGAGTTTACAAAGAGGGTAAAACATGAGGCACGCGTGTTTTTTGCCAACCTTCCCTTTTCATCTATGATCCCAACTGAAATAAATCGCTCGTCAAATCTTCCTTGGCTCTTTTGCACTGTGCCAAAAATTTCATCGACTACACAGAATGATGCCTGAGCAAAATTTTCCGGAAGTAAATATTCTGAGGCTTGGAATTTAGACAATATTAGTTTAATTATGACTTTTACGTTTATTATGTTCTGTTACAGCATGATTTGTTCCTCGTCGAATCTGCAATCACGAGTAACAAATACAGTAATAGTTGTGACAGCTTAATAAGTTTCCTAGGTTAACAGGAATTACGTAAAATATTATTGATCTATAATTACTTGAAATTTACGTTGATATAAAATTTCTCGTAATTTATAGTAATATCGAAAAAATTATGAACATTCGTATCGTAATGACACTAATTCCAGAAATTTACACAGCGATGAATTGGAATAATTCATATCCATTAGAATGCAAGAAGATCTCACAAAACTTCACGAATACTGATAAATGTTTTTTGTTGACTTATGTTGACAATAAAATATTATAATCTCATGAAAGAAGTGATACCTTTTAGAAAGCAAAAGACTGAGCATTGCGGGTCAATTTCTTGGATTTTATGATTCTAAAATGAATATTCATTGATCAGTATCGAAAACAATATACCATATGTATTTATATGTTTATACGTCTGACATTTGAACTGACTTCTCCTTTCATAAAAATTTGGTAGCAAATTTTCTGTTTTTTCTATATGGAAAATTACCTGCAATCTGCTCGTCGAAAGCAATGAAAAACCATAAAAGAAAAATTCGCTTTAATTGAACGAAACACAAAACTCGTAATTGTCCTGAGCGCAATTTCGGGCGGGATGAATTATTCGTGCTGCGAACGAATGATTCGAATTTCGCGTCGTCGATTTTAATTCGTCGCGCGGCCCGGAATCGAAACGTGTCACGGTGGAAAAATTTATTTGGCAGCCGAGGCGGGCCTAGCTTTTTCCCCAATATTAAAGCTCGTGCAGCTATTTCAAGGGTGCTCTCGTTTTGTGTGCTTTCAGGCACCGCGCGCTGCAGGAGCGACGACGACGATCACGAATTGGACGGGGAAATGGAGCCGCTCGACCGGGGGCCACACTTCGACATGTCAGCGTCACACAACGTGACCGCCTTGGTCGGAAAAACTGCCATTTTGAATTGCCGTGTTCGCAATCTGGGAGATCGCACGGTAATTTCAAAGTATATATGTGGTTTTATTATTTAAAAGGAAATTTGCAATTATTTTGTCTGGTTTTATCGAAATTATACAACTGACATGGCCGAGAATAACATGGCTGAAAATCGATGTTCAATCATCGTAATGACAATTGACAATTCATTTCATGAATATCAATAAATAATAATAATATTTATTCTTGAAAATCATTTCATCTTCGTTCAAGCAATTTCCCAAAAAAAATCCAGATATTCTGTCAAAAAAAACCGCAGACAGCTGAAACGTTGAAATTGCAAGTAATTTAATGGCAGAGCACTTAACGGTCTTAAGCTCATATGAAAGTTTTGTAAGATTTTTTAACACTAATTTTAAAGATATGACTGATCATGAGATTATATGGGAATAAAACTCATTTTAACACAGCGATTAACATCAAAAGAGTCATTATGTCAAATAAATGCAAAGCACATTTTGAATAAAAAAAGTTTTCATTCGCGATAGCATAAAAAATTGTTGAAAATTCTTTCATCTCAATTTGTATTCCATCTTCTTTTCTTCGTATTACTCTTTTGCTATAACGTTTTTTTTTTTTTAATTTTTAGTCGAAAATTTATTCGATTACTGGGAGCAAGGGGAAGAATAACGAATTTGAAAGGTTGCAATTTGAGCTTCCGGTCCCTTAATGAAGCTCTCCTCAGGAATAACATTATTAATCAGGAACTCCATGACGAGTCAAAAAGCGAAAAAAGAAACAATTACATATTTTTATTACGTTTACAGTAACAAAAACTATGCTATCAAAATCATTCAATTAATGATTTCATAACTAACAAATTTAATATGTTGACTTTTTTCTCTTTATATTATTAAATATTGTGAAGGAGTGTCTTTTTTTCAAATAAGTTATATTTTCTAATACTGTCACATTAAATCAACCTGACTAATAGACTCGGGTAATTAAAATAAAAATATGAGTTTCTAGTATTACATATAACTTACACATAGATATGTTATGATATTTCATCAATTTATAGTTTGAGCAATGAATTCAAAAACAAGTTATTTCTTGTCTATTCTCAGTTTTATTAGTCGTTTTGACCAAAAATTTCAAAAACTGGTATTTATGTTATTTTCTTTTTCAGAAGAATAATTTATTCCCATATAAAACTGTAGTCTCTCTGAATCGAATAATTGAGCCGTACAGAGTGGTTTTTTTATGTGAAAAACATTCCCGTTTTTTTCAATAACGTTTGTCTCCAAACATATACTTTTGCTTGGCATACATACCTGAAATCAAAATCCCTACAAGAAAATCTCTCAACTAAATTTTCTTGATCCATTTGATTCAATCTATTTTTTCGTTTTTAAGTAATTTTTTTTCACTTTATTCTTGATTTATGATATATACTATATGATATGTATGATACACTGATAGCAAAAGCGAGCTAACGACAATGTATTTTAAATAGGCGTTAGTTTGCTTTTGCTATCAGCGTAAAGGTAGGTTCATTTGCGGGGTATGTTCTACGAGGGAATCAGTAATTACTATACAAGTGCATTTTCAAAATATGGTAAAATTAGGTATCGTTTTATTCTTCTTCAATTCTCATATTCCTTGTTCTTAATAGAGCCGAAATCCATTAATTTTCTTATAATATTCACATTTTTTGTCTTAATCAATTTCATTATATATTGATTTTCAACAACAACCCTTGTAATAATTGTTGAATAATATATATTTATAATTATAATAAAACGTTGAAATTGTCCTTCAGATGATTTGAAAACTTCATCGACTAGAGTACAAAATTGCTTTTTTTCTGATAGAATTGATTTCTCGAGTGAAAATTTCAACATGTATTTTTATTTCATTATCTCTAAATAGAAATTTCAGTAAATACTACAAATAGTAGCTCCAAAATTGATAGGCAGAGCTCTGAATTTTATTTTTCATACACACCCACACAACAGTTATCTTTCTGGAGAATGATTATGTAATAAGGCATGATTCAGGGAAGTTGAATTGTTCCCTAGGGCGTGATTCTATAAGTGAAAAATGTGGTTCTTCAGAAGTTTTTACTCTCTTTTCGCCGCAATGCACGCAGTTTCATTCTGCACTGCACCGCCTTTGGCAGTCGATCATGCGGCAGTGAAAATAGTCAATAAAGCGTCAGGCAAGTTGTCGGCTCAGCGATGTGAAGGTGCTGTAAAAAAAATACAGCCGCGGCTTTTTCTGATCACCTCAGTCAATTTATCATGATTAATTCTTTCCTTCGTGGCAACGTTTTGCTAAGAGTAAAAAAATTAGCTGTCAGTGACTGTGAATATTGAACTTGCTAAGAATGGTAACAGAATCTGATTTTCTTCTGAAATTGTAAACGAGGTATTTCTTCCTTCTGATGTTTTCATCAGAAAAAAAAACCTTGAAATTGGAAATCGATGTTACGATAAAAAAAGAATAATGGTTTTCAATGTAATCGTTGAGATAAAGTTGAGACTTTTCAAAAGCAGGCAGGGAAATTTTTTTTTTTTTTTTCTAACAGTTGATAAATCTCCAAAATCAGCTCAAAATGTGCGTTTTAAATTATTTTTGCTTCAATCACACTATACGTACAAATTGTCATATACACATACATCGAAAGTTTTGAGATTTTTTTGAAATAGTAGAGAAAATGACTAAATTTATGTCCATTAAGCTAGCGCAACTAAAGTAACACACGCAACTAAAAGAAGTGTACTGAATTAGTACTAACTTAGTGCTAATTAGGTCCCCAGAAAAAAATGTATAGCTAAATTTTTTTATAAGTAATGAGTGTGTGTGCTAGCATAATGGTTAATCTGGCACACTTTATTGCAATCACTTTTTTCTTACCTTACCACCTTCAAATAATTTAATGATAACTATACACGCAGGAAAAAAATTTATTGCCACATTTTTTTACCAGATATGAGTGAGTGTGCTAGCTTAATGATGAAGTTAGGGGTCGTCCATATATGACGTCACGCAATTTTTGGTTATTTTTTACCCCCCCCCCCTCCCCCTTCGTCACGCATTTCCTCATAAGATGGTTAGTCACACTCAGGCTGACCCCCCTCCCCCCAAGAGCGTGATGTCATATATGGATGACCCCATCGCACACGCCAACTCGAAAACACATATGGTATGACTTTTTGCTTAAGAATAGAGTAGTGCTTATCTATTACAACACAAAAACATATGTCACATCAAATTTTGCTAGAAGTATTGTTACCCACTCTACATGTGCTAAGTTAATGATCAAGCCAGCACACCCTGTGGGATTTTAAAAATCAAAGTAGTGTACTGAATTATTACTAAAATGCTAATTTAGTACATAGAAAAAAATATATTGCTGACTTTTATTAGAAGCAATGAGTATTTGTGCTAGTTTAACAGTCAAGTTAGCACACGTCTACTCGAAAACACGAAAGCTACGACTTTTTGTTTACGAAAAATTGAGTGCAAAATAATTACGCAAAAAAAGAATTTAATGCAACATATTTTAGTCAGATATGAGTGAGCCTGCTACCTTAATGGTTAAGTTAGCACACGCCAACTCGAAAACATGTAGAATGACTTTTTGCTTAGTAATAGTTTAGTGCAAATTAATCTCACCAAAAAAATATACGGCACATCAAATTTTGCCGAAAGTATCGTTAACCACTTTACTTTTAAATTTAAAAATTTATTTCCAAATTTTTTCAGAAGCAAAGAGTGTTGGTGCTAGTTTAATAGTCAAGTTAGCACACGTGAACTCGAAAACACAAAAGCTATGACTTTTGACTAACTTGACAGTTAGACTAGCACACTAGTACACACACTCGTTGTTCTCAAGCTAAATTTGGCAATAAATTTTTTTTTTGTGAACTAAATCAGCATTGAATTAGTACTCATTTAGTACACTAATTTGTTTTTGGAAATCGCATAGACTGTGCTGGGTTGATCATTAACTTAGCACACGCAGAGTGGATAACGATACTTTCGGGAAAATTTGATATGACATATGACGTATGTTTTTTTGGTGTGATTAATTTGCACTCAACTACTACTAAGCAAAAAGTCATTTTATATGTTTTCGAGATGGCGTGTGCTAACCTTAACCATCAAGCTAGCACACACACTGATTACGTATAAAAAAATTTAGCTATAAATATTTTTGCGGGCCCTATTAGCACTAAATTAGTACTTATTTAGTACACTTCTTTTAGTTTCATGTGCTACTTTTGTTGTGCTAGCTTAATAGACATATAAAATTTATTGGAAAAAATGAAAAATTTCCAGATTTTATCAGACGTCGTTTTAGGTTTTAGTAATCAGAAATCAAGCAAGCGTTGTAGATATTTAAATTACGTATCGAAATTCACTCGTGATGTTTGACCGTTGTGTTCATAGTTTTATGATTTTCATCTAAATGCATGAAGTCTGTAATTACTATGTTCTGTAACCACGTATTATGTTTACAAGAGAATTATAAAAAAGTGCGATGCAATGTCAGAAGTTTAATAAAGGTGGTTGCGATTAATCACGAAGTAGAATGTAAAATGGCGATAAAATGCATATTAGACGCAAGAGCTAACGAATGAAAATTTTAAATTTCCCCTTATCATTTTTCATTGTATACTGGTGTATTTCAGAATAATTTCACAGCTATAACCGTACATTTCCAGATCGAGAATGGAACGCTCGGTTTTTTTACTACGTATTTTAGATTGAACCGCGATGCTTCAATCGTATTGATTTTAAGTTCTGCAGTGATTGCTAAACTGTTTCCTCTTCAATTTCGACGAACGCTCTCCTCGTAATTCCGTGGTCACCATGTGTTATCGTTATTTCCCGAGGAAAATCAAGGTTCGGTGGTCACTGTGAATTTCAGAAAACATCTCTGTTGATGAAAA
The DNA here is from genome assembly GCA_028476575.1 of Platygaster robiniae. Lineage (NCBI taxonomy): Eukaryota > Metazoa > Arthropoda > Insecta > Hymenoptera > Platygastridae > Platygaster > Platygaster robiniae. The sequence continues at coordinate 10,773,113 of CM052023.1, read as the reverse complement.
AAGTACATATACGAGTATTTCAAACATGAAGCGTTTTAATGCTTCGGAGGCGGAATACGAGATTCGTATTTATGTATTGATTTTATGTTATTTCTTCAGTAAGCACAAATACAGTGATATGAATGAAACATTGAGATATTGGATATTAAAGAGAACTCTTTTTCACGACGTAAAAAAAGTTAGTTTTTTGATTCTTTTAATTTCTCGAATCAGCGTTTCTCAAGTTGCGAAGAAAAATAATATTGTTGAAACACATTTTTGTTTTGTTCATTGGGCATCAATATAAAAATGAGATTATACGATATATTGTTTCAAGTTTTAAAAGGAACCGATTTTCAATATTTGAACGCAAAAGCAACGAGTATCCGTAAGGGAAATTTTGTAGCAAATCCAAAACTGTATTGATTGTCTTAAAAAAAGGCTTTATATTGTAGTTATGAATATAAAAAAATGAATTGTGCAGACAATAAAACTGTGCATTAATCCGAAAAACTACAGCAGGTGATTTTATTAGATTTCAGTATATGAGAGAAATTTCTTTTTAGGTGTAATTTGAATTAAAGAAGAAATTTTTCGTAATTTTTTAGAAATCAATAACAACTTGCAATAAAAACTTTTTTTTAATATACATTTTTAGATGCAAAAAGGTATTTTTAATCTTTCGAAGGTTAAGAATTTTGTTCTTTTATGCAATGTTAATAAATTTTGCCATGTTCATTTCAGAGTTAGAGAGTTAGTTAAATTTTAATGTTCTATTAGTTGAGAAAACAATCTACACGAAATCACGGTTTAGAAAAGATCATCTTCTGTATTTGAATTTTAAACACTCCTCACTGAAGCTGGTGATAAGAAATTCTTTTATTATGTAATGTGATATTCTAGAAATTTTTTACAAACATGTTCAAAGTATCAGCTTCTGATTCACACTGAGTATTTTAAATGCGGAAAATTTTGAGTTACAACAAAAATTACAATAGATGATAAAATCACAAATTTGGAATCTTTTGAACATTTTTTATTTTTAAAATATTTACCTATAATTTTCAAATCATCTATATGTGAATCAGAATTTTTTTACGCTTTGACTAATGATTTCTGCACATTTTAGAAATTCAAATTAATAACAATAATTGTAAAGAGAACTTACTTATTTCTTATAAAAATCTAAAAAAAGAATTCTCCCAAATTTACATTGACGAAAAAAATCATGTTATACATCCTGAATACTTGTTAAACCTGATTAAAGTGCATCTAATTAATTCTCTGAATACAAATTAATTCTAGCAATTTTTCGCGAACGTCTTCAAGTCACTTATATTATAAGTGTCATTTAAGTTGTAAGTTCTTATCGACTAAAAAAACTGACATTAGTAACAAAAGCATATTCCTTAACTAGGTGAAAATCTGATGCAATATGATATTACTACAAGCTGGAAAACCTTTAGAAGTACATATCATAACTATCATGAAGATGTTAATTTCCTGAATTTTAGTACTGCTCATAAGTTTTTTTCCACTATCAACTTTTCGATGTGCAAGACATTTGGAATTCATTGTTGATACATTTCTCGTATATGAATACTCATATTGAAAATTTCAACAAATAATTCAAATAATCAAACGAATAAAAAATTTCCTTCAATATTTCGTGAGGACCGTAAATTACAAAAATTTAATTTCATCGCTATTCCGAGGAAACGTTCATTTACTAAATATCACGACACAACTATTCTTGCCTACCATGAACTCAAATATATTTCTCTTTCTAACTTTGGAATTAATGGAAAAAAATTCTGATAGTTATCATAATAATTATAATAGTTAAAAAAAAAAAAAAACGAAGAAAATCCTGTAAAAATTGTAGGCAATCTCTTATGACAAATTTAAAAAAAATACTGAATTTTAAATTCACCTTGTAGCCTCATAAAGAACCCGGAAAAAAGCTGTATATAACCTAGGATTCCCGTTGAAATTTCTGTACGACGCGTGTTACATTCAAAATATGTGACATTCATGGCTGTTCGAGCCAAACTTTCTTTCTTCGCAGCGCGCTTCGTTTATTTATCAGCAAAATTTTTCGCACCACCGTAATTTTCATCGACTTTGTTGGACCACTATAAATAAATTTTCGTTACAAACGAATTCACGATTCACCATTCCAAAAGAAACGGGAGCCATTTTTTCCCGTCGTTTATTAAGGCAGTGCCAGCGAGACAGTCGCATACTCTAATTTTTTTCCCTTTTCCCGGGAAAAACCATTACGCTCTAGTTGAGCTTAAGCCACAAGATTTCGCTGATACCGTACCCAGTACAATGGTTTACTCGGAGATAAGGTTTTTGCCGACTCTCAAGCTGTATCGCACGAAAACTAAAAAAAGTATATTAAGTTCCCGTGTTGACAAATAAACCTTTCGTTTTCAGAGCTTGGAATTCTCGGGAATATCGGGATTTCACCGAAAAAAAGGGATTTTTCAGTAAGGGAATTGTTTTCATTCGGCATTTAAATCGGGAATATTGTTAAAAGAAAGAAAGAATTTCTCATAATTTACAATTATAGTATACTATTAATAATTTATATAACACACTATAAATAATTCATGAATAATTTAAAATAATGGTATAGTATATTTCAATGACTGTCGAATCTCTTTGTTAACCCCAAACTTGTAAACGATTGGGAAACTGTGTTGTACACAAAAACTGTAGTATATATTAAAATTTCGAGTAAGTAACTGTGTCATTTTTTTAACAGTCGGAACTATTAAAAAGCTGCCAACTGTTAAAAAACATTATTTTGATTGAATTACTGTTCCAGCTCTCAAAAATTTTGGACCTCGTCAAAACTTTAACGGCTGTAAAAACCACGTCAACCTTCGAATTTGCTAGAGAAACTTTTAAAAATCGAAGAATGTCAAATGCGTTTATTGTTCGTGATTTTCAATTACCATATAGGTTACCATGAAAAATATTGAATTATCACAATAGTCACGGACATTTTTAATAGAGTACTTGTTGGCTAGTTGTATTCGTGCGTTTACAAAATAACTTTTCGATTTTAATTTGAAAAAGAAGTAACTGATTTTATAAACAGTTACAGTAACTTCTTACTATTTTTTTTGGAACAACAGTTACGAAACCCTTGGAAAAATTGTATGTCTCAAGCCAATAAATATGAAAAAAAAAAAAACAATAAAAACAATTTTGAATGTAATTGCTTCTTCATTCGAACCTCTGAAGAGGTGTTATGTTTTTTTCGAAAGTGCGAGGCACATTTATGCTTTCAGAGCATGTTATTCTCAATTAGTATAGTGAAAAGTTCTCTTCGTTACATTCACTTGAAACTCGAAAAGCTACATCATAGTAATGAAGGCGTTTATATTAATAGGGAATTTTCGCAAAATATGAAGATTGACAGTTAAATTAAAAGTTGTAGTCAGTTCGCTACTTCCCATCGAACCTTTTCTCGTGCGGCCAATTTTCTCGACCGTTTCTGACTTTGTAAATGAACAATGTAGAGAACTTAAAGCGATCAATGGTGTACGTGGCAGGAAAATTATAAGGATTATGATAACTTGTCAGTACGCCGTGCTTTCACAAGCTTTTCAACGTTTTTGAACAAGTTGAAATATTTTTCACCATATCCATTTTTTTACTCATCACTTAAGAATTTACATTTTTCAAAATAGTTTTTATTTTTAATAGTAATACGGGAGAGTAGGGTAAAACGGAGTACTTTTATTTATTGTATTGTAAATCATCGTAAACGTAATGAAAACATTCGACGGTTGGTTTTTCATGGACAATTATGAGTCTAGAAAGGAAGTACGAACAATTAGAAAGATTGAAAAACTTTATGACTTTGAACAATGAACTTGAAATAAGTTGCAATTTTGGTCTATCAAAAATTGGTCGGGTAAAACGAGGTAACGTTACGATTTTAGCAACAATTTATTTTATCTGTGTATTCTGCATCGATGAACTCAATATTGATTACTTTTTATTCTTTGTAACTGGCTTAGTTACTTTTTTCGTCTTTTATTTGCTGTTTTTCTACTTTTTTTCTTATTCCAGCTTTTTTCTTTCTTGATGTCGAATTTCCTGGACATAAGTCAGTGATGTAGGTGGTAATACAGCTCTCAAACTTGAAACGCCGCTGGCAGGGAACCGTCCCCACCAGTCCCTACTTTTCGCTACCCCTACACTCTCTCCACTCTTCACTGCTCTCCGCACAAGCTCGGGTAACCCGTCTTACCTTGATAAATTCCTCATTCTCTATTTTATTATTCGGTTTTACGTTATTTTAAATAATCCCTGATGGGTTTAAAGCGGGTCAAGAATTTATAAGGTATTTTTCGGGTCCATTATTTTAGCTGTGCGATGGAAAATAAAAAGGTTTTTTTTCTACCGGACAAGTGGAGAAGTTTGATATGAAATAAGAATCGTTTTATGTTTCAAGTGCGTTTTGACAAGCACATAACATGTTTTTGGCCATGCAGTGTTTCGAACAATACGTTTTTTAATTTTTGCAGCACCAGAATTCGTTTAGATTGCATAAGAAATATTTCAATTTTGAAAAATTTCAAAATCACCTATTGAGATTGCAAAGTTGCAATCTCAATAGGTGCCACTGATAGTAGTTTTTTCGAAGTCGAAAAATCGATAACGTTATTCTAGGCCTAGGAAGGTGGTACAAGGATGATCCGAGAAGCGGCGAGATGCGGAGAAGGGCCTTGTCAATGCTGGTCGGAGGCCGGCTTTGACAAAGCCCTTCTTCGCACCTCGACGCTAATCGTATTATCCCTTGTGCCTCCTTCCTAAGCCTTGAATGACTTTATCGATTGTTCAAATTTGAAAACAGTATTTTTTTCCTTTTTTCGACGAGAAATGTCCGTGACTTGAGCTTTTTCGTGAAGATATGACGCTCTTTATTTAGATACAGTCGTTTTTATCGTCAAATAAAGAACGTCATTTCTTCAAGAAAAAGTTCAAGTTACGGACGTTTTTTGTCAAAAATGGGAAAAATAGTATATTTTGTATCGAGGACCTGAAGCGTGGCTTTTAAGACTAGGACCAATTTATCTGCCGAGGTGCAGCCGAGGCTGATATTTGATCCGAGAACAAAGCCACGTCTCACAGTCCGAGGTGCAAACGATACTTTTTACAAAACACTCAAGAAAAATGTACTCGGAGGACTTGTATGGTCGCATTGAATACGCCCATTTACGACAGGCAAACGCTTCAGTCTCTGGAGATACGTACTCGAGCAATGCTTTAGTGCGTAGTTTTTTGCTTCAGTGCGTGTTTTCAGGGACTGAAGCATTTGCCGGTCGTAAATGGTTGTATTCGATGTGGCCATATAGGTCCTCGAAGTACATTTTTCCTTTTTTTTCAAAAAAATGCTTTTATCTTAACAGCCGAACTTTAGTGTGAATTTGCTGCAAATGCGTTGGAATCGAAATTTTTATGATCAATTTTACAATAGTTATAGCCGAAAATCAGCATGGAGTCACCGATTTTGGCAATTTATTTTACCATTATTTTCGATTTCAGCTTGATTGAAGAGATAATACTCATTATTTTTCAAAATAATTAACAGCCATGAAAAAAATGCGAATTTAAAAACTTTTAGTGCAAAAATATGTCTTCCCAATAAACAGGCATTAATTGCTCAAGTGCCTTTTTCTCTCAGTGCCAGAATAATAATCTTTTTTTTACATTTTTCTGGATTTTCATTATTCATGTGATTTTTTGTAAACTTTGAACATTTATAGCTTTCAAAAAAATAAAACATTCCTGATCATTACTCAGATATATCATTCAATTTTTTCGCAATCCAGAAATGCAAATAATTTTTTAGGCTTTCCGTGCATCTTAAAAAATTTCACACTGGAATCTCCTGTCGCCTTTTTTGATTTTTTTTCTATACATTCAAGTTTTCGATACGATTAATGAATTATAAGTAAAATAGCGTAAAAGCAGGTTTCGAACGTCATTACTGCAGCTTATGTTGTTTGCAAATTTTTACTTCCTAATTGAACAATTTTTTTGTCATAACTACGCAAATTAATGAGAGATGTTAATTACAAGAGATGTTAATTACATTTGAATATATTTAGTAAATAACTCATTTATATTTCCTTGGATACATTTATAAATTTACCAAATTGGTACAAATATGATAAAGAATGTTATTTCATAAAACAATGTTCACTGTAATAGCTTTTGAGTTCGATTTTACTAGACGTATTTTATGCTGTATAGCAGAGAGATAAGAAAGTCTCAAATGCAACGTGAGCGTCCTTTTTTTTCTAAATGACTGTCTGAATAGTGTAAGTATTTAAAATTGGCTCAATAATAGTATCAACATGATTCTAAAGACGTACTAGGTAGATTTTCACGTCACAAAAATATTGCATAAAATAGAGTAATAAATATAAGTGGACTAGGCCGGTGAACTAAGACATTTTTGGTGCACTTTTTTGCACAAAAATATCTTTTTCTCTGGGAAACCACCGCAAAAACGCACTTATCTTCCTACCTCTTGGGTGGTGTGGAAAAGGCCGAAAAAAAACGGTAGTTCCTTTCGCACTTTTTTCCCAAGCCAATTTATTATTTTCCATATATTCGCTCATGGTTAATTACATGAATAATGAAAATCCAGAAAAATGCAAAGAAAAAAAGATTATTATTCTGTCATTGAGAGAGAAAGGCACTTAAGCAACAGATGTCTGTTTATTGAGGAGACATATTTTTGGACTGAAAGTTTTTAAAGTCGCATTTTTTTCATAGCTGGTAATTATTTTAGAAAAAAACGGAAATTATTTCTTTAATGAAGCTATAATCGATAACAATGGTAAAATAAATTGCCAAAATCGGTTACTCTATGCTGATTATCGGCTATAACTATTGTAAAATTGATCATGAAAATTTCGATGCCAACGCGCTTACACCAAATTCACACGTAAATTCAGCTGTTAAGATAACAATATTTTAATAGCACCTATTGAGATTTCAACTTTGCAAACCTTACAAACTAGCCAAGAATTTTGATGAAAATCGTATTTTTAATATTTTAAATTGTGAAAATTAGCTTTCTATTTTGTTAACGTCAGAAGAGAAACATTCTATTATCAATTTTTATTTCCTTACTCATTAGCGACAAATTTTTTTTAGACCGCTACGATAAAAAAAATCGTTCGCACCACGGAAAAAAATTAATTTCTCCCTCGGCTCGGGATATAACTTACACCCTCGTGAGAAATTTATTTTTTCCCTAGATGCGAAATGTACTATTTTATCAAAAAAAGTTACTAATAAAATCGAAAAATTTCTTATGCAATCTAAACGAATTCTGGTGCTGCAAAAAATTAAAAAACGTACTGTTCGAAACACTTGCTTGCCAAAAACATGTTCTGTGCTTGTCGAAATGCACTTGAAACATAAAACGATTCTTATTTCATATCGAATTTCTTTACTCGTCCGGTGGAAAAAAATCCTTTTTATTTTCCATCGCACAGCTGAAATAATGAACCCAAACAATACATTATGAAATTCTTGACTCGCTTTATACCCATGAGGGATTATTTGAAATAACGTAAAACCGAATAATAGAATATAGCTTGGTAGGCTACCATGGAGTATAGAATGAGGAATTTATCAATGTAAGACGGGGTGTAAAGAGCAGTGGAGAGTGGAGAGAGTGGAGGGGCAGCGAAAATTAGGGACTGGTGGGGATGGTTCCTCGCCAGCGGCTTGCCAGCAGCGTTTTCAAGTTTGAAAGCTCTTATAACACAATCCGACAAAAAAGTGACCGGTTCTTTGCAGCAGGAACCTTCAGTTTTACATGCCCTGAAAACAGTTCCGGAAAACATTTTGCATGTACACGTTCAGTTTTCGAGCAAGAAATTATTTCAGTTTCAATAAAACCACAAGCCTAAAATCTACAATTATTTGACCGACTTCGGTGAAATGAAATTCAACATAGGATTTTTCGACTGCAACAAATCCATTATTGGAATAAGTTTCGAAAGAAAAAATCATTTTTTCATAATTTAAAATAATCTCTGAAAAAAGTGAGATCGTTCATTTAAATGTATTTACATTTCCCGGAAAGCCGGAAAGCCGGTCCCTAGCGGGACCATTTAAATCGTCTCCTCCGGTCCCACAATAGATTTCTAAAAGGAGGACTTCGGTTCCGGTTTGACTATCTGCCGAGAAATGTCAATACCTCAAAATTAAAGGTCTCAGATTTTTCATAGCTTCTTCAGATTATTGTAATATGACTTTTTTTGCTAAAGTTATTTCAAAAATGAATTCCTAGCATTCGAAAACCCCCAAAACGAGTTTTTCCTCACTGAAATCGCACAAAAATTGTAGATTTTTTATTTATATTTAAAAAAATTTATTGCTCGAAAACAGGACGTGCATGCACAAATTCTGTTTAGAATTGTTGTCAGGTGTACTCAAGCTACATATTTTTTAACAAATCATCTCGTCATTTTACAAAAAGTTTTTTTGCCGAACTGTGTAATGAGGTGCTGCTGTTACCCGACGCGTGCTTTTAATTTTCGTCCTGTTTTTTTTTCTTTTTTTAGAACAACCTTAGTCATTTAGGGGACAATATAAAATGATTATTGCAGTTTGTCTTTATACTGAACGTAAGGAAATTCTCAGAGTATCCTCATTCTTAGTAGATGATGTTCTTAAATTGATGCTAATTCTAGAGGATTTTCTTCTAGTCGTAACTGACAGTGCAAAATTGACGTTCGTAAAAAAATATTTCCATTGAAAAGGTTAATGATTTCATCTTTGATATGCAGAGCTGCCAGATCGTAGGTTTTTTTTACCCTCACCTAGAACCCAATGGGTCGAACACACACGTTAAAGCATTCCGTACGTGAGACCGAAGACCGGCCCAACACCTCTCCCACTATTTTGGACTTTTCTCTCACCCGCTTTCCGTTTTCTCTCTCGTCCCCGGCGATAATCGCTCCTTTGGGACTTTGACGAGGATTTCTTTCGTTTTGAAAATTCAGTCAAAGAATTCTAAAAGATATTATAGAAATTGAGCCGAGGCAAAAATTTTTTAGCTCCTCACTTTTGGAAGTAATGTTTTCTGAATCAACGATCAGCGGGATTGTCAAAAATCATTACAGCCCAAACGATGAACATTTTTTGAATATTTTTTCCTAAATTTGTTGAAATTATTTTTTCCAGACTTTTTCAAAAATTTTTTTGGAAATTTTTGTTACAAATTTTTTCAATTTTAAACTGCATATATTTTACAAGTATAGTATGTTGCTTTTTGCAGAGTTTGCGGTTATGGTACACAATCTATTATATGCTTGTTATCAAACCGAGAAAAATTACAATGTAGAGTACGAGTGTTCAAAAGTAACGCGTAAAATAAATTAGTTATTAATGAACGACGAAGGCAGGACTTGAAAAATTTTTTGTACAGGGTGCGCCATTTCTTATGTCGGCATGTAAACATTGAATAACTTGAAAAAAAAACAACCGATTTCTGTAAATGAGGTATTTTTATTTAGTTTGGTCCTTTACAATTTATTTAGACTAGTTTTTGAACACAACATCAATCAAGTGGCCGCCCTTATTGTTCACAGCAAAATATGCCCTTTTTGCGGCGTTTTCCATTACCTTTTCGAGCATCTCGGGTGGTATAGCAATGATTTCGGCACGAATATTTTCCTTAAGCTCTTCAATGGTCTGCGGCTTGCTGGCGTACACTTTACTTTTCAAATAACCCCACAAAAAGAAGTCTGGAGGGGTCAAATCTGGAGATCTGGGTGGCCATTCAATGTCGCCTCTTTTTGACATCAGACGTCCAGGGAATTTTCGTTGCAGAAACTGGATTGTTTGATTCGCAGTGTGGCAGGTCGCACCATCTTGTTGAAACCAGTAATCTTCAAGACCTTTTTCACGCATTTGTGGGCAGACATAGTGAGCCAACATCCACCGATATCGGTTTCCATCGATCGTTTGGTTCTCTTTGAAAAAATAAGGACCAATGATGGTTTTGGCGCAAACGCCGGCCCAAACAGTAACTTTTTGGTCATGCAATGGCGTTTCATGGATCTCGTGTGGATTCTGCGTTCCCCAAATGCGGCAATTTTGCTTATTAACGCCTCCAGAAAGTTTGAAATGTGCCTCGTCGGTCATTAAAATTCGCTTCCAAAAATCAGGTTCAGTATCAACTATTCGAGCGATTGTTTGTCCATATTCCAAGCGACGTGGATGATCTGTAGGCAATATTCTTTGTGTTAATTGCATTTTGTACGGAAACAAATGCAAATCATCTTTCAAAATGCGCCGTAGAGTGGTTCCACTGATGCCGAGATGCTGAGCGCGGTGACGATATGAAACTTTTGGGTTTTGGGCAACGCTCTCTCTGACAGCTTCAATCAGTTCATTTGAACGTCTTGGTCGTTGATGAACGGGTTGTTCGCGATCTTTCACTGTCCCGTGGTCACAAAAATTCGACACCAAACGACGAATAGTGTTGTCAGATGGTGCCTGTTTGCCAAGATATTTTCGACGATATGCTCGTTGAGTTAACACAACTGAACGACTATTTTCAATGTACAAAGTAACTATTTCAGCGCGTTCTTTTGGTGTGAAGCGATACATGGTTGAAATTGTACTGAATTGACGTTTCCAAAACAAGTGAAGTCAAGTAAATCGGTTGTCAAATGTTTAAGTTATTCAATGTTACAATACCGACATAAGAAATGGCGCACCCTGTATATATTTTTTGGTCGATAATTTCACGTTAACGCAAAAAAAATAAAATAAAAAAATCATGAAAACTACATATCAAAAAAAATCGTTTTTATTCAATTCTCTTTTTCTTAAGACATTTTTCGACTACAGTATCAAATTGTGTTTCATTTCTTGAACGACGCGAATACATATTAGCTGCATTCATCAAATCCCAATGTTCCCGACCAATCGGCGTATTTGCAGCGGTTTCTCCTCGTGATTGAACATTGAATTTGATCATGCATTTTGCATTCAGCAACTCTTCATTTGTGTTGTTCTGATGGCTTGTTTTTGCCAACGGGAGGGTAGAAAACGCACGCTCTGCATCGGCGTTAGAATGAGGTAGAGCCCGAACTTGATTAAGAATATTACGTAATTCCTTGTAAACTACTTCACCGTCGGAGTCGACGCGTGAGCATATTTTATTCCACATATCATCGAAATTCAATGAAGCCCATGACTTTTTCACCTCCTCGTTAACTGCGTACAAATCTTGCCATTCTTTCCAGAGGACATTTTTACAGTTTTGGTCGCAATTACCGAAGGTTACATAAATATACCATATCCACGAAAAAGATTTTTGTCGGTCGGCCTCGAACAATGCAACATTGGCTGTTAATCGACTAACTGCGTACAAAAGTCGATCTTCCAGATAAAATTTCATATCTTTCTGAATTTTGGACGCAACAGTTACGTAAAATTGCAAACATTGCTTCCGAAAATTTTCAATTTCTTCACTCGAAATGCGCTTCAATTCTTTTTGTGTTTCTAAAAAATCTTCGCATTCTATTCCTAATTGAATGTCGTTACGATAGTTACTTATCAAATTCAAATCGAGAGATAGTAAATCTTCTTTAAGTACCTCAGGTTTCATGAACTTTCCCAAAAACCAACAATACAATTTCCACGATTCTGTCCTCAATTCTTGTACCAAAGTACTCCTTGCTTGAAATTTAGCGTTTACTCTATTGAACTCAAATAAGGCAAATTTCATAAAATATAAGTAAGCTTCTGTTGTTCCCTCTTGCATAATGTCAAGTTATTCTTTAGCTTTTGGGCATTCTTTATGATCCAATCGTTGTGAAAATTCTAACAAAGCCTCATACAATTTCAAAATAGCAATTATTACTTGATATCGTGTTAACCAACGAGTTGCTGCGTACTTGGGAATTTTAAGAATGCGACCCATAAACTCTTGGATGACTTCGCGATACTGTGCCGTACGTTTACAACTAACTCCCAAAAGTGCTGGAAAACCTTTTAAAAGAATGTCAATCTTTGGTGGAAGAGTTTTGCAACCAGCCGATGCAACAAGAGCTAATCTATGGCAGATGCAAGGCAACGAAATTGCATTTTTGTTTTTCTGTTTCAGTCTCGCAAAAAAAGAATTGTTTTTCCCGGTCATTAGATTTTCATTATCGCACGAAATTCCTATAATGTTAGTAATTGGAATCATAAATTTCAAAAAAGAATTCTCGAATGTGCGATAAAGATTTTCGGCATTACAAAGTAACGCTTTCATTTTTACTAATTGTAAAATTTGTACTCTTAGTGACGAATTGATAGGATCCACATAGCGTACTACTAATGATAACCACTTTTCCTGTGTTTTGTCGCTTGTCTCATCTGGTTGAACGCAAAATTTAATATTTTGCAGTTTTTCGACAAGATGGTCAGTTTCAACTTTTCACAAAACTCGCGTGATAATTGCGCTCAATTTGGTTCGACTTAATCTGACTCATTTACAAGAGCATTCAAAACGTTCATTATATGAACAGCTACAGCTGGAGGAATATTGTACAGAACAAAAATCAAAGCAATCCTGACACTAGCCAATTTCACTTTTTCAGAAAATGTAAATTCACCTGAATGAGTTGACTCGGAAAATGGGGCACGATTCTCGTCATTTTTATTTTCATCACGTGGGAAAATCGTTTCAAATGAATCAGATAAAATATTCGAAGCAGAATCGTGGAAGTTTGAGGTATTGGCTTTTGAGGACGTTACTGGGTTGGCAATTAGCGTTCTTAAAATTTCGGAAAGTTGAAGTAGACAATTGAGGGGTATTGGTCATTTTATCGAACACCATAGAATCATTTTGCAAAGCTAACATTGCTTTTAAATGCTTGAGTCTGCTCGCGTGTTTTTCGATTTCCGATTTTCCGCATACGTATGATTTTTTGCACGCTAGACAATAGTATTTTTTAGGATCGTTACGTACCGATTTGACCCACCCTTTCCATTCTGGATTATTGTCAAACCATCCGAACTGAAAATTTTTCGTTGACATTTTTTTTGCACCATGTTCCTCTACGTCGTTCTCATTCACATCATCCATCCAGTCCATAACAGAAACAGAACAAATTTGATGCTTTTAAAATACAATATTGTTTATAACCCAAGAAACAACGTCAAGGAAAGCTCTCACACACGAAAAATTTCGAAGAAAAATGAACAATTTGCTAACGCAATAATAACACTGCAAAAACCGCAAGGAAAAACTCTTTGCTTTTTACAGAAACACTATAAAATACCAAAAATTTGCTAGTGAAGACACACGGAAACACAGAAAAAACGAATTGATACAAGAAAAAAGTTGACCGAAGTTGACTGTACAAAATCGAAATTCAGACTGACTCAGAAATAAAATTTATAAACCGAATGGAAAAGTTAGAAATGAAGAAAACCCAGTGAGTCGGAAACTGCTGTTTTTCAAAGATTATTAATGATAGTTCTTTCGTGCATACTTTTCTAAAATTACGAGTTTAGGAATTTTGATCGCTTTAAAGCGTGAAATTCTCGAACGAAAAATTGTATCTCACCCATCCAGCCATGGACCGGATGGATAATGTGATTGATAACGACAAAGATAAACATGGCGCAAAAAAAAATTCAACAAAAAATGTTCATTTCGAATAGTTTTATAATAATCCAGAATAGAATGTGTAAGTCTAACCGTTACGTAACGATCCGAAAAAATACTATTGTTTAGAGTGCAAAAATTAAACGTATGCTAGAAATCGGAAATCAAAATACACGCGAACAAACCCAAGCATTTAAAAGCAAGGTGAGCTTTGCAATCATCAGATTCCATGGTATTTAATAACGGTATAAATATAAATAATATGAGTCCTGCTTGCCTTCCTCGTTCATTAATAACTACTTAATTTTACGCGTTACTTTATAACACTCGTACTGTACATTGTGATTTTCCTCGGTTACATAACAAGTATAGAAAATACATTTCCTTATCGTTTTTAATATCTTTATATAAAAACAAATTTCCGAAAACGTTCAATTTAAAAGATGTAATATATGATTTAACTAATATTCGTAATTAATCACGAACACGGTATCATTTTTCTATGTGTCGTATGTTTATCGTTTGGGCTGTAATGATTTTTGACAATCCCGCTGATCGTTGATTCAGAAAACATTACTTCCAAAAGTAAGGAGCTAAAAAATTTTTGCCTCGGCTCAATTTCTATAATATCTTTTAGAATTCTTTGACTGAATTTTCAAAACGAAAGAAATCCTCGTCAAAGTCCCAAAGGAGCGATTATCGCCGGGGACGAGAGAGAAAACGGAAAGCGGGTGAGAGAAAAATCCAAAATAGTGGGAGAGGTGTTGGGCCGGTCTTCGGTCTCATGTACGGAATGCTTTAACGTGTGTGTTCGACCCATTGGGTTCTAGGTGAGGGTAAAAAAAACCCACGATCTGGCAGCTCTGTCGATATGTGACGCGGTTTCTAGAAAGGGACCTAACGACCAAAACAGCGTTTTGAGAAAAACGGGTTTGAAGTTCCGGTCTCAAAAGCAGGTAAAAGATGCGTATTCGTCCCTTCCTTTTCTATTCTCTACTCCATTCTTGGACGAAATATGCGTGAACTAGAAGATGTCATTAGTGATTCGACACAATGAAAATACAAAGGGACCAGTCCCCCAGGGACCGTTAGGTACGGACACCTAATAGTGTAGTACCAAGTAGAGTGAGAAAGCGATGCTTTAGCCAGATTTTACTGGAAATATTATTGGAATATACATTCAGAAAAAAATTTATCCTGAGCTCAATTTTCATCGTAGAAAAGTGAGACTGACTGCAAATGAAAGAGAATTATTTACTCCATTGACCTATGTAAAAATCTCAAAATCGAGGTTTTGGTCGTTAGGTCCCTTTCTAGAAACCGTGTCACATATGCAAATGAACATGTACCTCAAATTTACATGGACATTATCAATACGAATAAATGAAATGAATAACACGTTAGATAAAAACCTTGCCTAACTCTCCTTTTCAACTTACGTTAGAGTACCTCGTTTAAACCGACTAGTGCATGTTTTATTCAATGTAAAAAAATTTAGGTAAATCCATCAACGAATTGACCCAACCGAGTTTTTTATTTTTATATTTACTCGTAACTTAATGCAGATGAATATTTTATACTCACTTTTTTTTCAACCGCGACAGTAAGCTAGTCCCAAGAAAAAGTTCATGTTGGAAATATAAATCTTGAGAGGGCTAAAAACTGTCAAGTGCTTTAAAAAGAATTAACAAATTATTTGCATATGACATTACTTGAAATTTTGACCTACCGAAACGAAAAACAAGTTTGCAAAGTGTACAGTAGATAACAGCTGGTTGTATCACAAAAACATGAAGTACCCCGTTTTCCCCTACTCTCCCCTATGAGTTTTGCATTGTGGATTATCATTTTAACCAATTATTGAAAAATCTATTTTTTTATTCAAGTGCTGTAGAAGATCAGGCCACAAAACAAACCAATATATGTTAAGAACTTATTTTGTGAGGCTTCGTGATCTTTGTTGAGGTTAACAAATTACTCCGATGAGAAACTAAAATAGCTTTTTCTGTGAAATGAGATTTCCTTTGAAGCGGAAAATCGTTTGAACGAGCCGTGTAACCAGCAATTGTTTACTACAGTTTGGTGGAGGAAGGTTCCATGTTTTCACAGGATTCAATTTGTTAGGGATTAATCGTTTTGTACGATTTATTGGCACAGCTTCGAAACAACGAAACACAACGAAACAACTTCATTGTAGAAGCATGTTTTTCAATCAAGGTGCGATTGAAATACCATCAATCAAAGAGCGTTTTCATTATTTTCAATGTACTGTTTTTACGAGTTACGTTAATCGAAATAAACATTTCTTTTTTTCTAATCACATCTTCCGATATAATTAACATTTAAAAGAGATAAGCGACAATTTCGTAGGAAGCGGATTCAGAGTTTGATCTGTTTTTTAGTCTGTTTTTTTTTGGGAAAAATTTTGAATTTGGTGACTGCACCATGTTTGTAACTCCAATTTCCTAATTTATAAATCTTACCCCTAAACGCTAACTTTAACGATTTTGTTTTCTGGAATTTGAATTTCTCGCTGAAATGGAGTGCAACTTTAGAAATTCTATGTGAAATCTTCACCTCAGCTTTACACTATTGTTCCATGTTCTTTGATAATTGAACGAAATATCGGTTTTTGTGCAGGTATCATGGGTTCGTCACCGAGACATTCACCTACTCACAGTTGGCACGGATACTTATACGTCGGATCAGAGGTTCATAACGTCGCATTCAGCGAGAACGGAGGATTGGACACTTCGCGTGAAATACTCACAGCGAAGAGATTCGGGCATATACGAATGTCAGGTACACACAAAACAATTGTCATCCCATTGTGTCGGACGGTGTTCCGTAGCATCTGACATAATTCTGCTATAGTGAAAAAATACAGTAAATTGTTACTTGTTTCAAAAAAAGGAAATTCAGTTATTCTCTCATACATATACAAACATAGCAAAATCTTAATGCCGTAGAGTCATGCTAGTAGATGTTTTTAAAATGGGTCATTTCATCTCACATCGTCCAGGTAGTTTGGGTCAAGTTTTTTTTTGCATGCATTTTTTTTTATAGTTTCTACATCGAAATCAATGAGACATATATTTTTTATTTTTGCATGATTTTGAGTTCTTTCGCCACAAAGAACTTTCGAAAATCTATCTGAAAACTCGATTTCGGTCTACTGGCGCTTGTAAATTTTTTTTGCGAATGCGATAACTTTGCGAAAAAAGCCTCTAATAGTCCGAGAATTCGTTGTTTGAAAGCTATGATTTTTTAAAGTCAGAGTGCCAAGTATTCAGTAATTTAGGCTTCATTCATAATAAATGCTATCATTTCACTCAAAGTATCTCAGTTTTTATGATCTTTTTCTGTTAACGGTTTCAGGTTTATTCTTAAAGCGAAATTTATGATGTCTGGTAAATTTTCGAGTATTTTTTCTATAATATTGTCTTTCAAATATACGAAAAATCAAATAATTTTGAACAAAAAATGTTGGAATCGCTTTAATTTTCTCGTTTTTCATTTCTGTTTTCGAATAGGTTTTATGGGTGGTCAATTTTCAGAAGCATGTTGAATAAACCTAATTACAGGTAGTTTTATGTTCTATCAAAACTTTACGTTTTCTCTTGAACAAAAAGCCATTAGAATGCATGATTGATCTAAACTTTTATAAAATTTAAATAGTTTAAAACCTATTTCGTTAATAAAAAATAGAGAAAATCAACAGTTTGAATGATTCAGGTGAAATAATTGTAATTAAAAATATATGCATTACGTACATTTGATTTAACTTTTTCAAGTTCTTTGAGTTCCGTTCTTCTAAATTTTTGAATAAAAGAATGTATCCTCTGTCATCTACTTAGCGCTACTTACATTTGGAAGAAGAAGGTGAAAATAGTGACTGTATTTTCCTTGTTCATCACATGTCAAAAAGTACGACACTATACCTACCACATTGTCGAAAAACATTTAGATTTGTATTGTGATTTGCGACTCAAATAACTTCGATTTTGGTATTGTTAGAAATTCGTTGTGCCACGAGTTTTTGGAAAGTGACACGGGGTTGCTGGAAAGTAGGACGTAGTTTAGAAAGTGGCACACGGCCATAAATTTATACAGTTAGAGATATTTTTGGGGAGGGTAATAAAACGTTAGGAATCTATAAATACGGTAGCAGGATTTGAGGGGCAGGCTTTTATCAGAGAGACGTGGGCGCGTGAAAAAGTCCAAGGCGCGTGTGCGCGATATCTTCGAAAAGTGTAGAAGTAATTTTAATTTAATAAACATAACTATTTCACCGAGAGTTCGACCATCATTGATAACCTTTTATAACAGTATTATCATTTTTTGATTTAATTTACCAGCGACTGAACAGCGATAATATGCTATACTACCTTAGCAATTCAATTTCTGTAAAGGACCGTGAAACCTCTCATTCAGTGTTTAAAAAAGAAAGTTTACAAATATAATATAAAGTGGTAGTATGAAAGCTCTTATATAGATACTTTAAAAACGTATTTCAAAAAATAAAAAAAATAAAAAATCCGTGTAAAAAATCGTGAGGATATAGTAATACATATTATGATAAAATTTATAAAACTTTCTCGGGCTTTATAGAAATCTGAGGATAATTTATTAAAAATATATTAAAAGTTTTTTTAAACTGCTCATTGGGACAAAAATTGAATGTCTCTATTGTGAAGACCAGTTTTACAAGGGGTCTGGTGATTTTAGGAATTTAAATGGAGTTTTACGATGAAAGACAATGGTTTATTGACAAATGCCACGAAAAATGTTTGACAGAAAGAATGCTCCTTTTTGGGCGGAAAAATTGAGGATGGTTTGGAGTAACTTTTAAGGTATGTAGCAATAATGCTATGTCGCAAAAGTTAAATTTTTTTCATAGTATATTGTTTACTTGAATAAACAAGTATTTGTTCGTAAAAAATATCAACGATTGGCGGAGTTAATGCCCTTTCCCTGAAACAACTTTTTTTTTAAGAGGCTTGCAATGACCACGATGCAAGTGGAACAAAAGAAGTTGAACCAGAAAATAAAAAAAATGTTATTAATCAAGGCAAATATCTAATTCTTGAACGATCGCTTTTTTATAGAAAAGTTTTTATTTTGCAGATAAAAATTTTTTAATAATACTTGCAGAGCTCAAAAAATCTAAATTTTGTGGAGAATGTTCTTGCATACAGAAAAACGTAATATTCATTTTTACAAAAGTTCAAGAACTGGATACATTTCTAGACTAATCAAATTTTTTGGATTTTCTAATTTAACTTGACCTGTTCGATTTGCATCGTGGTCACCGCAAGCCTCTTCAAAAAAAAAGTTGTTCTAGGGACAGAGCCACAACTCCGTCAAATGTTGATATTTTTTTATAAACAAATACTTGTTTTTTTCAAGTGGACAATACACTATTCAAAAACAATAACGATGGTGTCATAACATTATTGCTACATACTTTAAAAGATACTCCAAACCATCCTTGATTCGTCCGCACAAAAAGGTATAACCTCTTAACATTCACTTGTTTCAGCGTCCGATTCGGATCATCGAATATTTCAATACATATTCGAATTTTGTATCGACACAGCGCACTCTTTGTTGACAAATAATTTTTTTTGACCTACATTCTGTAGCAACATGAACGTCAAACCTGCAATCTTCCAAATTGATGGTTTGTGCAAGAAAGGGCATAAAATTAAAAAAATTTTCTCCATTATCCTTTATAACCTCGTTCGTGCGACAAATGTTTTCTTATAAAATTTCTAATGAAGCATTCTAATTTTGAATTTGCATTCTAAAGGGTGCTTTCTTGGAGCAAAAAAATCAAGTCCAGAAAAAACATATTTTTCTCGTTTTACAGGTGTCAACAACGCCTCCAATTGGTCATGCGATGCATCTATCTGTAGTTGGTGAGTATATTCATTGACTTTTTAATCACGTATTGTTTGAAAAACTAATGAATTTTAATATTCATTACCGCATGCGTTTATTAATTCTAAAATGTGTGCAAGCATTAAGGTTCTACTCGAGAATCACAATCTTATATTTGAAAAGGATATACATCAAAAATATCACTGAAAAAACAGTTAGATTCGCTCAAACAAACGTTTAGTCGATATGTAACCAACAAAATATTTGGTTAGCTCAAATAAATTTTCAGTTCGATCAACTAGGTTTTATTGGGCTTTATAATATTTTTGGTACCGACAAACACATTCTATTTAGCAGCCATTATTATGTGTTTGACTAAAATAAAATTTATTAGAATAATAAACGGTTTATCACTGGCTAGTTATGTCAAATAAATTTTCTCGATTTCCCAGTCAATAACTTAGTTATTGACTGGGTTATTGACGGGAAAATCGAAAGAATTTATCGGAAAATTCATAAGAGTTTGATCAAATTTGTTTGCCCATACCAAACATTTATTTGAGTTAACAAAATTTTTGTTTTGTCATATATCGACCAAATCTTTTGTTAAGGCAACCAAACCAGTTTTTGAGTGTAGAAATTTCTAATATTGTTGATTGTCTATAAATTAATTGAGCACCGTCTTTATTGTTCACGAGACAATTGTGCACTTCTTCATAATTTTCATTACTATGATGAGCAAAACAATTACATAATCAAAAATAGTAAAACAAAATTCTATCTATAGTGAATTCTTAGAAGTGATTCATGCAGTTCAGAATTTTTTTTAAACAAAGTGAAGGTTTTTATGAAATTCTTATGAGATACTTTTTGGTAATTTTGTTAGGATTGATCTATAGGATACTTAAGAAAGGTGTAAGATAGAACAAACAAACATTTTTTTAATAAGGTTAAAACGTGATAAAACTTTCATGTAACATCTTTGATTCCTTGAAAGTTGATATGAGACAGGGACAAGAACGAATTAAAGATATCATTTTTCGGTAATATTTTCAAGACAAACACGAATAATGCACTCTTAGTTATAAAATATACAAAGAAAGTCATGTCATGCGAGCCTGTAACAAACGTAATCGTCTTTATTTTTTGTGAAATCGCATTCTACTCTTGAAGATTTCCTATTCATGTTAAGCTGTTTTTACTATGGCCGGAAACTTTTCTCAAGGGTTATTTTTCGAACAAGTTGATTTCTGAAGGCTTGTTGAAAATAAGTATTTTATTATGTGATTCATTCTGGTAAATAATATTCTTACGTTACTCTTACCATGAAACATACTTAACTGTATCATTTTACTGTAGAAAATTGTTTTTACCGTATTCGTAAATAAATATTGTTATTACTAAGAAGTAATGGTATATTTCAATATTGTTTATTACTCAAAAGTAAAATTCTTTCCCCAACCGGGTGAATATACTCGTCGGCCTCGCCTAATACAAAAACATTCACACTCGGAAGAAATCACTCTACCGTCGTAGTAATGTACTTTACTATATTACATATCTGCCATTTCGTAATATACTTAATGTTGCAAAGCGAATTTGTAATCAAGATGAATACAAAATGACGAATAACAATCAAATGATTCTGCATTTCGTTTGTCAAACAAGTCCTATGGTTTTGAATCTCCTATGGTTTGAGTAATCGATTAAAAAGTTAGACAAAAAAAATGTTTTAGTGCTTTTTCATATTCTTCAAAGAATTTTAATAATAATGTTATAAAAATTAGTAAAAACAGGGCGCATCCAGTATCCTGTGAGAAAAAAAACATCCATGATTGCTTATCGCATTTTGGGTCAGAAAGAAAAGTCATTTATTACTTTTAAAAAACTTAAAGTTGAAAAAAATTTATGCAAGTTTGAAATGCAATCCATAAACGGCCCCTCTTGACAAGTAAAAGACACCACAGACTAAAAATTCGCGAAATTTTTTCCTGTTTTTATAATTCGATAAGTCTTTTACCACTTTCCACAAAACTCAAAGTCATATAATATGTTTCAGCCAGAAGTTTTAATTAATCAATTTTATTTTGTGTTGTGTCAAAAGTAGCAAAGAATTTTTTGACTTAAAAAAACATTAAGAAAATTTGGTTAAATTTTGGTCTTTCGCGTCTACCTCACATGTTCAGAGTCTAAATTTCAAACTGTCTAAATTTCAAACTTCAATAACTTTTTAATTTTGAGTATTATAAAAAGTAGTTAAGTACTTTTTCACTCTGAATGCAATTAATAATTATGTGTTTTTCTTTTGGAACGGGGAATCGTATACACCCTGAGTATCAAAAAGAAAATGTATTTTTAAAAAAATAAGTTTTTTTCATGTTCGATGTATACTTTTTTTTTATGCTGCCTTACGAAAGTATTTGGACACTATTTTGTGTGTTAACGTTAATTGCCTGATTTTATTGGAAACTATTCTAGACGTTTTCGAATAAATATTTTAAAATTTTATTTTTGTGGACTACATAAATATAGTTACCATCACTAGATACATACATTAAATTTAAAGTTATTATATTACAACTTTTTATTCGTCAAAAAGGATGTTTTGCCATTCACATTGCCTTTGCAATTAAGGGCACTCCTCGACCCCCTCCGACTGAACATCGCCAATGTATGATCAACAGAATTGATGATAACGGAGCAACATTGTGATTGAGAAAAATTTGATGCAACAAGTGAGATACAACAGTATTGAAATGAGAATTGAATTATTATGCAGGGAAAGTATTTAATTGTTAAGTATTCTTGGAATGGTTATAAGGACTACCTTGAATATTAATAATTTACTCACCCTGAAGAGACAAAAAAGCTAAAACTTAAAGAAATCAGTAACGTTAGCAGATACGCTGTTGAACTGAAATGATAAGCAAAAAAAAATTTTTTTTCAAACGTCATTTCTCAGTTTCTAGGCCAGGCCAAGTTTCGAGCATTGATACATTATAATTGCTTACTTATAAATAAGCAAACATTTCGAAAAAAATCTGAATTTTACGGAAGCATTGAAGTATTACGAGCATTTCGATGTAAATATTTATAGTAAATCGGATGATAATAAGCAGAGAAACAGCGAGTTAAACAAGATGAAAAATTCGATCAGCGGATTTATCCGAATTTAATCCTTGCGCTTTCATGCCGGTTTCTCTAATCATGTAACCATGCATTCTTCCTACTGGCTTCACGCGTCTCACTCGGTTATTCGATCCGTTTACTGATTTGTATACGATTTTGGCAAATAGACAAAAAATGTAACTGTTAGGTGTTCAATTCTACTATGGTTAAAGGAAAAATTGACACTAACATTTTCAAAAGCAATAATTTAAAAAAAATCTATCATTGTACGTATTAATTTTTTTTCTCTTTGTTTTTCAACGTATTTTTTTAGACACTGCTATTATTAATTAACAGACTATTGCGTTTCTATTTCTTGATGAAAATCACTATTCATAATCATCAAAAACTCTTTTGGTTTCCCTGTTTTAACTTTTTTATAACGTGAAAAAATCTTTTATTTTTTTTGTTTTTAAATATATAAAATAATCATCGACTTTATCAATAATATTTAATGTTCATATTTTCCCTTTTCTAGATCGTTTTATAATATTACACATTTCTATTTTAAAATACTTAGTATCTCTATGTCATAGTTAGTAACTATTGGGAAATTCAAAGTTTCACTTTTTTAGATTGTTCAAAAATTTTCCACAATTCTATTTTTCTATCCTAAATTACTCTTCGAAATCTTCAAAAACAATTTTCATAACACTTGCTGTGTTGTTTCTTAACCAATTATCAAATCTAATCATGAGTTTCTTTCTTATAGAAAATACCTAACTAAGCTTTACAGAAAATACGTACCATGCTGATAAAGACTGATTTTTTTAAACTCTTGTTACATGCAATCGAAATAAAAAAAAAAATTCTGCGAGAAATTCAAAGCGTGCGTTATTCTTTGGCAAGTTTTCAAGGCTAATCGATTAATTGCTATGAAATATATCAGATTCTCTCTACATTTTCGCATTTTTATTGCACTCATTAAATCCATTCTTCGAATTTGTCGTTACTAAGAATATATTGTTTAAATTTCTTGACCTTTGAAACTTTTTAACCAATTTTATTCTCTAATCAGAATATTTTATTGTTCTGTTACAATGCTTAGAATTCACAAGTATTTGGAGAAAAGGAATTTTTCGTTGCAAACATAATCTGTCACTGCGAATTTCATGTTTCCAGAATTTCGAAGTGTTTCGTATTGTATTTAAAATCGGCACGTAAAAGTATTTTTGGAATAGAAAAATATGATAGTTAAAAAACCACTTGTTTTCAATGATTTCTATTTTTAAAAAATAAGAAAATTTTATTGGCCTAGTTTCTACAGTTCATGACAGTTCAGGCCATTGATCAATATGATACATTATAGTTCCTAGTTTCTACCGTTGAAACGATTTTGTGTTTAAATTATTTTCAATAGCACTAAACAGTTTCCACAATTTATCCACAAAAAGATGATTAAAATTATCATGATACGTGAGATCGCTAAACTGTCAAAACTGTAAATGTCAAAATTGCTACATTTTTTGTAATCTTCTTAAAATTTCTCAACTGTCACTATAGTCTTGACAGATTCTTACGAGTTTTGACAGTTTTAAACGTCTGACTATTCTTTCACAGCTGTCAATAGTTCTCAGCAGTTCTGTTTTAACCAGAGCTGCCAGATCGTGGGTTTTTTTTACCCTCTCCTAGAACCCAATGGGTCGAACACACACGTTAAAGCATTCCGTACGTGAGACCGAAGACCGGCCCAACACCTCTCCCACTATTTTGGACTTTTCTCTCACCCGCTTTCCGTTTTCTCTCTCGTCCCCGGCGATAATCGCTCCTTTGGGACTTTGACGAGGATTTCTTTCGTTTTGAAAATTCAGTCAAAGAATTCTAAAAGATATTATAGAAATTGAGCCGAGGCAAAAATTTTTTAGCTCCTTACTTTTGGAAGTAATGTTTTCTGAATCAACGATCAGCGGGATTGTCAAAAATCATTACAGCCCAAACGATGAACATTTTTTGAATATTTTTTTCCTAAATTTGTTGAAATTATTTTTTCCAGACTTTTTCAAAAATTTTTTTGGAAATTTTTGTTACAAATTTTTTCAATTTTAAACTGCATATATTTTACAAGTATAGTATGTTGCTTTTTGCAGAGTTTGCGGTTATGGTACACAATCTATTATATGCTTGTTATCAAACCGAGAAAAATTACAATGTAGAGTACGAGTGTTCAAAAGTAACGCGTAAAATAAATTAGTTATTAATGAACGACGAAGGCAGGACTTGAAAAATTTTTTGTATATATTTTTTGGTCGATAATTTCACGTTAACGCAAAAAAAATAAAATAAAAAAATCATGAAAACTACATATCAAATAAAATCGTTTTTATTCAATTCTCTTTTTCTTAAGACATTTTTCGACTACAGTTTCAAATTGTGTTTCATTTCTTGAACGACGCGAATACATATTAGCTGCATTCATCAAATCCCAATGTTCCCGACCAATCGGCGTATTTGCAGCGGTTTCTCCTCGTGATTGAACATTGAATTTGATCATGCATTTTGCATTCAGCAACTCTTCATTTGTGTTGTTCTGATGGCTTGTTTTTGCCAACGGGAGGGTAGAAAACGCACGCTCTGCATCGGCGTTAGAATGAGGTAGAGCCCGAACTTGATTAAGAATATTACGTAATTCCTTGTAAACTACTTCACCGTCTGAGTCGACGCGTGAGCATATTTTATTCCACATATCATCGAAATTCAATGAAGCCCATGACTTTTTCACCTCCTCGTTAACTGCGTACAAATCTTGCCATTCTTTCCAGAGGACATTTTTACAGTTTTGGTCGCAATTACCGAAGGTTACATAAATATACCATATCCACGAAAAAGATTTTTGTCGGTCGGCCTCGAACAATGCAACATTGGCTGTTAATCGACTAACTGCGTACAAAAGTCGATCTTCCAGATAAAATTTCATATCTTTCTGAATTTTGGACGCAACAGTTACGTAAAATTGCAAACATTGCTTCCGAAAATTTTCAATTTCTTCACTCGAAATGCGCTTCAATTCTTTTTGTGTTTCTAAAAAATCTTCGCATTCTATTCCTAATTGAATGTCGTTACGATAGTTACTTATCAAATTCAAATCGAGAGATAGTAAATCTTCTTTAAGTACCTCAGGTTTCATGAACTTTCCCAAAAACCAACAATACAATTTCCACGATTCTGTCCTCAATTCTTGTACCAAAGTACTCCTTGCTTGAAATTTAGCGTTTACTCTATTGAACTCAAATAAGGCAAATTTCATAAAATATAAGTAAGCTTCTGTTGTTCCCTCTTGCATAATGTCAAGTTATTCTTTAGCTTTTGGGCATTCTTTATGATCCAATCGTTGTGAAAATTCTAACAAAGCCTCATACAATTTCAAAATAGCAATTATTACTTGATATCGTGTTAACCAACGAGTTGCTGCGTACTTGGGAATTTTGAGAATGCGACCCATAAACTCTTGGATGACTTCGCGAT
This sequence comes from Platygaster robiniae, assembly GCA_028476575.1. Classification (NCBI taxonomy): domain Eukaryota; kingdom Metazoa; phylum Arthropoda; class Insecta; order Hymenoptera; family Platygastridae; genus Platygaster; species Platygaster robiniae. Next base: position 10,746,958 of record CM052023.1, on the reverse strand, counting down.
ACTGTGCCGTACGTTTACAACTAACTCCCAAAAGTGCTGGAAAACCTTTTAAAAGAATGTCAATCTTTGGTGGAAGAGTTTTGCAACCAGCCGATGCAACAAGAGCTAATCTATGGCAGATGCAAGGCAACGAAATTGCATTTTTGTTTTTCTGTTTCAGTCTCGCAAAAAAAGAATTGTTTTTCCCGGTCATTAGATTTTCATTATCGCACGAAATTCCTATAATGTTAGTAATTGGAATCATAAATTTCAAAAAAGAATTCTCGAATGTGCGATAAAGATTTTCGGCATTACAAAGTAACGCTTTCATTTTTACTAATTGTAAAATTTGTACTCTTAGTGACGAATTGATAGGATCCACATAGCGTACTACTAATGATAACCACTTTTCCTGTGTTTTGTCGCTTGTCTCATCTGGTTGAACGCAAAATTTAATATTTTGCAGTTTTTCGACAAGATGGTCAGTTTCAACTTTTCACAAAACTCGCGTGATAATTGCGCTCAATTTGGTTCGACTTAATCTGACTCATTTACAAGAGCATTCAAAACGTTCATTATATGAACAGCTACAGCTGGAGGAATATTGTACAGAACAAAAATCAAAGCAATCCTGACACTAGCCAATTTCACTTTTTCAGAAAATGTAAATTCACCTGAATGAGTTGACTCGGAAAATGGGGCACGATTCTCGTCATTTTTATTTTCATCACGTGGGAAAATCGTTTCAAATGAATCAGATAAAATATTCGAAGCAGAATCGTGGAAGTTTGAGGTATTGGCTTTTGAGGACGTTACTGGGTTGGCAATTAGCGTTCTTAAAATTTCGGAAAGTTGAAGTAGACAATTGAGGGGTATTGGTCATTTTATCGAACACCATAGAATCATTTTGCAAAGCTAACATTGCTTTTAAATGCTTGAGTCTGCTCGCGTGTTTTTCGATTTCCGATTTTCCGCATACGTATGATTTTTTGCACGCTAGACAATAGTATTTTTTAGGATCGTTACGTACCGATTTGACCCACCCTTTCCATTCTGGATTATTGTCAAACCATCCGAACTGAAAATTTTTCGTTGACATTTTTTTTGCACCATGTTCCTCTACGTCGTTCTCATTCACATCATCCATCCAGTCCATAACAGAAACAGAACAAATTTGATGCTTTTAAAATACAATATTGTTTATAACCCAAGAAACAACGTCAAGGAAAGCTCTCACACACGAAAAATTTCGAAGAAAAATGAACAATTTGCTAACGCAATAATAACACTGCAAAAACCGCAAGGAAAAACTCTTTGCTTTTTACAGAAACACTATAAAATACCAAAAATTTGCTAGTGAAGACACACGGAAACACAGAAAAAACGAATTGATACAAGAAAAAAGTTGACCGAAGTTGACTGTACAAAATCGAAATTCAGACTGACTCAGAAATAAAATTTATAAACCGAATGGAAAAGTTAGAAATGAAGAAAACCCAGTGAGTCGGAAACTGCTGTTTTTCAAAGATTATTAATGATAGTTCTTTCGTGCATACTTTTCTAAAATTACGAGTTTAGGAATTTTGATCGCTTTAAAGCGTGAAATTCTCGAACGAAAAATTGTATCTCACCCATCCAGCCATGGACCGGATGGATAATGTGATTGATAACGACAAAGATAAACATGGCGCAAAAAAAAATTCAACAAAAAATGTTCATTTCGAATAGTTTTATAATAATCCAGAATAGAATGTGTAAGTCTAACCGTTACGTAACGATCCGAAAAAATACTATTGTTTAGAGTGCAAAAATTAAACGTATGCTAGAAATCGGAAATCAAAATACACGCGAACAAACCCAAGCATTTAAAAGCAAGGTGAGCTTTGCAATCATCAGATTCCATGGTATTTAATAACGGTATAAATATAAATAATATGAGTCCTGCTTGCCTTCCTCGTTCATTAATAACTACTTAATTTTACGCGTTACTTTATAACACTCGTACTGTACATTGTGATTTTCCTCGGTTACATAACAAGTATAGAAAATACATTTCCTTATCGTTTTTAATATCTTTATATAAAAACAAATTTCCGAAAACGTTCAATTTAAAAGATGTAATATATGATTTAACTAATATTCGTAATTAATCACGAACACGGTATCATTTTTCTATGTGTCGTATGTTTATCGTTTGGGCTGTAATGATTTTTGACAATCCCGCTGATCGTTGATTCAGAAAACATTACTTCCAAAAGTAAGGAGCTAAAAAATTTTTGCCTCGGCTCAATTTCTATAATATCTTTTAGAATTCTTTGACTGAATTTTCAAAACGAAAGAAATCCTCGTCAAAGTCCCAAAGGAGCGATTATCGCCGGGGACGAGAGAGAAAACGGAAAGCGGGTGAGAGAAAAATCCAAAATAGTGGGAGAGGTGTTGGGCCGGTCTTCGGTCTCATGTACCGAAATATACAAACGTTTAAAAACCATTGACTTCAGAGTGAGATGCCCCTCGGAAAAAACTTTATGAAAAAAGTGATGTACAAAAGTATTGAAATCAGTACTGAATTAATGTATGAACAGGAAAAGTATTTAATTGTTATGCAATTTTCAAACGGCTAGAAGTAGTATGTTGAACTGAAACGTCAATAAATCATAGCATAAACAGGATCAGATTTTTTATATGATATTCCATTACACAAGAGTGGTAAGCAAAACAAAACAAAAAATTACAAAACATTAGTTTTTTTCAGTTCTGCATGGAATGCAGATACGGTAATCTTTATGAAAATCAAGTTTTCTGAAAATCTAATAGCCTCAGAAGTAAAAGTAGGTGAAAATTAATTCGTGGGCTGCTGTCAAGATTGATAAAAAGTACTTTTTTATACGCAGAATAATAGATGCATAGTGTTGCAACAATCGCAATTGTATTTTGTTTTTCCTTTCTAAATGTTTCTTTTTACTTTTTTTTTTTTTTATATTTCATCAATCAAAAAGTTAGAACTTTAAAAAGTATGGCACAAAACTACTTCAAAATGCAGTAGAAACACATGATTTGGGAACAACAGTCGGTTACTAAATCAGTATTGTGCAAACTGAATCTCATTCAATAATGGAAAAAGCGTGTCCGTAACTATCAAAAAGTATATACAACGTTCGTAGTGTCCACATTATTCAAGCCAAACTTCGTATTGGATATCATTTTCCACGGAAAATTGTATCAAGTCACATTTTTGCATTATATATTTATTTCGATTCCAAGTTATCTGCCAGTTATAAGTATGAATAAAGATACAGATAAATTATCTCAGCTGAGTAATAAAGCTTGGTTATGATTATGAAATATATTGTTATCACAAAATAACTATTAACATATGAGATGTTGTTTTTTCTACAGCAGCCCACGAATTAATTTTCACGTACTTTTACTTCTGAGGCTATTAGATTTTCACAAAACTTAATTTTCATAAAGTTTACCGTATCTGTATTCCATGCAGAACTGTAAAAAACTAATGTTTTGCTTACCACTCAAGTATAATGGCATATCATATAAAAAATCTGATCCTGTTTTTGCTATGATTTATTGACGTTACAGTTCAACATACTACTTCTAGCCATTTGAAAATTGCATAAAAAATAAATACTTTTCCCGTTCATACATTAATTCAGTACTGATTTCAATACTTTCGTATCTCACTTTTTTCATGAAGTTTTTTCGTAAGTACTATTATACTCTATTTTTATTAATTCTAGGATTTTTACATTGGTAATGTTGTATTCCGACTAATAACTTAATAATAAGTAGGAGGTCTACAATAATACACGTGATACCAAAAAATATCAGACAATTTAAAACGATACACTCCGTATGACTGACGACGACGAAATAAAACGCAAAATTAACGAAACACTCAGAATAAAAAGTGAGGTGAATGAACCGATAAGTTGATTACGAAAACCTGCCCATAAAACCTTCATAAACAGAAGCAAGAAACTTGGTGTCCTCTTACTCTCTACCTAGGGGCATCTCACCCCGAAGTCAATGGTTTTTTAATGTTTGTAATCCGCGTGTATGCTGATTGAAATCGTACGATACGACGAAATAGTGAACACTTAAGCGTGTAATTGTCAACTAAGGCATGAAGTCGCAAAGTATACAAAAAGGCGATGAAATCGCGTGAATTCTACGAGCGAAAAAAAAATCATCGGCTCAAAGCGCTCCGAACGAAATCTAACGCGTGAAATCATCTGAAATCATATGAAGTCACCGCATATAATGCGCTATAATGCACGAAATCGCAGGGTACGGCTAAGCCACTAGCTTTTTCTGGGCAGGCGCGTTGTGGTATTCAGCTGGTAGTTAATTAAAAAAAACTTGATTTTGACAAAAATTGTTTTGTCTCAACATTTTTTTAACAATTATTTGCAAAATTGAAGTTTTTCCTTCATGCATGTTTTCCATGGTTTCCAGGTGCGTTAGTAATGAATCTTCTATCAGATTTGTTAAATTGATTTGTGTAAACTTTTTGCTAACAATTACTTGCCAAATAGAAGTTTTTTTAAGATGCATATGTTTTCGAGGTTTTCAGGTATCTTGTAACTTACGTAATTTTGATTGATTGATTGTAGAAACATACAGCTGAACAAATTGATTATGTAAATTGTACACCAGACTAATTATCAGTGCATCAGAAAACCACGGAAAGAATATGCAACTTGCACAAATTTAGAGATCACGAGTATTTGTTTTAAAAAATATTTAACAAATCAATTTAACAATCTGAAGCGAGTTTTATAATTAAGGCACCTAAAACCATGGAAAGCACATGCATCTTAAAAAAAATTTGATTTTGCAAGTAATCGTTAACAAAAAGTTTAAACAAATTAATTTATCAAATCTGACAGAAGATTGATTACAAGCGCACCTGGAAACCATGGAAAACATATGCATGTAGAAAAAACTTCAATTTTGCAAATGATTGTTAAAAGAATGTTTAAACAAATCAATTTCTCTCATAACTTAGTTTTTTTTTAAATTAATTACGTCCGTCATTTATTCGAATGATTTTATTTTGTTAAATTGTTTTATTCAAACTTTGAAGACGATAAATACAACAGTAAGTTAATTGATACATTCAATGATAGTGTGATAAAACTTTGGGAAAAGTAAAGTCGTTAGAGGGAATGTGAAATTATATGAAATCAACGTGAAATCATATGTAATCATCGCGAAGTCATTTTGAAACGTCGTATAAAACCAGCGCGTATTGACTACACTATGACTTCACCGCGTTAGTCAACGTCTGAAATCATTGAATTCGGTGTGAAATCGCACGCTTGCGATGTAAAATCGCGTGCTTAATTAAAACATTGATTTAAAGAATGGAATCGCTATCTAACGCTGAAATCTCAAGAAATCGTAAAATAATGCTACGAGGATCACATTTGACTTCGGAGTGAGATGCCCCTCGCTCTCTACCTACCATGGCAAGTGAACATACCCATTTTCCGATCGTTGTATCTCCGGCTCAATACATCATGTTGAGATAAAACTTGTACTGTTTTTCTCGTAATTTAGTCCTCTTTCAAATATCATTGCATGTTTTTACGATATTTTGCGTAGTTAATAAGTAATAATGCAAATTTGAAGCTAACAACATTTTTTCATCATCATTTACAAAGAGATCATGATTTTGATAAATTATTCGTTATTTTTCACTGGGTTAAAATTATTATTAAATTCCCATTTTATGCTCGATATTCCCAGTCAATATTCAACATCGAAGTTCCATGTGAGAAAAAATTCGTCACTCGAGCGCCAATCGAGAGGTCCCGGGTTCGGTTCCCGGCTTCTGACGAATTTTTTCTCACATGGAACTTCGATGTTGAATATTGACTGGGAATATCGAGCATAAAATGGGAATTTAATAATCATGATTTTGATTGGAAAAATGTTGAAATTGTAAATCAGGAAAAGGATTATTACGGAAGACATTGCTGGAATAGTTTTTATTGGGACGAAAAAGAATAACATTAATCAGATTAGAAGAATAATATTAATAAGCGGACTGATTCCATAGATTTGAACGCTAATTACGATGGATTATTTGATAAAATTCAAGATTGTAACACGTAATTGAATCTTAGTTGGCATTTGTGGTTTCCTTTATCTAGGTTTTGAATTGGAAAATTCCCAGAGGTTTCAGATATTTTTCTGATCAGTCACGTCTTGTCCTCTATCACCAAAGTACGTAACTTAGTTGCTCTGCTGAATATTATCAAAAATATAAGGATTTCTTATATAGAACAGAGAACGAAAGATGAAAAGAAGGAAAAAGTAAAGTGATTAACGCGACTTACAATATTACAGCTGCACGAATGGCTTACATGTGTTAGGAGGGAGAAGGATAGATTTAACGTATTTTTCGATTGGGAAGTGAATTGGCAGTTTCCTTAAAGATTTTCCTGAAGTGGACCTGGAATCACAGTGTTGAAAGCTAGAAAAAAGAAGTAATTATAATAAAGAGAATTGAAGGAAGGGAAATTTCAAATTAATTCGAACATGAACTAATTCAATAACAGACTTCTTCACGCACAACATTGGCTGCAAGGATCGATTTTACAGACATTGCAATAATATGGAGCGAGTCTTTTTTTGCGATTTATAAGTTTATGATTATTGTTTATTTTCCTTAGTTATTTTGTTCTGCTTACCACGAATCTGGCATCTAGTTCGCAAAGCTAATTTGTTTTAAATAAAATTGCTGCATACTCGCTTAGAATTTAGGTTCTCGCAAGATGCATAGAGTATTAAAAATAGGTAGTAAATTTTCCATACAAGGTCCGTCAAGTCAAAAATAGCCCCACCTCAGACCTGGATTTATTATATATCAGAATTTTGGGTCTTTTTTGGGTAAATTTTGGGTAATAATTAAAAATTTTGGGTTGCTGCCGTTTTCCCGTACATGAGTTTTTCCGGGGGTATTTCTGACTTTACGTCAAGTCAGAAACACCCTACTGAAAGGGTTGTCGTATCGTTTAGTGACGTATATCATATTTTTGGGTCTTTTTTGGGTTTTCAGTTGATGTTGAAAAAAATTTTCTCCCTCAAGCCGTTTTCGTTTTAATAAATTATCCAATCGGAATCTCTGGCGTCACGCAACGAGAGGATTCCCCAAGTCGAAGAGGTTGTATGAGCTTCATGTGATGCATATCATAATTATTATGGGTCTTGTGAATGAATTTATCAACCCATATCCACACATAAAAAAACATAAGCTCGTCCTTGTTTAGTATAAGCTCGTATTGTTTAGTAGTGGTATACCACTGCGACTTGGGGACGCCGGGGAACTATTGAATATGTGTGTTATGAAGAATAGAACAATTTGGACCTAACGATTTTTTTTTAATCCTACAATCTCAACTGAGATTATTGATCATATAAAGAAGATCACGATGTTTTAGAAATCAAAATTTATTCACATTTTTTATACTGGTTTACATGCTTGAAATACTGCAAGTGAGATAAGTGTTGATTGGAATAACAAATTAGGGATAATTGTATTATTTAACGAAGGTACGCATCACTTTTCATTCAATGTCGTAAAAAAAGTTTACGAATACACCTTTTATCCGTTTTTATAACTATGTAAATTCTCGAGCCTCAATAAAAATTGGTTCATATGTTTATTTTAAAAACTTGTTTCGCATTATCGAATGAATATTTTTTATCCAACTAAAAAAAAGAATATTCTTGAATTTGACAGCAAATATATAATAACAGATGTTGTTCCCTAGGTTCGTGAAAAACTTGCTGATGAGAGATCACTATATTTCTTCCAATGAAAACTAAAATTACAAAAAGTTTTCTCTCTTCAAAAAGTAAAATCAATCAAGCCTTCTACATCCAGCCAAACCGATTAAATCAAATTCGTTTAGCCCTAAATGTTTTTCTTCGTGTTTTATTTACTGAAAACCTTCATACATAAAAAAACTCTCCTCGTTTAGCAAAAAACTTGAAGCGTTGCATAAAACGTACTGATTGCAATTAAAACTTTTCCATCTCGTCGTTTAACCTTAGCCCCGTAAGACTCTAGTAACCTTATACAGAACTTTCTCAAATGGACTTTGGAATACCGAGGGAAATATTTACGAGATTCAAAGGGCGAATCCTCGCGTTCCCGGGAATGTTGGGTGTGCACGGGCGTTGTTAAAGTTGCAAAACTTACGAAACGCCGTGTACGGAAACTTAATGCAGTTGCGTATAAATGCTGCAATAACACGTCGGACCGCAGCCAGCGGAGCCTAAGTTGTCTCGCGTTAATTGAATCCGCTAAAGCGTTGCACAACGCTGTTTTAACCTTTTTCTCTATGTGCTAAAGTGTCGAGCACGGAAACAATTACAGCATTACCGTAATATTGGCGACATCACTAAATTGCATGACCTGCTCTAAATACACACTTCATTAAATTTAGGTAACCTGGAACCTTGAGTTTGGAAAAAATTTTAGAATTTTAGAACGTCAAAGCAAAGAAATTATGGAAACTTAAATTCAAAACGAAGGAATAGAATATGATTCTTAGTATCATGGTCTTGAAATAAGAGTTCAAAATTTCAGTAATTCACACCTTGATACTTCGATAGCCTTCAGTTTGAAACCTTGAATTTCCAGCGTGTACAGAATCTTGGGAGTGTAGAAACATTCAGGACGTATCGTTTACAGTAAAAAAATATTCTCTTCACAGGCTATCTCTCCCATCTAGAAAATTCTGATTTTTGCCCTAATAAACTCTGCAAAGACATTATAGCCTATCTCAACTCACGTTTATAAAATTTCCTAAAACGCCACATTACTTGGTTCTCTATTTTTCTGAAGCGTTTAACTGTGGCAAACCGAGACAATTACAACATGACCGTAACATCGGCGACGTCACTAAACTGCATAACTCGCTTTAAATGTACGCTTTTTGTTCTTCGCGCGTCTCTTTCATTAAACTGTCTCTTTTAATATGGAAATTTAATTTTACGTAGCCGAAACTTTCGCTCTAACTTTATCCCCGGCTTTCGATAAATTAAAACTAACAATGGACGAGCTACGAATATACCGAACATAAATTAATTAGAGCTTGATGCAATGTCTCCAAGAACTTTTGCTGAGCTTTTCGAGCTGCTGGGAAATATGAACTAAAATTTAATAATGATTGCCAAATTAAGTCTTTTGCTGTCCTAAACAATACAGTAAAATGAACTCAATTTTTTCTTATTTCATTTTTGAATTTGAAGATGGATGCAGGGACTCAAGTAGTGATTCGACTTTTGCTCAAAGTCGGTAAAAAGATGTACGATTTTTTTCGAATTTCGAACATTTTTGGTTTGATTGTAAGCTGTGCATTTTATCATTTGTATTTCGCACGAAATATCACAGAAATTTTCAGACTTCAATCTAGTCGTTGTTGACATACTCAAGACTAATAATGTTTGAAAAAAAAAAAATTGAAGCATTCAACTCATTTTTGTAGTTTTATTACCAAATCCTACGTTTAAATTAATTAGCTGCTTTCATGGCATCGAGTCTTGTATTCGATTTGTTGCAAATTATTATTTTGATTAGACGAGGGGATTTTTCCGACATTTTCTCCACGTTAAATGAATACATATAAGGGTGGTCCTTATTAGGGCAAAGTTGGAAAATGTTACGGGACCAGCCAGGAAATTAATCAAGGTATTAGAAAAAAAAACTTTCCCAAAGTTTGGGCTAAATCAAACCATATTAACACGTGCCTCTAAGTGACTGAAATTGTAAATGGGAGATACATGTGATTTTTTACTAAAATTAGTCAAGATTTTTTGTAGCCTACATGAAATTGCTAAAAAAATTAAACATTTGCTCTTATTGCTGTACATGATGTTAGATTTCAACCGTAATTCTTCTAGAATTTTCCGAAAATTTTTCCTTACTTTTAAGCCCAGTGACACTGTCACACAGTGGCTCTATCGCACAATACCATGAAGCCAGCTGTAATATCGTGGAAAAAAAGAGCGAAATGACAAAAAAGAGTTGTTTTTAAGGATTTTAATGCACTGAATCCAAGTATGCAATTAGTTTTTTAAAAACTAATTGTACTTAAAAACAATTGTTTTAAACGATTGTTGTCGATTCTTAAGAATTTTGATGCACTCAATTCGAATATCCAATAATATTACTCAAAACTAATTGCAGTGATAACCAAATGTTCTGAATAATTTGTTATAAACAATGGTTTTAATTGTTATTTCTAACTATTATTAATTTGACTATTGTGCGTATGTGCGTTTTCGTTGAGATTACCATGACTGATTATTATTCCAAAACACCTAAATACTAGTGTATAGTTTCAAGCTGATGGAGCTGAATTGTGTTGGTTGAATGCCACAAAGGTGTCGTTGTTGAGGAAGTAAAAAAGGAATAAGACAGTGTAGATGGAGAGTTCAAATGTACAATGAAATTCACATTTTATTCGGCAGTTATTTTTTTCATTTGTTGATAATCAAAATTAGCTCAAACAATCACATTTTTAAGTGTTAACAACCAAAATACCCTCGTTTTAATTTTCAATTGTTGTATCATAGTAATATTGTTGCCAAGAGGTTTGGCGAAAAAGTGTCTAATGATTCAAAAATGTATAGAAAGAGTACGTATTTGCAGTCTTTGAATTTTCGATTTGTACACGTTTTCCTTAACCGCACGTCGAAAACAGTTAATGTCACAAACAATTACTTTTGTTCAGTTCCCGTGAAAAATAATGTTATAAAGAAAGAAAAAAAAAATTATATGCAAAGACGTTTTTCTGAATTGAAAACCATTGTTTCGAAAAAGTTGTTTATAACAAATTGTTCATAACAATTGTTTATAAGTACAATTAGTTTTTAAAGAACTAATGCATATTCGGATTCAGTGCATTAAATCCTTTGAAACAATCCTTTTTTGTCATTTCTCTCTTTTTTCCACGATATTACAGCTGGCTTCAGGGTATTGTGCGATAGAGCCACTGTGTGACAGTGTCACTGGGCTTAAAAGTAGGGAAAAATTTTCGGAAAATTCTAGAAGAATTACGGTTGAAATCTAACATCATGTACAGCAATAAGAGCAAATGTTCAATTTTTTTAGCAAATTCATGTAGGCTACAAAATATCTTGACTAATTTTAGTAAAAAATCACATGTATCTCCCATTTACAATTTCAGTCGCCTAGAGGCACGTGTTTATATAGTTCGATTTAGCCCAAACTTTGGGAAAATTTTTTTTTCTAATACCTTGATTAATTTCCTGGCTGGTCCCGTAACATTTTCCAACTTTGCCCAAATAAGGACCACCTTAGTACATATTCTTTGACTATAGCCGCATTCGGAGAAATCTTGCTGAATAAAGAATTACATTGCTTCAAATATCCTCCAATCTCCCTTTGTTTATAAATTTTTAATTCTGAGTTGTGAATTATTCAGTGGAAAATTCCAACAACAAAAAATTTACATGCATCAATATTTAAAAGACTAGTTATTTTCAATGAATAATTCTAGATTTTTTCCACCCGGAGACGTACAGAATAATGTTCTGTAACTAAACTTTTTTTGATATTTCATGGAATACGAAATTCTATGTTAAAAAAACTATATGTAGAATTTTAGATTTTAGACTTGTCAATCATTGAATAGAGAATAAAGGGATCGTGGATCCTGTAACGTTCAAATTCAAAACTATCTACTTTAAAGAGAAAAGATGGTAAATTATAAACCTAACAAAGAAAATTCATATTCTTAGATAATTATGACCCTATCCCATCACTGTCCTCTAATCGACTACTGCACGAACTTATTGAAATTCAAAGTTGTTGAAAATGAATTTATTCTGACAGATGTAACCCAGAAATAACAATGGGAAATTGTTTTTTTTTTTCCATCATTAGAGCCAATCACAACGATTGTTGGAGGGAAGGAAATGTACATAAACAAAGAAAGCACGCTGAATATAACGTGCATCGTGCGACACAGCCCAGAACCGCCGCCGGCAATTTCCTGGACGCATAATAGCCAGGTTCGTAAGATCTGCGTTCGGAGCTTTTTTAACTAGACTAAGTCGACCCGAAGAGCAAAAAGATTTACAGAGAGCGACTTTCACCGTCGTCCATCGAATTCATTTGTCACCGCTAAAAAGATAACGGTATAAACGGCAACAGCAAAAAATATATTGGATTTGTAAAATCTAGAGCAGAACCTATCATTTATTAATGTCCACTGGAATTAAAGATCTTATCTAGGTAACGGGAAAAAATTGCTCGTCGATTCGAAAACTTTTCGCTTGTTTTTCGGGCATGACAGATTCATTTGCGCGTGGAGATTATTTTGTGTTTCGTCTTGCGCAGTCAAAATAAAGACAATAAAAATTTCAATGTGTTGAAATTTAGAGTTTTTCTCTGTAGAAGAACATTTTATACTTTTCTTGAATTACTAAATCAAGGAGTTTCCCACTCTGCAAGTAATCAAACTGTAAAATATATTCAAAAACTTAAAAATACTGAGATCGTTAAAAACCATAGTACGAAAATAGCTCACGATGCAAATTCAAGTCGGGCGATAAAAATGAACATGCACCGCGAAGGAAATCTTTCAGGAAATATTATCAAAAATCCAATTATCTTTTCTCTGCAGGAGATCAATTACGATAGTCCTCGCGGGGGCGTGAGTGTCGTAACTGAGAAAGGTGGGTACTTGATTTTCTAAATTTCATAAATAAAAAAAAATAATAATAATCAATCAATGCCATGATTGTATAGGCGAGATTACGACTTCCTACCTACTGATTCAGCGAGCGCAGCCATCGGATAGTGGACTGTACGCATGTCATCCGAGCAACGCCAACCCGCAGACAGTTTCAGTTCACGTTTTGAACGGTATGTTTAAAAGTTTTTGCACGTTCCTTACATTTTTCTTTTCGTTATTGATTTTCTCAATTGATTAATTGATTTAGAGAATCTATGAGATGAAAATTTTTTTTATTCTTGACAAAGTGTTAACCAGCATTCATTTTACTATGAATGAGTGACTTGGAAATTGACTCATATCGATGCTGAAAGCTTCTACCATGATACAGAGTATGATACGAAAACACAATTTTCGTAAGCCAATATTCTGCAGACAAAGGATTCAAGGCAGTAATTCATGATGATCTCAAGAAATGTGACATCTGAATTCGGAAGATAAAAATTCAAGTGATCTGTGGAAATTTTCATCGGTGATATTAGATCATTATATTTGTCAAATGAGTACAACTAAAAAGTGTTCTAATAGTCATGGAATAAAATAGTCGAAAATTTTGTTTGATTATTTATAGGAGAAATCAAGATACAGTAAAAGCTTTACAATTTAGAACCATTTATTTTAATATAACAATGTTGGAATTCCTTATAGTGTCCCCTTAAATTATGACTATAAATAACCCACTTGTTCACAATTTGTTTTTTATAACTAAGTAGTAACGAAGTACTTTATGTCTATCCTGGGAGCCATTTACACGAGTATCTTACAAAGTTTTCTTTTATATTATGTATGACGTAGGTACATAGTTTTATCTCTGTGTATTAATTACTTATAAATGACTCTGGAAATATGAAATTGTTAAAAGTTTGTTATCAATTCAATGAAAGTTTAAGGCAACACTTCATGATGTCCTAAAGAAATGAGACACTCCAATTTGAAGTATCGCAATTTGCATACTTTGAAAATATTCATCAGCAGTTTGAGTTTGACGCTTTTGTTAGTTACAGACATAGTTTTTACTGAATATTTTTCAAATCAACTTCTTGTAAACAAGTAATATATGACATTTAATTACTGACAGCAGAGATCGCTTGGTTCAAATAAGTAGAAATTCTCGAAGGACTCATTTGAACTTCAGTGACAGCCGTAAATAATTGTGTAGTTGAACTATTTTCAATTTGTTTTTTCTAACCTACTTGTAGCGAGCAAAAGTTTAAGTTAGAAACCGTTCACAACATACAGAATCGTACGTAAATATATAATTTTCTGTAGTCAATCGGATCAGTATAGTAAGAATCCACGATAAAACACTTATTACTCTCAAGAAATAGAACATCTCGATTTGAAAGATAAGAATATTTGTAGGTTTTGGAAATTCTGATCAATATTGTACCTTTCACAGCAAAATAACTTCCAAATATTCGAACTAAAGGACTGTCCACTGATCAAGCACTTAAAAACCTATTTTGGAACTTTTTTTTCATTTCATAAAAGTAAACTGAAATCGTTGTTCGAATCTATTTATGCCGTACACTATCATACAGAAATATGCGAGAAATTTCCTAAATTCGATTACCAAAATATAAAGTACACAAAAAAAGTATGCATTCCACTTGTATTCTTCGGTAATGAATCATCTCAATACACAACAAAAGCATTTGTGTAATTATTAAAGATTATCGTCAGTGGGGTAAGTTTACGAATTTATTGAATTTATTATTATTTCTTGAAAGTCTTTGAAGAATATCTTGGTGTAATTGTATAAACAGGGTTTACTAAATTACCCATTCCAAATAGAAACACATGATTTCTTTTTGAATTTCAAATCGAAAAATCCTTTGCCACGTTCCGAAATTTTCTAAAGCGATCAAGTTCTTGATTTTCTTATTTTCCAATCATGGCATTTAGCCCAAAAAATTAACGCTTGAACATGTATTCATCTATTGAAAATTCGTTATTATTGAAAGCTGTTTACAAAAAATAGTACATTTAAAATTTACAGTGAAAAAACAAAACAGTATTGAATTGACATTGTTATGCAGAACGTCAAAACGTAAGTGTCTGCATGCAGAGCCAGCCCTTAATTTTCCGGTTCCTAACGCCATTGGTCGTGGATAAAAAAGTTTACAAACTTTCAAATTTTCGAAAATTCTAAAAAAATAGAATAATAACTTCTCAACTCGATATTCAAAAAGTAATAATCCGTTCCTCTTCAGAGTGGGCAATTTGGCACACCCTGTATACTTGTACTCAAAAATCGGCTATGAAATAATGAGAAAAATCTATAAGGTAAATAATCTTTACTACAAAAGTAAACAAAATCACGAATAAATAACCATCATTGATAAACTAACCCTCAACCCGATTAAAAATTAACATCAAAGAGTTCCTCATTAGTTCTGCTCAAAGTACCCACCGCTATCTTGAAAATGACGCGTTGGCGTTACCCGTAACCAAGAAATTCAATTCTAACTCAGCTTTCGCGCACAAATGCTCAATTATCATGAAGCACGTAGCCAACCAGTGTTGAAAATTCACGTCCGAATTCGCATCGCGCTAAATTCTGGACACAGTGGTTGGTATTACTCTGCTTCTAGTGCCACACCTTGGAATTATTTACAACATAAAATAAAACAATTTCGCGATCCTGCGTGAATTTGTTGACGCATTACGGTAGAAGAGCATTTTACCCAACGCGTTAAAAACCATCTGCCGCGGCGTCATTTGTTAGCTTTATCGGTACAAACTTTTTACGGGCCAGATTCGTTGATGGGCGAACATTATTCTGTAACGATGTACTTGAAACGTGGTATGAAACGCGCTTTTTTATGGACCTTCAATCAGGCGCTTAAAAATTACCCGATTATTACCAAGCTTCATCTACGAAATCAGGAGCGAAGCTTGCGGGGACATGTTTCCTTATTACTCATTTTATCCAGACACAAAAAAATCGGAGACATTAAACAGTACATGAAATCCGATATTTCCTATGGAATTCCAGAATCATATATAGCTAATTTTTATTTTATGATTCTCTTATGACTATTTTTTGATCGAAAGAGCCAATTCTATTCAAATATGTAAATTTAGAAGGTTGAAATTGTCACACTTAATTTCTAAGTTTTTTTTTCATCTTTCACTGCTACTTGTTTATTGATTTGTTCATATCAATTTCACAAAATAACACCTGTTCAAACTTGATTGCATAAATACTCTGAACAAAAAATAGTCTTGATGATGCTATTGACGATTCTTGATTCGTTTCTGATTGCGAATATCTCAATCGAACATTATAGATGAGGGTAATGTATTATGCATTCACAATTCATATGCTTATAATTCCTATCTGGTATATCTCTGTAAGATTGATCCTAAAGTCTGTGTGCGTTTTCTGCTTGTATCAAAAGTTCCTTTTTTATTAGTTTTCGAACTGAACTTTTAACGTGAAAGGAAAAAACTTGAATTGTATCCTTAAACTTGATGCATTGAGTGTATTTGCTTTAACATTCCACTCAGAAGTTTAGCTCTTTTTTCACAAAGTGGCAACGGGCTTTCGCCTTTTTGCGTGTTTATTCTGCCGTGAAAAACAGTCAATCATTCTCAAGTAGAAGACTCGGCAAGTGGGTTTACATTACGTATCTAACTCTCTGTTACAAATGGTTAACTTTGAGTACGTATTTATTCAAACGTGAAATTGAGTTTCAAGAGGAAACATAGTTAGATTATAAAATATGACACCTACTTAAACCAAGAACACTTTTCGTTTGTGCGGAAAATTTTTTAAATGTAAGCTTATGATATATTCTGGAACTATATAATTCAAAAAAACCTTTTTTTGAATTTTTTCAACCGCAATCACTATTAAAAACATCAAATAAACTTTCAACAAACTCTTTGAAAAGTTCATAACCATTACCTCCGAATCAAGAGTGCAAAAATACTTTTGTTGAATCAACAAAACCCCATATTTTCGTCTGAAAAAACCTTCTCCCTATCAGTAAAACTCCATCCAACATTCGAAATTCGTCGGAACTTTTTTAATCAGCGCAAAAAGTTCCCGACCTTTAAATTTAGGTCACATTTAACTCGACGAGCTCGCAATATTCTTCGTCTCCCTTTCACCGGTTAAAACTAAGAGGAAATGAATCACCGAAGCTTTTTTTACTGAATTATTAATTTGCGAAATCTTGGATTTCTTTTGCTAGTTGCAACTGTGAAAAGTTCCAGGTTGAACTGCTTCGACATTCTCGATGCGATTCGGATCGGAAAAATAAAGCTTGAGGGCGTTGCCCAGTGGAGCGCTTAGCGTGGACTTTTTTAATAAAAGGGACAACGAGGGACTTGAGATAACTTTGCGTTTCCAGTTTAATGCTTTTCACCTTCGCCTAATGCCCTCTTTGAGAATAAGTCGAGCTCATTCATGACCGTTTACACAGGACGTTTCTCAGAAATAATTAATCCTGCAAATACCGCGAGAAAGGCAAAAGACAGCCATTTTGCGAAGAAATATAAAAGCATCTACGAAAAGTTTGATCTTTTTATGCGATCTTGCGGCATCATCGTAATACTTTGACATTGCTCAGAAAATACCACTTGAAAATACAGCGTCATTTTTCAACTTTTGAAGATATTCCCTTCGGTAGAATGCGAACTCAAAGAATAATTCAACGATTTTAGTAGAATACTTTGTAAGGAAAAGAAAAGAGGAAATTACAAAATTTTTTTGGAAATTCTGGGATTGTTGAAGAAAGTTTGAAAAATTCATTAGGAGCTTAGTTTCGGTATTTTGAAGGGATCAACTTTAGGATAATTCATGTTTTATCAATATGATGTACATATCACGGAGAAAAAAATGAAAGCAACTTTTACCACGAAAAATGTAATCTACTTGCATTCGCTGAAAAAGAGAATCTTTGAGTATAAAAACTGTTGTATTTGCCACTTGGAGGAAAAATTACCTTTTTCGCTATACTTTTTACCGTAAAAAAAGTATTTTTATCAAAATATTATTTATATGGAATTGTTATAAGACAAAAAAGTTCGCTTTAGCCTCTTTAGTTGAGGACTCAAAGCAAAAATCAATCAATCGATCAGTCAATCAATTCCCATAATATGCAAATAAGCATGCGTCCACAGACTTTTAAACAGTAATGTACTCATTAAATATTGCAAACTCATTCATTCTCAATTGGAAGAATTTCAATATTTAGGCAACAAATTTTGAACGCATGTTAAAACCACGATATTCAATATTCTGAGAGTTTCCAATAACAAGCACATAGTTTCGACAAAGTTTGAGATTCCAATAATTAAACGCGGTACCATGCTAACTCCATTTCCCATTTCAATTTTACCCATGATTCCTCGCTAATTCGCAACGCGCTTGACCATCCTGCAATTTGATATTTATTCCATTTCTCAAATTTCGTCAAACTCTTCGCTCTTATTAAATTCCTCGTCGCCAATTGTCGCTGAAAATATTTCCTCCCGAATATTGCCACGCGTTCACCGCGTTTGACACAGTGAGCAAACTGGTATTCGTTAAAACTTTTTCCATTCGCTCTGCCCTGAAGTGGCTCTCTATCCACTTGTGAATCCGGGCTACGTTTGAAGGATCTTCGCACTGCATGTTTTCGACAATGGCTGCATAGCCCGTGCATTGCCTGAGTATTTCAGCTTGAGACACTTTCCATGTTGCGAATTTTTTTCTTGAATCACCCTAAAATCAAATAGTTTCAGGCGTTGGTTTTTTTTCTAACATTGCTTTTTTTTCACACTTTTTTGTCTACAAAATAAAAGAAACTTTGTAGTTTTGATGGTAGTAAAAAAGGGACTAAAAATAAATCACGTATGGCGATTTTCCGGATTTTTTAACCCACTTCTAGTCACAAGCTACACGACCGAGTACGTCCATATTGACCCCATCCTCGTCTCTCGTCAGAGTGTAACTCAACTAATAACAAAAAAAAAAAAAAAAAAAAAAATACAGAAATTCAACTTTGATTCACAATTATTTAAATTCAAATATATTATCAAATGGTGACCTTAATCATTGACTGAATATTTTCAAGTGAGTGCATATTTACAATCTTAAATCCATAGTCTAGGTATGAAATTGTGCCCATTACTTAAAACGTTTGTGTAGTTCACGATCGAACAGTATATTTTTTTCACAGTTTAAATCACACAAATCAAATCTGTTTTCGTTTATTACCTCGAATGCTCGATAGTGCAGGTCGAAAACAATGTCCGTCAGCCAAACGATCTTCATAACTTACTTCTTCAAGATGTCGAAGTTGAGTTATTGGTTAAAGTTGCTGTGTGGAAGTAAACAAACGCACTTTTAAGTAACGATTCCGTCGCACACGCTGACACTAACCACATATACGTTTTGCTTCTATGATGCATAAAAAAAAGTGTCGAAAAAGAATGTGAATACAGCCTTACGGTTAGAAATTTTGAGTGCTTTTTTGTGTTATGTTGCATTCTTATAATGAAGTTGATTGTATTTTTTAATTTTTTTTTTTTTCATAGTTTGATGATGAAAATTATAATTGATAAATTTATGGAAAACATGCGTGTACATTAGAATGTCACTTATTTGAGTGATTTCGGAATTTTTTCCATTCCGGGGCTTTCAATCAATCAAAATATTAAAAAAAATTTGTTTGTAAAGTTTCAAGCAAATCGGACATTATTAACACGTGCCACGAAATCACTGAAGTTTCAAAGAATTTCCATGTAGTTTTTCATACATTTTGTTTAAAAATTTATAACTTGTGCCAAACTTATGATTGATATTTGAAACTTTGCATATTAGTTTATGTATGTATAATGTTACCTTCCAGACCAAATTTTTCTCCATAACAGCGATAGAAAAATCGAAAAAAAATTTCGTCTTAAACGTAACATTATACATTCAAACCAAACCAAGTTTCAATCATTTATCGTAAGTTTTGCAGAAGTTATGCATTTTTTATCAAAATGTATGAAAAACTACATGTAAATCCCATTTAAAACTTCAGTGGTTTTGTGGCACGTGTTAATTATGTACGATTTGCTTCAAACTTTACAAAAAAATTTGTTCAAAATCTTGATTGAGTTACAGCCCCGGAACGGAAAAAATTCCGACATAGCCAAAACAAGTGATACCCTTATGTACATGTTAAAAAGAACTCGATTTCATCTACATCATATTCTCAAATTGTGTTATTAATTTTAAACTCATGTTTGTTAAGGAAGTTTGTAAGTTGATAAGTACGTGTTGTTTCAAGTACGTCAACAACCGTAACTACGTATGGTACAATCATAATTATTGCAGATGATAAAAGTGAAAAGTTTAAGTATATCTCACCGTGTATATAAATTATCAAATAAGTAAAAAAAGTTGTAAGTTCTTTTCTCAGCTTGAAAATTAAATTGATGAAAATCTATCTTTACACCAAAGTTTTACGAAAATTTGCCACTTCATACTTAGCATGCTCTAGACGTTGAACTCACGGAACGCTTATTTTTTTAAAAGTTGAACTGATTTCCCGGAATGTTGAGCTCGTATTTGAAGTAACGGCCGCGAATTCAGCGATAATTTTGATTTCCCAGACGTCGTTTTGATGTGAAATGCGAGATGTAACGTTCAAAAAGGCGAATTTCCGGTGCGCGCGAAACTGTCTCACCTGCGAACTCACCAAACTTCTGACTCGCAAACTTCTCGTGAATTCAGTGACAATTATAACAGGGACTTAAAACTTGTTCCAGTAAATGATCGACGCAAGTTCAAGCTGTAGAATATGTGCGCTTGGTGATGTTTCGCGAAAACAAAAACCACGTATGCAAAATAAATAAACTGGAAAATTTACATGCATGAATATGAATTAATTTCTAAAAACACTTAGTTATTTTACATAAACTCGCAATTGAAAAAGAGTCATTGTGACAAATATTTCTTATTATTATTATTATTATTATTATTATTATTATTGTTGTTGTTGTTGTTGTTGTTGTTGTTGTTGTTGTTGTTGTTGTTGTTGTTGTTGTTGTTGTTGTTGTTGTTATTACTATCATCATCATAATTATTATTATTATTATTTTTATTGTTATTATTTCAAATTTTTATCATAATTATTATTACTACTACTATTATCATTGTAAGAGTTTCTTGAAATTACATTACAACGTAAAAAAGTGTGGCATACAAAAAATACTTTGTACAAGAAAACCTGAGTTTGTACTGTACCTTTACTAATACACAGGGAAGTAAAAATTGACCCGACAACCTGCTATAAATTATGACAGCCGAAAAACTTGCAATTGTTCATCACAATTACTCAGTAATAAGTTGCCTCGAAAGAATACATAACTTTTTTAGTAGTACCTACGACTTAATCGTCGTGAAAATTTCACGTGAACTTAAAAAAAAAAATATAGTTGGAAAGTGTTTGCGTGAATGAATTACACATCTGGTATATACCAGTTCATGATTATTAAAAAATGAAAATCATTCAATAACGTTTTGATACCAGCATCTTTTAACTCCGTGAAAACGGCTTCATGCTAACTCTTCTGTCAGAAGTTCGGCCATTGAGTGTTTCCATTAATTTACCGAGATTGATAGGGAGAGGCAATTTCTTGATTGTCAGCGTAGACAATACAGTACATGGACCGCTGATCAAAGATGGCGGAGTGGTCCCAAGATGACGGTGGAGTAACGCTATTTTCTAGATTATCTAGATTATCTTTCCTGTTTTGAACGTTTTGACGTGTGTTTATTGGTGCCGATTCGGTGTATTTTGTTTAAAAAATTGTGAACGTGCTGTTAATGAAATGGAAAATGCGCCGAAAAAAAATTGTTTAATTTGTGGCATTATAGAAAACCACGACGGAACAGTATCATGCCGCAGGTAAATTGATAATAACCATAAATTGTTGGAAAAGAAAAGGTTAATGTTAAGTTTCTCCACTTTGCTCGAAAATCGACCTTAAAATTCCACGAAATATTCAGAAATAGCCTATTTTTAATAATGATTTCAAATCCGCAACCGCTTTTTGAAAATATTTATAATTCAATTTGTAATTAACAAAAATAGTGGTTCAAAAAAAATGTTCGAAATCGACCGTTCTTATATGTTTTTTTTTTGTCGAATCGGCTTGTTTTGTCGATATATTGGAAAATACTAACGTGCTGTATAAATAATTTCAAATCACAATAAATAACTTCGAAGAATAAATCGTTTGTTTACACGGTACAGCAACGAATCGAGGTTATGTGCACTTGTCAAATTGAAATGTCATGTGAAAAGCATTCATGAAAAATAAACTGGAACGAATTAAACCTTGAAGTGGGGAGGCCCTAAGGGGGCCCTGTTTTTAAATCTAACCATAACCTTACCTAACGCTGCTTTCAAGTAAAAAGTATTCATGAGATATACGTTTTACTTAACGGATCACAAGTTTGACAAGTGTACATAACCTCGATTCGTTGTTGTGCTTTGTAAACAAACGATTTATTCTTCGAAGTTATTTATTGTAATTTGAAATTATTTATACGGCACGTTAGTATTATCCAATATATCGACAAAACAAGCCGATTCGATAAAAAAAAACACATAAGAACGGTCAATTTCGAACATTTCTTTTGAACCCTATTTTTGTTTATTACAAATTAAATTATAAATATCTTCAAAAAGCGGTTACGGATTTGAAATCCTCATAAACAGTAGATAATTTTTAAACTTTTTGCAATTCTTTCAAGTGCATTTTTGAGCGAAGTGGAGAAGCTTAAAATTTAATGAAAAAAATAATTTAAAGTTACTTTTTACAAAATCCTATAGTAAGCATTTATATAATAATTCCTTTTACATATTTTTTTAATAATAAAAGTATTATCTATAGAGAAAAAATATAGAATTTTTTCGCGTACATAAATCCGTCAAAAACATCATAACAATTCTGTGGCTTCCCGCCATAATGACGAAACTCACTTTTTTTCGAAATTGAGTTAATGTGAAATTTGATATCTCTAGATGTTTACTTTCCATAAAATGTTAATTGAGACTCTAATATCTAACATTCGGTTCGTTCTATTGAAATTTCATAACCAACAAACTGCATTTTTCTTAGCATAACAACACAACTCAGCGTTTTCCCGACATAAGGAATCAGTTCATCCGTCATTGTTTAAATCTGTTTGATAATGATGTCTGTGGCTTGCCGCCATAACAGAGAACGTCATTTATGCCATAAGGCTCATTTTAAATGATATTCCGATAACATTTTGAACGTTATGAGATGTGAAACATTCTCTGTTATGGCGAGAAGCCACAGAATTTCACGTGGACAAAATAAATGAATAATTCGACTGCATGGTACGATTGCTTATTCAATTTGCCTGTTTTTTGCAATTTTCACGCACACAACTGCACACAAGCCTTTTTCTTACTGTTTTTCCCGTTTTTTTTTTGGTCAGTTTTTATGCTGACATACCCAGTACGCCAATCGTGCACATCCAAATCAGCACAATGTCATGGCGTCAATATCATGCAGCTAGTTTGCCCTATTATGCAGCTAAGAATATTCATATCTATTTTTATTCCTCAATCTTTGTGAAATGTTTGCAACGAAAATGGCCAATGTCTTGCCGTTATTAAGGAGCAATAATTGTAATGCAACTGCTGCAAATTTGGGTACAAACTGTTATAGCAAATGCGTAACTTCAAAATGACTGAAGTTTTTCGGAAATGTTTTTCGTATTAATATTTTTGTTTATCTGCTGCCAAATTGAGGGCAAACTGTTAGTGATAAACATTTGGTCATAAACTAACTGATAAACTAACAGAAATTTGTCGACAAAATTTTTCTTCTATCATAAATTTTTTTACAATAGAAAAATTATTAATCGTGTTTATATGGATAAATAAATGTGATCCTTTTGCAAAATGCGTTAAATGATTTAGTCAAATTATTATTTATTCATAAGGAATTATGTATAACAAATTAGAAACAATGAATTAATTAAAAATTGAAGGATTGGTTCATGATAATTGTTTACAAACAATTGTTTAAACAATTTTCTAGAAAGATGTGGGGGGGGAGGTATCCCCTCCTTACGAAATAACTACAGTCAGCTGCAGTCAGCTGTGATTCTTGTGCGTTGACTGCACGGCAACGGAAAATTCGGAACACGTAAAAATTACTAATAATATGCATATATTTTTTGTGGTTGTTGCATTTATACATTTTTTTTTGTCATTGTTTATAAGTATGGCGCGTTGATTTGAGTGCAATGTGCAAATATTAAGACCTGGCCACGTTGTGGTAGGTTAGATTTCCGTCCTCGTGTTTTTGTCTGACGCAATATGGAATAATTGTCGGTGGTGCTTATTTTTAATTTTCAACGTTATGTTAGACACAACTTGAGTATAAATTTGCGCCATGTAATTTTTTCAGTTCATTATATTATATATTATTATTATTATATATTATTATTATTATTATTATTATCATCATAATCATCATCATCATCATCATCATCATCATCATCATCATCATCATCATCATCATCATCATCATCATTATTATCATTATTATTATTATTATTATTATTATTATTATTATTATTATTATTATTATTATTATTATTATTATTATTATTATTATTATTATTATTATTATTATTATTATACATTATATTATTATATTTACTTCAGGAGCATATATGGGCAGTAAATGCATGACATTGAGCATATTACATATTTTTAGCTGTTTCGTTCTGACAAACGCTTGTCAACAAACTGCCGACCTATTGCATCTGCAATTGCTGCCAACTTTGCGCCATGCATGTCAAAGAGCATGCAGCAAATATGACCCAAAAATTGACTGCGTTTGTCTTTCTGGGTAGCTGAACATCAGCTGACTGCTGCGCACACACGTTACACACGTCATAACATCTGTGGCTTCCCGGCGTAACCGACTAAGTCACAATTTTTAATAAAAAAAATAACTTCTAGGCATATTTGCGCGCACTCAATTGAAATATTTTCACTTACGCAATGCAATCAATGATTTCGTAAAAGAAAAAGTCACAAAAGTTTGCGAATTTCGAAGAACACTTCGAAAACTTTAAGGCTGGTTTTCTCGAAAACAGCTGTTAGTGAGTTTCGTCATTATGGCTGGAAGCCACAGAATTTATATTCTCATTTATAATTATATATTACCATATAATAACCTACTGATAGAATTATTTATGAACAACTTCAATTATTCATTTGAATTTTTTCAGCGTACATGTGCGCATCGTAAACAATAATTAATCTTATAATTTCTTGTGAATAATATATTTGTTTCGAATAATAAAAGAATTGCATACTTATGCAAAATTATGGAAAATTTCCTTTAGAAATCATAATATTTATGTATGGTAAATTTTTCAAGGTTCCCAAAAGATGAAGAAAAATTGACACAATGGCTCGAGATTTTTGGAATAAGCCGAAATCTGATAGAATCCAGCATAGAAAGTCTCTGACTTTTCAGCAGACACTTCCAGCTGACTGATTTTTTTATAACATTTTTGCATAAAAATTACTAGAAGAAATGTATAAATAAATATTGTTTTAAACCATAACACCATTTGTTACTTCATTATGAATTTTTCAAAATAATCCACTTTTCTGAACAACAATTTATTTCATCGATATTCCATTCATGTAAAAAATATTTCCAAATAATTATTACTTGGACAATTATGATTTACTTTTCCCAATATGTAACAATTGATTCGAATTCAATCTTCCACGCTTCCAAACGAAACATTACGTAACTTCTTGAAGTTCAGCTTGAAAAAATGAAAAAATGCGCAACGAATTCCGAGACATTCTTTTGAAATTGGAACCTGAAAAATGTCAGGTTATAATAAAATCTTGCATGGCATTTTAATTATTTCCATCCAACTTTCTATGTTTCATTCTTTTATTTATTTTTCTGCTTTTTTTTCGTCTTGGAAGCCCATTTTTTTTAGCGAAATCAGGAATAACATGAGTAGTAAACAATTAAATTTATAAAATTTTGAACAATATTTTACATAATTCTTCTAAGATGCAAGGTTAACAGAAATAAAGAAACAACCTGTAACTTTTTCGATAAACATATTAGGAAATTATAACGAAATTGTTCATGTCCTTTAACTTTTTGTTACTCCGTCCAAACGGTCCAAACTCAAAATTCTGAAATTATAACATTTATGTAAATTTGACTTCACTTTTCATGAAACCATACAGGTGGTATATCAAATACTATTGATTTAATAAGCAGCATGATCTACGTTATCTTTAAGTACAATTTATTGAATTTCAAGGCTAACCCTCTAAAAAGTATGAATAAGAATATTTGAGCTCACACAAATTCTAAACGGTGCTAGCGCCATAAAATCGAGTACACGCAAAACATCCGATGTAACATGCTTCGACTCGAAAAGCCATTTCACGTAACAAACAGATCATAAAAATTCACATTTTATAAACACGTAAACGTTCTTATTACATTTTTTCATGTAAGTGTATTCAAAATTGATATCACCAAATTGGTAAACTTGTTTAAAGATCCTTTTATGGGCAAGCATCAATAAATAATAATCGAAAAAGTGCATGATAAAAAAATTATTACGCTGCGAGAAAATTTTTGTTCAGTTAGGGAGTCGTTGTTATGGGCGTGGTAATCAGGAAAAGTAATGAACGTTTTCATATTTCTCTACATTTTCATGATAAAAAAAGACATCATTCAATTAAAAATTCCCATTAGCGAAATGGAGTTGTGAATGTTGTGGAATCCACGCAAAGCGTACGTTGAAGCAGTTTCCTATGTTGGTGGAGGAGTGCACTTCATGAAAGAAGATGAGTGTTGGGTTTTAATGAGTTTCGTAATAATCGTAAATCTGAAATAAGAGTGGTTTCTTATTTTTGGATAGTAAAAGTTGTTTCATCCACTGCAGTCAGTGTCTTAAAGAAAAAGAAATATCAGCAAAAAATTACCAACTTTCGATCATGAAACATTTTTTATTAACGTCAAAAAAAAATACATTTTTTTATATTTATTTAATAAAAAAATATAGTACTTCTTCTGTAAAAATACTGGAGTTTACTTGATAATATATTTTCATTTTGTACAAAGACCATTTAGATGGGTCTTGGAGAATGGGCAACAATTCTATAGTATGAGTTCAAAGGCATCTCAGATTCATTGCATTTTTTTATTTCATTAGTTATATAATTTAAAACGTTTTTTGTTTAGTATTTTTACTTCTTTTTGCAATAAATTATTTCAAAATTTGTAATTCTCCAGCTATAAAAAATTTTCTACTATACTGTTACGTATTTTAATTTGTTTTGATATGATGATGATTCCAAATAGATCAAAAATCTTTAGGCCGTGGTAGCGTGGCCTTGTTCCAATTTCCAAAGGGTTTGTCTTATTTTTAAATGAATATTCACTTATTGAAATCAATTTCATTTTTATTCAATTATTTAAATTTTTAACTCTAACTCTGCGAACCCGAAACCACGACAATTCCTGAAATCCAACTCAACTTCGACTCACCCGACTCCCTAACGAAAGGAGAGCCCCAAGCGCCCAAAAACGATCAGTTTTGTAAAGTCGATTAGACGCATAATAGATAAGGTGGACGCGCTAGAACATTTGCGCGTGCAGATAACAAATTTGGAAATTACCAAATAACAAAAACAAGACCTAGCTCAACTAGATGTCACTCACGAAAAATAGAATGACTCATTTGAATGAGTAATAGAACTGTTGATCACAATCCATTATAAACAATCATAACATTTCCCTCTCTATTTAATGTTCAGCTAAATTTTGTTGTATGATTAACATTGTATGATTTTAAGGATGTTCTCAGATTTTCTTTATTTTTATGTCACGCACTCGGGACGTAACACATACAAAGGAAGGAAGTTTGATTTATAATTGTATGCAAAAACTGATGATGATGAAAAAATGATGAGTAGTTATTTTTTAAATGATAATTCAAGCTTCACAATCAAGCGTCTAAGTATGACACTTCAAGCGAATAAATTTACCTTGTATGCCATATACCATCGTGCTAGTTACCTTCATTTGTCATTACTCATTATTTATTACTCTAATTATATTAATATGATATATTTCTGATACATAATGAATGCACAACTTTGAACTGTCTCTTTTTTGCATACATCATTTTAGCCTTATTACCAAGCACTCCATTGATTGACATTAAACTGGAAAGTATAATGAATAATACAGTCATCAAGTCTGTAAAATGAGGCATATAATATGTTTATGAATTATGCATAAAGAGGACCTTTTTATTGTATTATTTTGAAAAATGTCTGTTTCTGGGTATACATCTATTTCTGCTCCTTTATTTATCACTTTTTACTTGTTGTTATTGAATCTATCATTTACATTTTCGTTGAAAAATTTTTCCAAATGTCAAATATTGGAGCTTTAAAGTTAGCTGTAATAGATAGGTATGTAAATTAATTAATTGTAAGCAATGACGACCCCTCTACAATTAATTCATGATACAAACTTTTATATTTTTAATTTCTGTCTGTAATTTTCCAGGCCCGTCCTTATTTTTCTCAGTTACCGTTTTTGGTAGCAACTATAAATGTATACATTGATCACCTGAACTTTTGTTCTGAAAACGTGAAAGATAAATAATGTAAAGCATAAAGAAAGTCACTATCAAAGTACATAATCGAAAATTTCAGAAAATAATTAGAGAAATTAAATGACATAGAACATTCGAGAAAAAATCATTTTTATCGTAGCGGTCTAAAAAGCCTATTTTTTACCCGCTACGATAAAAAAAATCGTTTGTACCACCGAAAAAATGTACTATCTCATTAAAATTCTTTTCAAACGTGATTGTAAAACTTACATGTTGTTAAACATCTTGTCAATTTCCGACAATACATCCTAGTGATTCATCGAAGTAATATTGTGCCGAAACGTTAGAGCTTATGTAATAGATTTTCATGTCAATATGCGTCAAACGTTTGTTGGACGAAGGTTCCACAACCATTTTCGTCATCTACGGAACGTCAGAGCACAATAGCTTTGTATATATCTGGACGTTGACAGGATTATAATGATCTATTTCTGCATCATTTACAAGCCTGTCAGGTGCACACCTGAATATAATTTTATATTGAAACACATAATTTGCGTCATCTTAAAATCGTTCCAAACCCTGCAACCAGTGCGATCCCTTTCAAATTTACAATCTAACGTAGAAAATGAGTGTCATGGAGCGATTACATCGAATAATTATATATGCCGCGCGCACTTTACTCATATTTATTAATTTTTATTGTTAATGACATTTTTCTTCAAATATATTGGAACTGTGGATATTCGAACCCCTTCGGTAAGAAGCAGAATTTTTCAAACCGAGACCAATAATTTTCGAACATTAAATATAACTTCTGTGTACTCTTAAAACGTAGAAACAAGTAGAAAAGCACTCGCTTGCCCGAAAAGACTCTCGATATTTTCTGTGGTCTGTTACTGACTGTGCCTACTCAGTGAAGATAAAGAACGTTATCTTTTCCCAAACCCGTCCATCGCGTATTTCAATTTATATATATAAAGCTACATATGGATCTTTTTTCTATTTCAGGAGAACATCCAGCAGCCATGCAACACGGAGGCCAGTTGAAATTGGGAAATCCCCCGTTTGTTTTGTTAGTGGCTTCCCTGTTGACTTTTTTCAACCGGCTTGTGTGAAGTCTCGGCGTAACCATTGGGTATTGGAATTAAATATCGACAAGTTTTTAATGTAAAGCGAGATACGGATTTAGGAATGGGACCTGGATTCTTGAAATTTTATGGTCCCTCCCCTTGTATCGTTGTTGTACGATATCGTAAGTTTCCTTTGAATTTTTACTGTTAAGTTGGGCTCTACTTGTGGGTATAGAAAAATCTCACTCTTTGTGGTAGACAAAACGGAAACTAGAGAATATCGAAAGTACTATATAAGGTTAAAATGAAATTTCTCACTTCTCATTTTACTCTTAAGAATTTCTATGCGCATGTATGTAAAGAGGAGAAGGGGAAACTACTGACTCAAATCATGCTACACATGCACCTCTTGGTTGCACTCAGTCACTCAGTTTAATGTGTCCGCACAATCAGTGTACAAATTGGGGTGGAAAATACCAGTAAATACTTCGGGAGCCTGGGGGTTGAATGCAAAATGTTCATACAACTAACAAGAATAAAATAACTGAATAACATGTTTTTTTTCACTAATTTGTTGTTTTAAAGGTTCTTTACATAAAATTCTATACTCTTCTCTAAATTTTTTGCAATAAGTGAAACTTGTATTATTTCCTTTTTTCAAACAGGGACTGAAGAAAAGTAAGAATTGCACCAACTTAATTCTGAATCAAGTTTATCGTAACTAAACCACCATGTCTAAAAGTTTTCAAAAATTTCATTCGGTCTGTTACTGACTGTGCCACACAGTGCAGATGAAGTAATGTGATCTTCAAAAATAAACTATAATATTATATTTACGAAGAAATAATAATAATGCTGTTAAAATCATCCTTGCAACATTTTCAAGTATAAGGGAAAAATCACAAAAAAAAATTAGACATGAATCAGGAAGTTCTATTATTTTTTCAATAGATACATAATACGTTAAGAATCTTATTTGTCCCTTCTTCCTCCCAGCCCATAAATCTACCACGTTTAGAATTTTCCTACCCACAAGAATAGAAGCCCTGCTGTTTATTTTTCGAAAGCGTCGCAAAGAAAATTGGAGAAGGTAAGAAAAAGAAATTAAGCAAGCAAAAACGACAAAAAAAGCAAGAAAATTCTCGGCAAATACGAAATGGCCTTACTTCTTCTTACGGGGACTTTATTAATGTAGCGAGGCGAAAAAACCAGTTGATAGAGAGCATCGTTTTTGCGGTCTCATCCTGATTCTGCATGTTTTCATGGCGCTATTGATGCGTTTTTTCGCACAGCCCAGATCGTAATCAATCAAAATGCACGAGGCATAGAGAGTTCTCTCGCAAGGAATAACTTGCAACATATCTTTGTCGACTTTTTTTCGTTCGGAAGTGCTTACGTTATGTATCCGGGACGCTGATTTTCAATTGTAATTCGGGCGGAATTTACCACGAGGGGAGGGGGAAATTATTGTCTTGATGAGTAAGGTACGGTAAGAAATAAAACAATGTAAAATGAAGCTTTTGATTTTTATTTCAATGACCGGCCTTGCCATGTGATAGCCACGTGAAACTCGCAAATTCATGGGAAATTTACTTTTCAACTTTTCAGCTTATTTATTTTATCGTCCATATTATCGTCAAATTAGTTTGTTTTCATTTCTAATTTTAAAAAAGTGACTAGATGATCTCGTCTACTCAATATCAAAAACAAGGAAAGTAGTTTTCGGTACGAATTCACGGGGAAGATATTTTTTTTTATTCCTCTCAATTGAAGGCCCTTTTTTCCATGTTCACATTAATTATTACGTTGTTATCACAACTCAGGGATTTCGCAAACAAATTTTTCATATATGGGGTGATTTCAAGTGTCAAAAAGATCATATATTTAAATATGCGTTCGAGTGGTCCTTAAAATGGCTTTGGTGAAATTTTAACCATAGCGCTCCCTGGATCGGCTTCAAATAATTCAAAAACAATTCTCAAATTTTTTCAGGTTTTTATCTCAACGTTAACTCGTGCTCATAGAGCCCTCCTTTATCCCATTCAAATAACATAGGGCTTTGCCTTTATCTTGGTCTCTAATTTTTCGTAGGCGCATAAGACGTCTTAAAAATCGGCGAGATACGTCAAATTATAAGTGTTGCAGTTAAGTTTCAAAAAATTTCGAAAACATTCACCAATATTTCGCGCGTTACCATTACGAAGAAAATTGCGTTTAATGCGAATCATTGGTATATTTTCGAGAAAATAATTGTTTTCCGACAATTTTCGACTGATCTTCTCCATTTGCAGTGCAGATTTGTCTCGATTGCGAATTATTTGATACATTAGAGTATTATTAGAGCAAAGTTTACAAATTTAGAACTATTCCTGTCAAATTATAGCCTACAAAAAAGATTATTAAAATAGAAAATACTCACATACTCAAGTACAATTGTATATTATACTGTACAATAATAAATTGTTTAAATGAACAAAATATAGTAAATGAAAGGGTATATTATTGTAACTCAAAATAACATGTACATGGGAATAATACGAAAAAAAATGTAGAAATGCGTGGTATACAAAACATGGATAGTCCCATTAAATTACAAACTAATTGTACATATGCGTCTTATTATTTTGTTCGTTGTTTTTGATGCTGCTGTTGTTTTTGATCTTTTTGTTGATGTGATCATAAACAATATATATATATATATATATTTATCGCGTTATAATGTAGCATAAAAGTTCATATCCCTATCGAGGAAACATAAAAAGTTTTTTTGAATGGTAAATCCCGATACATACAATTATAGCACAAAATATAAGAGATGCCAAAAACCATATGTTTTTAAACGTAAATCTTTTGTAGCTTTCGTACAATTCAACAGTATATCAGCATTCTTTTTACCTTTGAAAATTATTTGAGATCTTTGGAGGCTTGTTTTTATCATCCATTCATGAATAAGAAATGACTTCTTGGGAATAGTGTTAATTATTCAGTATAAATGATATTTTGTTATGAACAATAGGGTATCATTTGATTGGAATAATTGAAAATTGTAAATTTTACTCTAATAATACTTTAATGCATCAAAAAATACGATCGAGACAAATTTGCACTGTAAATGCGGAGAAGATCAGTCGAAAACTGTCAAGAAACATTAATTTTCTCGAAAATATACCAATAATTCGCATTAAACTCAATTTTCTTCGTCATGGCAACGCGCGAAATATTAGTGAATGTTTTTGAAATTTTCTGACGCTTAACTGCAACACTTGCCTATAATTTGATGTATCACACCGATTTTTAAGACGTCTTATGTACCCACAAAAAATTAGAGACATGGATAAAAACAGAATCCCATGTTATTTGAATGGGATAAAGGAGGGCTCTAAAGGCACGGGTTTACGTTGAGATCAAAATCTGAAAAAATTGGAGAATTGTTTTTGAATTATTTCGAGCCGATCTAGGGGGCATCATGGTTAAAATTTCACTAAAGTTATTTTAAGGACCACCGTAATATACATATACATATAAATTTATATGGATGTATCCAGGAATATTCATTCAAACAAAACAACGTATTATTGTCCATTGCAATATAAACTTTAGGAATTTCCTTCTTTAAGATGTCTATGGAGTTTTCAAGGTTTATAATATTTATATTGATTCTTGAGCATATTTTATCAGAAATGATATAGGTCATTTCATAATTTGCTAGTGGTTTTACTTTCTTTTGTATCTATCATAGTGAATTTCAAAAAATTGGAAAAATTTAACAAGTTGAAACAAATGTCTTTGTCACTACTTCGCTTCAAGAAGCAGGGCGGGCTGTATTTCTTCTTGAATTAATCAGAATCTCTGGAGGCAGGTATACCTCCAGCTCCCCTGGTGGCAATGTCACTATCTACACGAAAAAATGAGTGGAAAACGCTGGATACTGATTACTCTTGATCAGAAATCGTTTTGATAAGAAACCGTTTTTGTCTATATTTTTGACATATAATTTTATTCAAAATTGTGTTGCGTTGTATATTATATCGTATTTTTATGCCTATCAAACCTATCGATTTATGCTGCCAATTTTCTTCAGTATTTGAAAGGAAATACATTTTTGATCCATACATACTGACATCAATACAATCACTTGTCAAACAACTCCTGAGCATCGTTATTCGCGAAAAACTAATAACACTTATTACACGTAAAACCAATGAAAAACACCGGGAAAATGATAAACGCGTCGGAAGCTTCATTTAAGGGGGTGTTCTCATCGAATGGTTAAAAAAAATCAATTTTTTTATTTTTTTATTTTTTTAAAGTTGAGACTTGCAAGAATAGTATATTGAAAGGATTTTGATGGATTCGAAAAAAGAAATGGGTTTTAGGCACTTTTTGCCACGCTCCCCACGGAGTTGACGCGAAGCAGCATATTCGGGCCTGGCGCTTATTAGCCATATTTAATTGCCCAGTTAATAAAAAATGATTCAGACTTCAGAATCTCGTAGAGCGACTTTTATTACATAAGTATAGTACGATTCAAAGATGTACGACTTATTTAACTACGTCAATTTACGTCAAGAAAGTGAAACCCAATTGACGCTTTTTTTAATAGAAAACTTAAAGCGTGTTGTTCTCAAAACTACTTTCCCTAAACTTGTGCCCACGATTTCTCAGGAACTAGTGAACGCATTTTGATAAAATTTTTTTTCAATCGTGTGGAAGAGTACTGGCTATCGTCTGACGAACGTTTTTTCGCTATTGTTTATAACAAATCTTTTACGAATTTTGTAAATGGAAAAAAAAACCGTGAAAAAACCGTTTATTACTTTTAAAGTCTGCCATTTAAAAAAAAATTTTAATAAAAATACAACTTCCGTCAGATAATAGCAACACGACCATAGATGAAACAAAAAATTTCTACTTGTGTTTCAGACTAGCCATTTTCGAGATATCGTCGGCACCATCAACCCACCTTTTTTTCGAAGGCCTCTATTTGCAAGGGTGTAGTGGTCAAACAAGACAAATTTTTGAATAAAATTTTTTGTGTTTTGTTGTCGAAGGGTTAATAAAACTATAGCAAGAAACCGTATTGAAAAAAAATGAATACCTATCCTACAGTAAAATTCCAAAAAACGCTTCGAAAAACGGCCGATCCATGAAAACACTCCTTTAATTAGAAAAAAAGCATTGAATAGCCGGGCTCAAGCATTTTTCCGAACAATTAACGGTCTCCGCTCAGGTGTCGGGGCGTCGGGTGTTTTCATTAAGATAAAAGAGCGGCGAAACAAAACGCGCCGGGACGTAGCAGAAAGAAGGGAAAACGCCTTTATTCGCGTGCACATCGATCCGATATCGCGAGACAGGAAGTGGCTTATTCACAAGAGCAAACTAATCTCCGAGTCACGCCATCGTGTGACGAGTTGAGGGGCTGATTTCCGGCACGCACCCCCGAAAAAGGCGAGGGGGAGAAGAAAGCGAGGGAGGAGGGAAAAAAGGAGAACCTCGCACGATATGCATCCCGTTTGTTTCCGCACTGCGGGGCGCTAAATCCGAGGCTCGATCTGGAGCGCAAGAATTTACGGCTCGGGCCCGGATTAGCCGAGGATCCGATAGGCGTTATTCGGCGCGATCGAGTGAGGCCTTCGATAAGGAACGCGTGGAAAACGGAAGAGCTAAGGCTGTTGACAGACAAGAACTGTGATGTGGCGAATATTTTTCATAAAGAAAATTGGGAAACACGTAACATTGGTTTTCTTAATAAGAACTTTTATATTGAAGAAAAATTTTTATTTTGTTATGAGTTCCCATTTGGCCAGTGATGCGGAATACGATTTTATCAAACAGGTAGGTATTGAAACTAAAGCAATAAGGGTGAGGAGAGAGTTGTTTCTGATATTTTATGATTTTTTTCAAATATGAATAAGGACCTTAAAACGTTAAAGAGCATTGAAAAATGTAAAATGAGCTTGGCCAGTTAGGCAAATTTTTTTCAATTGGCCAAGTTAATGGTGGTTTGTAATATTTTTGAAATGCTACAAATCCCAAGATATATTTTAAACAAAAATTTCGAAAATATTGCTACTAACCAGTAAAAAAACGAGACAGTTATCGAACATCAAAAAATGTTTACACATTTGATGAATGATGTTAACTATGCTATTTCTTTGGAATATATACATTTCTATTACTTTCTACTAAAATTTAACAAAATTTCGTGATAACTTGATCGACTATGATTTGTTAATTTGTTTGTAGGTGGTAATGTGATGATTTAATTTTATTTTCGTTATTGTTTTTCTGCAAGAGCGTATGAGTTACACCTTATACCTATATTTGTAATGTATACAAGGGATATCATTATGATGATACAAATTTCACAATATTGAGCCAAGCGTTGATGTTATCGAATAGGAACAAAAATATTTTTCAAAACGAAAAGGGAAAATTTAAAAAAATTCCTGAACGAAAATTCGGTCAACATGTCCCATGCTCAATGTTGCATTCTGAAAATGAAATAACATGACATAAATGGAGACTTGTCAAATTTAAGATGAAGACAACAGATTTTTGTTCTGTAGTAAAAATTATAGCATATTTTAAACTACAAGTATTGGTTCAACAAGCATATATTTTTGATCGAAAATTTATGAATGAAGGATTTCATTATTTCATTGCTTGCTATCTAAATCTTGAAATTATTATATTGTCATGTGTAAGAATCAAGAATTTTCATTTTTATGTATGAAGTTTTAGTGCTTACGAAGGTTCACAAAATTTTACAACTCTGCATTCTGGACGTCGTCAGTTTACAATTATACACGGTGTTTCCAATTCCTCGCATCAAAAAGAAATATGTAATTCCTTATTGAATTTCAAGTCAAAAGTCCTTAACCACTTTTTATAAAGCTCAAAATTGAAAAACATCTTCGGAAATAAAATTTAAACAATAAATTCACTCTCACAATAAGTGGAGTGGAAACTTTCTGAGTCGGAAAGTCCTTTGCGACTTTTCAAAAAAGTCAAAATCAAAACAGTTAGTCGTGGTACAAGTTTCAGAAAATCAGATTTCTAAGATTTTGTGCTCGAATAACTTTTTTGATTTTTAAGTTTTTTGGAAAGTGGCAAAGAACTTTTCGACTCAGAAAAATATGAATAAATTTTCAGAAAATTTTGGTTCATGAAGTCTACCCATTCTTGTTGGAGAGCGCATTTATTGTTCAAATTTTACGCTTTAATAACTTTTTCAATTTCGAGTTTTATAAAAAGTGGTGAAGGACTTTTCTACTTGAAATTCAATAAAGAATCACGGATTTTTTTTTTCCTTTAGTGCGGGAAATTTGAAACACTCTGAATTATACAGTATTCTGCATCTCTTGGTTCGAGAAAAATAGTTTCTAGAATATTTATTTGATACACATGAGATGCAGTGGCTTTTCATTTGGAGATTTTGAGTTTTAGACTACTTACGCTAAAAAGAATATTTTTCAGCTCAAAATTTCTGATTTTTAATGTGTGCAATTTCAAAATTTACCATCTAGAGATCTCTAATTTTGGTATTTTAAGCAGTATTTTGTTTTGGAAGAATTCATAAACTGTAGGAATATTGATCATCAAATGTAACATACTTTTTTTGCTATCCATAAAATACGAGGATACCGATTCTAACCATAGTGAATTTTGCAACTTTAAGATGTGAAATATTTTTTTAAATGTGTGGATATAAAAGAACATCAGTCATAAGTTGAACGAAAAAGTGAGACTCTGATTTTTCGAAAATTTGTCACCTGAATATATTCTCAAACAATATAATACTGTTGAGTTAAAAATAATACTATCAGAATTCCAGACTTCCATATCCCAGAACAGAAAATTACGAAACAGCAAATTCCGGTATATAGAGCTCCCCGAAAAAAAGCATTTTCAACGTAAAATTCGGAGGTAAAGGCTTTAGTCTGAAAAAGTTACAAAAAAAAAACCAAATATTTCGCATGCTCTCCGTGAGGGCAGATCATCATTATACTTATTTATGTTATAAGGTTATACATGAGAATGTTTCTTATACACGTTTTCTACATTGAAATTACTAGATGATCATACGTTTTAGTAAACCTGGACTCGAGCCTTTCCAGTCACTCACCTGCCCGGCTTTATGACTTGCAATGGCGGCGAAATTTAATGCTTTTAATGAAGACTTTGCATGAATCTTAATTATTCCAGAAGCACCACCCTTTTCCTCCCCTTGCTTCTGATATGATAATAATTACATTTACAATATTATTGTTCCTACAATATTCTTAATGCGAAATTGGGAAGTGACTTCTTATTCCTCTTCTTTTTTTCCTGTAATCGTCGTAATGAATACAATATTTTTTTTTACGATTATAAATTTTAAACGTATAATTTGGAAGCACCATCTCAATGTTCATCTTGCAATGGCCAATACCTGTGATTTCGACTACTATAATATATTGTTCATATAAATTCCAAACAATTCAGAAGCACCACCCCTTTCCACCCCTTGTTTCTTTTTACTAGTACTTACGAATACAAAATTATTTCTATTTCTATTAATTACAAATACAATTTACTATATATACCACCTGCTACCTCCCCTAACTTCTGATGAACAGTTGTTTCGTCATTAATAACATTAGAAAAATGATTAAAAAACATTCATAATTTTACGTTTGAAAATATTGATTTGCCAGAAAAACTGGGCAGGTGAGTGACTGGAAAGGCCCGAGTCCAGATTTACTAAAAGTGAAGTGATATGTATGATCATGTAGTAATTTCAATGTATAAAACCTGTAGAAGAATCATTTTTATGTAAAACCTTATAACATAAATCATTATAATGATGATTCGCCCTCACGGAGAGCATGCGAAATATTTGGTTTTTTTTTTGGTTACTTTTCAGACTAAAGCCCTCACCTCCAAATTTTACGTTAAAAATGTTTTTATTTTGAGGATTTTGATATTTTTCGGTAAACTGTTCATTAACTATTAATTATAATTGTAATGAAACAATTTATTTACAGATAAAATTCTCATTTTTAACACTGTGACACAGTTGTGTGCGTCAACAAAATAACAAAACAGTCGCCAACTGTCAAAATTGTCAGTAAGTTACCTTAAAATTTTACAGATAACAGTGATACTCTGTAAAGTTTTCACCGACGGACCATAGAATATGGACAAACTTTGGTCGAAAAAAATTTCACCCTAACTTTTTCATTCATCGTGTTTTTTGTTACATTAATGCAATTTTTCGAGGAACAATGGCTACAGAGGGATACTTTATCAACCCGGGATCTAAAATATATCGGTGGTTTCCTGAATAAATCTAAACTGAAAGTAGGAAACGGAAAAAACTTTTCCGATGACGTCACGTTGTGGATAGTTTTTGTAAATATAGCTTGGCGGTCCAAGAGCCAAGAGCGCAGCGACTCGCTGGCGAGCCCTCTAGCTGATTACCGCCAGCTATGATTTTAGAATTTCAGATTACAAGGTATAGAATTCATAATGCTGTAAAGGTATAAAAAAAATTTTGAGAATCATGGAAACATGAAATTTTAATTGCAGGTCTTCCCTCAAGCCCTCTTACAAAAAACGTACAGTTATAATCGTTTAATATTTCAAAATGTTCATCTACATTCACTTCACCTGCATTTATTCTTAAATACTTTTAACATTTTCTCACTTTTCTTACATATCTGCGGGGATTCAGAACGAAAATTTTTCCAAATCGCAAAAATACTTCCACGTATGAAAATTCTGTCGACATTTCAAGCCACGTAAAACTCAGAAGCGAACGCTCTGATTCAATGAATGCAAGCCTCGTTTATTGCGTGTAAAACTGCTCAGGAATTTATCCACTGACGAGCCGAGTTTATTGTAGAAACTTGCGTATTTGGGAATATACGTAGAATATTGATTTCATTGAAGACTCCTCAAGCACTTGAGCAGCGATATCGTAAGATATATATTACGCGGAATCGAGCGCCCGCGGGTGATTTACGGAATATTCTCTTATTTTGCATTTCTTTTTTTTTTTTTTTGATTCACGTTCGCGGCCCGTAAATTAAATTCCCGGCGAACTTTCTAAAATACGCCGCTGCAGGAAAGAAAAATTTATTCCTTCGTGTCACGGTGATTTAAATGGAGCCAATTCGACGCCGCATTACGCTTCGCTGTCATTTCGGGATATCTATTTCGCTTTCGCGAAAGACATCGACACTCAAGCGGTTAATGTACTCGCAGAAAAGTCAGAAAAATGTTGTAAAGATTCTGTGATCACATTATTTTCTATTCAATCATTCAG
The DNA here is from genome assembly GCA_028476575.1 of Platygaster robiniae. NCBI lineage: Eukaryota > Metazoa > Arthropoda > Insecta > Hymenoptera > Platygastridae > Platygaster > Platygaster robiniae. The sequence continues at coordinate 10,707,142 of CM052023.1, read as the reverse complement.
TGAATAGAAATTAACTTTCAGATTCATTAATCTACTGTGACAAAGATCATCATTCCATGATTCACTGATTTTTGTCATGTCTGAAAAAATTTTAGGTTCTAATGAATACAATATTATCACTGGAAGATCCTTTTTTTTAGCGGAAGATGAATGACGTGTATTGTGTAATAGTGAACGCGATTTTGCCACGAATTACACGTTAATCAAGTCCATTGGTATCACGAGAAATTCGTCTTGAAGTCGGCTTATTGTAATCAGTGAGAGCCGCTTCTGCTGACCGGATATGCGGATCGCCCCAACAGCGTAACCTAGGTTAAGTAAATGTACCTCCTGACCCGATTCGCGCTTGCTTCCCGGACATTTTATGGTCACAGAACATGATACACGTTTGATTCTATCTAATCTTCAGCAATCCAATTAAGTCTCGAGTCCCCGCAATGTTTTCCCTTTGCAGAGAGGCCTATTTCTACACACGCTAATTTTCAGACCCGATAAAGTAACCTGCAAAATAAATTCTGTTGATTCGAAATCTTTTCATTTGGGAATGCTGTTGGAAATCGATCGGAAATTGAGTCGTTTTTTATGACTTTGGCTCTGCATTTTTTGTTTAACGAATGACTTTTAATATTGCTCTATTCATAACACCGATTCGATCAGATCATATTCAATAAACTTCCTGACTCGTAACATCAATGTTGCATTTATTTTTCCAGCTCCAACTTTCTGTTCTTTGTAATTTAAATAAATTTTTGGATAAGAAAAAAAAGAGTACGTTATATGAAGAGTTTAAAAAAAATAAGTACTTCGGTATCTACCATACACATTTTCAGAATCGAATGCGAATCTTGGGTAATAACTTCTCATATTTCATTCAAGAAGATTTTCCGATGATTTTAGGTATATTTGAAAATAAACGTATTCAGGTGGAATAATATTGTTTCATCTTCACTGACAAAAAAAATTTTTGTTTGTATGCAGTATCTTCGAAATCAAGCGTTTTTTTAATTTTGGGTTCATGTTCTTTCAGATTCATGAAATACTTATTATTGGGCATTTCAACCCTCATATCACTGAATTAGGACACGTTCAACGAACATTCAGACGCGTCACAATATTTTTATTTCTGACTTTCTGTTTATAAAAGCTGTAGCTTCCCGACATAACCAACAAAGTCACACATGTCATAACGTTTAAAATTTTATCAGAATAACATGTAAAATGAGCCTTATGGCATGTGTGAATTTGTCGGTTATGCCGGGAAGCCACAGAAATATTACAATCTTTTTTATTTAGTTTGTTGAATGGAATCAAAATGTTTTACTTTCATGCTATAATATTCTATTCTATAAGTCATGCATTATTATAACTGTAATAGTAATACTCTCATGAAACTTTACATATTGTTTTTAAAAATACCATAGTTTTTCGGCTGACACCATAATTTTTTAAGCTTTCAATGTTATTGTTTTTCAACGATTGTCTTCCTAATAAATTAAATTTGATAGTATACTGTTAAATACTTCAGTAAAAAAATGAAATCTCAATGTACTGTTTTTTTGTTATTCAATACTGCGAAAAATCTGCAGTGAGATAGCTACAATCACTGTAGTGCTTTATTGGCATATAACTGTAAATTTTTATTATTGTTTCTATTATAGAAAGAAAATCAGTTGTTATTAACAAAGTCAAACATGCTACAGGACAAAATAAATTATTTTTTCACGAAAAATTTTACTGTTATAAAAATTATTGAAAAAATGTGACACCACCGCTCAAAGTCATCAAGGAATAAATAATTTGTGGAAAATTCATTATTTTCCCATCAGCAAAAAATATCATTGTTTCAGGAGTCTGATATTGTTTTTGAACAATTACAATTTTATATCAATATACTATTTTATTTGAATATGATATTATTTTGATAACAAAATAAATTCACAAAAATTTTATGCAATTCAATCTACAAAAATACAATCCTCTTTAACGAGTAGCCATATTAAAAATAATAATTTTTTAGTCTTTGTAAGGTTTTAATTGTAGATTCACACTTGATACATTATAATTTTAAATAATAATGTATCAGTATGGTAACCCATATTCTATTTAATTTAAAAAAAATGTAATACTTTTGTTCTGTTTTTATATTGTTTGAGTGATTTTCGTCTCATTTTATGTAGAAAAATTAACTCAAAACATTTTAAAACAGTATACATGATTGCTGAACACTGCAAACATTTTTTTTTATACTTTGATTTTCGAGATTCGTAGAAAAATTCAGAAAATAAAGTTGTGAATTGTTTCAACTGACACTGATAAGTGAATGTTTTTTTCATAATCTCAAATTTTTAAGAATTCCAACACTCTAAAATGAATATCTGCGCTTTAGTCACAAATGCGTGTTCAATTACAATGCAACAGATGAATGCACTCAAATTCAAAAGCTCGAAATTATGCTCAAAATCGGTCTCCAAACCGTCCTATTTACATTTAAGACAAATCAGACATTCGAAACCAGACCTTATAAGAGCCATACAACCTGATGCTAAAACTAAAATTGGATTTAATAACTACATAAAATAAAAAAAAAATTCAAATAAAAAACACAAAAATCATGGTTTCTGTATCTTAATGTAAGAAACCTATGTAAAACGATTCCTATGCTTGCAATTTCAATTAAAATGCTTGCTAAAATTACACAACATTCAATGACCATTCTAGTTGCAGACTTTTTCGTCAGTAATGCATGTGTCTATCATGGCTATATTCTGAGTCAACAAGAACAAAGAATGAAAAATAAATAATGAACTTGATTTTTGAAGCTCAACAACAATAATTTGATCGCAAAAACTAATCACTCCCAAGTTGATAGGCAACTAAAGTGAAAAATATACGGAAAATTTCTTTATCTTTGAAAAAATTTGACTTCAACGTGCATATATACAACAGCATCTACAAATAACAATGAAAATAATAATGATAGATGGAAAAGTAATGCCTTCAAATCTAGCGAATAGTTGGTCAACTCAATTTCAAGATTTCTGGGCAGTGCAATGATATTTACCCAGTCGCAAGATATTAATTTTCCTAAAAAGTTACGTAGCACGTAGAAGGACGTGCCAAAAATGTATGTCAATCTTTTCGAGCCACACTTTTCATTGTATGAATGATAAAAATATTCACGTTGCTTGAAAAAGAGCGAGAAAAAAAAGTGCCGGACGTATTCGCATTATTCCGGGCGAGGATCATTAGTCCCGTCGATCCAAAGATCCATTAAGTGGAACGAGGTGGCGGTCTCACGACTTCCGGTTGAAATCGATTCGCGCGACGGCTGCTGCGGGCGACAGGGAAACGAGGTGGAAAGAGGAAATAGCGCTCTATCTCTATCCCGCCCTTGCCCCTGCCTCTGCCCCTGTCCCTTTACTCCTTCTATTTTCCCGAGGAAAATCGCGCAAGGAATGGACCCGGAATGGACCCGCTCGGGAGAAATGGCGCGTCGCCTGTTTTCAGCATGGGAGCGCGACAAAAAAAAGTAATGACACCTCGAGGCTCGTTGAAAATTGCCGCGCGCCCGCGATAAAGGCAGGAAATGACCTTGGTACAAATTTCCGCGAGAATAATCAATCCCGTGACAAGAGGGAAACGTGGGATTGGGGAAAACCCCGAAATGACACGAATCTTTTCTCGAGAGTTTTTTGTAAAATCAGAGAATCACAGTAGGAGTAGAAAACAGACGATACGGTCGGAATATGTTATGAAATTTGGGAGATCAACTTTTGAAGTAACGCTCAGCATTCTAAGGAATAATTAAAAACAGAAATGTTATTAAATGAACGTGCAATTTTGGCACTTTACATTAGTTACGAAAGATGTCTTTTTTTTAATGACAATTTTTGAAAATAATTCAAACAAGTTAAGAAGAATAAAAAAGTGTTTCATCATTAATTCGATCTTCTAAAACTGATTCAGATATAAAAATCAATGTAAATCTAGTAGTAGTTCTAAATTTCAACCTTTACGTCGCGCTACGTCGCGCTACATCGCGCTACAATCACTTTTTCAATGGTAACGTGTCGAAAAAGCTCATTAGAAATTACGTACATTATTTTTATGCATGATAGAAATATATTGGTCGGATACTTCAAACATTTCACGATACAGAAAAGTCTTCACGCAGCTAGAACTTTCTTGAGCATGCAAATGAAGAATGTTATTGCACTGAAGAGAAATTCAATACTTTCGATTTCTTTTGTAACATAGTAGTTATAGCACAACGTTATAAGATGAAGCGCAACGTATAACGATAGATCCTAAATCTAGGTGGACAAAAATCGAGAATATCTTTTGTTGAAAAAAAAAAATTAATGGAAAATTGAACCTCAGCGAAATCGATTCTGATGATTTTGATGTTTAAAACTTTGAATTTCAAATCACCGACCGTAATCATATATATTAGTAGGTATCTCTGATGAGAACGTTGAGCAAGAAAATATTTTTCTTTACCATATATGACAAAAATTGTTTCGTTGTCACAGTTAAATTAGTTATATAAGTACTAACTGTTTAATGAAACTATAGACAACCCATATTATTATAATACTATTATAAACTATTATATTTACACAGAATAGATTAACATTTCATGCCTGATAAAGAAATGGACACTTGAAAATTATTATACTATTGTCGTACTTATGCGATACTATAGTGTTTTTATTGTGACAATACGATAAACTATTACAACTATAATAATTTTTTTGTCGTATACTTATATGTAGACATATATATTTATGGTTGGTTGAAAAAATCTTGAGTAAATGAAATCTTTTGGATTTCCGATACATAAAATTATGTGATTATCAGCAAACAGTCAAATGGAGTCTAAAAAATTAAGTATGGTTGTCCTCACCATCAATATAGGTGGCACTCTTCGTACAGTTCATATCTTAATACCATACTGTTAACTTCATGTAGAAAAGAATGGAATCTTGTTTATTTTTAAAAAGATTTTCAGATAATACCTTTTGAAAAATAGTCAAAAACGCAAGTTGAAATCCATCATTTAACACAGTCCATTGCTTAAAAAAAATTCACTATTGTGCTCCAATTTTTTAAATGGCGGAAGTTACTGTAAAGATTGTTCAAGGTTACTTGAAAAGATTCATAATTTTTGATTATTTTCTAACTCATGTAGTTTACTTGAAGAAAAAGTTAGAAAACAAGTATATTAAAAATTTCAAAGTTGATGTGAGAAACAAACTGAAAAAAATTTATAATAAACTTCTATAACATTTTTTACACTCAGTAGAAAGCAAACTATTCATGAGAAGTAAATGGAATTGTGATAACAACGCAATTCATACATATAATAATTTTCACGTAATTCTGTAGTAGAAATAATGCATTATGTGAAGCCAATAAAAGAACCAAATTATCTATTTTTCAAAATATAGAAAACACGATTAAACATGACAATCATTCTACAGAGCGTGAGCTGTCATCAGCACTTCAAATTTTCAAAACGCTCAAAGTAAACAAAAGTAAACTTTCAAATTTTGTATGTATGTTCATTGACATTGCGTCATTTAAAACATAAGAAGGTTATGTTGGTCCAAGCTAGCTGATACTGAGAAACAAGGACGAACTGTCTTGTTTCTCAGTATCGGAGCACTGTCCATTATTATGTTGCTCGTCCAATTTTTAGTATTCAGTTTTGTGAATTCCTGACCGCTTCCCCAGTTTTAGTTATTTTATGAAAATTTTGGGGTTATTTTCCTTTTTACCTGATGACAGGATGTATTCATTGGAATGGACGAGTTTTTGAATTTTATAACGGGAACTTTACGCCAGATGAGAACCTCGGACGAAGACCGAAAGCTAGAAGAATGTATTAAACAGTTAAAAGGAGGCTTTAAAGAAGAAGAAGTTGTTTAATTTGGAACCTGGCTCCGAGAGACTATATTACTCATAATTGATTTGAAAAAAGCGGAGCGTTACGACGTATACAACAGATTATATAATGAAAAGTAATAGAGGGCTGAGAACTATTGAACAGGTTTCTATGAATTCAGATGAGCGAAATCTAGATGATTTCGGCATCTTCGATTTTTGGCTTTTTGTCCACCTAGATTCACGATCTATGTATCGCACTGTGCGACGTGAGGATTGTAATCCAGAACACTAGAACATAAATACATATTTTTGTCGTTTTCGAGTGTTATTCTGACCGCACAAATAATTCTGATAATCTAAATAGACCTTTCAAAAGTTTCTTAACCAAGTCTTTCCTGAATTTACAAGATTCTTACTTTGGAAATGTGACGAGAAATATTTCGTGATATACATTAGGTGTCCGCCATTTTTCCTTCTCACTGTTCATTAATATTTATGACGAATTACGCGAGAAACAACGAGAATCGCCAACAAACTTTATACGTTCGTTCTCCATCTTCATAATGTAAATGGTGTGTCGTGTTTTTGCGGAAGCGGAGGGTACGTAATTTTCCCAAGGTACAAACAGTTCTCGCGTCTCTCTTTGAAACGATGAAAAACGCTTTTCCATAGGTGAAGGGAGATTTGGTTCTCCATTGCTTCAATCAAGTATCTATTTTCAGCAATTACTTTTTAATTGTCAAACAATATGCACTCAGTTCAGCCACAAAAAATTTCCCTTTGCAGTAGTTCATTATAGCAACGTGCAAGAGGAGTAAGAACATTTTTTTCTCCAAAGACAAGCATCAAGATATTATGCGAAGATCTATGGTTCCCCTTTGTTCTCAAACATTTAAAAAATGTTGGTTCAATCGGAAACTTCATTTTACGAGCAGAGTTTCCAACAATTATTACTCAAGAAAAGAACATGCTCTTACTTTAATCCTCTTTGATGTACTTACTAGAAACTTTTCTAGAAGCATGCGGAAAGTTGCAACTGGAGCAACTTTCAGAGACATGATGATTTACACAGATTTATCAAACAATTCGTTCATACTATATTCTGATTTTCGTTTTTTTATAAGTTTATTAATTAGAGAATTCTCGCTGCTGAATCGAAAATGTGGAAAGTATTTATTTTCAAACTTTGAAATGTATTAGAACTTCGTTAAATAACAGATTACAAAAAGTTCACATTTGAGTTTTTTTATTTACAAATTTCGAGTCTGTTCTGAAAAATTGATAAAATCAAAGCATTGATAGTAATATATTGAGTCGATTCTTTTTTTTTGTTTTGTTTTTCTAAGAATATTACAATACCAGTGACGTACATATTGTCAAGTGAATTTTTGTATCGGAAAAAAAGTCTATTGCTCACTCACGACTAGAATGGAGATTTTTATCCTTACAGAAATATTCTCATATCATTCTCCATCACTTTTACCGAGTTTTTCACAGATTTGCCGCTGCGAACGATCAATAAAATACTCATCACAAGGGTCTCGCGATATCAATGGTCTCACTCGAAAGCGAAACATCGAACCCAACGTAATGGGGCTCGAAAGCCAATGAGCAGTGTCGCGCAATTCACGCGAGAGAGCTTTTGATGAAAAATTGTTGTGTAATGTTGGCACCGCGGCGTGCTTTTTACGGCGCCATCGATTGATCGCGATGCATTTCATTTACGTCGACCAAAAATCTCTTTCATATTTTTCCGAACAATAAATGCTTTATAAAATGCACAATCAAGAGACAAAAACGAACACTTAATATCAACCAATAAAGCTCCAAAGTTAAGTCACTCGGGGAGAAAATACGAAAACTTGTAAGGTTAAAAATGTCACTCGTGACAATATTGTCACATAGAGAAGATTATATGATAGTGTCGATGTTAATTAGAAGGAATGCATCGTCGCTTTGTCGATACGTTTTTGCAAAAGAAATTTTCATTTTACTTATACTATTTAAGTCAATCTCAGTTTTCAAAACACTCAATAGCATGTAAACACGAAAAAATTGCTTGATTCTACACCTTTTATACTACTTTTTCGAAATGGTTCGTGAAATACTAGCAATGATAGTAATTTCAACTGATTTAACAGCTAGTTATCATTTGGATTTCATAGTTCATGACAGTTTAAATGATTGAAATAAAATATTTGTAGACTACTCAATGTGCAAAATATTTAATTTCACTTCCATTTGCTAAAGGATTTTATATGTGGTTTTAATCCAAATTATGGCAAGTATATTAAAAAACATTCATAATGAATTTTTATTATGGACTATGTCAATTTAGTAGCAACATTAAAAATCTACACAAAAAATATGTAAGCAAACAAAAAGAATTTTATATCAAAAAGCCACTCTTTTATTATTAAGGCTTTTAAGTTTCTATCGGTCAATTTTTTTTAGAAAATCTTTCAAAATCTGACTTACAGTTTGCATGAAATTAGAGGTAATCTCTTTGATCTTATTTGATGTTCAACTCAATTAGGTTTTAAATTAGGAAATTATGGGTAAAAAAAGTAAAATCAGCTTAATAGTTGAAGGGTGAGAAATCAAAAGGACGTAACCCACTTTTTAATAAGTTGAATTTTAATTGGAAACGCAAGAAAAAACGAGATTTTATGAAATGTAGGTTAGGCTCTTTTGATTCTTTACACTTCAGTTATATCATGATTTTGAAAATTTTCTGTTTCTTATTTTTCCTAAAATTTGAGAAAAATTCTTGAGCATATTTTCAGTCTATATCTTGCTGCATAACAAATTCTCTTCGGATGAGTTGTTTTTTGCTGTCACTGCTCATAAAGTGAGTATGCTGTTCTATTTATTTGATTATTATTTTGCTTTTTTTTCAAAATTTCTCCCATTTGATCAGCTCATTGCCTCTACTAGATAAGAGTTCCATAACCATCACAAAAGCTTCTCTATGTTCACCAATTGCTGCTTGAAAGTCGGGCATGCCTTTCACTGAGCGACCTGCATTACTCCACCCTTTACTGCTTAAAATCTGAAATTTAGATATATGTACCCGTATAACTTTTTAATTAGCCTATGATCCAGTTCTATAGTTCTTTAACTAACTGTTGTCGCTCTTTCTTATTTCGGCCTCGAAAATAGTTTTTATACGCTTGTCCTACCCTCCAAGTCTACTGAACGTAGCTTCCTAAAATTAGCTTTTGAAAATATGTTCGATAGCATTATTTTGACATAACATTTAAATGACAATTTTTCGGTTAGGATCATGAATCCAAGGCAGCTAGAAATTCATTCAGTGACAGGACCGGAGAAACGTCTACGAGTGGTGTGTAGACGTCAACTTTTTTTATCCCTTCCCTTTTCGATTCCTCCCACCTTCTTACGTTTCCTTATTTTTTATCACTCTCATATATTGGAACAAAAAACTAGAATGTAAAAGTCGATAACAAGGAAAGTGAATAATTCCCTGAATTCTTTCTATTTCGGAAAAGCTCATGTCCCTTTTTACTTAGTGGTTCAATTTTTCTCAAAAATATTTAGAAGCTGGCACATCACAATGAATATGCAATTTGAAAAAAAAGTCAAACAAGTTTCTGATGAATATGTGCATCATTTACAAGACTTTTCAAATACTTCATCCCTTTTGAATTTTTCGAAATAAAGTTATCCATCAGTGTTTTCACTCTGAGATAATCAGCATAGACACGATAAACATTCAATATCACAACGTGATTTCATCGATTTTGATTCATCATTGTTAGTAAATAATTTTTAAAACGACGTAGAGTCGATAATTATCTTTCATTGGTACATAAAGTGCAAGATAATATCATCAACATCTTGACAAATCTAAGTGAACCGAAAAAATACTAGATTGCCTGCAAAATTCTAAACCTTGTTGAATTTTCGCTCACCAAAACCGATAAAATTTGGTGTGTGGAATTCTACACTCGCTGATATTTGGTGTGTAGAGTACTCTACACACGATATAGGCCTTTCTCCGGCCCTGTTCAGTGTATTTCGTGAAAATACAGTAAACTTAACAAGATTTGTGAATAAAGCTATATGTAGTTTTCGTCTACTATATAAAAGTGAAAAGTCAAAACTTTGACCAGGGTACAAATCCACATTTCGCGTTAGATCGTCATGAAATTTTGCATATATTATGCATGCTCTCGGACGCGTCAACGTGATATTCATTAGTCATAATTTTGCATGGTTTTTTTATAATAATTGATCAAAGTTTCCATGTGGCATACATTGAGCCATATGGCGGACGGCATTGACAAGCACACTATCGATATATCGATTATTGTTCAGGTACTCTATCGATTTTTTTAATTCATTTTTTTTTTTTAAGGAATACATATGAGTATGTTTCTTATCTACTGTATATATGTTTATAGATATATGAGATTAGTTTCTTGATTTTACACTACTGTTAAGTCATTAAGTTTCACAAGATTCTTACGAGAAAAGATTGTTAGACGTTAAGGTCTTTATAAGGTTAAGTACACTCTAAGGGAAGATTATTTGATTCAAATTTATTATAAGTTGAATACGAGCCTTTGAAGAGTTTTTTTCAAATAACCTGAAACATGTAATCATATCGACTGAATTTTGTAATTACTTGATTAAATATTTCATTCGGATGAAAACACTTGAAAATAATGCGCTGTGATTATCGAAATACGAGATCGACGTTTATTGTGTTATGAAGTGCAATATTAAATCAGGACATCCTTTCACAAAGTTCCTTTACAATCAAATTAATGTAGGTTAGTTAGTATTTCAGTGAACTAATTTTATAAGCGTCACACGAAAAGACTGTTAAGAGTTAAGGATTTCACATAGTTAAATAAACGTTAAATTATTACTGGAAACATCTTCTTTATTACTATGCTTTTCCTTTCCGTCTTGACAGATGATAAAAATTAATCCATTAAAGATATAAAAATGCTAATCAATATACAAATGATCGAACCCAAACCGAGTGTGTTTAGAAACCCGCGGGTGTTAGCTAGTACTTGATAAAATTTGACTTTTCGTTGTAGCTTTTGTTACTTTTTAATATTTTTTTTCATAATTACCTTATGAAAGTAATATCTGAACATTCCTTTATTTTATCTGATGCAATGTGTGACTGTTGTATTATTTAATCGAATATACCTCGTGAAAAAACTAATGTATGACATATTTAACGGTATAAAATGTTCGGCATATGTAACACCACGCTCAATTTTCTCCGCACTTAATTGCTAGTGTACCACGAAAGTAGAACAATACGTCTTATGATAATGACTGTACAAATAAGTTAACATGACATACAGGTGACGAAGTAATTTCAATTATTAATGGTCGGCAACTTATACAATAAATTAAACATCTAGAATAAGATATTGTAGCAAACAATAGCCGAGTGAATATTTATATTTGATAATTTTTTGATCGATACGATAAAAAATACTATAGCGATATAATATCTAACGTAAATTTTTTGGGAACTTAAGCAAATTACATTAAAATTACTCTTGTTGTGATTGAATGGATTTAAAATCATGAGTTAGACTTTTATGCGATATTAGCCATGTATGATATGAGCCTTTTAAAACTTATTAAAGACGTAATGGAAAAAATGACATCGTTGTTTTCTGGATCGAGGTTAGCGTACATAGCTATTGAGACTTAGGAAATAAGTATAACTTTTTTGGAACAAGTCGTTTAAGACGATTAGTATAAAAAAAATATTAACACTTACTTGAGTATACAGATTTTATCAATATAAATTTTCGCAATATCAAAAAGTATATTTTAAGTATCATAATAATAGAAAAAAAATTCTCAATTGCCTTTTACACATCTGGCATGAATATAGTTAAACTAGATGGATCTAGCTTTGATTCTATATACTCCTTGATTATGTCAAAATACCTAAAGTCTAGGTTTTATTGTTATTTTCATACAAAATTTATTGATAAAGGTTGTATTCATGTGATACTATCAACATTATAAAGTTTTGATTTATTATTTTGTAAATGTAGTTTGATAATGAACCTAAAATTAGGTGTCCAAGGAACTTTACTTAGCAGTTTACATTTAAATGTATGTCATTTTTATTCACAACAGTTATTAAATTTTTTGACAGTTGCAACTCTTTTGAAAGTTTTGACAGATTAGTAGTCCGAAAAAAAGACGGTTCTGATGAATCTAAAAGATTTCAAACAGTTTTAGAAGCTTTTGCAAGTATTGAAATTTGTAATGGCTTTAACATTTTTAACAGATATTTGAATTTTAATAATTACGTAGTTCTTAAAAGTTTCATATTTATAAAAAGTTCATGGGATTTCTGGTATTCTAACAGCTCTTGCGAATTTTTCTGGAATTCGATTTACGAACTAGCAGAAGTATTTCAAAATTCTGCAACTTTCAGAAACTTGAAAAACTGACAAGACTCACACAAAGTTTCAATTTATATATGAAAATTCTCAAATGTTGAAAATCTTAAAACCTTAATTTACCGTTACAACTGTTAAACATTTCCAAATATAAAAAGCTTGTAAAATTGTTTATATTTTTTGTAGACTACAATGAGTTGTCCAAATCTATCAAATTTTCCAGAGAAATTGACGAACATATTAAAAAGATACAAAAAGTTAAAAAATGTAAGAATTTAAGAATACTCAAAAAAAATTTTTAAATACGTAATTGTTTTACAAAATATGGAACTTGGAAATCGTCATTGTCTAAAGGTTCTAAACTTTTGTTAACGCTTATGTCATCAAAACTGTCACGACTGTATGAGATGTCAAACTGGAGTTTCACATTATATTTGTCAAGTGTTATAAACAGTCTTTGGAAAATGTCAAAACATTCGAAACTGATAATATTCCCATGCACCGGAAATTCTTAAAACATCATAAGAAATTGTTAAAATTCATCGAAAAATTTTGAAGTTTGTGATACTGTCAACTATGTCATGATTGTCAAAAATCAAATTTATTGTGAAAGTGCCATTCAAAAGCTGTCGAACTTCTCCAAATTATTGAAACATTATCATAATTTTCAACTTAAAAATTCGGGCCTCGTTTAATTTAAAAAACGATAAGATTTCCAGTTCAACTCTTTGAGGTGCGTGTTTAGAAAGACCTCAAAACATCCAGGGTTATTCTACAACTATCTGTAAATTATACACTTTTCAATCTAAAAAAAAAAGGTGAAGGATTCTCTCAAGATTACCCAACATTTTCTTCTTTGGGTCTGGTGTCTCTTACCAACATAATCCTACAGTTTCCAATTCATGCTAAGTTTGGAGCTCTCTAATATTAATTGTCATTGTCCAACGCGAACAAACATGTATTTGCCTTCAAATTATAATCCTAGTCATTTTGAATGGGATTGAATCAACAACATTGCATCGCCTTGTAAAGAGAATACGGCTACATCTCGAGCTGCAATAGATTTCTAAAACAGTATTCGAATACCTCGCATAGCTCTATGTAATCGCAGTGCCCGTTCCAATGTTGGCATAACGTATGCTATTTTCATTGCTTTCGTTGTTCAAATATTGCCTGAAGTAGTATTCTCCTCGTTTACCCATTGTTTCGTTCGGCATCGTACCAAAATAATTACGGATTTGCGGAAATTGCTGTGACGATTAATTAACATTTCATTATTGACATTAGGGATGTGAAAGCTATGGATCGCAGAGATAGTTTACACTAAGTTAATTTTTGTTGATATATGTAAATGGATAAAAATTTTTTTTTTTTTTTTAATTGAAAAAGCCAAGATTATCATCAACACGAAATCTCAGAAGTCTTATTGATCTTTTTGTTTGTGTCAAAAGATCCAGAAACTGTAAATAATATGTATAACACAAAATTTTCCAATAACTTGTTTCGCAAAAGGAAAAAAAGAATATTCGAAAACACAATTCCATTGTCTGCGATAACGAAACTATGAATGTTTGCTATAATTTGAATTCTTAGGGAGTCATTAATTGACAACTTGAAACTGTTTAACGTCAGATTAATTTTATAGAACGATACATTCGATATTTGAATTTCTATTAGTAACTCCTTGGAATCTTTTTCAACGAAATTCAATAAAATTTACAAGAAAGAATGAAAAAGATAAACAAAAACTCTATCCGTCATGATCACCATCAATTCTTAGCTCGTAAAGGAAATCGTTTACATGATTAAATAATCAATTGTCAATAAAGTTCTTTTATATTATATTCAACAAAATTTTCTTACAAAAACAAAGTGTATTGATACAGGTGATCTTTAAAATGTATTTGGTAGAAATTTAACTGCGACATCTCCCTAATCCGTTCCAAATAATTAAAAAAAAATCCTCAAAATTTTTCAGACTTTCATCCCAACGTTAACCAGTGCCTGTAGAGCCCTCTTTTTTTCATTTAAATAACATACTTTGTTTTTATCTGTCTTTTATTTTTTAAGGCCGTCAAGACGTCGAGACGTCTTAAAAATCAGTTCAACGTGTAAAATTTTGGGAAAATGTTGCCTATAAAACGAATATCAAACCCGTACACCAGTATTTCACACGTTAGCCATCACTATGAAAATTGAGTGTCATGAGAATTATTGGTATTTTTCGTAAAAATGATGTTTTTCAACAATTTTCGACAGGACGAACAACACCAATTAATGACAATTCAGTTATTCACAAATTTTCTACTTTATTTTTTATAATTTACTGGAAACCATCAAGCAATACGTACATCGAATATAATGAAATTGTAAAAAAGTCTCTTTTAGTGAATTTCGAGCGGAAAAAAAATTGCCCCGTAGTTGCCCCGTACATTACCCATTAGTACGGGGCAAAGCTACTACCAGGGTATGAGAATAAGGCATTTTATATTAAACAAAAACAATAAACAGTTTCGAAACTGAATCATCACTTAGGGGCTTTATATAAAAAAATTTTTTAATTTTCGTAAAAAACGCATTGTCCTGATCTGTCACTAGTCACTGAATCCCTCAATATGTTCAGGATAAAAAAACGTAATACATAAAGTTTAAAGGGAAGTAGTTGATAAAAAAAGAAAATAATACGTTTTCATAATAAAAGCATTTTTTTGATTGAGGGTAACAATAATTTTCTCAACGGTCAGAGAACAATAAAACGTATTTCGTACCGTTTAAAGTGGCACTCAAGTGTAAGACCGTTAAAGGTACTTATTTATAAAGAAAATAATTAGGAAATTTATTTGTGAAAGAATTTTAAGGAGCGAATTTTTGGTTAAGATTTTGAAATTTTGATACGATACGTTGCCCTATCGATACTTGCGTTGTATCGATGTATCGAAAACTAGCTGACTGGTACACGGAGAAAAAGATCCAAGAACGTTCGCTGGCCGCGCAGGTTTGTACCCTGCACTTGTCAAAATTTCATGCGGCCTAACTGAGAATTGTGGTCTCGCAGGGTACATTCTTGTACGGGAAGGAAAGAAACCTGGGTTGCACAAGTTCCGAATCGCAGTACTAAGCCTTGGGCTAGGAACTGTAGATTCTGGACGCACATGTTTCTTTCTTGTATGCGCCGGTCTACTCCTTGTTTCGCGCGAGAGCGAATCCTGTACGGCCCAGGTTTGAGGGCTGTGCCGCGTAACTTTTTCAAAAACGCACGAATCCAATTTTTTTTATGATATGACGATATGATAAAATGTGCAGAAGTAACAGATGTCGACAAATATATGTATGATTATTCGAGCAAAACATTACGAGGACTTTCATGTTGATTAAAAAGAGCGTCTTTGGTACATATAGATCAACACGATAGTTTGTATATACAGTTTCCGAGAAAAAAACTATTTTCACTTATTTTTGAACATGTGAAACGTTATCTGATTTCAAACTTTTCTATAAATGCAATTCCATCAATCCCTTACATTGTAATAACGCAATTCATAAAGTGAAACTTCGGCCGATAGTCGATGTAATCGATCAATTTTTTAAATTATACCAAATTTGTCAGCCACATTCTGCTTTGTGTTTGTCGAGCATATAAAAAAATGTGAAACATAATTCATGCAAAATATTCGATCCCCAAGTCAAATCGTAATTCGAAATGAGAATTATATACCTGCATTAGTTTTTTTAGTTTGTACTTCAATTATTCTTATCAATTTTTCTTTGAGTGTCTACCTATTATATTATTTCAATTTTGTTATTATTAAAATCTAATAAAAATTTTGAATTCAAATCTCAATGTCAACACGAAAACAGTGAAACTCATTAAATACTACCAAGTAAAAAAATACAAGCGCATATATCAAAAATTCATGTTTTTGATGGTTCAAAAAATCACAAAACTAGTTTAAAACCTTTTCTCTAGGAAAAAGGCATTTTATTGAATATTTAATTTTATCGCTAATATAACTTACAAGATATTTATGTAATATGATTGAAATGTGCTTCTTTATTCCTTTATTTTTTCACTCGTTAAATGAAGGATTCAAGATATTTACAATTCTCACATTATTCATCCTTTGAATAAACGAAAAACGTATCTGACATTCATGGATTATGTGTTGTTAATTTACAACCTAACAACGTAACAACACGTCATTGTTCAAAATATGAACAAAAACTATGAATATTTCAAAACCACATTTTGTGTTGAATTTTGAAGAATATGTAGTTTCAAGTTTCAAAAAATTTTATAAAATTTTAATTATGTTTGACATTATCATATGCTCGACAAACAAAAAGCGAAATTTTGCTGACAAAATTGAAAGGTTCCAATTATATCACATTTTATTATAACACCTGACTAAAAAAACTCCATCACTTTATTCATCCAATCGTTTTATGGTTGTAAGTAGTTTTTATTATGATATTTTGTTTTTAGTTCATTCATGACAATTTTTGTCAGTTAGAGTATCAAAAAATCCACAAAAATTCATAGTAAATCAATCATATCTTACGTCAAATACTGTATACATTTTTTTCACACAGTAAAAAGTCGATCTCATTCTAAGATGCAACAAAATTAAGGCGAGATTTGAAATGCAAATATTATTTTAAATTTAGACCATGTTCAAATTTATTTTTAAGCAAGCAAGCCTAAAATTTAAAGGATAAGTCTTGAATCAATAATTATTTCTTCGAATTGTGGTAATTGTTCTTAATTTTAGATTTTCGCGCTTGAAAGTAATTGTAAACATAGACCAAATTGAAGGCAATTATTAAATTTCAAGTCGTGCTTTGATCAACTCGAGCGCTTTCGGAAAAGTTACGCGGCATAGGTCCCAAACCTGGGCTATACAGGATTCTCTCTCGTCTCTCTCGCGCGAAACAAGGAGTAGACCGGCGCATACAAGAAAGAAACATGTGCGTCCAGAATCTACAGTTGCTAGCCCAAGGCTTAGCACTGTGATTCGGAACTTGTGCAACCCAGGTTTCTTTCCTTCCCGTGCAAGAATGTACCCTGCGAGACCACAATTCTCAGTTAGGCAGCATGAAATTTTGACTAGCGCAGGGTACAAACCTGCGCGGCCAGCGAACGTTCTTGGATCCTTTTCTCCGTGTCTCAGCTGAACCTGTTGATATTGATACATCATTGTGACAATAAATATAGATATATAAGTAATACACTTGGAATTTTTTTAAAAAAACAAAAACTACTCACATTTTCTTGTCTGATCCAACTCAAGAAATTTTTCTGGAACAATACCAACTTGTGCGCAAAATTACCAGGTAAATACGCGTAGTGATATAATCAGGCATTTTCCACAAACACTTGGCTGTGTCATGAGTGCCAGAAAGTTCACGATCAAAAAAAATCATGGATCACTTATTAAATTGCAAGTCGAAAAGTCTTCTACCACTTTTTATAGAACTCAAAATTAAAGAACGTTATTTAAGACTAAAATCAAAATAATAAATGCGCTCTCTCGACAAGTGGGAGTAGATTTCACGGACCAAACTTTTCCCAAATTTTTTTCGTATGTTCCTGAGTCGAAAAGTCCTTTGCCACTTTCCACAAAACTGAATCAAAAAAGATATTCAGGTCACAAGTTGTAGCGAATCAGATTTCTTAGATTTTAAGCTCGTATTTCTTTTTTGATTTTGATTATTGTGAAAAATAGTAAAGGACTTTTTGACTTAGAGAATAATGAAAAAAATTTGGGAAAGTTTGGTCTGTGAAATCTACCCTCACTTATCGAGAGAACGCATTTATTGTTTAAATTCTAGGCTCAAGGTGACTCGGAACCTATTGTAGTGCGAGAAAGCCAAATAGAAAGGGAACCGGTCGAGAGGGAGGAGGATGAAAAGAGAAACTCTACCGAGTCAGCCTAAATAACCTTTTAAATTTCGATTTTTTTTTTAAATAGTACAGGACTTTTCAACTTGAAATTGAATAAGAAATTCATAGTTTTTTTTTATATCGTGGATTTTGGGACATCCTGTATATTAGATTTATGTCACGTATGATACGTGACGTAAATCAATAAACGTGGAGTTAGTTATCGTACAAATCTCGCCTTGAAGTTTGGAAATCATTTACTGCAATGTCAACGGAGCTATTTCATGTGCAATTCGAATATTTCAATACAAATATTTTAATCGTGCAGAAGTTTGGAAAGACGTAAAATCTAAAAATGCAGAAATCCAGAACATCAAACTTTTATGCGCTACCATTTTACACTCACTCTTCCGGAAATACCTCAGAAATAATACGAATTCTCAGGCCCGAAAAAGTGCATGGAGCGGATTCCCCGATAAATCTCGGAGAAAGAAACGTCACAATGTGCAGGCAATACGCGCGCATTTCGCTCGAGTTAGTTTCTTTAGAAATTAAAAAGAAAAGTCAGAACCACGCGTATTATCACAAACCTTGCCCTATCGAGGGCAGGAAACGTGTTCTCGGGGTTACGTGATGCGCCTTCAAAGATTTTCCCAACGTACTAAAATGATAGCAGAAATAACTGCGTTCCGTTGAATAAATCTACACATGTTGCTCGACGGTGCGTTCTGCTTTTCGCTACAAAACGTAAATGTTGCAAGCATATGAAAGTTCCTTCCGTGTATCACTTGAAAATTTACAAAAGAGATTCACAATATTTAAGGAAGATGATTCGAAGTTTAATTGTCTAACTCATTAAATGTCTTACATTGTTTATGTGAATTTAATTTTTAAAATAAGTATTAAAAAAATCATTATGGTCATTAGAAAACAATAATGAATTGTAAACTTCACCCTCAAATTTGTTCTCTAACATATTGAATTCCGCCATATTACGATCTCAATTACACCAATCACCAATCGAGCTTTTGCCGCGTCTTTGTGTAACGCCAATCTTAGATGGCTCAATCTCGAGTTAAAACTTTTATGCGCGGGATCGATTCGAGGCACGAACTGGTCTCTAATTCGGAACACGAGTTTCCCCGGCTTATCCTTATCCTGTCATCTGACGTCGCGGTAACTCTTTGAAACGTTTTTTTTTCTTCTCTTTCCCTCTGCCACGCGGATTCGCGCTCGCCGAGATTACGCTTTATGACAGTTATAAATATGTCGTCTCGTAAACAAGACTCCAGGCTCTATCCTAAGCATTTGTATAGTTTCGAGACGACTTGTCGAGTTGCCACGAGTCGACAATCGGCCCTTAACTTTTCACCGCTGCTCTCCCTCGCGAAATCAACCATTACAACGTCATCGCTTCCGATTCTTCAACTATGCGAGATTATTAAAGAAGCCTTGAAAGTTTCACAACTCTTTAATGAGTTTACTTGCCGAGATCGCTGCCGATAAATTTTGCGGGTACTTCAGTTAAAAGAAGATTCAACATTTTCAGTTTTCAATTCGTTTTAGACAATAACAGGTCTATTAACAGGGGTGTAAATAAAAGGGAGTTTATATTGGCCCGCATTTTCGGAGTTTGCCATGAATTCCAAAAAAGATTATATATTTTTTGAAAACTGGTAGATGAGAAACATATATTACTGCAGTTATTAAATAACCTATGCATGTTATATTACTTTACTAATAATTATTACCTACGCCGTGAAGTGAAGTTTGCAATGACAGACAAATACATAGTTTACAGAAATAAAAAAGCATTTTATGAGATTTTTAATAATGAAAAACTTTAGATCGTGTGCGTGTGTAAAGAAGTAAGTTTTCAATCGTTCATTGATTATTTTAACCCACTGTTTATCAGTTCCTTAAACGTAACTTTATGGTTAATTTTTGAAATATTCGAACTTCCGAGTCTATCGCCGTATAGATTTTGGAAAAATACATATCCTTCCATAATTTTTTAATGATAAATATTTTTTTTTAATTTCAAAGCTGTGATTATCCAGGCCTTTTATCACTTACTGTCAATGGCTTTCATGATGAAAATTTCATGAAAAAATTTATCGAATATGTTATCTATTTAGTTGGGAATAGAATTTATTTTCGAGCAATAAAGTTCACATCATATTTTTTTGTATGATGATAAATTAAAAGGCTCAATATTAATGTCGGGTAAGTAGAGACACAAAATATTGGGATTCGCATCTATCTGTCTCTCACTTATCCGATTTTTGCTTTCAGCCTTTCAATTATTTTTCTCAATATGAGATGCTTATTTTCTAGTCTCCCATTTATTACGTTTTACTTATTGTCAATCAGTCTTTTGATTTTTATTTTATTAGCAAATTTATTAAAGGTAGGACCTCATGTGCCTGCAAAAAAACATATCTAAGTAACTTTTAGAAATAAAAAGATTTTATTATTATTCTGTGCTTTTTCAAGAACTAAAAAAATTGTTTATGTCGTGAAACAACTCTCTGTTTTTTTATCATTTATAATTCATCTTCTATTTTATTATTTCCTCTTCACATTTTTTCCTCTATTACTTTGTCAAGTATAGGTTCCCGTTGAATATTTTTTAAATATTCGTTCCATCAAATCTGAAATATATTAGTTTTTCTCAGTTTTTCTTTTTACAAATAAAGATCACTCTGTTTATAGTTAATTCATTATGAATAATTTCTGCTTTCGTATATAGGTCTGTGATATTCTAGTTCTTCATTAATTTTTTCATACTGAGGAATTATTTTTTTATATTGTTCATTGCAACTCCATCCATAAAATTTCTTGTATTTTTATTTTCTAGGTATTAAGTCAGTAACAAAAATCTATTTTCTCAACAAAGAAAAAACTTAAATTTTCCATAACAAAAAATAAAATTCCATACTCTGTACACATGCTTCCACTATTCCAGTCTTAAAGTGAGCGTTTTTTAGTCACTGTATTTTACTGCATAACTTTCTATTTCCTTAGAAAAATCAAAATTATGCAAGTCGTTTTTCTATGAAATATGAAACACGACATAAATTTTTCGAATGATACAAAATTTTTGTTTCTGTATATGTTCCCATAATATTTTAGTTTCGAGACCGGAGTTTCTCTCAACAGCCGGGAATAAAGACTCAGTTACATTTTTACATATTTTTTTTTCATTAGATACCATAAGAGTGAGGGAAAGGTAAAATTTTTTTTATTCACGCGAAACGTCTTATGCTTTTTTACATGTTAAGGATAAACAAGTCAGGTAACTTCTTACTTCCTACAACAGAAAACATAGCATTTAGAATCTTGTTTTTGTTACTTCCCTCAAAAAATTAATGAAATTATAGCAATTCTCAACAACTTACGCACAATTACACAAGTATCTTCCTAACGAACACACGAGTGTTACACTTCGTCAGAAACTGAAAATAACTGATATATTCAAGCAAAAATGTTCAAAAAAAAAAAGATATATTAAATTCGTTCAAACATGTCTAGATATAGATATCGTGTGAAAAAATAAGATATGAAGCTAACAACTCAAATTTTCAACAAAAAATCCATCAACGTGTGCAACAATAATACCTAGCTAATACCTTTACAATTTCAAAAAGCTTCCAATGACACAACCAACCGATGAAACTCTCGCTCTAAGACGTTCGAATCAACTTCTCCCTTGCTACACTCATATCACGGAAAATCCATTTACCTTTTTCCACCACGCTATCCTTTTCAACGTCAATATTTTCCTGGAGCATTGACAAGTAAACGTTACGAATGCGCATATTCCCACGTCAGGATATGAGGGGGCGATGGAATTATGAAAATAAAAAGCTCTCCATCACGACTCGCGGCCGGATCTCGCCCGCCGTGCGAGAGACAATGACGCCGAAACTACCCCATTTGTGCTGTGCCATGGCAGCCATTTAGATGAAAAGAACGGATAATCCACGGGGGAAAGCAGTGAAGGTGGAAAAGCGAGAAATCGGCCCAACCCCGTGTTCCATGTTAGAGAGGCTAACCTAGTGGGGGGGGGGGAGTTGGGCTGGGAAAGGGGGCGACTTTACCCTCGGGGAAATCTGCATGAATGCCCGCAATCAGAATTGCATTTCTGCCAGTCTGCCAAGAGAATGTTCGATTTTCCCTCGGCAGCTTCGGCGTTTACCAGTTTCTTCTGTCGGTTTCTTTTCCCCTGTGCGTGCTGTCACTTCCTTTTTTTCTATTCTTTTTTCAGACTTAGTCGAATTCATTTCATAGTTTTAAAGAGAACTAAAACCAGAAGCGAACGTGGGAGTATTTTTCAAAAGAGGATTCCTGTGAAAGTGTAAGTGGTGTCAAACATTATTATTTAAGCAGTTAAAAATAAGAAATCATGCATAATGAGAACTTGAAACACTTATTGAATTTTCTTTGTTATATGTATATCACAAAGAATTCAGGCTTAGTATGAAGTTGATGACTGTTACATAACAATCAAAATTGACGTAGCCTGCTGTAGTCATGACTAATTCTAGATGGAGAAATATCAAAAAATATCGATACAATAAATGCATCGACTAAGAAGTTCAGATTTAATCACTATGTACAACCAAACTTTCCATGACTCAAAATATTTGTAACTGTTGCCTAGCGTTTCAAATTTTGAATTGAATTTTCGAAATAACTCATCAAAATTTGAATTTATTTCATGATACCGGAAGGATTTGAAGATATAACACAGTTTCTGCAGTATTTGAGAATTTACAAAATTTTTCAGATCCTCCAAAATCTAAAAATATTTTCTGCCATTTAGAATATTTTTTTAATGTTTAAGAATTATTGACAATCTCCAAAATTTCATATTGTTTTATTGACTTTTCCTCGGAGTCTTGAACACAATGCAAACTATTCAGAGCACCCATATTTAAATCTGTCCAGCACATATAATTTTTTAATTTCCGAAAATAATGTTAGTTTTTTAAATTAGATCAGAATGTAAATCAATGCCATGCATATTTTGCAAAAGTATTATATTTGATACAATCTAAATGATACATAACCTTTTTCTACAATTTTGATGAATCTCGTTCGTATTTTTTTGTGCCTTTTGGGTTTCTTAGATTTACACAGAGAATCAAAAATATCGTCCTGCTTTCGATGGAATATAATACAAACACAATTCACATTCGTCATGAGAATTTTCTGCAAGTCGTTGAATTTCAGATTTCCTCACAATTTTCAAAAATCTAGAAAATTTTCAGTGTATTCCCCTTAAATACTTCGAATTTTCAATAGATTAAACATGATATGAATAATTCACAACTCCGATTTTCGTGTAAATATGTCTTACTGATAAATATAATTAAAACTTTTTCGAAAGTTTCATGATGTATCAGATTTCGATTAGAAACCTAGAAACTATGAGTACATTGAAGAAATATGATTATAAAAACAATCATCATGGTTTTGAAACAGTCTCTGAAACTGAACAAATCTCATAGTCAGAGAAAAAATTCCAACAGTTCTCAGAGTGAATTATTTTCCGACGAATTCAAAAATTGTACACTTCATACGAACTATACAAAACTTGTTCGATTTTCGCTAACTTCGTCAATCGATTAGAGGGTTGTTCGTTATTTTTTGTATTATTAAAGTTTTTCAAAAAGCTCAATTAGGAGCGAGACTACGTTATTATGCACATTTCGTTAAATTACATTATTAAACATAATTTTTGAAAAAAAAAAATTTTGACATTAATAGATTATACAAACTTTTTAAAATCATATGCAAACTATTTTATTTTTGAAATTTTCTTACCCTACCAAATTCTCAAAATTTTAAACATATTACAAACTACATGAGTCATCTAAATTTTATAAAATTTGTCCAATTTGAAGGGATACTCTCAATTGTGCATAAATTTATTAAGCACCGTATTTATTGTGCATGGAAGATTGTGTAAAATGCCATGAACGTATGCACAGAGTGGAATACAAATTATTTCGCCAGACAAATTTGATAATGTAAAAGTTTTTATTTCCGAATTCGTTGAATCTTGGACTGCAGTGATAAAATTTGTAAACATTTGCACAGTTGTCCGGTGCACAATAAGCACGCTGCTCAATAAATTCATGCACAATCGCCACCCTCCCCAATTAGAGTACCTATAGACATTTGTTATTTTTTTCAAACCTTTAAATTTATACCTTTAATGCTGGATCTGTATGAAGAAAAGAGAACATCTTTTCGTGCGCATTTCGAAAAGTATGACAAATAAACCCTCACTCCCTCACCTCCCCCTTTGTCACAATCGACACAAAAAGAGAGGTTTGAATTCGATTTCGAATAACAAAAGTATCCTTATTAACCTTCTGAACTCTGAGGAAAAAAAGTAATTTTAATTCATATACTTTTCAGGCTACTATATTGATCACTAATTTCTCTGATTTTTATGTTCGACCCCTCGAAAATTTTCCGTACTCGAATTTATACCATAATCATCGCATATATAGTGAACATGTTTATAGAAATGTTCAGACATGTATTTTTTGAATTGTGGTGATTGCTCAAATTTCATGCGAAACTCCAATCAGATTACACGGAATGTTAGTGGGATCGAATTCGGGGATGACTGGTCGATAATTAATCGGGGACACTTTGATTGCCAATAAAGTCACGCCAATACTGTGACGTTCTATCGGGGCTTTAATTACAATAGCCAGGGTTTGTCGGAGTTTTCGACTGCAGTGTCACTAGTTATCACTGGTTCTCGCACCTTTCAGGTCAACATTCAGTCTAAAAGCGTGTATGTACTGCCAAAACTTAAAGTACTTTATTACTTAGATCATTTATGAATATTCAAGAGAACTTAAGTGTTATCGCAATACGACGGAGGCGAATATGTAATTATTTGATGCTAATAAATATCAAGGCAGTTAATTTCTTTAAAATTCAAGTTTTTGTGTGGATACAAGCCAATTGGCGTGTCTTCTATTATATTAACATTCTTTAATATTGAAGTAAATTCATAAATATCAAAATTGTTAACTCGATAATCTGATGTGTGGGAAAGGGTTACATAATTGATCCTACAATCGTGATAAAAGGAGTTACTAAAGCATTTTAAAAACAATTAAAACCCTAAAACAGCCTTCATTGTGGAATGCTACCAAACTACGTTTTCAGTATTACCTTATAAACGAGGAGTTTGAAATTGATGAATTTTTTTTTTTTTTTTTAATGACCTGGATACATTAAATTAAACAATTTTACTCTTTAAAAAAAAGCTTCTTTTTTATAGGTAAAGATGACAATTGTTTCAGTCAAGCATTAAAAACCCAAAAAACAATATCTACTGCTGCTTTATGCTGTAATCTACTACTGTTACAGACAGTGCAAAGAAACTTGACAAATAAAGCAATTTTACATGAAGCACTGTATAAACCGGCGTGGGAAATTAAATGGTACTTGGGGCGACTTCACGTCATATTTGCCGACTACAATACAAATCTTTTCATCATGTGAATAAGTCTTACAATAATACGTGTCTTGAAAAAAGACAGCTGTAGTTCTCGTCAACGTGGCCTTGTAGCTGCAGGCCATCCTGGGTAATTAAACAGGCTACTGGCACGTGACGTCGACGAAACGCCCCGGGTATCAAGATTTAGGCTTGAAAACGCGGGAAAAGGTGGATCATGTATAACCCCTCCAAAAATCTGTCTGGAACAGAGTCTTCCGTTGTTTTGACTAATTGCAGTCAAATCTATAGAGATCTGAAGTCGAAATTTTTTTTAAGAAATTTTCCGAGCATTGTTCGGAAAAATTAAAATGAAAAATTAATAATAAAATTTTATATGAATATCTTTCACCGTGGTAAAAAGTATTATTATAATCACATTAGAACTAAAGATTATAAATCGAATTTATTTAAAGTTTTTAAAGATGATAACTCACTATAATATAGCTCACTCAATATAAGTTTAGAAATGTTTCATCTGTTTCGAGATTACAATAAAAAATTTTTTTACTACATTGCATCGGGTAAAAAATCGAACATATTATCAATTTCTGTATCATTGAATTTTACAGAACCATTTCAACTCTCACAGCTTTTTAACATGTCAATCGGTGTCATGGTGATTCGCCATGCTCCAGATGCGAAATCTTGTCTTTTTTTTATACTCATGAGGATATAATTTAAATAATGATGAAGATGAGAAGAATATTATTAATACATAATGTAACCTAAAACTATACTTTATGTAATATAAAACAATATTAAATTTATGAAAATGAGGTTATAGTGCAAAGAGATCACTTCTTTTCTATTTTTGCTTTTTTGGTTTTCTCTTCTTTTCCGTTTATTATACTGCATACATATTTATTTTCCAATCATGTATTCGGCATAACCCTGTTCATTGTATTTCCTTATAATTAAACTATACAAACAAATTTTTTTAGAACATGCGTCACATTCGGGTTAAAATTTTAGAAATCTTCCGACATTTTTAAGAAACCCAACTGATAATGAAAGTGTAATGGAACGTTAATGCTTGGAGAAACTAGATGAAAGCCAGAAGATGGTTGAAATAGTTTCCGGATTGTTAGTCAAAAAAGCCTTTTCGTATTTTAGATATTGACGTAATGAACTTAATTCTGTGACGCTTGGTTTCTCCGTAAATGGCTCTTTCACGATGAAATAAAGTCCACTGTAGAAGAGAAAGTTGAACCTTTGAATCTTAATCTGGATTAAGACATGTCACTTAGGAGAAGCTTGCTTCATTCCAGGAGCCTCTTTGCATGAACTAGTTGGTTCAACGGGTAAATTTATTAAGTGAAATTGCAGCAGTTTGTGCAATTAAAGTGGAGAGAATTTCGAATCATTTGACGTTGTGAATTCCATTCAAGATGCAAAGGTTCATTTGTTACAATGATTAGATCTGGGTTTCAGAAGTATGAGAATAATTATTTCATACAATATTTCATCGCCGTATGGAAATTTCTTCGTTTGATGTTGTGAGGTGGAGAAATTTGAATTTACGAAATTGAGTTGCTCCTAACAGCCTCCTACTAAAAAAATTCGGTTCTGTGTGGTATAGCACATGGTGGAAACGGAACATCATTACAGCATTACTTAATCATACTTGTTTTAATTTATAAAAACTAATTATTTGAAAAATTACGCACGTCTTCTAGGTTTGGCTACTATAAAGATAATTGAAAACATTGCGAAAAACGTTTCAGCATCAATATTAAGGTGATAATCGATGAAAGGATCCTTGATCAGTGATCGTTTTAATAAATACTTTTGAATAATAAAAAAAAAACTGGTGTGAGTTTAAAAACTTGCGAAAGAAGTGAAACTTCTCACGACGAACTACTACAAGTTTAATTCAACAAAAAAGAAAGTTCGCTCAATATTATGAGAAAAACAACTGAAGAAACCATTAAAACCAAAGCACGAACTGCATTCAAAACCGTAGCCTGAAACAGATTAAATTGGAATCGGAATTTTAAACAATTGCATCCCTCATTTTAATTTAAAGTTTGATGAAAAAGTTTCACTTTTCTTGCACTTTGCATGTATACCATATGACTTGAGCTGTTGAAGAAAAGTTTATCATTGTCGTCAAATTTCAAATTTATATTTCAATTTCACTCGTTCGTTATTCCGATTTTAATACAACCAGTCTCTATATATAAAGAGCCTCTTCTCAATATTACAGTCAATTGTTTATTCTTCTTCATTGACTGGTATATCGAGAAGAGACTCTATATTATATATAATACCCAATGATAAAAAACATTCTGGATTATAATCAGTTTCAAGCTACAGTTTGGAATGCAGTTCGTGCTTTGATTTAAATGGTGTTATTAGTTTTTTTCCTCGTAAAATTGAACGAACATTCTTTTATGTTTAATTGAGCTTACAGTAGTTCGCCGTGAGAAGTTTCACTTCTCTTGCGAGTTTTCAAACACACCAGTTTGTTTTCAAATGTTATCATAATGCAATTAGTGTAAAAAGTTAAAACTAGAAATTTGAATTTTACGTTTCTAATTTTCAACATATTTATTCATGTAAGCGAATTTTATATTTTTTCATTTCAGAATAATTAACTTGATATTTTTTTCTCTTCAGAATCATAAACTTGAAATTTTTTTCAAGTTCGTTATTACCGAATGAATAAGATTTTCTCTTTGATTTTTTTGATTATAATTTTTTCATAAAATAATATTGTTTGATGTTTAATTCATGTTAAGCAATCGATTTCAGTCGTAGTAACCATTATAAAACAGATAAAAGAGATGGAACTAAAAATGTAGATTTTATTTTGACCATTTCTCTGAAATCCATCTTAGAATGAGCATTTTATATCAATTGTTATTTCACAATATCAAGTAATATAGAAAAAAGTATAAGATTTTGAATTTCAGTTTCATTTGTCTGAAAATAATGTTTTTATTTCATTTTTCTACTTTTATTGATTGAAAAACATATAATTTCTCAAATAGTAATTATTTAAAAACGAATCAAAAAGGAAAAACTAAAAGAAAAACTTTGAGAATTTGTCAAGCAATCACTAACGATCGCGACAGTATACGAAATATCACCACAGCTTTGGCAGCTTTGGATATGAGCCTTTGTTCCCAAGCCTTTGTAACGCCAGCCTTTGTTCCCTACGCTTTGTTACACTCTCAAACGTATTTTACTCCCAACGAGCCATCAAAAGTTTCACTTGAAAAAATGAAGAATATCGCATTTTCGAGAAATTCTGCTCTGAAAACAGACATTTTTTGCATCTGCCACTTATCTCAATATATGGCGAGCCATATAAACTTTATCCCTTTGACAGTCAATCTTGCAATCACCGTAGCAGCAAAAAGGCATTTTCAAATATTTAACGTTCACTTGTTATTTTACATATATGAATATCTTCACTTTATAACTGCACATTTATGGTAAAAATGGTAAGCAAATTACAGAGTGGGCAGACTGGGCAGATTTTTTTTTACGTTTGCAAGCATATGATAAATGTTGCGTCACTAAGTCATCATTTTTTGCTTAACGGAAAAACTTTATCCCTCCTCCCCTCCCGATGAAAGCTCATATACATAATAAGGGACGGTGAAGAACGCTAGAGTATGAACTTCTGCTTTGCGTTAACTGCATTAACTCGTTGTCGTTCGAACCTGGCAATAGAGAGCGCGATACTGATATAATCGAACTTTGATAACCGTGATCACGAAGTTTCCTGGACATCGAGCCTGACCAACGAAGGTCCGTTACTACTTGCGGCGTCCAGCCTGCTCACTCCCGGAGCCGACTACAAATGGCCCGACTAAACCCGCTCGTAACCACTTGCAACGCGAGTGAACCAGCGCGACGGGATTATCCAGTGAGAAATTTATGAAATACCGGACAGACCGGTCTAGTTTCCCCGGCGAGTTACTAGGGAAAAATAGCGACTCTCGTAAATTCGCTGCGAAAAAGCATCAAATTTGTCACATAAAACACAGCGGCCTCGTTTCGATGATACATCGCGAATCACCTTGATTGATGCGTTATCGCGTTCGCGTAAATAAACCTATATTTCGAACTTTGATTTGAGATTTAGTTTTTGTAGTTCACGATACTTGATATGTGATTTCATCGCCAGAATCGTGCGCGAGGGGGTCGTTGAAAAGGTCGGGATCTTATGAAAAAATTTTTTTCTAGTTAGGAAAATAAGTTTGAGTTTATGTATGCACAAATATAGTATATGATTTACGTAGAGCATGATCAGTTTTTATTTAACTCTCTATAGTAACGCAGTTAACAATCCTATGATAAATGAAAATAAATACTTGCCATTCTTGGCAAAAAAGAATTGTTTTAGAAAAGTATTTATCAGTATTTATTGTACCTTGAAAAATGATGTCTCAAACTTGGAATTTTTGATTTGTTTAGCAGTGAATATAATATATCATTATTGTACGTTGTATGGAGAATTTCGAACTCTCAAAATTTTTAAAATTTTTTTTATAATTTTCTTACAAATAAGTCGAAATAGTCTTAGTAAATAATTTTTTATTGTCTCACCAGAAACTAATGCAAATGACATTACAATAGGTAAGAAAACTTTTACTTTGAAAGCATAGCATTAATAATTTGCACTGTACCAGAGTTAAAACCTATTGGCTGAAACTTCGGGAAAAAAATCTAATTTTCCTATTGACATAACTTCAATTTTAAATAAAATTGACGAATTCAAGCTTCAGTAGGTAAATGAAATAAATTAGGAATTTATGAAGAGATTTAAAAGAATTCTAATGTTTTTTTTAACAAAGAGATATGTGAATCCGTACAAGTCAATGTGAAAATTCGATAAGAGGAACACTAGAATTGGAAAAAAGCCAAAATGATCACTTTATAAAATGAAAAATCCAAAGATAAGAAGATTGATAGTATATATACATCAAAACCTAAAGTATTCTGTCAATAATTTATTCAATACGCATTTCAGTTGAATATAAAAGTATGTAGAATGAAGAAAGAAAAATCTGGAGGCTTTCGTAGCTGAATAATGAATGTTTCGATTTATAGAGTGAAACAAGAATAGTAAAAGCATTTTCGAATGCATTATTTTTGATAAATGAATTTCTCAATTTAATTAAAGTTGTTTTAACCTTTTTTGAAACTTGTATTTGTACAAGCTCATCCAACAACTTCATTTTTTCGTATCTTTCCAACCTGATCCTGACATCATTGATAAAGGTAAAACATTGTTTTTTTTTGCTGATTCAATGATTCAAAAGATTCAATGAGTCATATACAAATTCGCAAAAGTTTCATTCAGTTCCTGATAATAATTTTTTTGTCCTTTTAAATTTTAAAAACTGACCAATATGATTGAAGTTGAAGAAAATAGTTAACTTTATAAACAATACATGAAATACATCTTCAAAAGATGAAATAACCGGAAGTAAAATACAATTTACATAACTGTGAAAGAATTTTCGAAAAAGGAATTCAACTGACCTCTTCTTCAAAAACCTTACAACAGTTATCAATATCGAAACTGTTTTTTCCTCACAAACCTAATAAAAAATACGATTTCGAAACAATATTTTAGACAATGCTTATATTTTTCGAAATCTTATGTCATTCTGTCAGCAAAAAATTTTTCCAAAGCCGTTGTGACAAACGAGTGTGAAACAAGATATTATGTTGTCACGAAGCAAATAAGAAAAGGAACTTTGCTACTGGTTTTTCATCGACATCCAGTTTTCTCAGCGCAATATCTGATTCAATCATGGCGAGGTCGGATTAGAAGTGGGAAAAGTCGGAAAAGTGACCGAAAGTCGGAAAATCTAGGTGCTTTCTTGTATCGCAACGAACGTTATTAGTGTTGGAAATTCGAAGCTCGGGCACGTACGTACGTGCCCAGCACAAACACACTTCCATAATTGCACACATGTACACTGCGACCTCTTAATATCTGCAGCGCTGCCAAAACTAGATTACGTAGGGAGACTTATAATTTCCGGGCTAATTTTCGTCGAACTTAAAGTACCTCCGGGCCAACGAAGGATTTCTGTGTGTTTACAAATTTCTGTAAATGGACGTAAAACATTTTCCATTAGTCGGAAAAACTTTGACTGTGGTCAGGCACGTAGCTGGGGAAAATATAAATGGGGCTATATTTCATAGGCGCAAAGGCAGGGAGCTTAAAGCGATTCCTCCGTTCAGATTTAGATGAGTGATGCATTGTAGAATTCGCATTCTTAAAGTATATGCAATTTCGTAGTATCAGTAATTATTCTAATTATTGTTGAATCAATCGTCCTGCATATTTGAAATTTTATATTGAAATTAAATGTTTCAGAAATGGATGAAATCTTAAGGATTTGTTGTTAGCATTGACCGGCCTTTATGTTTTTAGTACAAATAACTTTGATAGAAATCGCTTCATTTGATTCATTCTTAATCGAAGGGAATCTTGTAAGTTACAGAATTTTCCTTCTGTAATGTATATAAGTCAAATACTTTTAAATTTCAAACTATCGAGAACAGAATGATAGATTTTATTAAAAAGAATAACATAGTTTTTGATATTTCGAAATATAATTTCCAATACCCTCGTCTAAAAATTGAATATTTCAAATCGACCCTGAGAGCCGATGTCTTCAAATGAAAATACAAACGTCTTATCAAGTGTTTTCTTTATACAAGCTTTCGACCTTCAAATTTTAAAGTCCTCTTCAGGAATCTATTATCTTACACTACCATAACCGTATGAATGAACAACACACTTAGAAAAGACGTTTGTATTTTAAGTTAAGGACGTTCACTCCGAGAACCAATTGAAAATATTGAGATATAATTTTAAGACTTCACACTAGCTATAAATTGCAATTCTGCAATTTTTTACATTGTAAAACACACAATCAAGAAGTATTAAGCACAGAATACGGATTCCCGTGATAGCAGTACAAAATCTTGGTTTGGAAAAATTTTTTCACTGTATAAATTTTTCACATAGACTCAGAAAAATTATTCTATGAATTCGACAAAATAAAATTCAAGAATTGAGTGTATGGAACTTTGAAGAAAATGTGTAAGAAAATTTTCTTTCTTTGTTGGGAAATCTGATGTTTGATTTTTTCGAAAAAGAACATGTACCTACTTTCAAAAAAAAAAAATAATAATAATAAAGAGTCAAAGATTAAAACGTTAGTAAGTTGATGTTTCTTTATTTTATCATCGTTATATTAGTATGTGTAAAATTCAGCTAAAATTATCTACTCTTTAATTTATATTTTGCGGCATCGAGTTGCATACAATGAAAAGACTTTAAATTTGATAACAGCAATATAAGACAGAATAAGAAGTTCAAAGAGGAAGAAAGCTTCTTCTAAAAATATAAAAATGATTCCTGTATTTTGTATATTCTCAAAAGAAAACGCAATGTTATTAAATCAACTCTAAATTTAATAAGTTTTCCGCTTGAAAAATCAAATTTACGGTTATGTATAATTTATCAGTCACATAAAAATGATCTTAGAAATACAATTTCGATAATCTGAGTATTAATGATTTTCAAAATATTGTGTATCACTCATATCAACTCAAAAGAAAGATATTTATAACAAATTTTCTAAATGTTGCTTGTTCATTAGGAACCATGAATAATCTTTTTTTTTTTCATAAAACAGGCATAATTTAAATTTCTTATGAGTCAAAACATTCAAAACTCCGATACACCAAGACATCTCAATGTTGATATTCAAATCATACGATTCAGTGTTTTTTCACTTTTTACAAAAAAATTCTGAATTCAAGAATCAGTAGAGCTTATCAAGTACTTGAAAATATCTAAAGGTATAAAGGATCTAAAGCTTAAAAGAAGTCGGCGTGCATTTGAGTAATTCCTATGTTTCATTTTTACAATTCATGCAATCCAAATGTTGTGATTGAGATGCATTTGCATACTTACCTCTTAATTTTCGATCGATTCTAAACTGATAAATCACAGTGTCCTCAGGGAAATCGATGTAATCCAGCAAATGGTCATCGCTGATAATCGCACACGATTTTGAGTATAGTAATGGATTCAGCGAGCCATCAATCAAATTCAGTACGCAACCACGTAATAACCTGTTTTGATTCAATGCATGTATTTTGAATAGCTTCCTGAACAATTGGGTTTGTCGGAACAAACACTTTGCATGAAAGAGTATTATGGAAAGAGACTCAATTTAAGTTAGAATGGATATCGATAACTATGGAGTGGATAAAGTCTTTTTTTTTCAAGTCCTTGCCTACAATCTTTCAATTTTCATGTTTTTCTTGAAAAAACGTTGGCAAAGGTTCAAATTTATATTTTCATAAAACTGACCCTAATAAATGACAAATATTTAGATGTGAACTTTGATTGGACCTGAAATATCATGAAATATCAAAAAATATTAAGAAAAAAAAAAAAATTTTTTTCAACAACGTATAAAACTTTAAGCTAAAAAAAACGACAGATTTGAAACAAGTGTCAGTTTAAATATATTAATCTTAGCGAGAATACATTGAATACGAATTTGAAGGCAAGCTTTTTCAACTTATGACATCCGATACTTTTCCTTTAATCATTGAGAAAATGCCAGATTTCCTACTTTCCTTCCAAAAGTTTAAAACATTGTTGTAGATATCAGAGTTTTTAGACACAATATAAGAAACTAGTTTTTTTCAAAATTTCAGAAAAACTTTTACATCGTTGATTGTTATCTTTTAAACTGGAGGTCAAAGAAACATAACATTTGCCCCCCACGCACAGGAATACCCATTAGCGCCTAAACGAACGTTTTTTCGACCAACTTTTGAGCGGGGAAAAAAACCATGAAGAAAATTTTGGAAAAAATCCAGCTAAGGTTTTTCTAAGCCGAAATTTTATCTTCTTTTAGAATCTGGCCTTGTTTTTTTGATACTATGTGAGCCCTCATTGTTATTAACAATTTAACGAAAAAAAACGTGAAATTTTCGAGTTCGATCACTTTTGAAACCAACGAAACACATGAAAATCGAATCCTGAGAACCGCGAAAACTGAAAATCTTCCGTCCATGAACATTAAACTCGAAGATTCATGCGCTGTTTTGAAACATTATTTAAATGGCGCTTTCTGAAAAAAAAATTTCTTTTTTTTCGATTTTTAATTTATCCGATTTTGACATTTTACAAAAATGTTGTGAAAAGCTCATAGTATAACTTCAAAATGTGTTTTCACGTGTTTTTGAGTTCACTGAACACTAATTTGACATTTTAACTAAAAAATTAATTTGTTTAAACAATTTGTGCAAACAACTTATGTTCAAATTTCATGTTTTTTTGCAAAACGACCGCAGATTTGTGAATTTCCGAAAAAAATACGCTGGATACAATGTTTTATCAATTTTGTCATCTTGACACTACAACAATATCGGATATTTATAAATAAACGCCCTTCCCTGAGCGCAAAACATAAGAATTTCGTCTTTTATTGCAGAGTTTCATATCGTCTCATATGTTTTTTCGGTCGGTTATCACGAATATAACGTTGTTTTTACAAAATTCAATTGTTTAAACAATTTATTTAAACAAACCATATCAGAATTACATGATTTTTTTTCAACAAAGGCAAATTTGTAATGTACGGGAAGAAACCCTGGCGGACGGCCGAATTCCGTAATACGGTATTCACCGGTATCAAGCGGAATCGGGCGAATCCCACTCGAAAATGTCAATAAAAAAAACGAATGAAATCCAATCTGTTTACAAAACCAACTTGTATGGCAATCCAAAAGCCATTACGAATAACAACAACTCTACCTTACCACGGAAATTCTATTTCATGTCAAACATGCTATTTAAAGTTTAATCCTTTCATTTATTAAATATGCGTATTTTTAGAAACAATAGTTGCCACAAATTCATAAAAAACATCATTTTTCCTTCCGCCCAGTTTTTTTTTTGCGAAATCGAGTTTTTTCGGAAGTGGAATTCGCCCAATACCGTTGAATACCACCGAAAACCGTATTACGGTATTCAGCGGTAGTCAGGGGGATTCGGCCATCCGCCAGAGTAATACGCGAGAAAAAATGTTTTATTGATTTTTTTCATAACAACGCAACAATGACATAAAATATTTATAAACAAAATCTCTTCGCTAAGGGCGGAACATAAATATTTAGTTTTTTGTAGCAGAGTTAGATATGGTTACTTGAGTTTTTTCGGTTTCTGATGATAAATATAACATTATACTTGCAAAATTTTTCGTTAAAACAATTGTTGTCAATTAAATAATATTTCAAATTGACTGTTTTTTCAAAGAAAAGTCATCTTTGTGGTTAGAAGAAAAACAATGTCGAGACATACATATAAAAGATATAGCTTACATACATTGCTGACTTTTTTGGCGATTTTCCATTCTTGTCTTATCTAGTTTTGCGGAATAGCGGGGAGGGTGAGTCGAGACTGTCCTGATCTGTATGTGATCTGTCGCCGAAAAAGCATCTGTGCGAGAAATCCATCTTGTGAATTCTCGGTACATCACCAACTTCGTTATCTTTAGGCCTCTGGCACAGGATATTAATTGCTTTTCAAACAGTGAGCTATTGAAATTGACTAAAATCAAAGTAAACGAAATTGAGAGAATTTCAAGAAATGCGGTGCAAGAACACAGAAAATGTGTAAAATATGCCTAGTATATTCATGCACGGCGTGCATACAAAAAATCACAAATAATATCAAGTGCACATGGATCATATGAATATTCGTGTAGCTATAAGAGTCAAGAGATTATGATCGTCCTAATGAAGAAATTTGACAAATATCACGAGGATAATAGAAATAAGAAAAAAAAAAAAAAAAAAATACTAATAAGATACAAAAAAAAATTGAGAATATATAAAAACAAAAAAAAAAGTAGACTCCCGAATTACGTTTACCTTCTTGTGGTGAGAGTCGGGCATCGACCATATTTTGTGTCGGCTAAAAAGCGTATTCAATAAGACATAATTTGTACAAATTACAAACATATCTTGACATTGTTTTCCCTCTAACCACAAAGACAACTTTTGTTTGAAAAAACAGTCAATTTGAAAAATTATGGAATTGACAATAATTGTTTTAACCAAAAATTTTGCAAGTACAATGTTATATTTATCATCAGAAATTGAAAAAACTCAAGTAACCATATCTAACTCTGCGACAAAAAAATAAATATTTATGTTCCGCCCTTAGCGAAGAGATTTTGTTAGCAAATAATTTATGTCGTTGTTGTGTTGTAATGAAAAAAATCAATAAAACATTTTCTCTGGCGTATTTCTTCCCGTACATTACACATTTGCCTTTGTTGAAAAAAAATCATGTAATTCTGATATGGTTTGTTTAAATAAATTGTTTAAACAATTGAATTTTGTAAAAACAACGTTATATTCGTGATAACCGACCGAAAAAACATATGAAACGATATGAAACTCTGCAATAAAAGACGAAATTCTTATGTTTTGCGCTCAGGGAAGGGCGTTTATTTATAAATATCCGATATTGTTGTAGTGTCAAGATGACAAAATTGATAAAACATTGTATCCAGCGTATTTTTTTCGGAAATTCACAAATCTGCGGTCGTTTTGCAAAAAAACATGAAATTTGAACATAAGTTGTTTGCACAAATTGTTTAAACAAATTAATTTTTTAGTTAAAATGTCAAATTAGTGTTCAGTGAACTCAAAAACACGTGAAAACACATTTTGAAGTTATACTATGAGCTTTTCACAACATTTTTGTAAAATGTCAAAATCGGATAAATTAAAAATCGAAAAAAAAGAAATTTTTTTTTCAGAAAGCGCCATTTAAATAATGTTTCAAAACAGCGCATGAATCTTCGAGTTTAATGTTCATGGACGGAAGATTTTCAGTTTTCGCGGTTCTCAGGATTCGATTTTCATGTGTTTCGTTGGTTTCAAAAGTGATCGAACTCGAAAATTTCACGTTTTTTTTCGTTAAATTGTTAATAACAATGAGGGCTCACATAGTATCAAAAAAACAAGGCCAGATTCTAAAAGAAGATAAAATTTCGGCTTAGAAAAACCTTAGCTGGATTTTTTCCAAAATTTTCTACATGGTTTTTTTCACCGCTTAAAAGTTGGTCGAAGAAACGTCCGTTTAGGCGCTAATGGGTTGATAGGTATAGTTTTTTGTTCCTTAGGCTGGAAAATTTTTTCTTGTCAAGGACAGTGAGAGGTCGTGAAAAATTCGCACTGTTACGAATCTGTTAGCGCAATTTCTGCATTGTCAGCCCCGATATTTCTTGGCCGAAAAATACTCGCTACGCCAGCAGATACGGGTTCATACCCGGCGGGTGAACGTGGGAAGGTCTAGAAAAAACTTGGTTCAATTGTCTCCGGGGAGACAACGGTGAAAGTTTTTAACTCGATTCAAAACTGATTAAAGTCGAGCTTCCCGGATACGTATGTTCGTGGTGTTTACGGGAACGAGCAAAAGGTGAAATAAATTGGGGTCGGGAATACCGAAAAAAAGTTGAGATTTTCCGGTAAGATGAAGATTTTTGTTTTTCTCCATTAAGATGAAGTGTTCGACGTGATAAAAGTATACTTTTAGTATTTCGTACAAATTTTCTAAAGAATTTTGAAATATATGAGAAAGTCAAGAATATTTCTGGAAGTGAGAAAAAAACTCATAAATTCCTAATACATGTAACACAGCCTGAAATACGTAAAATGTTTGAAAATTCAGTGAAGTAATAATTGTTCAGAAGTTTTGAAAATAATAAAGAGTTTGTTATCAAAATCACCATCAAAAACATAAATACCTTTCCTACATATAATGCATCGAAATGTGTATACCTAGTTTTCATGAAATGGAAAATTCATTAATATACAAGATAACCTAAAGAAACAGTGCGGATACGATCTGAATATTAGTAAGAAGATAAAAATGTAAAAGCTTGTAATATCATCATTTAGTACGGTT
Organism: Platygaster robiniae; assembly: GCA_028476575.1. Lineage (NCBI taxonomy): Eukaryota > Metazoa > Arthropoda > Insecta > Hymenoptera > Platygastridae > Platygaster > Platygaster robiniae. Next base: position 10,668,440 of record CM052023.1, on the reverse strand, counting down.
CATTACATTGTAGTATGAAGAAAATTGTCGAACTCAAAGGCTGCAACTTTATTCGTTAGTAAGCATGGAACGTGGAATGAGCGTCCATATCGTCCTTAGAGTTTTCGTAATGAAATTAAACTATTCATCAAATTTCGAAACTCTCCGTGAGACTTATCAGTAGGAGCAGTTCTAGGAATCAGATCCGTCATTTCCCAATGCTGACTGCATCTACAAATTTTCGTTTGCGTATGGAGCGTGTTGATTTCAGAAATTTCACATGCTTGCATTAGCAAATTAATTTTCACCAAAACCATCTTAAATAATTAGTTAGGGCTCCATGACTTGCATGGTAACGCTGCAGTCTTTGGAAACTCATATATCATATATCAGATATAAATTCCAAATGTTTATTGGAAAATTCGAAGAGATTTCGAAAACTATTTCTCATCCCTAGTTAATTTTACACTGCATAGATTTATAAATAATCAATATGATGTAGCTTTATACTTGAGCAAACCTTTTTTTCGTCAATAAATCCGTTTTTCCTTTTTTTGCGTCTCGCGATTCGATGTTAACCATTATTGATGTTTTCAACTTTAGGAATAAGAAGACCTTTGTTTAAAAATATTTTTAGAATTTCCGTCACCGTGGAAATAATTGAAATTGGTTATCATTTCTGTGACTATTTCTTTGAAAAGTAAGAAGTAAAAAAAATATTTCATCATATTTCGATGTTTCACGTGGTCTGCTAGTTTGTGATCTTCCTGAATTCGATAGTTTCAGAACACTCTTGAATTATACAGGATGCCGTTGAGTTTGTAGCCATAAGTTTTGCCGATATTCTCGTCTGAGCGAGCTCTTCAGCTCTTCAGGGTTGTATAATAAATAGAAATCTTTTCTTTTCGAACAATAGTAGCGTAAGAAGTCATATTATGGTGTTTTAGATAAAAATTTTCACCTGATGTTGAAAGGTGTGGTCGAGTCGCATGATCACTTTATGAAAAAATTATTCTCTTACCCTAATATACAAGCGTATTTCGATATGTGTTCCTTGAATTACAAAAAGATTTTTTCTTGTCGCACTCAAAAAAGTTCAGAAACTTGTGTAAATTAAGTAATTCTGACCACTTAAAGGAATCTAGCTTCTTGAATTTAAATTAGCAAATCTTTAATCTTCATTTTAACTATTCTTGAATGATAACATTATAATATATGTGGTAATTTCCTACTATATTTATTAAAAAATGTTTTCCAATATTTTTGCACTTCCATATTACGAGATACAAGAACTTGAGGATTCAAATGAAGGGTAGATATTCAAAGTCGTATAAGCGCTTTTTTCAATTTTTTACAAAAGAGCGGAAAAACGTTCGTATTTTTTTTTATTTTTTTTTTTTTTTAAGAAACTCACAATTGTTCGTTTACTATAAGGTAGCACGTCACTTATTCGAGTTCTAAACAATTTTGATTAAAATTGAGGAAAACACGACCACTTGAAATTTCGCCATGTATAAGTCGAGGGAGTCTGGCAGTTCAAAGTCGTATATCAATCATTAGCCTTACTTAATGAAAGCAAGAGAAACGAGCTTAGTGAAGGTTTTATTACGTTTATGGCAATTCTACCAGGTGTACTCCTAATTAATTTCCGGTTTTTTTGCAAATAAAACACATAATTCAAAAAAAACCGTAACCTTTATTTTATTCAAAGTATTTTCCATCGCTTTCTACACATTTTTCCCACCTTTCTGGTAAATTGTGGATACTACGCCAGTAAAAATCATTGCCTTTGGAGGTGAACCACTCGGTGAGCCATTTTCGTAGATTTTCGTACGAGTCGAAGCGCTGCTCAGAAAGGGCATGGCCCAACGAGGCAAAGAGGTGGTAGTCGGATGGCGCCAGGTCTGGTGAGTAAGCCGGATGATCAAGCACTTCCCACTTGAGCCTTTCCAGCGTGTCACGAACGACTTTCGACTTATGCGACGGCGCATTGTCGTGGAGCAAAATCACCTTCTTCTGTCGTTGTTGATATTCTGGTCGGTTTTCCACAATGGCTCGGCTCAAATCTTTCATTTGCTGTTTGTAGTGAACGGCATTCACAGTTTCACCAGGTTTCAGCAGTTCAAAGTATATAACACCGGACTGGTCCCACCACACACACAGCATGACCTTCCGACCGTAACGATTTGGCCGTGCCGTCGATGTCGATGCTTCACCTGGACTCACCCACGATTTGTTGCGCATAGGGTTCTCCAGGAAAATCCACTTTTCATCACCAGTAACAATACGATGCAGGAAAGACTTTCTTTTGTATCGTTGAAGCAGCATCTCACAGGTCACTTTTCGATTCTCCATTTGTCTCTCGGTCAGTTCATGGGGCACCCACTTTCCACACTTCTGAATTTTTCCCATGGCTCGCAGACGTTTGGAAATTGCTTGCTGTTGAACTCCCAACGCATCTGCAAGCTGTCGTTACGTTTGCGTGTTGTCTTCATCTAATAATGCTTGCAATTCGGCGTCATCGAACGATTTTCGCTTGCCGGAGCGTGCGGCGTCGTTCAGGTCAAAATTTTCATTTTTGAACTGTCGAAACCACGTTTCACATGTTCGAAGTGTAAATGCACGATCACCATAAACTTCCACAAGCGCACAGTGGCTCTCGGACACTTTTTTCCCCTAAATGAACATGAAAAGCAATGCATGGCGCATATGCTCAAAATTCGGTACAAAATTCGACATTTTTGAAGCGCAATAAAAACTTACTGGAAGATTTTTTCGAGAAAATGTCAACGCAGTTCAAGCACTCGATATGACTGAACAAAATGACATATGGTATGTGTTACCAACAGCGGTACAAAACAGAACGCCATCCATTGAAAAAACCGGAAATTACTTAGGAGTACACCTGGTATTATCGCAACACTTCAATAAATTTTCACCTTTAGTTTATTATTGTCATCATTTGTGATTTTAAATAGAAATTTAATAATTAAATTCGTGCTATATTTTTATTTGTAGTTTTTATGGTTAACAACATTGTCAATAACATTGCTTCTTGTAACAAAATGTTTGTAAATATATGTAACAATATTATCAAACACCTGGTTTGACGGTTTTCATTATTAAATTACTTTTTTTTAAATAAATTACATCAGTTTACATTTGTTGTTATACGACTTTGAATTGCCTGCATGTCGCCAGTAACCAAAATGCTATGTTTGAAAAATTCTCACAACAAAACTATTGCGAATTTTGACTTGCTTTTATCGCAGAAATGACGGCATCAGCTTAGAGTTTCGAATAAAAAAAACGAATTTTGAAAAATTGGCGGTTACACGATTTTGAATATCCACCCTTCAAATACTTTCGGACGATTGTGTACATTCAGAAAGACATACTGTTACGTCTGTAACTGTAAATTTATTAAATTTTCTATTATGTTTCACTGATTTACAGTCGTTATTGAATACTCAATCATCAAATTTGTTATTTAAAATCAAATTTTTCAAAAATATTTGGTTGACAAATTAGTGGAATCGGATTTTACTTTAGGATACCATGCATTTGGTTACAATCTTAATTAACTCAAACGAAAAAAAACGTAAAAAAAAGTAAGGAAATGCTACATATTCCCTTCAATACATAATTTGCAATTGTTTTTTTTATTAGTATTATTTTTCTTTACAATAAATTCAATGATTTGAGAGTTCTGTGGTGTTATTTGTAGAAAGACCATATTGAAAACTGAAAGGCAACAGCGATAAAACAGAATTACTCATTTCTAAATTTGTAGATTCGATGTTGAAGATAACAATTTTCGAGTTCAAGCATTATGCCTAAGGTACCGAATCACGTCAGTTGAATCGCCATTTTCTGAATAATGAACACTTAGTATAGAAACATTTTTCACAAATTACTTTTTTTTTACTATTTCTGATGATGTATACTAAAACAGCTTTATATTTCAAAATTTGAATAACCAGATGATAGATTTTGAGAATGAAACATGGAATATCGACATCTTTAGGGCTAACAGTGTAAATCCGTTCACTGTTCCAACAAAGCGAAGATGAAAATCGTTCCTAAACTATTAATAGTTTGCTTACCGTATAAACGGGGTCAATAGCTTCGCGTGCGAGAATAATATTTAGCAAAGTGCTGATGAATGCACCATAATTATGCTATAATTACAGTTACCGCGCCCACGATTCTTCAGAGGATAATAGAAACTCCAATGATCAAGTCTAAAGTATACAACACAGTTTTTGGAGGGCTTCTGATACCTATTGAAACGTGCTCAAAATTTTATACACAAGAATAAATTTAGAAAAACTTTAAAAAAGGAAAAAGGTTTTCAGGTAAAACATGACAAAGTTATTTGACAAAAAAAATAGATATCCTACTGTCGGTTTCAACCGGTACTATTTACCAGGAAAACCAATTATTAATTTGCTCCCGAGATTATCACGACAGAGACAAAGAGAGATATTATTATATTAAACACGAATGTTGTCCAGATGATACCCGGCAGATATTTGCTGTTCATAGGATATTTGTTACAACCTTAACTAAGATTTATTTTAGTCCCACAGAAAAACAAAAAAGGCCCGACAACCCGCTTTTGCACTACAACAGTATTATATATCTGATAAAAATTATCCTTATCGACTGAATCTAGTACAACTTTTTATCATTATCAGCCTAATAATGAATATTGTAGGTATTTTCTGTTTTATCAATATCATGTGAAGGTGTCCATGGAAGACTCGAAAATAGGTCCAAAAAATACGTAGCTGAGCTGACTTAAGAAAGAAGCCAAAAGATTTCACTTCCAAACTGTCACACAATACTTGAAGTATAAGTAGCAATCAATAAATATATTATAAATACTACAAATTATGCATGTTTTACTTATCTACTGATATTCAATACTCTTACTCAATTATACAATATTCACTCAAAGTTCAGTATCGACACAATAACACTGAAGACAGTATAAAATAAACAAGGTTTAAAAAAGTGAAACACTTGAAAAGTTAGATCAGGTTGTTTTAGACGTTTAAGGTCGTAACGCATAACATTTATACACAATAATACAAAGTATATGAAATGATAGTATACAATATGACATTGCATTATATTTCAATATTTCTTTTCTTCGACATTTCCAGTCAAGCGTTCATTATCAGATTTATGCAAAAATAATTTGTCTGAAGCTGGAATCCGAACCTGAGCCTTATGTATTACGTGTCGAGTGCTCTTCCAAGTCAACTACTTCTAGATTAATGTAATAAAAAAAGCGGGTTGTCGGGACTTTTTTGTTACGTTTTTATGTGGGACTAAAATAAATCCGAATTAAAGTTGTAACAAATATCCTACGAACAGCAAATATCCGCCGAGTATCATTTGGACAGCATTTGTGTTTAATATAATAATATATCTCTTTTTCTTTGTCGTGATAATCTCGTAAGCAAATTAATAATTGGTTTTCCTGGTAAATAGTACCGGTTCAAACCGACAGTAGGATATCAATTTTTTTTGTCAAATAACTTTGTCATGTTTTACCCGACAACCTTTTTTACTTTTTTGACGTTTTTTTAATGATGATATCAATTTGCTTTGTAATATTGTTGAGAAATGAAGTATACCACATGAAGTTACTATGATTAGTCACTGACTATAACTTACATTTTCGCTAACATGCGTATATGAGACCCAATATACAGAAAAGGTGCTAATGATCAAACATGCCTTTCTATAGATTAGGTCAAATATTTTTAACTATTTCTTAGTTTTTCAAGGATGCGAATATGCGCGCCCTTTGACGATCTTGGCCAGGATACTTTTCTTATTTTTTTATGATGTAATAAAGATAAATGAGGTATATTTTTGGGAGCATATTGATATTGTTCCATTATTATTTTTTTTTTTATGTATTAATAGGCGCAGTTTAATCTACATTTTTACTATTTATGTTTATCATTATTCATTTATCTAGTTTTATTTTTTATAAATATTGATTTACTTATTACAGTTATAGGCAGAGTTTGATATTGTTCTTTTATTGCTTACTGTTATTTATGAATATAATATTAATTTATTTACTATTATTCATTATTATGTATTTTTTTTATACTACTATTCATTTAATATTTATTATATTATATATATTTGTAGGCCTGGTACGATATTGTTCTATTATTTATACATGTCTGTTTACAATTCATTTATAAATTTTTTTATTATTATTCGCATTTATTTCGTTCCATGATTTATTTACTTACTATCTATATTGTCTATTGTTATTTTTTAGATATTTTTTGTCATTTTGATTGTTAATTTCTTATTTATTCATACACTATTTACTATGTATCGAATTTCTATGCACCTGTTTTGATATGATTCTATTATTTATATATTATTTTTTGACTATTTATTCATTATATTATATTTTAGGGCTGGTTCGATTTTGTTCTAATACTTACACATGTGTTTACTATTAATGTATTAATTTTTGTACTATTATTCGTTTATCATGTTTAATAATTTCTTATTATTTTCTATTCATTACATTTACTGTATCTATTTTTCTTTTACTATTTCTTAATACGATGATTTATTTTTTATTTATTTGTTATTTTTTCTTATTTTTGGCCCTGGTCCGATATTGCTCTAATATTTACACATGTCTGTTTACTATTCATTTATTTCTTTTCTTACTATTATTTCTTTATTATGTTTACTAATTTCTTATCGTTTACTATTCATTATATTTACTGTACTTATGTTTTTCTTTTACTATTGCTTATTGCCATTTTACGACTGGGCACGACACTCCCAATCGTGCAGCTGGCAAGGTGTGGCCATGTGCCGTGAATGTTCTCACTTGAGCTGCGGCAAGGCAAATGCCACTTCGCACGACAAGTGGCGCCAGTCCTTTGCAGCGGTAGTTTGTGCAACAGTACATTCAGAAAAAAAAGCGGCTGAATTTCGTAAAGGCCGAAAGAGACCGGGAGTGAAAAAGCGCAGGCGCGCGAGAACATGATCGTGAGCGACTGGTCAATTCGGTTGTAGCTCGTATTGCCATTGGCGAAATGCGTGGAATGCCACCACGCCTCTGATTTTTACAGAAAAGAATAGCGGTCAAATCTTGTAAAGCACTGGACGCCAAAGCTCATACTCCAGTTTATATACCCATTTCCCCCACTCTCAGGAGAAGTTTGAGAGTGGGGGATTTGTTTATAAACATGAAAGATGAGCTTTGGCGTCCAGTACTTCAGTCATATTTTACCCGACAAGAAAGTTCAACTGAACTTTCCGATATTGCTTGAGAAAAAATCTATGATATCACTTATAAATAATTTTGTAAATCTTTCTGACGAAATCGAATTTGCAAGATATCACAAGAATTAAAAAAAAAATTGAGACAATTGTTGTTTTCTTCATATATTTATACACTACTATGATAACTAATATTTCTCAAAAGTCCATACTGAAATATAAATAAATATGTCGTCAAATAACGGGGGTGAGAAGATATTTTATGTACAAATCCTAAAGTAAAAAAAAAAACACAAGTTACAAAATGTTACAGCTAAACACAAAAATCGAACGCACAATAACAAATAACCATAACGCTCTATCTAATAATTGAAAAATATTGTTCTCATATTGTTCTTCCAACGCTTTAAATATTTCCCAAAATGTGAAAACTGACGCCTTCATTACTGCTGAGTCGCGGATTCATGCTCTGCGAGATAAGTTATGTCCCACGAAAAATTTGAGCCAAGAGTAATGACGAGTTTTCCAGAAAGAACGAAGGGCTCGCTCCGGGTATAAAAGAGCAAAAAATCCGACAATCAGCGAGCTCCGGTCTTTCTGACGACCCGGTTGATGTGCTTTCCAAGAATAGATGAAAAAAAGTCCATGGTTAAAAATTGGGTTGAGGGCTACAGTTCTAAATGACGCGTCCATTATAGAAAAATTAAGTGCTCGGAAATTCCACTTTCTCCCGTTGAATCACTCTACAACAAGGCTTTATTCCTGATCAAACAATCGATTCTTGAGTGATTCGGAACAAACCATATAGATATTTGAGCTGCTTGTTGATGGAAATAGAGGGCAGATTGAATATGGAAGGAGAAGATTCAATTATAGAAATAGTGTATAAATTCGTTATAAATCAATGCTATCATTTCCCGGAGAAAATGATTAAAACGTTTTGATGAAAAATGATAATACATTCAACTTTTTAGTTTCATGGCTATTTTTTTCAAAACTTATTGCATGATAATTTAAAAATAAAATATTTCAGCCATGTAAAAACGTTTATACGATAAATTCTTGTGAATTCATAATCAAAAGTTCAACTACATATTTCCGAACAATGCCAATGGAATTTGTACCCAATTCCATTCCTCTTTAATTATTCCGTTGAATAAAATATGCAGAATCGACTGGAACTAACTTTTCCTTTTGATGTTCACAGATGATAAGAGATTCGATATATATTGCGCATGTATGGTACGGCTTATTATAATTACTTTACTACCTTACAATAATACCTTGTTCGAAACGGGTAAGTAATACCCCTAACGAATGGACAAAGCCGTTTTAAATAGCCCGGTTTTCATAATAATCCTCGTCGTTCAAACTAATTGTTTCAACGCAATTACTCGCCCGCTTCAATTACAAGAAACTCCCATTTGTTAACGCCCAAGAAAATCCTAGTTATAAATTACAGGGTCATTAATAAATTTGACCTGCTGTTCTCGATCTAAAAATATAGATTCACCTCTGGGAATGGAGAAAAAAAGTCGACGCTTTGGAGAAGTGATGATGGCACGTCATTGGGAGAAAAAAAACTCGTGAGATGTTTACTTTTTCACCAAAAGCTAAACGATTAGTTCCGGACTCAGAATCAATATGAGAGAGCTACGGTTTTTCCCGTTTCTTACAAATAAAAGCATCAATTAGTGCTTTCCTGTCAAGAAAAATTAATTACTGATGTAATGGTTGTATGACATTATTTTAGTGTAAAATGATTTTTGGTATTTCATCAAGCGACTTTCTCTAATGGTGAGGTTTCCCCAGCGATTCTGCCAAAATAAGGAAATGAAATCAAAAGTATAAATCTTTAACTTTTGAACGATCAAATTAAAAAACTCTACACTGTAGTGGTGAGAATACTATTTTCATCATTAATACAGATTCATTAAGAGAAACGTAGCAATTCAAAACCTTTACGAATTAGAGCGTGTCAATGATTAATCATTAACCTGATTCTGACGTTGCAATGATTTTTCTTAATCAGACTTTTTTCTAAATTATTTTGCTTTACATGTATTGTGCGGTTATTTCCCAACGATTTTCACATGATATACTTCGGTTATTGTGCTGCATATCCGTCAATAATGCGTTGAAAGTTTTATTTTACTCAAAAATTAAAACTGATTCTGCGTAGAATACATGTATTCATTGTTCAGAAGCAATAAACATATTCGTAACAGTTATTCATGACTAAATTTGATCATGGTTACACAGCAACAACACTATATCTCGTGCCCAAATGATCAGATTTCAAAACACATTTGGTCAAATCTTTCTAAACAACATGGTTTATGGAAAAGTGTTATTTTATAAGTACGAAGCATGTTTTTCATTGAAAAATGAGTGCAATTTTTATGCTTGATGAGAGTTATCCCATGTAATGTTGCACTCGTCGGGGTGATGACGAGTGTGTGGGTTGCCGTCCACTGATGGTTTTTCAGGGGCGATTAGTAGTAGGTGCAGGAAAAATAATTTGTTGAATATTGGTTACTTTGGGGTTTTATTAAGACGGGTCTTGCCAGTTACATGGTAATTTCTATTCTAACACTCTTATTGCCTGCACTCCTCTTTATAGTGAGGTTTTATCACTTTAATGTACACATAGCCTATTTTCATTTTAAAAAATATGATGAAACTCGTGGATAAGTTAATCTATGATCGCTTGAATGGTTAAAAAATTAAGGTCTTCGATCGATAAAATATATATTGAGAAATATTATATCTAGGAAATTACACCCCCCTCCTGAAGTATAAAGTTATTCTTAACTTTATTTCTAGATTTTATCTTTAATAACACTTTCGGAACGTCTCCGAACTCGAGAAAAATGCTCTGTTTCCGCGTTATCTAAATTTTCGTCTTCAACTATCTCTGATAATCATAAACGTCTTTCGAGAACAATATCCTCTTCTGGGTGTCGAGACGAGGATCGAGATTTTCGATTCATACACAAGCATTGTTTAGCAACAGTCAAACAACCTCCTGAACCTGAATCATCATCTGTGCGCTGACGCAAGTTGATAACTCGGCGGATTTCTAAAGTACATTTATACAGTAATAAAATACAACTTATCGCAGATAGAATGTAAAGTACAATATATATCCATGAAATCTGTTTTCTCAGTTCATGAGAGGATAGCGTTTCATCAATAGCGTGAGATATAACATCAAGTTTATGACTAGCTATGCCCAAAGTAGACAAATCTAGTTTTATTTTCGGCAATTCATTTAAATGTGGAAGGAAGCTCAAGTTGATTTTCTCAATTTTACAACAATCGTCAAGTACAATATTAAGTGGAATCGTTTGTATTTCGTATTCTTAACCAAACTTTCTATTTGTCCTCAGTATGTTATTCGGCGTGTGAGCAATGCAATGATCATTCAAAGTTAAAAAACCCGTACCCTGTATTCGTAAATCTCTAGGAACAGATTTTATACAAGAGACCGTTATATCCTGCATTCTCGGAGAAACAAACAACCACAAATTCTTACGATATAACTTATGCCAAATTTCATCTTTTATACGAACAATACGCGTATCACAAGAGGTGAGGATGACCGATTTCGCATTTATCATTAAATCAACTTTACAAGGTGGATCGTCTCTGACATTCGAAAGGGTTTGCTCCACTTTACATATGTAGTTATTTGTAGTGGTTTCATAACAAGGATAAATACTAAACGACCCGAAGAGTAATATGATTGTATTTTTATCAAATGCATTAGAATGTTCCCATTAATTGAATAAGGTATAAGTGGAAAATTTAGTCCATCTGGTGAAATTCCTGCAGTGTGTTGTAATTCTTTTAAATATTGATCTTGACTCAGTACACTAGGGTGTAAAATATTAGTTTTAGCAAAAAGTATAGCGTTGGTTAATGCGGGAATTTCATCGTTTACTTGATTTGAAAGAAGTGTTAAAAACAAAAAATGAGACAAAAGAAGTATTCTCAATTCAGTTTTGTATTCGTTTTTGTTGTAATTCTCTGTTAATTGGTTTATGTTTTGAACATTTTCATCCAGAGTTTTCTGAGAAATATTTACATTAGAAATTGTTTCATTGAAATTTGTGATAGTAGTCCATACGATTTTTATTTGATTTTTCAATAAATTTGCCATCTTAATTTCCTCCTTCTCTAGCTTTGTAATTTCAGAATCATAATATTCAGCGTCGTCGTTATCAAGATTTTCTGTCAATTGCTTAATTACTGTCCCAACAACATTGATAATTCCCCTCTTAGTTCTAGTGTTTTCCCCCAGTAAAGTCTTTAATAATGCTTCCTTACGTTTAAATTCGGGTACAAGACCTTTTAAAATTTCCAGCGAATATTGACAAGGTAGCGAGAGTTTCTCGCTGCAATATTTCGTAGCCATTTCATATCCATTTTTTACAAGATTCACTTTTTCTTCAACGTATGACAAATCGAGATATGTGACCAATCGAAACGTTTCTGAGTAGAGCTTCAAATCACCTAAGTGATCATAATATATTCCTGGAGTGAAGTTTAAATAACGGATTTAATGAGCAGATTCTATCGCCAGTTAAAAAACCCTGTAATTAATGAAAGTAAGTGAATATTTATCCTCTCCGCCCCTCTTAAGCAAAATATTACTTTTCATGAAATGTATGCTGGTTTAATCTTATCTTTATGTACTACAACTTCTTCTCTCCCCATTTTCAATGTAATATTCGTTGGCGAATTGATTTCTGTAATTAAAAAAGGACCAATATATTGCTTTCGTAATTTTTTCGATCTGGAAGGTTGTTCATTTTGTAAATAGACTTTATCCCCGGCTTTCTACACAACGTTCTTCGTTTTTCTATCATAGTACGACTTATTCTTTTCCTTTGAATCGATTAAACTATCACGAGCTATTTCACGAGATTTCTGAAGTTGCAACTACAAATTATCTATATAATCATCATAAGTGTATTTGAATTCGGAGTTTGTAAGAATTGACGATGGGAGCTCAGGTTTATTTCCAAAAACTAATTGGTGTGGTGTGAACTTGGTAGATGTGTGAGGTGTAGAATTGTAAGTAAACATAGCAAAATCCAACCAGGAATCACAATCATTCGGATCTAAATTGACAAAATGTCGAAGATAATCATCAAGCGTAGCGTGACTTCTTTCAAGCGCTCCGTTAGTTTGAGGATGATAAGCGGTTGTTCTTAGTTACTTTATCTTAAAAAGTTTTGCTATTTCTTCCAATAATTTGGACATAAAATCGCTTCCTTGATCTGTTAAAATAGAAAATGGAATTCCGAATTTACAAATAAAATCCCTTGTCAATACTTCAGCAACTGTCATCGCTTCGTGGTTCGGAACAGCATAAACTTGTGAAAACTGTCAGATCATCTTGCATTGTAATTATAAATTTATTTTCATTTTCAGTCAACGTAAGTAGTCCTACTACGTCAAGAGCAATTCTTTTAAAAGCTTTCGATGAAGTCGTTGTTATCTGCATAGGATTCTTATTTTTCTTTCGAACAATTTTATTCTCTTGACATGATGTGCAATGTTTTATAAAGTGCTGAATATCCTGTTTCATATTTTTCCATTTATAATAGCCCTTTATTCTTTGATAAGTCCTTTGGAAACCCGGATGTCCAGAAAAAGGAGTTGAATGAAATTCTTTCAAAATCTCTGGAATTATTTCTTTTTCTGGTTCGATAATAACGTCAGAAAAGATCCGAACTTTAAGTATCAGTACCTCGAAATACATATCGTAACATTGATCTTATCTTATCCCATCTGAGTTGATCGAAGCCAGACCCAAATTTCGGTAAACTAATAGACTTGATATCTTTTTCCAAAAGTAAATTCCTCAAGGTGCAGAAAGTTTCAAAAACAGATTTGTATTCACATGAGTCCCAATAATTCTCCTTGACGATAAGATAAAATACAGCGCGTTCTAACTTATTGATGCAAACAACCTCATGCATTTTTGGTTCCTGCTCTTTCAATTTCTCGATATGATTAAACATATCTTTCATTTTTGAATTCATGCTTCCCTCAAATTCCAGATCAGCGGAAACTCAAACTGCGTAATCATCACTACTTGTAAAAATCGACTCCTCGAATTCCTCCAATTTATCGTAAGACAGTACAGTAGATTGTAATTTTTTCAAAAAGTCAGAAAAATTTCCGACAAGAGAGTTAGAGTTCAATGACAATACAGTTGATTCCTTCGATTCTATTTCAGGGTCAAAAACGATTCTGCTCAGAGCGTCCGCCTGTCCATTTGTTCTTCCAGGTTTATATTCAATAGTGAATGGAAAATCTTGCAACTCTTCTCTCCAGTTGAATATTCGCGAATATGGTTCCTTCATTTTATTTAACCACTGCAAAGGTTTGTGATCTGTCACGATCTTCAATTCCCGTCCCTAAACATATGGTTTAAAATGTTCGACACCGTATACAATGGCATATAATTCCCGATCAATCGTAGGGTAATTTCTCTCATGACGGTTTAAAGTCTTGCTGGCGTAAGCTATTGGTAAATCTTTTCCATTAAACTCCTGAGAAAGAACGGCACCCAAGGCAACCTGACTCGCGTCTGTAGTGATCGTGAATGGTTTACTAAAATCGGGATATTGAAGAATAGGTTCATCTATCAGTTTACTTCTCAAATTTTCAAAAGATTTTTGTTGTTCTGATGTCCAGTTAAAAGGGGTATCTTTCTTTAATAAGAGAGTCAAAGGCTTCGAAATATCACTAAAATCTTTAATGAACCGTCTATAATATCCTGTGAAACCAAGAAAAGATTTTATTTCCTTTTGAGTCTTAGGGACTGGAAAATTCAAAACAGCTTTCAATTTCTCTGGATCAGGTTTTACTCCTTCAGGAGTTATGAGGTAACCCAGATACATAATTTCTTCTTTCAAAAATTCGCATTTGCACGGTTAAAATTTTAAATTATGCTGTCTCAATCGTTCAAAAACCTCCCTTAATCGTAATGCGTGATTTTCCAAAGTATCTGCATGAATAATTATATCATCGAGATAAATCTGGCATCGAATTCCCTCGATCCCAGATAAAACAGCAAACACCAATCTCGTCTGAGTTGCAGGAGAATTTTTCAAACCCATAGGTATTCTATTAAACTGAAAATGTCGCCCTAAGGCTGAAAATGCAGTTTTCGATGCATCTCGAGGATGAATTTTCACTTGATGAAAATCAGAAGTCAAGTCAAGAGTGGTATAATATTTCGCATTTCTCAAACTTTCTAGCACAGTCTCAATATTCGGCAAGGGCTGGAAACTTCCAACTGTCACGTCGTTTAAACGACGATAATGAACAACAATTCGCCATTTCACCTCGTTTGAAACATCTCTTTTCTTTTTCACGACCCATATAGGTGCATTCCATGGCGAATCAGATGGTTCAATTATTTTATCTTCAAGCATTTTGTCAATTTGTCTTTTCACTTCTTTCTTTAATATCTCCGGATAACGATAAGTTATCGCAGCGATAGGAGTTTCTGTTTTTGTGTATATTTCATGTTGGAGTGTATTCGTGCATGTGTGTCGCCTTCAAAATAAAAAATGTCATTGAATTCAAAACATACATCTTTGATTGACTTTGTCTCCTTGTTCTTAAGATGGTCAAGTCTTAAACAATGTTCAAGTCTTTCATTTCTCTTTGGATCGAACGTTGTTTCAACTTTAAAGATTGAACTAGATTCCGGCGGTTTTTCAATATTCTCAAGTTCCAAAATCGGCAAATCTATTTCTACTTCTGTCTCCCGAGTATTTAAGATAGATGTTAATGCTTGAGAATTCGCGTTTACTTTGACACAACAAGCAGATAAGTAAATCCCATCAGTGATTTCAGTTCTCGGAATAATTCCCTCTTTAAAATCTGAATTTACAACTTTAACTGGTACGATTATTTCACAGCGAGGCGGAATTTTCAGTTTACCCCCTTCTTTCAATTCACGTTTAGGACAAAATTCGTTCGAAAATAATTTTCTTTCTATCTCGTTTCGGGGCATAAAAGGCTTAGAAATATGATACAACTGAATTGAATGATTCAAGTTTTCCAAAGTATCCATCCTGTAATTACATTTCATTTTATGTCTACGTAAAGTCTCGTTTCCCAGAATTCCAGCAAACATCAGAGGAAAATCGTCACGAACAATATGAAAAATAGATTTGTACTTGTAATTATCAATGAAAATATCGAAATAACAATATCCTAAAGTTTCCATTGGTTCACTCGCAAGTCCTGTCAATAAAAGTTTATAATCATCGTAAACCCCCGTAGAATCTTTCAAGAAATCCAATTTTATTAATGAGACGTCAGCACCAGTGTCAAGTAAAAAGGGTAGTTGTCTATGATTCGTTTGAGATGCATCTCAAAGAACATAGGTTGTTGAGCCAGCATTTACAGAGAGTGAGCTTTCAAAATCGACATGCTTGTCCTCGGGTTGGCTCGATTTCCGGGGGACGGCAAGCAGTTTAAATTCTCCGATCGAGAGTTTTGAGGACGAAATGCCCCTTCGCGTTTCAACTTCTCAATATATTCCCGTTTCCTACACTCTGAATTGTGATGACCTATATTTTTACAGTAAGCGCAATTCATGATCTCGCGTCCGCGGTTCAATTGAGAATCTAAAGGTCTCATGTTTGGTTCATTTTTGATTCGAGTCTTTAAATAATTCCCCTCCCTTTCTAAATTCCCTGAAAAATCACGGTGATAACATTGTCTAGTAGAATGATTCGTCCGATTGCAAATTTCACAATGTCTAGTTGTTTGAATATTCAGATCTTGGAATTTTGAAATCTCAAAGCGTGGATTCCATTCGATCTCCTCGGCCAGTGCGAGCTGAACCGCGTCTTCTAGAGAAGCCGGGTTCTGAGTTTTGACAAGAATTCTCAATTGATCCCGGAGCCCTACTATAAAAACATTGAAAGCCTGTTTCTGTAATAATTTAACACAAGCAGCACGCTCTGCCTTGGATAATTCCTCATCTAAATTGTTCGTTAATTTGAGTAACAGATTTTCAATTCTCGTCGAGTACGTCAAAACACCTTCCCTTCCACCTTGTTTACATGAAGATAATTCTAGTTGCCATTGCCCCACTGACCTTCTTTCTGAATATGTACTTATTAAATGACTGCGTAGGCCAGCCCAATTCTCAAAATTTCGCGTTTTCAACAAAGCTCTAGCGTTATCAGTAATTTTCGTCTGAATTCTCTTGAAAATAAAATCTCTGTCTTCCTCTTTGACAACTGATACGGCCTTATCCGCGTTATCAATGAACTCGTATAATTTCGAACAGTTCCCATCAAATTTAGATAACATTTTCTCCGCAATATAAATAGTAACCCAGCCATTTTCAATTCCGTAAATTCCCACAATAAAAATTAAGCGTATAGAATAACGAGTCGAAAAAAAAAAATAGAATTGATTCCGTAAACTCACAAAAATAAGAAGTTCACCATCATCGATGCATGGGTTGTAGAGATCAAGCCAAGATAGTGCACCCAAATAGTCCTAGTGTTGATTTTTCTGGGCGTCTAAAGCTCCGGTGTTTGTAGAACTTGCCGGTGATTGTACATATCAGTAGACTCTGTGGCGACTGCTTTATTAGCCCCAATAGAACTTGTATAGAAAACGGTGGTAGATTCCGTTAGAAGACGGGAAGATTGCAGAATCCACTCATGAAAAATTCGCCAGAATGATGTAAATCAGCTTTAGGTCGCACAATACAGGTAGTTCCAAAATACACGATGCAGTATACAGGTGTAGAATACAGGTGAAGAATACGGTGTAGAATACAAGATGTAGAATACAGGTGTAGAATACAAGATGAAGAATACAGGTGTAGAATACAAGATGAAGAATACAGGTGTAGAGTACAGAATACACGATGTTCCCGGATGTTGTGGGTGTCCACTGCAACCCGTGCCACTTGAATTGTCCACGATTCTTTTCCAGCAGAGTTATGGACAGCGAAATCTCAGCTCCTCCACCAATTTTGTAATGTTGCACTCGTCGGGGTGGTGACGAGTGTGTAGGTTGCCGTCCACTGATGGTTTTTCTCGGGTGATTAGTAGTCTGGTGCAGGGAAAATAATTTGTTGAATATTGGTTACTTTAGAGTTTTATTAAGACGGATCTTGCCAGTAACATGGTAATTTCTATTCTAACACTCTTATCACCCGCACTCCTCTTTATAGTGCAGTTTTATCACTTTAATATACACATAGCCTATTTTCATTTTAAAAAATATGATGAAACTCGTGGGTAAGGTAATCTATGATCGCTTGAATGGTTAACAAATGAAGGTCTTCGATCGATAAAATATATATTGAGAAATATTGTATCTGGGACATTACACCCATATGATAATTTTATTATATTCTATATTTATATATATTATTACATAATGCATAATTATTTTACATTCATACGAAGTCGTAATGAGTCAAAACACGTCAATTGTGTCACGAAAATTCCACTCTATCACGGAATTTTGAAAAAAAAAATAGCGTTTTGGATAGTCTTCATATGACTCATTTTACTATGTAAATATTACGTCAAAATATTGTTATTTGCTGCTATCATTAACAATAAAACTTTTTGTGAGCCTTAATTGAAAATTTATATCTTCAAAACAACTCGATATAATCGAATAAAATCTTTTTCGTGTATTGTTATGAGTTTGTTCTGTATGATAAGCAAAAAAACATTGAATAATTGTTCAAACAAACAATTGTTTACATAATTTTTTATAAACAATTGCATTTTTTTAAGCTTTATTCACGCTAAAATAATTAATTTTTTTTACTAAATACTCAGGAAAACGTTTACCTTCAATAATCTATTGATAGAATTTTGTCGTTTTTCCCATTCAAAAGGTGTACATTTTTTCGTCGCTCAATTCACTGTCTCCGCGCTTGACACGTTCCGCAATATTGCGATTAAAATGTCTAGTTTCGCCCTTTGTACCTCATCTTACATCGTGATTGAGAGAGTTGAATAATAAAGAACTGCAGAACTCTGAATTACTGTGTAATATTAATTTTCATTGCATACATTAACCATGTCAGATTCAAATTTTGATCGGAAAGAAACTCATTTGTTCAATTTCTAACGTCAATTTCGTTATTTATAATTTAAAAACGTTAATTATCGAATCTTTAAGTATATTCTGAATACTTTCAAAGAGGAAAAATGTACGTACATATATAAGATGGCCCTTAACTATTTCAATGAAAACGCCGGCCGTATACTCTTTGAAGTAAAAATTGGGTAAGATTTTTATTGTGTTACTCACAATTTGATAGTATAATAATATTATCATCAGTTCATGTATGATTATTCCATATTATTTATAATAATTAACAATAATTTTATGTTTTACTTACATATTATATACTTTGACGTGAAAAGTCCTAGTTTATTCTGACTGCAAAACGTAGATAGTCGACTTTTACATTGTAAGAGATTTAGAGGCGTCTTACGTACAGACTTTAGTTCTTCTAAGTTTTGTTTCCAACCATACACACTATAAATTTAAAAGGTAAAGATGTTGCATTATTATTTAAAAGAAAGTGTAATGAACTGTAACAAATAATTTCAATATCTTATACTAAAACTAGTCTAATATTAGAAATAGACTTGTTAGAGAATGAACGTTTTTCAATAAATAACGAAATTGACGTTAGAAATTGAAAAAAATGAGTTTCTTCCCGATAAAAATTTAAATATACACATATGGTTTGTTCGACATGCACGCTCTGATGCTGACATGGTCAATGTATGCAATGAAAATTAATATTTCATAGTGATTTAGTGTTCTGCAGTTCTTGAATATTCAATTTTCTCAATCGTGATCCAGGTAAAAAAAGTATATCTATGTAGATTTCCATTTTGACCAGATCTACATAGATCTACATAGATAATTTTTTAATTAGGCTTACAAAAAGTTTGATTGTTAATGATAGCAATAAATGACAATACTTTGACGAAATATTTACATGGTAAAATGAGTCATATTAACGCAATACAAAAAAATATATTTTTTTTTAAATTCCGTGATGTAGTGGAATTTTCGTGACAAACACTTGACGTGTTTGGACTTAATATATGTAAAGAGAGAAATAAATATTCCGATTATCATGTCAGTTATTGTTATAACGTTTTTGTATAACTCTTGTACATAAATAAATTAACAGTGATTTCCTTATAAAAGCATCAGAGAGACAATTTTTTCGATCCCTATTCAGCTTGTCCATTAGTTATTTCTGCGTCATATCCTGTTTTGTCTTCAGATAGTACAACAATGTTACCTACATTGTTCCTGACAACTTACTACACAATCGCAAGTTCTTATACTAGAGCAACATGCGTACCTATTTGAGTCACCCGTTGGTCACGCTTCTATAAGAGAAATATTGCCAAAACTATGTACTGAAGTTGAAAGTGATCATCATGAGGTGAATCATGGTGAAAATCTATTGCTTCTAATAATTACCTTTTTTATTTTACCCAAATAGTTTTAAAAATATAACTACATTAAATTTGTGGGATTTTTCGTCCGAATATCTAAGGGTCATGCGTGAGATCATGTATAAATTATATCTTCAGGCTGTTAGAATGCATTAAAAATGAATTTTATATTTTGTACCATGGTATTATGATAAATCCAAATTTTTGCACCAGCATCAGTATAAAATTTTGATCTAATAAAAAATAATCCTGGAAACAAAGTTGAGGACAAACAAGAAACGCCATTTTTCTTGTGTGTGTTTTTTTTTTGTTTTTGTTTTTGTTTTTGTTTTTTTATCTAGCTCAAACGATTTAAATTTTGATCTTTGGAATAATATACTCCCGTCTCATTTATCAAAATAATTTTAAATGATATATATTCTATATTAAAGTGAAATAAAACGACTTTGAGAATCAAGCTCATATATTATAACAAGTGTCGAAATACGAAGTTCCTCAGTTACAATATACTTTGTTATCGCAAAGGAAACAAAAGTTTTGGAATAACCTGTAGAACTCCCTAGGTTATTTTTTATTTATCGAATCTGTATAATTTGAGATTTAATCTCCTTTTGTTTCTACGAAGAACAAAATTTATTCTTTGCCCCGTCTCGTTCGCCAATAAGGAATTGCAAACGACAAAAAGCGTCGTATTTTATGACAAAGGAGTATGGGACTTGAAAAATACAGCGCCACTTGGCGCCAAACAGGGCACGCCGTGACGCTCGTCATGCGTACGTGTTTGGCCAGTCATTCTGTTACCACGAGAAAGGCGTGAAAATTGCATCGTGGCATTCATCATTCGAATCGTGCTTGCGAGCGACATGCTCGCGGCGAATTTGATGTGTGCGAAACATATTTTATATTTTCCCTCGCGATTTCTCGTCTCTCGTCCGTACGAACCAGCTATCATTGATTTTTCATTGATCAAAATTGATGTTCTTTCCCCTTCATTTTCAAGTCCTGAGTTAATTAACTTTTCGTAATTATTAGCAAAAATTTACTCTGTAGAGGTTATACGAAGCCATGTTAAAGTATTAAATTTTAATTTTTTTATTGTCATAAAAGTAATGTTCTATTGTTTCGAAAACAAAAACTTTTAAGAACTGCCTTTTTACAAACACAACCAAGTGTAACATAAAAAGTTTCATAGATGTGAAAAATTCGTTATAATTCCGAAAATCCGTAACATAGGTGGTTAAGTAAACCCTTCTTGGAAAAATTTCCAAACTCATTCGCACTTTTTCATTTTTATTTCATCCGTTTTCTAAAAACAAAGTCGAAAAACTGCAATAAAAAAGTAGATAGGAGAGTTATAATCGAAAACCTTTCGAGCTTTATTCGCTTGATTCTCCGAGCTTTTGGATATCAGTCTTTTATTCGCGGAGGGTCAATATGAGTTAATCCGTATTCCAGGCACGGAATTTTTCATCGGAGAAAACTCGTGAAAATGAAAGACCGCATAGCTATGCCTTCCATTGCTTCGGGTTTTGCATGGGAGCGAATACGTCGAAATGAGCCAACAAGGTCAACTGCGTTTGGACACGTAATGATTAAATACTGTTTTGCAGTATTTAATCTAGTCGTAGACCACATTTGCGACGCTGGTCTGCAGCAGCGTTGGACTATAAACTCTGCTACTAGAGAATACACAGTAAATGTGTCGCATCTGCATTAGTCAGTATACGAATCTTGTTTCGTCCCAGTAGAAGTAGAAAATGTTTCATGCAATAAAAGTCAACTAATTATTCAGATGTCATTCAAACAAAAGACTACATAGTGTAATAGATGAATATTTTAATCAGAATAGTTACTGTGTGCAGTGTTCTTTTTACACTGTTATATCGTTGCGATCAACTGTTAGCATTTTTTCCTGGATGAATACTTTTAGAAACGCAAATTAATTAAGTACAGTTAGAGGAAAAAGGAGAAAAAAATTTCAAACTTAATTTTTTTGTTATTTTTATGTAGATACAAGATTAAAAAAGGTCAAGTCGCCGGCCAGTCTTTACATCTTGAATGTGAATTCAGGTTCTAAAAACTAAGTTTACATAAATAATCAATTATCACATTTTTCTCAATTTATCGTAAAATAAATATGAAAGAGTAAACGAAAATTGTTTACAGATAATCATATTTCTCGATAGTTGGATCTTGTTAATAACCATAATTCTGTCAATGAATAACATTACTGCAATTACTCGCTTGACTAATGTTTCGACATAAATTCTAAACTTGGCGTAAGTCTAACCCGACGACGCAATTCATCAGGACACATAAAGCCCGCAATCTCCGTACGTGCAAGGCTGTTCGATGAGAAGGATAAAGCGTTATGAATGGACTACTATATCGCTCGTCGATGAAAGCCAATCAGGTTTTTTCTTCCCTAACTGCTTTCGCGGCTACGGGTACTTCTATTCAGGAACGACCAAACTCTAAAAGCCCTCTCTAAATATCGTCCCATAATTCTCGCTCTTCATTCATATAGCGACATTGACTACGTTGAGAGCCTTATTAATATAGAAAACGTATCCTGCGAATTATGGCTTTGAGTACAATCGATTAGATTATTCTGCAACTACAGTATGCACAAACTTGCCAGAAGTATATAATATTTTAACGAAATAAACAATTTTTAAAAAATAGCCTCGAATTAGATAAAACTACAGCAAATTGATCGTACTGACGCGTATTTTTTATTACAACAACATCATGGATATGATATATCAAATTGTCATATTTTCAAAAAGTAAATTAGGGACAAAATGCGAAAAAAGTTCTTGCATTTTTCGGACGGAGCTGCCTCTCAGTCGGAATATAAATTCAACTTCCGTAATTAGTCGTAACATGAAAAAGATTTCAAAATTAAAGCAGAATAGAATTTTTACCACTGCAAATGGAAACGGGCAGTGGCGGATTGAGATAGTTCGCCGCCCTAGGCAGATGTAGAAAAGTGCCGCCCTTTCCAGAAAAAGTTGATGACCTTTTCTTTTTTTTTTTTTGGTCATCATTTTTTCGAAAAAGTAGCGTTATATCTAGTGTAAGTAGAGTATTATATAAGTATACGGTACGTGAGATGTGTATATTCCAGAATATAATAGATTTCAGGTTAGTTATGATAAATAAGTTCAGGTTCATGAAGATTATTATTACTACTGTACTTAATATCATTTATTCATTTTGATTTTTTCCCATTGTTTTCACAATTGATACTGTAGTTACTCTTTATATCATTAACGTTTTATAAACAAGTCTGTGACGTATAGTTACGAAGATTATTTTTACATGTATTTACGCCGGGCTTTTAGAAGTGCGAATTCATGAATTACCTGATTGCAATCGATTAAACGTAAAATTTCTGCCTCTATAGATAATAGAGCCAAAGAATTCAAGCGAGTTTGACACATGGATGACCTTAAATAATTTTTGATCCGCTTCAAACAAGAAAACGATCTTTCACCAATGCAATTCGTGACAGCCATGCAAAGAAACATTCTATATGCAATGTCAACATTCGGAAACATTGTATTAAGATCATTTCTTTTGAAAAATTCAAAGGTTTCGATTAGGGTCAGCTGCTTAGAGTTTTTTTGATTGCAATTGAGATAGGCTTTGAAATGGATAAGTTCATCAGCTATTGAAGTTTCTAAATCTTGACTAAATGCTTCTTGTAAGTTTTTTTCTTTTTCCCGTATATGAAAATTATCCAAATTTTCCAAGTCAATGGGGACAGAAAATTTTTGTTGATTTTCTCATATTTCAGACATCTTTCCTGTAAATCTGACAACAAATTGTCAAATATAACATTGTAAGTGTTAACTTTGAAGTTATCTTTACCGAGCAGCGTTACCTCCCCTGTTCTTGTTTCGTCATCATAGATTTTTCTACGTCTCACTCTGCTGACAAGTGTTTTGTACTCTTGGTTGATTGAAAAATTGAGTGCTTTTTTTTCGAAATAGTCAAAGTCTTCACGCGCATCACCTACAGTTTTGAGTAGACTATTATACAACTGAACTACTTCACTAAGGTGAGTTTGAGTGGACTGCAATTTTTTGCTCACAGAATTGAATCTCGGAAGTAAAAAACCCTACAAACATTGCATAAAAGCTGTCTCCAATGATTCCAAACGTTCTCGGATCCCTTTGGCTTCACTACGAGTTATAGCTTTTTGTGAAAGATCGTTTTCTATGAGATACAAAGCCTGAAGTATTTCAGGGTAAAACTGATCAAGTGTACGCACGGCGTCATTGCGAGCTGACCAACGTGTTATTGAAATTGATTTGACAGTTATCCTCTGAGATTTTACGTAGCAATTCTGAAGAATTTCCCAGCGACTTGTAGTTGCTGTGAAAAAGTTATATAAACTCCGAAGATCGTTGAAGTAATCGGCAGCTATTGAACAGCTTTCAACCGCACGAGTGCCAATCAAATTTAGAGAATGTGCAGCACAAGGAACGTATTCGGCATATTTGTTGCGATTTTTAATCAACTGTTGAAGCCCCGCATATATCCCTGACATATTCCGTGCCATATCATATGACTGACCCCGACAATTTTTGATTTCAATTCGCAAAGTTTCCAGCGTTGAACTTACATCGTCATCCATATTAGCAGCCTTGTGGCCTACATTTTGTAAAAATGTCACAAAGCGCTCTACGGGCATACCGTTATTCTTCACGTATCGCAGTATGAAACACAGTTGATCGACATGTGAAATGTCAGGTGTGGAATCGACAATAATTGAGTAGTATTTCGCACAATTGACTTCTCGTATAATCACATCTAATACCTTATTAGCCAAGATTTGGATGAACTCCTCGCAGATGGTTTTTGTCAGATAACTAGTACTACCTATGCCTTTATTTCCAAATCTAGAAATATGGTCAGCTAAAAATGGATCAAATTCAGCTATCAACTCTAAAGACATCAAGTAATTTCTGTTGTGAAGAGAACCAAATTTTTCGTCGTGCCCTCTAAAAGGCAATCCACGCGAAGCTAAACTCTTAATTACGGCGACAACTCGTTTCAAAACATTTCGCCAGTAGGCTACTTCTTTATCATATTCAGCTGTTAGAGCTTTTTCAATTCTACCCAAAGCAGTCGCCCTATCTTTAAAAGCTTTCAAGCAACTCTGATGTTTCTCCGAATTTTCGTGCTTACTAATTCTTACGACTGCGTTTTTCCAATCGCTAAATCCATCTTTGTCAGCAAAAGATGATTCGCCGTCAAAAAGAAAACATGGAGCACAATATACGGATCCTTTGCTTTCAGAATATACTAACCAGACACGTGGAGTTTTTTCGCCATTTAAAAGTGTTCTCTCGAACAATGATGAACTTAAATATCGCACGACATCATTATTTACCCTTTTCGAATGCGCAAAATCGAGATGCTTATTTTGATTGTAATTATGTTTAGCGATATAATCACGAAATGAGTCGTTTGTCACCCATTCTGCAGGGTCATTGCTGATTTCAAACTTTTTTCCGTCGAACTCTGTTGGTTTCCTAGGTTCTGTGGACCCTCCTCCGGAAGTTTCTTGATCACCAATCTCATCTACGATAAAATATCGAAGATAATACAGTGAAATGTATATTACGTTTTATTTTATCAGCAATTAAATAGAACAGTGTTTGAATTAAACTGAGAAAATTGTGGAAAGATGGAATTTCTTCAGACCAAACAGAATTAGAAGAAAACCTTGAAAATCAGGTATTTTCTATCATAAATTAATTTTAAGTGCCCTATTTATTATAAATATTTTCGATTAGGCGATATTTACTTTACCAGTATACATGGCAAACATGATATTTTACATCGAGAAACATTCTATGAAAATTTATAGAATATGAAAATGAATATTCAGAAAATTTATTTTCTGCAAAAAATATGTATGGACTATGTTCAATATATTTCGTGCTGTTTCGACCACCTCTTTAGAACTTGAATTATTGTATTCGAAAAAAAGGCTGGTTTTTGAAACTATATCACATTTGGTTATATAATGTAAATTTAAAAATTCGCATTTATCAAGCTTTCAAAATTTTAAATTTTTTGAATCACGATTATGGAATTATGAAATTCATTATGTGAAATTACACATAAATCATCGAAAGAATTTCTCCGTAATTATTTTGCAATGCAGAGGGATGAAAACCAAGTTCCTTTTCTGGTTCCTTTACTTCGCCATAGCTACATTGTTTTTTTTCTCCATCATCAAATTCATTTGATTTTGTCGAAACATTTGTAATAATTTATAATTTTCAGTCAATTCCAGAATTTTGAATTTCTTATGTGTTGTATTCAAATAAAGTGAAATTTTCGTCGAGAATAACGAATATAAATATTACTATGACAGCGCAGAAAGTAACAAACAATAAATTAGAGAACCATGTAAACATAGAATTTACAACTCACCTGCGGAATTTGATGTTTGTAGATCAGAAAGTTCGCTTGTTGCTACTGTATTCGAAATGTCTGATGCAGCAGTTTGATTAGTGGTAAAATAGGCGGAAAGTTTACGAGTCTTTGCCATAACCTCATCATCTTTGGATTTTCTTTTCGCAGCTTGTTTACGATATTCGAAACCACTCAAGCGATGTCGTCCGTTGCTCATTTTATTTAAAGATAAATTCACGCCACTTTTCACATTAATTCAAGTATTTTCGTGTGTATATTGGACGTGCGGAAAATGTATGGACACTCTTAACGCGCAATGACGCAGTGGAAAAAACGACCGAAAACACGCGCGTCACTCGGCAAACAAGAGAGAGAAAGTATGACAGTTACCCTACACACGTATACTGTATACTCACTCATAGCGCTACAATTCGGGCGGCAAATTTGAATATTATGATTCAAGCTCGTTACTTTTGCTCTCATATAAAAAGTTGTTTTTTCGACAACCCAGAAAGTAGCGTTATATCTGGTGTAAGCGATAAAAATTCGCCGCCCCTGAAATCTGCCGCCCTAGGCAGCTGCCTACCTTGCCTACCCGGTAAATCCGCCACTGGAAACGGGACATGCGATGGGGTCGGTAGTACTGTGAAAAGGCATACCTAACGCGTAAGCTTGCAAAAAGTCGATGGGATCCCAATCAATAATTCTCAAAAGGTATTCGAATGGGAAAAAAATTTTTTTTAAAAACATCGATTTTTATTTCTTCGCTATTGGAGTACGACCGTCATGATGAAAAATGCAGAATCCTTTTCATGATGCTTTTGCGATCAAAAATACGGGCCAGAATCGTAAATTTGCTGTATTTGGTTAAAAACTATAGAATTTAAGCTATTTTAATTACTAAGTCTTTAATGACTGACGTCATAATGTAAGAAATAAATTCCGAGTGTTTGAGATACATTTGTTTACTGTTAGTTGCAGTGAACAAATATATTGATACAACCTATCTTAATGTTTGCAATATGTGTAATATCTGAGATTGCAAAATTTTTTTGCAAGAAGCATTCTACGTTCTTAAAACATAACCCATTTTTAAAAATTAATTTACTCCGAATTTCTTACATGCTACGAAAATAAAGCCTATTGAAGGGGGAGATACACGTGAACGCTTGGAACGGTTCACAAATTTTGCACGTGTATTGCGGGAAAATTATAAATGATAGGAACCCCAAATTTGGCAAAAATGAAGTTTCTTCAATATACTACAATGTAATGAATGTCATTCTGCAAAAATATTGCCTCGTTCGCGAATCCAAGCCTTCAAAATCGCACCTGAAAATTTTGCAGGAGAAAACGGTGGGACTTGTACAGCTTCAGCAACTCAATCTAAAAAAAATATTTATACAAATTTTTCAGGTATTTATTTCGAATGTAACTTGACATTCTTTGTTATTTCAAAAAAAATTTTTTCAAAACAATAGAAGCAAAACATGTAAAAACGTTGAATTTTGTTTTATTGTTTTTTGCAAAAAATTGGATAAACAAATTTTTTTCGCAAAATCAGAAAATTTCAATTTATGTTTCATCGTTTTAGGTTGAGTATAAAAAAATAATTATGAAAATCGTTCGAACCGTTCTCTCTCTACTTATCACACCATTTAAAAAAAATGATTTTCGGAAAAACGCGTTTCAAGTTTCCGCGTAAAAAGAATGAATTTTTGAAGACTTACGTCTCATAGATGTTGGTACAAACTTCATTTGTGCAAAATTTGAGGGTCCTATCGTTTATAATTTTCCCGCAATCCACGTGCAAAGTTTGTGACCGAACTTTAGCCGTTTAGGTGTATCTCCCCCCTTAACATGCATGATTCTCGAATTACGCTAAGAACTGTAACTTTGAATCTCGTATCATTAATACATCATACAGTGTATTTGAAAAATGACAATTTTTTCCTTGTCATCAATAGGAACATTCACAACTAGACACCACTTACTTCGAACGCGGCGGAAACCAGCGTGGCGATAAAAAAAAAAATAAATGAATAAAATAAATGGTGTCTACTCTTAAACGTAGGAATGCAGAAAATTTTTTTTTAATATTTCAATCAGAGTATAAACTTTATTCTGAAAAATTTTTACGATAATGGCACATGGAAAATGTATGAAAAATAAGAATTCGTTGATAAATTATTTTTCTCGATGCAGTTATTTTTTGAACTTAAGTTTGTAAAAATGTTGACTGGAAAGAGGAACCTTCAACTTAAATTTTAAACAAATTTCATGAAGTGACTGCAAATGAGTCAATATTTATAAATTTTTTTTGTAAAATAAGTATATCCTACCTGGAGATATTGTCCCCCTAAATGGTCCTTTGAATGATTTAAGTCTGGATAGAAGTGGTGAAACGTTGTATGTTATCTACAAATACAATCATGCATATAAAATTTTAAAATATCACAAAAAGAAGAAGCAATCGGGATATCAATAATTGTGTGAAATCCTCAGAAATTTACTATGGATAATGGATACGCACAGACATATAAATGATGACTTTCACGGCCTGCAAACTGTTGCAGCTTATACGCAAGCGAGATTGAGATAGTTCAGGAAAATCAAGTTTGATGTTACTTGCGAAAATATTAGCTCAGATAGACAGAACGAATTGGATAGAAGAATGCGAGAGCTAGTAGTACAAAAATGAAGAGAATCTGAATTATTAAACACGAGATCATTTTTGCATGCGACTTAACATTGTTTCTAGACAGAAATCGATAAAAACCAAAAGAAAAAAAAGGTTTACTTATTGTTAAATTTTTTACTTTCGTCATGATTCATGTTTATTTTTCGCAGTATGCAAGCTGGCTAAGAATTTTTTTCTTGTAAAAATACCATCTTATTCAAAAGAAAATTCTGCAGAACAAACTCGCGTTATAGCAACTGTCAGGTCCTGGTACATATTTCATATCTATGTGAAACTAAATTCACGCTTCGTTACGTTTCTTCGGTTTCGCTTCATTACTTGAAATGAATACATTACTTAAAATCATCTACAGTTTGACGAAAATTTTAGCAATCATTTCGAGTATCCGGGGGGCTCCTATGATTTTCCATCAACCAGTCAACTCGACTGGTCGTTTCAAACGACCGTGTGAGTCGACTAGTCGTTTCGAAACGACTGGTCGAGTCACATAAAAAAAATTGCATGTAAACAAAACTCCGAAATGTCATTGACAGCTCAAAACAAAACGAACTCAACATCGATAATAAACGCGGCAATGAACAGAAAATCACGATAAAAAAATTTTTGTCACTGATTTTACAATAAAAAAACGGTGCAACAAGATTTTTTATAACAACTTTTTTGTGCCTTGACTGGTCGTTCCAAATGATCGTGTGACTGCGTGTGACTCGACCAGTCGTTTCGAAACGACCAGTCGTGTCGACCGGTCGATCGAAAATCATAATAACCCCCCTGGTAAGTTGACACTGACAGTATTAGATGAATTATAATGAAGTTTTTAGGATTTTTTGGATAAAAAATATCATCTGAAGAACTTCTATTATTATTTATATTATTATTATTATTATTATTATTATTATTATTATTATTATTGTTGTTGTTGTTGTTGTTGTTGTTGTTGTTGTTGTTGTTGTTGTTGTTGTTGTTGTTGTTGTTGTTGTTGTTGTTGTTGTTGTTGTTGTTGTTGTTGTTGTTGTTGTTGTTGTTGTTGTTGTTGTTGTTGTTATTGTTGTTGTTGTCGTTTTTGTTGTTATTAGCCACTAGTGCCTTCAGGATAAAATTCAAAATGTCAGATAGCGATATGTGAATATTGTGGATACCTCTTGTAACCATTTTGGATAACCAATACAAAAAAATTATTATCATTTTGAAAGATTTTTATTTTGCAAACAATATTAATGCAAAAGAGACGAAATTGAAATTGATCTCATTTTACTTTCAGGATAGAAACATTAGGCTCACTGTGAGGTGACTGGGTCCATGGATTTGAGTCTATCCCTTACACCTGCCCGAAAATTCGGTAGCTTGTTTTCGAAGATGAGCGAGGGCGGCTCTGATCACGCGTAGCGTGAAGGTGACAACTTTGTCGGTATAATCAGCCTTAGTGTGATTGTTGACGCGTGTATTCCAATTAGGCGACCGTGTGGCGAATGCGATTTTATGACTTAACCGATATACCGCGCTAAGGTTCGAATCGTGACACGCCCGTTCCTCTTTAAGCCACACCAGGTCATCATTCGAATTATCTAAATTAATTCAATCAATGGCGCTTAATTATTCCGACATTGGATGACGCCGAACACGTCGCGGGCGATTCGATTATCACGAATCGATGTCATGTTTGTACACGGGGCTCTCAATTTTCCCGTGACGAGGTTGTTATAGGAGTTGCTTGATGAGTTTCCGGTGCAGCTTTGACAAGCCGCGAAAAGTTGGCG
Organism: Platygaster robiniae; assembly: GCA_028476575.1. Classification (NCBI taxonomy): domain Eukaryota; kingdom Metazoa; phylum Arthropoda; class Insecta; order Hymenoptera; family Platygastridae; genus Platygaster; species Platygaster robiniae. The sequence continues at coordinate 10,637,775 of CM052023.1, read as the reverse complement.
GACACGTTACCCATCCATGATTACTAGTCTTTGTTCCCTCATAAGAATATCCTTGATGAATTGAGGTTTAAGCTTTGTTTTTTTTTTCTGAGAAAGCATCTACTAGGTGAGTCATATTTAGAACTTCATTTGCATCAGCAATCGACGAATTTTTGACCTAGTAAAAGTGCATTTACTAGAAATATGTATTCATTTATATTTTTGAGTGGTATGGAAAATTTTTGGGATACTCATTTCATAAACACGTCATTTTTTTGTGTGTATAATAACACGCATTTTGTACGACGCAACAAATACAAAATAAGGAAAACACGTTCATGCTGAGATGGTTTACATTGGAACTTCTCAAAAATAAAAAATGCAGGATTCAGTGCATTTTAAGAGTGAATAATTCAAAATCTGGAATATAAATCTAAATGTTTGAATGATATTTTATATAGCATTAGGGCCTCTGACATCTTGATACAGACTTGTAAAGTACAGAACTTTATCATTTATTTGGTTAGGATTCCAAATGTTACAAAATCATTTACTTGATTTCAAAACTACTACAGTACACTGCCGTCTGAAAGTCTTTTATAACCAACGTATATTGGTCTAAAATGGCCAAATTCTATGTATTCTTGAAAGTATGACAGTAATTATTTGGTTATTGTACATTACATCGATCTGTTACTTATAGTAGCAAACTACAGCAAACATTAATTCAACCCGTAAAATATTTCATTGGAAAATTAACCTTGTGATTTTAAGATCTTTCAAGACTTAAGGAAAATATCCATAAAGTTCTTCAGTTTGCATTTTACAAATTCTTTCAATTCTTCTTTTAAAACAGTTGACAAGTTTTGCTGAAAATTGAAGAGTCAATTCATAATTGAACTGTTAAACTCCTTTTATAGCGACATTAATAAATTCAAATTAAGGAGCTGAGGATGCAAAGATACAGTTGTGAGAATTTCATGTGCATCTTTTCTCTTGAAATAACTCTCGCACAATCTTTAGCTTTTTATAAAATCATTTTTTTCTGCATAACAAATCTTTCATCATTAAATCACTTTTCTGCTGGCATAACTTTTTCAATGAGTATGCGGTGACATTATGAAGTTTTTCATCATGTATTCTCCATTTTTATGCGCTCTGCACGGTTACGTATATTTTCTGTGTATGTGCGCATAACGATATGCAAACACCAAACGACAATCAAACACGTTATTGCCTATCGTAACTTTTGGTGAAAAAAAAAATTTGTTTTTAGGTCACTGCCATGAAAACGCCTCGTTTCCCATCTTCCATCAAATTTTCATCCCAGCAATTACGCACAAAATGTACGTTGAAGAAATAAAAATAAATTCAACGTATCGAACTTCCGAAAATCACGATTAACTTCGAAAAGATATTTTTGCTGTGTAAGCAATATTTTTCGTTTACATCTTGATGTCAACGAAGAGCTTATTGACTAGTTTATCTTCAAAGAGGAAGATGTGACGTAAACACTACGAAAAAGACTAACTTCCAGAAGAGTCGAACACAAAATATAATCTCCAGTACGGCAAAAAGATTTCAGATACAAAGCATTGCCTACAATCGAGCCGAAAAAAAATTTCGAACGTTTATAACCACTTTACCTGTTTGTAAAAAATTTTTCCACCTACATATGATTGATTTAGTTCATCTATTAGTAGTTAGCTACGGTTTTAAGGTTTCCATAGATGTCCATATTTACAGAAAATATTAACTTTTTATTAGTGACAAGTCAACAACTAAAGGATGCCCAAAACCGAACCTACTCCCTGAAATAATGAGTCAAAAGAACAAAATAATCGATATGCATTATGTCTGGCAAGTCAGGTGAAGTAGAATGTTTTCGAGCCTCATGACTTAAATAAGATATATTATTTTTACATATTTCACTCATCCATTGCAGAAGGAAACGAGTAATCTTGAATGCGCAAAAGGAAGTAATAAAAAAAATATCAATTTTGTGTCGAGTTATAGCAGTTTGAACGACCATCAGAAAAATGGCAAAAATAGAAATCGTGAGATGAAATAAGAAATATTCAAAAAACGATTGAATTTAATATACAAATTTTGACATCAAGTTCTCATTTATTTCCTTTCAGTTCAGAAATGTACAAGGAATTATTTAAAAAAAGTGAATATTTTAAAGACCTAACATTTTTTACTGAATTCGCACAAAGTTGCCCCATTCACTCTCACATTAAATGTTCAAAAAATTACAAGCGTCCCTTTTTCACAAGGTATAAATTACATAAAATCTCTATGTAATCATAAAGATAAGACTTTGATAAATGATTTAGGTATATTCACATTTAGTTCATAGCTTGGTTTATAGCCAACGGTAGGGTAAATATCGATGTGAGAAAATTTGATGATAATTCGGAAACAATGGAACACTGTAAAGATTTTGAAGAGCAAAAAATTACTTTTGTATCCTTCAGTCAATCCTTAAGAGAATAGAGTGCAACTCCAATGGGCGCAGCCATTACTTTGATGTTGCTGCCATGTTAAACGCTCACTTCCATCCTGTAACTCCTTGAAGTTGACCGCAGCATTTGAATTCGAATTCTGTTTCGAATCAAATTTCATTACAGTTTGGTTCATTTTAATGTCAAGTTCAACTCTTGGTCTTGGATTCCTCAATATTTGTTGTTTTTTCATGTAAAAGTAAGTATATAGTACTTGAAAGAATTCAACAATAAGCGATGATTAAAATAACTATATATTTACTGAAGCAAGAAAAATTCATGAAAAAAACATCGAAATTTTTTTATAACTATTGAAAATTTGAAATGTTTTTCCTAAAAGAATGTGAAAGTGGCTTGACTCATGTAACAAATTTAAGGGTCGAACATCGCCCAATAATTTGCTTGAATTTGAAGGTCCGTGGTCTAATCCTGCCAAGCGCCATTTTTTTAAAATCGACTTTTTTGAATTCTGTGATACTTTTGAAACATAAAATTATTATCCCGCAGAGAAAACTCGGAAATATCGCTTAGTTTTTTGAAGAAGTAAGTGACAATGTTTTTTCCTGTCCTGTAAAATTTGGGAAATGGCGCTTTACAGGTCAAGACCGCGGACCTTCATTATTTGTAAAGTAGATAGAAATTATATCAACGCGCGGAGCGCGCAACAATATCTAATTCATATTTGGGTTATGTCATCATAAATACGTGACAGTAACGCATCACAACCACACTTTGATATTTTGTCCAGAAATTGGCATTTACGAGTTTACCCTACTTTCCCCCAGGTAATGCGGACATTGAAAAAAATATCAATGTGTACAAATTATAGAAAAAGCAAATTTTGTGACTGAATTTAATTGTACAAGTTATTGGGATGAAATAGGAATGAGCAATTTGCAATTTTTTGTTGCTCGAAATTTCAGCTATATTTTAATTCTGAAAAAAGAGGGAAAACGAGGTGATAATGAATAAACCAGAATGCATAATACACCATTTTAATAGGAACGGCGAAGAGTGTTTAGAGAACGGAAATTCAAGGAGTGGCGAGAGCATGAAGAGGGTTGAAAAAATGGTGAAAAATAAGAGAGGCGGAGTTGGAAAGCAAGCCACGTGAAAACGCCCGACGTGCCCGAAGTCTATATTTCCCGTTACAGAATGATAAGTGGCTCTCGTCTAGTCACTTACGTTCCATGCATATCAGACAAGACTGCTTACGCGATTCGAGTTAGGTTCAAGCGCTTGAAAAAAAGTAGTTGGACCTTTTAGAAAATTCCCTTTGACTCAGGGGCATTAGCGCCTTTGATAGGAAAAGTCACGTGCGAGGCGGGGTCACGTGTCGTTACTTCACGTGTCACATGCACGATAATAAAAAAAAAAGAACTTGGATGAAAAGTGATAATATAAATAAGTGACTTGAATTTACTTTTTTTAACGGACGTAAAAAGAATTCTGATTCTAATTTATGGAATGTGATAAGAAAAATGTTCATATTTTTAGAACGTCGTGATTCGTTATCCTATTAGTTGGAGAATTTTTCATAGTGTCGTTCGCCAACATTTTTATAACAGTTCAGTTCTATCTTGCTCAAAATCCAGATATGGAAAATTTATTCAAACTTAATAGACACATTCGTTTAATAACTGAATTATCATTACACTGTATGATTAACAAAAATTGCTTAGCCATAAATTCAACTATTACTTTCATGGAAACTCATGAATTAACATTTAGCTATCGTGATTGTTAATGCGAATTGAGTACACAGAATGTAGCGATTCAAGTTTATTCGTGTTTGAAAACCATTCAGTGCAGCGAAAAAAATCAAGCTTCAGCTGGAGCGCTGCTTGAAATGACAACGAGATTCTCCAAAAGCGCGTAAATAAGCACGGCTGCGCACAATAGAGAGCACGTAACTGAAAACGTGATAATGAATAAGGTATAAATGCATAATGCGGCGTATTTAAATGCGCGCGCGCAAAATGCGAGAGAGTGAATAAAGTACAAAAATTCGAGAAGGCGAGAGCGCGGAGAGGAATAAAAAATTCAAAAGAAAAAGAGATCAAGAAATTTCTATTATACTGTACTTTTGTGTATGTTCTATAATTAATGATTGTATTATTTCTTTACGGGTATGATTTTGAATTTGAAAAGTTATCCTGTGTCAATATATTCAATCTTGGTAGTCGGAGTATAACTATATTAGAATATTTTGAGAAAAACATGTATTTTTTTGGTGCTTGTAAAATATATAAACATTGATTTAAAAATCTGGACGAACTTGGCCTTGAATGTAACATTATCCGCTTAAACTATGCCATCTTTCAAATATTTATCATTAATTTTGCACAAGTGATAAATTTTTGAACAAATAGTGTGAAAAAATACATGTGGGGCAATCCACACGAAAAGAGCAGCCACGTCAGGTGGCTGCTCTTTTCGTACTACCCGCTCGTACATCGCTGAAAATTTTTTTTTTTCTACCTATTAAAAAATGAAATTCCCAAAATTTTAGCAAAATCAAATTTTTTTTCGAAGAGTTATGATTTTTCAAAGTTTTTCTGAAAAATATCGACTTTTTGCAACTTTTTTTCGCGTAAATTCTCTTGAGTCTGTTTTTACTCCAAAATATATTGTGAATGTTGTTTCTTTAGTAAAATTTGACGAAGAATCCACAAAAAATAATTCAAGCATTTTTTTCTAGAAAATAGTACTCAAAACTAAGTTTCAACATTTTTTTTTTAATTTTTGCAAAAAAATATGATTTTTGAAAAATTTTTTTTCCATAAAAACTCTTGACAAGGTTCATACCTAATAAAAAATATCAAACTGTGATGTGTTTTGGCATAATGAAGAGATACGGTAGTAATATATGAATTTTAACACTATTTTCTTTATCATAGGTATGCATTGAGCCATGTTACTGTTATGAATTATTACAATATATTGTGAATTTACTTTTATGGAATGTTTTGAGACATTTTGCAGATGAAGTTGCATTACACTTACTGTTTAACTTGATTTGATAGCTTCGTAATGATGAATTTAATGCGTGAAAAGATTTTTTTGCACTAATTTTGTTCGAAAAAAATTTTTTGATTCAGCAAATATGTTTGTTTGCTAAAAGAAAATAAGGATATATTATTATATCTACAATCAAGACGCCAAAGTACTTCAAGCCACTGGATAGTAAAGTTTTTTAGTGAATCGCAAGCGAGTACAAAAGAAAATATAAGCAGTGTATGGAGTAGGTTAAGTTAGGATTTAAATGTCTAATGTTATATACACACTATAATAGTATTCTCACGAAATATCAAGTCATTTATCATTTCCATCTATAAGAACTATGGTTCAGAAATAATAAGTCGTAACTGACCTTACTACAAAATTGTATTGGTAATACTTAAAATAATCAGTAAATGCTTACAAAAGAGTGATACATGTTACATAAGTTTTGATGACGTTCTTTCTGTCATGCCTTCAACTGTTTTGGCATTAATTTTCACTGTGTTTTCTGCAGTTTCTTTCACTCTCACGCTACCTCTAATATCTGTAAATGGGACGGAAATGAAGCTTGAGCCAACAACATGAGTGTGATATTCAGTAGTGATAGATTGCAGTACTGATACAAAAGCCTCTCCATCTTCGTCTCTTATTTTTACAATGTTACCAACGTACCATTTATTGTATAACCAGATTACAACATACGACTTTGAAGAAATTTCAAAAATAATGGTTTTCTTTAGATTATGTGACAAACTGTACTCTTCATCCGTACTCGTTCCTTTGCATCCAACTATGCAGTCCGAAAGAGGAATAAATTCATGAAAACTGCAAGTGCCCGGTATAGTGCAAGTTCTTTTTTTGTATGTTTTTCTCACAGACTCTACCTGTGATTTTTCGACAAGTTCACAATATATGCTATTTATATTATCTTGACAATATTGGATCATTTCTTGCACATTCGTAATTTGTTGATTACCCGATCTACGTAAACTTTCGTTTGCAACATTACGTTTGATTGTTCCACCAATTCCATCACATGGAGATTTCCCGTGAGGTTTCAAGTTAAACAGTAATTATAATGCAGCATCATCTGCAAAATGTCTCGAAACATTCCATAAAAGTAAATTCACTATATATTGTGATAATTCATAACAGTAACATGGCTTAATGCATACACGTGATAAGGAAAATAGTGTTAAAATTCATATGTTGCTTTCGTATCTCTTCATTATGCCAAAACACATCACAGTTTGATATTTTTCATTAAATATGAACCTTATGAAGAGTTTTTATGGAAAAAAAAATTTTTCAAAAATCATATTTTTTTGCAAAAAATTTTTCAAAAATAATTGTTGAAACTTAGTTTTAAGTACTATTTTGTGAAAAAAAGTGCATGAATTATTTTTTTTTGGATTCTTCGTCAAATTTCATATTAGGAACAACATTTACAATATATTTTGGAGTAAAAATAGACTCAAGAGAATTTACGCGAAAAGAAGTTGCAAAAAGTTGATATTTTTCGGAAGAAATTAAAAAATCATAACTCTTCGAAAAAAAATTTGATTTTGCTAAAATTTTGGGAATCTCATTTTTTATTAAGTAGAAAAAAAGAAAAAATTTTCAGTGAAATCCGAGGGGGTCACCTGACGTCGCTGCTCTTTTCGTGTTGATTGCCCCATGTGCAAAAATCCCATTTAAAACGTCAATCTTTTTTTGGCACGTGTAATTCATGCCCGATTCGTTTCAAATTTTACAAAAAACTTTTTTTTATTATTTTGATCAATTGAAAGTTCCGAAATGGAAAAAATTCCGACATCGCCAAAATAAGTGACACCTAAATAAGAAGCATAGTTATCTGATCAAAAATGGAATTCTTGAATATAAATCTGACACTTCTATAGTTCTGAATAAACGGGATCTGTACTAGTACCGTTGAATTTTCTAAAAGTTTCCTATCCTAGAATTAGAACACGCTGACAGCAAAAAATACAAGGTTCAAAAATCTCTCAAACATTCATGATTTAGAGGCGTCATTAAAAAATATAAAGTATTTAATTTTATCCGTAAACATTTTCGGAATTGTTAAATGTAAATTACTAGAAATGGCAAAATTTGAAAATCTCAAAAATATGTGCCTGTACGATTCGGATAAAAAAATACCTAATTTCATTACTTTTATTTATTCTACATATATTTTTTAGTAAAACTGAAATGTATTGAGGGGAAATATAAAAAAAAATATAAATAAATTATAGTAAAAACATAAATGAATATATAATAGTGAATCAATAGTAGGTAGAACAATATAAAACAGCGCCCAGAAATATATTAAAAATTTTATTAATAATAGAAAAATATTTGCTAAAACTTATGTTTCATTGCTCAATAATTTTACGGAAAAATTGATGTACTCGTAAAAAAAACTTCAAAAAAGTAAAAAAGATTGTCGGGTGAAACATGATGAAGTTATTTGACAAAAAATATTGATATCGTACTGTCGGTTTGACCTGGTACTCTCTAAAACATCGAGTTTCAATCACATACATAAATTTCCTAAATTCGGTATTCGTGTGAAACCTCTGTAACTAACTCAAAACAAAAAAAGTCCATTGAAAACTTCCCCACATGAAATTCACCCTCCAGAGATCGTGGCTTCGCAGCCATTTGATAATTCGCAAAGAACTTAATCGACTTTCGAGGATTTACCCCGTGTCTTCCAGCGGACAGTTACGTTTGGCCGAGAGTGGGTAAAAAGCAGAAATTTCAGGTCCTACTCGGACTGTTTTCTCGTTCGTGCGCTCGTTGGCGGTGAAGCGTGATAATGAAACGCTACTGTTTTTGCTCTGTGGAGGATATAAAAAAAAACCTGAAGCGAAAGAGGCTGGCGGAAACTTTACCTCACGAGCAGAAATGCGCCGATAGATGTAGGATTGCACGTAAGGCCGCGAACTGGGAAACGCCGTGAAACGACATCGAATAACGGAGCTCCTCTCTCCGGGAACTCTTTATATTTTTTCGCTTTTTTTTTTTTTTTTATTTCTACCCTTATTCTTAACCCGGTATTTCGAGAACTGCAAAGTTTTAAAGATCGAGTTTCATTCCACGTCGCTGGTTCCATTTTACGAAGATAATGAGTAACCAGGTAACTGTACTTCGCTCAGAAAACAGTGCGCTGACTTTGATAATTGTATCTCAAGTTTCTTTTTCTTTTGCTGTCCCCCAAAAAGCACTGAGAAAAATACTAGTAGTTTCAGATTGATACATAACAAAATAACTGCATTTCCCAAAACTTTGCAATGTTCTAGGATTTTTTTGTAATGAAAAGTACATCTTATGATTCACATTTTTTTTAAGTGAAACTTCTAATGGCTCGTTGGGAGTAAAATCAGTTCGAGAGTGTACGAAGGCTGGTGTAACAAAGGCTTGGGAACAAAGGCCGGTAGCCGCTTCGAGCCGCTTTGTAAAACGAAGCGGGTGATATTTCATGTGCTGTCGGGATCGTTCGTGATTGCTCGGCGTAACGCGAATGTCTTATTTCTTTTCTGATAATTAACTTGACATTGAGAAAAAACAAAGAAATTTTAAATGCTTACTTTCATACGAATTTCAGTAATATAGTATACATCAAACCTACATTTTTAGTTGTATCTCTTTGATTAATTTAGAGTAATTACAATTGAGGAAATCAATTTTAATTGAATTATTAAATTGTATAATAAGAATCCAATTATAATAACAAGTAAAGGAAAAGACTGTAAGCCAATTAATAAATAGTATAATTAGAAAAAGGTATGTACCAACATTACCAACATTTTCAAATCTTGCAAAAACACTACATGAATTTCAAAGACAAAAAATTAGATTGTTCAGAAATATAAAAATTAAATCCTATTTTTTTGGAAAATTTATTTTTCAACGGGTAAAACTGAAACTGGATATCAAATTTACTGGCTTATAATTAAATAGATAGGGAGAAAAAACAAAGGAATTGAAAATGCAAATTCTTACACGAATTTCAGAAAAATAGTATACATCATAACTACATTTTTGGTTGTATCTCTATGACTTATTTTATATCATAGGATAGATAACGGTCATGACTTCGATTGGAAAAATGTGAAAATTTAAAATAAAAAAAGTAATTTTTTTAAAAGAAATATAGCGGAAAAGATTTTTATAAGGAATGAAAAGAATACTATAAATAAACAGACTGATACAGAAAAATTAAATGGAGATTATGATAGATTGTGAAAAAGATATTTGATTGATTGTTTTGATGCTGAACGATAGTGAGAAATTTGAAGAAAAATGATATTGATATTTCATTCCGAATCAGTCTGCTGTTCAAGTTACAATTTCGTATAAGTGATGATCCTGAATTATTTAAATACATTGACTGACAGTTTATGTTTAAAAATTTATTTTAACTGCTCTGACGAAGAAGGGTAAAGAAAAAGAAAAAAGGAAAGATAATTTTGATTCGGTTATACAGTGAAGAGGAAAGAGAAGAGTAAAGTGAGGTAGTGACAAATGGAATCATCATAAAGATAAAGGGGATAGGAACGTGAAATTTCAAACAGTGAGTAAAGTGCAAAGGATTACATTGTACATGAATGAAAATTTGGTTTTAATAATTTATATAATTGTTGTAATTTGAAATTATTAGATATTTGAATTTCCTGATGGGGACCACAAAACACATGGTCGAAAGCTTGAACCAATAATTTAATAAATGGACGGAACTTAATAATCTTCTGATTCATTTGGGGATTGTCGTTGCTGTGGATTAAAAAGAATTTGGCTCCAAGAGATCGTTTTACCTATACAAATTACAAAATTACAGAGCGAAGAAAGAAGATTAAAATAACTTATTTTATAGTTATTACAATTCAAGAAAATAATCGTTATTCAATTTATAAATTATATAATAAAAAATTAAATTATAATTACGACTAAAGAAAAAAATTGTTATGCAATTATTTTTAAAATAAATAATTAGAAAAAGGCATACAAAAACACTTTATGAATCGATTCAAAAAGAAATAATGGAAAATTATGAAAATTGTGTGAATCATGGAAAATTTATTTTCCTACAGATAAAACTGAAACTGAATGTCTTATTTCTTTTCTGATAATTCAGTTGCTATTGAAAAAAAACAAAGAAATTCAAAATAATAATCCTTACACAAAATTCAGACAAAAAGCATGCATTGAACCTACATTTTTAGTTGTATCTCTTTGAATAATTTTAGAATAATTACAATTCAAAAAATCAATTTTTATTCAATTATTTAATTGTATAATAATTAATTTAATTACAACGACAATCAAAGAAAAAAACTGGTGTGAGTCTAAAAACTCGCGAGAGAAGGGAGACTTCTAACGTCGAACTACTGCGAGTTTAATTATCAAACATAAAAAAAGTTCTTTCAATTTTACGAGAAAAACAACTAAAGAAACTATTGAAACCAAAGCATTAACTGCGTTTAAAACTGTAGCTTGAAACTGATCAGATTGAAATAGGAATTTTAAACGAGTGAAATTCAAATCTAAATTAGAAATTTGACGACAAAAATTTACTATTCTCCAACATTGCATATACGATTCGAGCTATGCGAGAAAGTTAAATTTTTTTCGTCAAATTTCAAATTAAGATTTGAATTTTACTCACTTACCTAAATTCCGATTTTAATTCAATCAGTTTCAAGCCATAATTTTAAACGTAGTTCATGCTTTGGTTTTCAGGGTATTATAGTTGTTTTTTTTTTCTTCTTCTAGATATAGCAAAAAATTATATTGTTCAGAAAAAAATTTATCGTCCTGATTTCCCATCACTATATTTTGAGGTAAAGAAAACCAGATATTCTGATTCAGTGGTACAACCACTTCGGTACCAGTCAGGATTTCGGTACCAACATATCAAGTGTAATGTAAAAAATTAATTTAATAAAGCACAAGAGTCGAAAATGACTGTAGAAAAAAAGTTATAATAAAAAAACTTTTTGACGTAAAGTGAATAGATTTTCCATGCTGAAGCTTCATATGTTTCGAAAACTGCATCTGTGAAAGTTACTCGATTTCGGGATTCACGTTTTAGAACAAAACTCTCACGTCAATAATTACGTGAAATGTGATATTGTGTGTAGTTCGCGAGTTTCAGAACATCTAGTTTGAATTTTGGGAGCACATGTCTGATCATGAGCAATTGTATCTTCAGGGCTTATTGTACACGCAACATAGGAATGACGCGTTATGGATTCTACAAGTCACGAACCGGGAAAACGCGTGGAATCAAATCAATGCAATAATGCTAATCTCAATGAAAATTTCGAGGCATGATACTTGTAATACAGTGTTGTTCACAAGAATTAAACATTTCGAACAGACTTCTAAAATTGCATGGTTATTCCTTACCATAATTAAGATAGTTTTGCAACAGAACTCCTGCATTCTCAGGAATTTTCCATTTTATTGCGCCCTCTTTATTTCCACGCCCTGGTTACCCTTTTTTTCACCCTCCGTGTGCTTTCTCGTTTCACTTTTTTGCACGTACTTGGAGCTTTTCCGCGTCTCATAGAAATTCGCGTGTGAATACATTTGCAGCTTCGGGCGCTTTTTTGTGCTGTGGGAGAGCGCACCGGTCGTTCGTTATGACTGCGCCTTTGTCGAACGCATCTCCAGTGGGACACTTTAGATTTACATTTTATGCTTGTACGTTTACATTGTACATTCATAAGGACAACAACTCGCGTTTTAGCACGACTTTTGGTATTTTGAGAATTGGTTTTCCGGACAGTTCCGCGGTCCAGCACACGCGATCAGTTGCAAAACGTTTCAGAAACGCTCCATGACGTTCAGTTATCGAAGTTGAATAAATCTAATGTTTTCAAGAATGAAAAATTCGCACATACGTTTCCTTATATTTTCTCAGTAGTTGAAACTCAGTACACCCAAAATTTTAAATCATCTTTCTCATTTTTTAACAAGTTTTCAACTTGAATGGAAATATAAAAAAAATTGAAATTTTTTGGTTTCGAATAAGAATTTTTGACGTTTTATATTCTGGAAAAAACTTATAAATACAAAATATTTATTGATCATTCGAAAGAATATTGTCTTTATCTTGAAACAGGTATAGAAAAATTTTATTTTGATAACAACTGAAAATACTTCCATAAAAACTATAATCTGATCATTGAATAAAAACACTTTCTGGAATTCTCGAAAATCGTAATAAAAGTTTGCCTATGAATAAAGTGCTTACTTGGTGCTGAACGAATTGAGTTTACGATTTCGGAAACGGATTTCGTGCACTTTTCCCAACTGCAGGGATGAACTCGGTTTACATGTCTGTATCGTATGTCTATTGAAAAGAAATATCCATTTACTGCATAGTGAACTCGGGATTTTTCGGGCTGAAAAATTTTCATATAGGGCCGTAGCTCTGAAACTCTACAAAGTCATAAATAAAATCCAATTACAAGTTTGGCGAAACAATCAAAAAATCACGCCATTGCAGATGCTGTGATTCTGTTACGTGTGTATTTTTATGGTTAGTTTTTTCGAGTTCCGTTATAAGACTTTCTACACATATATGCTGGGAAATTATACTGTGCTGAATTCTCAGGTTATCGTCATGAATATACACCAAAATCAATTCTTTCCTTCAAAAATTCGGCATTCATATAAGTTAAATAAAATTTTCGTCAGAATGGTTTATAGTGCTTGACCCTTCAGTTCCCACAAAACAATATCATTATTTAAAAATGAAGAATCTTATGTTTTTTCCACTCATCGATAAATTTCGATGGCAAATAAGTTGTGAATGAGAAAATATATTAATAAATATATTTATATAATATATAATAATAATAATAATAAAATAATAATATATAAAAAAATATATTAATAAATATATTTTATATAATAAAATATATTTTAGCTCTGAATTTTATTATTCAGGCAAATAAAATTTTTGCAGCTTGCCAACGGCAAAGTCTTAAATTTTTTTGCTCATTGTGATGCAAAAAAATATTGTTGGAATCATTATAGAATAACAGCTAAAAACTCAAACTCGTACTCGTACAAAAAGTCCCTTAACTGGTAAACGAATTTGAAACTAGCCTAAAAATCTCAGGGAGAAGTGGCCATCATGGTTTAAGTTTCTGGAACCTCGAAATACTTCAAAACTTTTTCCTAGCAGCGCAATTCAAATGACTATCCAGTGTCAGCCAGAAAGTTTCTCCACACTTTTTGCCAGAGTTACATCTGGTATCTCGGAATCGTCGAGGTAAATGTTTTAGTTCGCTATCCACAAAAGTTACAAATTGTTGAATGGACCTTGTAATCAGTGTTTGTACATTTTCAGAGGCGTCATGTTATGTTTCTTAGATACGCTCCTTTTTTTTACCACTTTTTTCACATTATCTGGCCTACAACCTGTCTGGATAAAGATACAATATAATCGCATGGGAAATTTTGACAATTTCATTTAAAAATGTTTCAGTCAGATATAATAAAGATTGAACTTATATTTTAAAAATGAAAGACACTAAGTTAAATTTTTCAGATATCAACTCAGGACATTGAATATGCTTTGTCATTTATTATATTTCTTCTTAATGCATAGTGATCCTAAGATCTTAGTAATAAATATTAAATAATTTTACAAATCAAGTAAGCGAAACGCCGGGCAAGCAATATTTCCAGGGGGAAGAAAATGCCATCACTTGCGATATCATGGTAAGTGTTACACTCGCGTGGAAATTTGAGTGCCAATCGATACTCTGGTTTTGTCACGTTGGAGAATCAATTTTCATATCCGTTTGAGAACGATTTTGCCAGAAAACTGATTTCATCAGAACCTCTAAGTCGCGAATTCTCGAATAGATGGACCACTTTAAATCGAATTTCGGTTGACTTTTTGTGTCCTTGCTATCGTCTACATCCAATAAAAATCTCCTCTGAACTTTTTCTGCTCGATAATGTTATCCAAACGTGGCTGCCTGTTATTCAAATTTCTATGTTAGCTAAAGTTATCTTACAAGTGTATGAATTTATAGTATCCATATTACAGTATATATAACAAATTTTCATTATCTGATGTAATTGATGTCACAAAAATAATGTTGATGCTTTGACACTGTCGTTGAAAAGTATTTTAGACGCCGAAATTCAGCGAATTATTGATTTTCCATTTAAAAAATGCAAAGATTACTACTGAAATTCTAGTTTTTCTCTACGACTTTTCTAAAAAAAATCATAGTCTCGTAATTTTGCAACCGAATTCTTCTAACAATAAACAAAAAGAGTATCTGAAAATTTAAAGTGCAATGTGGTTTACACCTTTTTACAGAGCTGAAAAAAGGACATTTTTAAATAGGTTAAATTTCAGATTCAAAATGCAGAAAGCTAGTTCCAAGTTAGATTCGGTTGACCATCACAAAATCAAGTATAATATATTTCATAGACCCTTGGTTCCGTGGTTTGGAGTACGTAACTGTGTAATACATTTGTCTTGCGCCAAAACTTCTATACGTTCGGGAAACCCTGTTCCGTTGGACCCTTTTGAATTAGTTTTCGCAAGAACCGTAACAGACTTTCTAACACTGACGTTTCCACGAACGATGGTCTCGAGGGTTGCGAGAACAAAATTTCATTTTTTGAGAGTTTATATTAATTGTAACTTTGTAGGTGTTACAGGTTTAATGTTTCAGTTCCAGATGCTTACATTTTTATGATATTTTAATACATTGCTTTTAAGTCAAAAATTTTGGCGAGGAAGATATTTATTCTTTTTGATTCAGTGAATTGATTTAGTGAAACGAGTAAAACTGACATCTAGTCATTTCGACAGACGAAAATGGAATTTAGAAACTTTCTAAGGATGTTTATCCACCCGATGAATTAAAAAAACTTTACTATAATTTTTATTACTCTTTTACGTAGTTTTTCCAACTTTTTTGGCTTAAAGACCTTTGAAAATTGTTTCTTGAAATTTCATTGCTCCAATTTTCAAATAAAAACCTTCTTTTCTTTATTTTTTTTTAACATTTTGCAATCTACTTTTTGTCGATGCCACGTATATCGCAAAAAGTTACCTAGAAAAATCTCTCATTGAATAAACAAAGTCTTACATTCATTTTTCTAGATATCAACATATAAAATCACAAATCAGTGTCTAACCTCAAAATTATTCATCTAAATTGTCTCCTGTGATTGTTTCTAGTAAAAAGTTTGCCTGTGTTATTTCTAAAATAACATATACTTTTTTTCCATACATACGCAGAAAAAGCCACTTTATCAACTTTTACCTCGCTTCGCTCGGTCATTAAATACACGCTCGTCAGAATTATCCTCTTCCTCCCTTGTTTAATAAATATCTATTATTTTCTTCAGTCGTGCTTTAGACTATCAATTATCATCTTTGATTAGTAAACAGTGAGCATCCCAGATAAATCGATTTCAAAATCGAAAAATCGTGTGTCGTCTTTCGGCGACGACAGAAATGCGAGAGAAATTCCTAACTCCACGTTTTGGAAGCTCTTCCAGGTTATTGGCAACCCATCGACAACCATCGTGACACGAGACACGAGAATGTTTGTTAAATAAAAGAAGCGAGACTCGTTCGCCGAGAAAATCTCAGCTCCACGCTAGTTCCTTACACAGGAAACACACTCGACCTTACCTTCATTACGCGTATATAAATTCTTCGTTTTATCTGTTTTTCTCGTACGTTCTTGTCACGTTTCCGAGGGTGATATAGTTTTTTCCTTTCGTTTCATCGAGCCCGTAGGCGGTGGGAGGTACGTGAAAGAACAGGGAAAGTAGGCGAATACCCTCACTACGAAATTTGAGATCCCCTGATAACACATCGAACGTGGCGTACACGAGTTTTTCCTTGATGTGATTATACAGTACCCTAATAACTGATTCTGACTATCTTGACGAGGTGACTCACAGAGTGCCCTTTTTTAGGTGACCTCCTATCGATCAAAAAGCTGCCGTTGTCTTATCAGATTACAACTAGTCAAAAAATCCTCGAAAATAAAATAGTTTTCTTGATAGAACATATTTAACAACTTATAAAACAACAAATTCCAAACGAGTAGAAAGTTCGTTATGACGATCGACATAAGAGTTTTTACCTAGTGGAGTAAAGTCAATAATTATTTCTAAAATTACAGTGTCTCTCACATTTCTGTGCATAAAAATTATTCAATTTTTTTCTCATTTTCAAAATAGGTACATCTCATTTTTTTACTTCGAATTTTCAAAAATGGAACGACATATCATTTATGCTGTAAAAAGGGTAATTTGTTTTTTCAATTATAGAAAAGGTCATAAGGTTTTTCTTTATAAACATGAAGAATAACCATGTCATTACGTATTAGCTAGAAAGTGAAATTGAATTCCGAAGAAAAATCCATATCAATCTCGGCATTCACAATATGCAGATCAAACGCCGAACTTTCATGAAGTGTTAAAAATGCATTAATCTGCTTGTATGTTTCATAAAAAGAGCTACTCTTTTCAAATAAAGCGACGAAGGAAACGAGGCTGTGCGCTCTTCTATCCACTCAAAACAGTCGAAAATGCTGTAATTCAGTTACTCCACTGCGTGAACAATGCCATTTTTTGTGCTGTTGCGGTATTCATTCAACGCGCGGCACTTCTAAACCCACGAAATAATTTCTATGAGAATTCAGGTCACTCTTTGGACGCTAGTTGGACAACTTTCCACGTTGGAAATTCTTCCCATGTTGATATAATCATTATTACCTCTAAATCATGTAGGATAGGATGTTACAAAGTTGGGAATTGCGTTAATTTTTTATCTAGAGAACAAGGTCCATGAAATTCAGTATTAACTGAAAAACATCAGTACTGAAAAGAAATTGATAAGAATACTGACATTCGTTTAAACTGACTAACGTTGCCATTTGAAAAAGAAACTGTGTCGTTCCGTAGGTTCCACATAAAAATTCATAACTGTTTGAGAAACGCATGGTTATGAATTTTTCTTTCGTTTTTCTTTTAAGTATGACCGTAATGTAACCCATGAATTCATGAATATTTGAGAACCTGAAGGTTTAAATAGTAATGACTAGCAAATCTAAAAAATACAATTATGGATATTGTCATGTCAAGTACTACTAAAACTTCATCAAATTTCAAAAGTTCATATGCGTGTCTCATAATGTAATACCTACATTTGTATATGTATTATACGAAAACTCATATATATGAATTTCCGTAATAATAAAAATGCATCCTTTTTGTTGGACGTATATCTTGGATTTGACTCAAATTGTAAAAAAATATATTTTCCACTCCTCGATCGATTTTTTGACCGGTAATAGCAAAAGTTTCGACATTGCAGAAATAAATACAACCCGAATAGTAGGTAAGAATAAAGAGAAACTCGTTGTGTTCAGAAAAATCGTAGTTCATCAATGAAAATTTTAGTCAAGAGATATTTCATGAATTGAAAGTACTTGTAATATTCTATACGTTCAAAATATTTAAAGAAAAAATAATTACACACATTTCGAGTCGCTCGATTTCAACGAAAAAATGTATTTCTTGTTTCTAAGTTATTGAAAATTTGTCTATAAGGATCAGATGGAAATCAATACAGTACTTGTACAATGTGAATTATACCGTCAAAATCCATTCATTTTCAGCAAAGTGATGAGCTTTGAAAAAAGTTGTTACAGTTGAAAAAAACTAGCAATTGTTACCGTTCGGATAAAACCACTAAAAATTTTAAAAAATTATTCATGGCTGTAAAAAAAAGGTTCGAATATTTTAACCAAAAAACAACATATATTTCACTTTCATTAGAAAAAAAACGATGTCTCGAAAATAGAGGTTGAATTCAGATGTTGAGCTATTGAGTACTTTATCTTCAAAAATTTTTAAGCATTCCCAAAACTCGTTTCTCTCTTTATATTACACTAGCTGTCACCAGAGGGCTTCGCCCCATGGTTAACACCACATTGTTTCACGTGGTTTGGTCAGGTTGGGTTGATTGTTCAATAGAAAAAATATAATTCACCAAAAAACTATCCTCATCCTGAAGTTCAAAATCATCTTGGTTTTTTAAAAAATTGCCCATTTTTTTACGTAATAATATGTTTTATGGATCACATTCAATTACTTAATACGTACATAAATTAAATTTGATGAGACGCGAAAAACGGACGACAGGTTAAAAAACGAAAAAATTATAATTATAACAAAACAGTTCGCAGAAATGTGAAAAATTGAAAAAAAAATATTCAAAAAATAATCACAGAGTTTAAAATTCAATCATTGATTATTTTAAGGTCTATTTTTGAAAAAATGAATCAAAGTTCATGTAATACAAAATTTAGTTTGGTAATTGGATATTTTTTTTTTTAATTGTAATGATTTTTCATTTGTAGAATCTCAAATGTACGGACACAAAAAATATTTATCCAAAAAATTATAAAAAATAGTAGGAAAAATTTTATTATCCAGTTCAGACTTCATACAAAATGAAACCGTTATGTTGAGGTCGATAGAAAGAACATCGTTGTACCTATAATGATATGAATAGTTTATTTTTATGTGAAATTGAGATTATATGGAAGGGGAGAAAAAAATGATATTTTTTCGATGAATTTCCAACAGTAGAATTTATCGACTATACAACGATTTCTTTTATCAATGAATGAAAATTTTTTTATCCATTATTTAAAATTTGCTAACAATCCCCCCCCCCCCTCTCTTCGGTACAATAAAAAGCTTCACGACTTACGAATCATTCCTTCTAAATTTCTGTGAGTGGAAGTTTCACTTGAGAAAAATGAGTCGATTTTTCATTCACTTTTTTCGAGTGAAATCACATTTGAGCGGCGTTCGATTTGTACATAGGATTCTCACTCGAAAAAATTTACAGAGTTTGAGATTGCCCTGATATTTTCCTAATTTACAAGATATTACCAGTCATTTGACGATGCATTTGAAAAAAACGTCATTCGCCTGTTTTTTTTATCAATTTCCTTCTCCAGGAATCGTTTCTGGTACCTTCTTTGGTAATAATGATGATAATGGCGATCAAAAATGTAAGAGGTTTAGAAGATTCCTCTTTTCAAAAGCTGGATTTACAAATTTCATACGATTAATGAACAATTTCCATATTGTTTGTATGAAATAGTGCTCCACTGATCAAAAACTATTTTTTTTTATAATTATATTTTTTTTTACAATCGAGGCAGCACGAGATTCAAACGTCAGAATAAATAATTTTTACGTTATTACCGAATAGTGGATTATTTTAAAGCTCAATTGGAGTAGTTTAGATAGGAGCATACTTGGTTCCTGTAGCGTGAACTTTTTACAAAGTAAAATTTAAATGAACGTCATTTATAGTTAAATAGGGCGGGCAAGGCAACTTTCCGGAGCTTGAGTACCAATCTTAATAGACTCCAGAAAAAGTTCATCAAAATCCGAATATTATAGTCGTAAAAAAACTTTTGTAAAAAATCACAAAAGTTATTCTTCTGCTTTTTTATACTAAAAATTTAGCTTGAGATTGACGATGATGTGGAATTGACGTGTTTGTTATTAGAGTCTAATTACTATTAGAGTATTAGATTATTAATTGAAATACTCTATAAAGTGATATTTGAATTGCTGAAAATTCGTAAAACATGTATAGACATTTGAACTAACGGATTTCAAAAGCGTAGCTACTATTCTTATGTAAGATTAATAAGCGATAAATTTTGTAAACGTTTATTCTTTTAATTACAAGCATAGCGAAAGTGATTGAAATATATTTTCAAAATTTAATTTTTTAACGTACCTACTTTTCCTGCAATAACCTATTGGAAAAGTTACCGTTTTACAAACTTTTCGATTCTTTCATTTATTCAGGATAAAAACTCTATTTTTTGTATTGTAACTACATATTTTTATTACAATTGTAATAGTTCGATGTTTTTTACTATAAACGTATACTGCTAAATTGTCTTCAAAAAACTTATGTAAACTGATCGACAGAGACTACCCATTTTTTTGCACTATTTTAACGTCTTGAAAATAAAGTTTACTCAATCGATTCTCGTAAAACGGTGCACAATAAAACCTCTTTTACGTACCTCTGGCATAGAAAACTCGTTTCTCGTCCAGTTCAAAATCTCTAAACTCGTTTTCCAGCCCTCGGTACGTAAAATATCGTGCGTAACTAGGTCAGAAATTTTTTATTTACAATCACACGAGTAAATAAAAAATTTATGTCCTAGGTACGTAATATACTATTACATTTTTTTTCATAATGAAAAAAGAATCCTCTTTGAAATAAAAAAAATTATCACGTTCTACACGCGAGAAAGTAGAAAAAAATTCCACTTTTTCAAGAATTTTCGGAAGGAATCATTACCACACTCTTTGCGCAATTTAGCCTTCTGAATTAAGAAAATCCAGTTCCTGAGTCAAAAGTCTCGATTTTGCTCGTTTCGAAAACTATAAAGCCTGCGTGTAAATGTGCGCCAATCTCGAGAATGCTATCCTTGATTGAGGTCCTTTCAGGCGCACAGCGCCAAACCGCCTAATCTGGAATTTAAGTCCTTTTAGAGAAACTCGTCGTATTGGACCCGGAGAAGCTGAATGGCACGAGAGAAATAGACGGACATAGGAAACAGTCCTCGATAAAAAGAGGGAGAAAGACGTGGAAGGGAGGGCGGATTTGTGGATTGACCCGGTTTCGCATTTACCTCCCTTTCTCTGTCTTTGCAAGCTCTTTTTTTCTACTTCCACGATCGTCCCGACACGTCCGAGCTGACTCGAGGATTTTCTTCCCAGTGATCTGTGGATCCCTTGGACTATAGCAATTTATTTGAATACACTAATAGCAGGAATAAAGTTGTGCTCGCAAAAACGATTTCCACCACTTTTTCCCCTTTAACCGAGCTTAGTCTTTTCCATTACTGTTCATGAACTAAATTAGAAATGTACCTCTCTCAATTTATTCGAATGGATAAACGTCTTTTCGTAGAGATAAACACGATTTACGCTCTTATTCAATGCATGTTTTGTGAGAGTAAATAATTTTATTGGTGATGGAAAATTTGTTGTTAGGGTCATTCGAAGATGTTCTCATTATGCTAAGATTTAAGAATTCTGATTAAACCTAACTAGAATAAATTTATCTAACCGTAAACTAACGTGACAAGGTCTTGGAACTTGAAATTGATATTAGTTATTTAAACAATGGCACTGCAGAAAAAATTGATCTATGCTTTGAAATACTGATAGAAGTGTAAAATGGCGTTTCGGAAAATCCCAGCATATATTTCAATGTCAATATCAACTGTGTACTTTTGTCGTTAACTTGTGCACATAAGGTAAGTCCAGGTGATAAAGGACACTTTTATTTTCTCGACTCTAACACCATATTGTTGATACGTTTACGAATCCGGTATACAGTTTTATTTTGTTTGAACTCTTAACTTTACAACCGCATACAATATTTTTATCCCCAACCGTCATTTTTTGAGCCTATAACCTCTCTCACAAAATAGGCGCTCCGTCACCCATTACACCATGACCCTTGATTTTGAAAATATAGGCCCCCTTGAAATTGACTGCAAAGATATTTTTTTTCTTTTTTTCCAAACCTTCAGGATTATTTAGTAGTATAAGTTATACATATACATATACATATATGTAATACATAGTTCATACGTGTATAACACATATACAAACATTGCATTGTTTTGTGCTGTATTTGTGAATGGACTTGCCGCTCATCCATTAAAACTCGCAAAAGCAATTCCAGGAGGGTCACCTTTTTATCGAAATTTAATGTTAGTGAATTACATTAGTCAAATCGATATTTTATGTCCTACTTATCGTATGTAATAAATTTATAAAACTTCAGTTTGAAAATTTGAAGGAAGCAAATTCTTAAATGGTTATACTACATTATTGACAATAATGTATTTCAAAGCACTATTTCCATAAATAATATCGAGAATCATTCAGTTACGGTACAAAAACATCAGACAAGTTTCTTATGATTTGCGAGAAATATTTCTAGAAAAATAATGAGATTTTGTAACACCGCAGAAGCATCGAACAAGTTTTGGCATTAAAATTATACTGCAAAATAGAGTATATTGTTGTACTTGTTATTATTCAAGTGCAATTTCGCAACGAAGTATAAAGTTTTAGTAGCGGTAAAGGAATATGACTTCCGTCTGGAGACTCTTATGATTGCGAATTTAATATTTATGAGAAGAACTCAATATTCAGTGTTAACAAGTCTGTATCCTCAAACATTTGATATCACATATGAAGGCATTGTTTATCCTGCTTAAGTCTTGGATTAAAAATTTACAGCTTCATGAAAAATTTACGTTTTTCGCGTATCAGACAAATGTATAAGTATTCGTGTAAAATGTAAAATCTTCTTTTTCATATTTATAATTAAAAATAAAAATAAAATTTCAATGAATATATTAGAGCTTACTCATCTTTTTCTGAAGTGGAAAGTCAGTAAATAATTCCTTTACGATTCAGAATTTCTATTGAAATCCTCAACAAGAAAAACATTCCTCGGAAAAGTACTTAATTATATCACAAAGCTGGAAGCGAACAGATATGCATACATATGGCACGGATCCATAATCATTAAAACTTTTTCGAAGCGAAGCGGTTACTGTATATTTAATGCTGTAAAGCGAGAATTTCGAAGGTAACTATGCGATCCAAATATACCAGCTCGCTGCTAATTAGGGAATTTCGCTACGGCTCCGTTCCCTGCGAGCCAATGTTCAAAAGATAATGCAAAAAGACCCGTCTTCTCCGTAAAATTGCATTCATTCATCCTGCAATCAGTGCATTTTACAGTACTCCAGCAATGCTAACTCTTTCAGCTAACTCGATAGTTCTGTCGTTCCAACGGACGAACAATAGTTCATAATTAAAATGTTCCAAACTGAATTCATTACAGCGACTCGCCCAGCGCTACTCGTCCACGGAATATCGAGCTATGAATAATAATCAGCCTCGAGTGCTAGCGGAAATTTCTAAAATCGTTCTCCAAATTCACACTGTGATTTCGTACGTAATGTGCAAAAAAAAGGCACAATCATAATAGTAAATTCCATTAAAACACTACTGAATGAAAATTCAATTTTTGTTAGAATGAAGTAATCTACAAGAAAACGATTTCAGGTTGTTTTGCAAAATAATAATTCAAATAATTATATTTCTTGCGAGCTCTGTACTATATTTTAACCAGTGCTTTTTTTCTCTTGAAATATTTAACGTCTTTCGATTAATACATATTTACATTAACTGCGTTATTCATCACTATTTATTATTGTTGGCGAAACACTGGTCACACAAAAAAAAAGATTGATGAAAGAAGTCACCGTCTTGGAGCAGGGGAAGGAAGATCAATTCATCCTTGTAAGTTCATGATGAAAAGCGGAGGGGTCTTTGTAATTGAAAATGACAAAATATCTAACTAGGATTTCAATATTCCAAGACAATATAGAGCAATCAAATCAAAGATATCTTTTGCTGTAAAAAAATTTTAGACACTGCATGATTTTAAACTTTGAAAAAGTTCATTATTCAATTAGATTATTCAAAAGGATAAATTTTTTCTTTTTTACTCAATTTTAAAGTAAAGAATCTTCCATCATGTTTTTTTTCTTAATTTTTTAACGTTAGGAATTAGAAAATCATCTGTTATCGATTTCGTTCATTCTGAAAAGATTTAACTGTATCTATGCTTAATTTTTGCCTGTTTTTTTTTTTTTTTTTTTTTTTTTTGTTTGAAATTTTTATTATCGTAATAAATGCCAAGAAATAAAATAATGAACTTTTCTGAGGTGCAGGATTTGAACATTTTGAGTAATATTTAGCTGTCGCATTCTGAATGTTTATAATTTTAGGCTTAACAGTATTAAAAAAAAAAAATTTTTTAAAGCAGGAAACTTTTTTGATTCTGAAGTTATAAGATTAGGTCGGGTAAAGGAGTTCATTTTTAGCAACTCAACTAACTATTAAAAATTAATACTGATCAAGGGGACCAATGCCTATAGACGAAGTTTTTCGCGACGCAACTTTGCGCGTGGATTAAAAAGAAACTGTTGCTCGTAGAAACATGAAATTTGAAGTGTTTGTATTTATAGATCTACCTAAAAATACAAAGGGAATCTTTTGTCGAAAGGCTGTTGAGATCTGAGCGGTCAAAGTTGACCATTCTGTTTTGGAGAGCGCATTTTGTGTACATTCTACAGACTTCAGAATTGATTTGAAAACAAAAAGTCTAATACATTTTTTTTCCTTATTATGTCCTTTAAGGAACATCGTCTCGCTTTATTAAAAAAATTTGTTATTCAATGATTACAACGTTTTTTCCAAAAAAATCGATTTTTTTATTTATTTTGAGAAAAAAAGTGAGAAAAAATTTTTTTTACAATTTTCAGCTTCACTGTTCCCTTGGAAATTTCATCCTCTTTGATGCGGTATAAGTTTTACGAAAATCGGTCGAACCATTTTTGAGCTATGATGTACACAAACCAAAACAGCATAATCCACTTTGACTGCTCAGGTCTCAACACTGACACCGAATTTCGACAAACGATTTACTTTTCATTTTTAAGTAGATTCAGAAATATAACAAATACAATTACTATCCCCTATAGTAACCAACTTCTATTGTAATTTCAAAACATAACTGTATGTTGAACAAAATTACAGCTCGTATATTACTATTACACTTTGGAAAACAGGAGGAACTACTTCAGTTTTTATAATTACCGCTAATCCATGCTAACAAGTAACATTAGCATTCCAAATCATTAGAATTTGTAATGAGGTTGGTATTATTTTAAAGTTGTAGACGTGATAAAAATTCAAGTCATTCTAGTGATGAGTTTAAATTGTGAAAATTTTTATAGCAGTAAAATCGTAATGGTTTTCTATCATTGAGTTGTCTGTCACAAAATAAACGGATAAGTTATTTTCTTAGTCCGAAAATCCATTTCATAATTTTTTGTAATTATTTTAAGTGTCCTGCATAGATCCTTCTAAAGAGACTTTATTCTCTTTTACATACTATTGTTGCAGAAATTAATATGAAGTATCCCCCATGTTCATTCAGTTCAAAATAACATTGACCAGTTATAACTGGTTAACTGCAAATAAAATTAACGTGTACCTTCAAATGGGATTTGTAATATTGCAGAGCCTCGCGCATTCAGAAAGCTCGAGGTCAATCAAAAATTGGTGAATCTATTAAAGCACAAAGAGTGGCACTAATAACAATCCAGATTCCTAGACCAGAGGCTCGACGGCCAATCCAAAAAGGATTAAAGTGTGCCTTTGTGCCGGTCTACTTCACTACGTACTAAATGAGTGGATTCTAAATGGATGCGACTGTACTGTATGTAAAGGCTAATTTATTCTCTTGATAAGAATTTCATTAGCTGAAACTTCGACAAAAAATGATTGAACGTGACAAAGGACTATTCTTTGTTAAAAAAGTTGTTTGAAAATTACATAAAAATCCCATTAATATGCATTCTTTACCCTTTTATGAATTTTAAATATTTTTTTGCAAGCAATTTTACTTTTCCTAAATTTTCTGTAGCTTTCAACTCTGCATGTAAGATTACTGTCGAGTATACCACTTTATACCATTAAACTTTGTTAATAAACAATAGAAACGATTCTTTTCTAGGTGTAACGTTACGCAGTCTTTAAAAACAAATCCAGAATACTTCAAACATTTTGTTGTTGTTAATTTTGGTAATTATTTTTCAATTTTTTCTACGATGTTTTGAAACTTGTTAACTTATTTTTATGGAAGAAAAGAAAATTCTTCAACGAAGATACGAAACAATACACATTGGTTATTAACTGTTTTCTCATACATCTACTTAGAGACGAGATATACAGTTTTTGATTTCATTAGGTGATACGTTTGACTTTATCATAATCGTCATCTTCTTTTTGTTGAAATATTGTGTTGCGTCATTGAATGAAAAATTCATACAAAAATTCAAAGTTCTTTAAATCTAAATGTCAAAAAAAAAAAAAAATAATAAGGAAAGAAAAATCATCAATGCGATAGTCACTATAATAGTATAGTGCTCTACGAAAATAGTCATTGAAGTCCTTGTCAACATATTGAAAAAATTTTAATACTTCGAAAATCATAAAAATAAAAAAAGTTTCTCAAATTTTATTGTTTCCAAATTAAAACAGAAACAAAGTGTAATTTTTAGAACTTTTAAATCAGTTTTGTATCGAAATTATATTTAAAAACTTGAGAATTTCTTTTTCCATTCGTCATCTGAAAATTTTTATGTGCGCTCACTCGTTGTTTGCAAATAGTCACTTTCTTTCATCTTGATGTTTCAGTTTCAAAAAATCACTTTTCACTGCTCATTTTGAGATTGAAATGATTTTTTCAGTACGAAAGTGTTGAAAGGCGGAAGAATTCGAAAGTTTTTATGTCAAATAGGATCAGATAAAAATATGCAAAATTTGTTACTTCACATTTTGCTAGAACCCCCGACCCCCCTCTTGAGTCACAAACTGTCACATCGAACTTAAATTATTGTTCTACAGTTATAAGAGGAATGTTTGAACTCGTCTAGTAGAGAACATCAGCGTTCAGTGGTATGCAAATCTGACATTTTGTAAATGATTCAAACTATGATGGCTTCAATATTTTGCGTTCATGTAGAACAATTATAAAAAAAAAACAAGCATAATAAGTATCAACACATACATATGATGCATATTTATAATAATGAGTTTTGGGAGCAACAGTGAAAAATTGGATTATGTTAACATCAGTTTATTCTGGATCATTCCAGTAGCAAAAACATTTTTTCAATATATTTGTAACAAATGGCTCAAGGAAAGCCAAAAAAAAAATAAAACAAAAAAAATTTGAATATATAAATTCGTTTCTCTTTATTTGTTCCTAATAACATTTTTCTATTACATATTTATTAATTAACATAAGTCCATATGAAATTTCTTATTTTTATTTGATTCAACTCAATTTCATACTATAAAACACTTCCGGCAGCCCTGTAGAAAAATAACAGTTTTCTTCAAAACTGTGGAGAAGTGATTGCAGTCGGGTGAACAACCTCAAATTTAAGAGAACCCAGTAACAGGTAACTCATTACACCCCTATAAGGTTGTAGATCTTCGCCCAAGATTTTCTTTTTTCCCCGATCACGAGGTAAAAAATGTGGCCAAGCCGCCGATCAATAGTATTATATCGGGCCACCGAAGGAAGTGGCGGAGCCGGAAAAGAAAAAAGGCCGCGAAACGGGGAACGCAGGAGAAGAGATCGGCGCCACGACATCCGGCGTCGCGATGTCCCGCGCTAAGTTTTGTCGGGCGTGGAACAGAGACGGAAATGGTGGTGCAACAGAGCCAAAGGGGCGAGAAAGGGGGAGAGGGTAGCGAAGAGAGGTTAGCGTCGAAAACGGGGTTGAAACCAGGGGATGGCAGAAACGGAGAGGGGAAGGAAAATGCACAACTTCCGGCGGCAAAGAAGAGCTTCGAAGTAATCCGATGTTTTATCACACTCGCGTGATAACGGCCTTTGAGTTGTTCCATTCCCAGTTGCCGGAAATTCGCAATCTTTCTATGAGAAACCAATGTAGATCCGGGCAGTTCCGGCTCCTGATTTTCGAATCCCCACGAGGCTTTTTAGGCTGTGAATTTAACGCCATGAAAATTCGTTTTGGATGGTTCTACTTTAGGGCAAGGGGAGGCAAGAGGATATGCTTAGGGCTGGCAAAAGAAGTTGAGATAATGTGAAGTGCATACTACCTACCTGGAAAGTTCTTGATTGGTAGAATACACAAAAAAAGCTGCGGGAAAATGCATCAACGTTTTACCGAAGTATGAAAACTAGAAATTTACAAAAATAATGTATTTTGGCACATTTTGAATTCTAGATATTGTTCAGAACTAACAAAATTTTCGATTACCGATGAAAAAAAACACAGTTTGTTTTTTCCATTTTTGATATAGGAAATATTACACTAATCTTATGGTTTTGTTTTTGGGAATTTTCATGAATTTTCAGGATATATGTGTACATAATTTATCACATACTCTTGAGTTCTACAAATTTTTTTAAATTGTTTTATTTATTGGAAAGTTCGTGAAGTTTTGATTGATAGGGAATTTCAAAACCTTTCGAATTGCAAGAATAATACAAATTTTTCAAGATTTTACAAAGTTTATGGAAATCTCTAAAGCAAGTCTGCGTAATTAATTTAATTACCCCCTTTGCAATTTTTTTTTGCGTGGAGAGAAAATATCTTCATATTTTTTCAAAACATGACGGTATAAAATATAATTATCGTCCACAAAATTGAAAAATATTGTCTTCCATTCTTAAAAAATGTTTGAATTTCTCACAAATTCGTCTCTTACTTTTACGTTTTTTGAAATTTTTCAAGTTTTTCAAGCTTTTATCTTGAGGAAAAGAAAAGTTTTCATGTTTTTTTTTGACATAATTTCAATAGTGCGCACAAAGCGAAAAAAAATGCCTTTAAATTTTCTTAAGTTCTAAAAGCTTTTGAATTCTATTATGATCAACAGTATTATAACATTTTTTTTGGACATGTAAAAAAAAATTTTCATTTATATGTTGGAAATTTCTTACATTTTTAATGAAATCAAAACAAAAAACATAATCGTGAATGGAAAAAATGAATAAATAAAATTAATGCAATTTGAGAAATTCATGAACATTTTCTGAAATTCACCAAATTTTTTTGTTTGATGCGTATAATTCAAATTTTGCCAATTGGAATCGAGGAATTTTGAATATTCAAAACACAATTAAAAGTACTCTTGATTTGAAAATATTATAAGAATTTGTGTAAATGATTGAAATTTTCCTGAATTTCATGGTGTTTTGCAGGTTATTATCATCGATAAAAGGAAGAACATTATCATCTATATTTCAAAAAAAGTTGCGTGAAACATGTATAAAATTTTCATAAAAGGAGCATACAAAAATGATCAAAATATTCTTCAGTTTTATGTACTTGATGTTAGTTATGAAATTTGAAGGATACGAAATAAAGTTTTATCAAATGATCATCTTTTCTTATTCTTTAATAATTTTTAATATTCCAAACATTGTACAGACTTCACGAAACCTACCAGTTTTAATTTAAAATTCACTTGCTCAATCAAGATATTTAGTCATTTTTCAGTTTTTCCCAAATTCAGTTATTTCTAAACATTTTCAATTTAATACGATTTTTGGTAATTTTTTCAATTCACGGTTCTTAATTTTCACAAACCCTGAATACTCTCAACATAACTTAAACTACTCATACGTTACAAAATTCGGAAAATTCACCTGGGTAGCGTTTTTCGTGATTTTTCACTCTCTACAATTATTCCAGATTTTCGTTCAGAAATTGGGAAACATCACTATGTTCTCTGTCATTATGTATCGGTACTTATTTTTATTGAAAAGAAAAATGAGCACATTTTACAGAACGAAATGATGAACTGTTTCTGAAATTCCACAACGTTCATAATTCTTTTATATAAATAAATTTCTTACGAATATGCGTATCAAAAACTTTATGTTGAATATAAAAATGTCAAACATGGTAGAAACTTGAAAAAACATAAAACATGTTATGAAAGTTTATCTAACCGATAAGGATTTTTCGTGATTTTTAATACCTTTCAAGTTTTCAACACGTTTCTCAAAGACAAAAAAAAAATTTCATATAATGTTTATCTTGTCAATATATGATAAAAAACTCTACCCACCCTGCTGCTCGAATCTCAATCACCCATCGAGAAAATTTTCATTTGTATACCCGTGGTTTTACTTTGACCTATAAATTATCACAAAAAGATTTCACAAAAGTTAATGATCCAAGTAAGATCATTTCAATTGTATTTTTAAAACAACATATGTAATTTATATCAAAACCATGATTTCTGTCAAAAGAAAGAACATCCTAATATAAACACTATCTCCAAAATCTACGATACCTATGCATTTCCATTACTATTTCTCTCTAGTACGTATAAAGAAAAAAAAACATCTCAGTAAGATTCGAGCTTAATCCTCTCGAAAACTTTAAAAAAAAATTCGTCGTCACATTCGCGTGAAAGGAAAAATCCCTCTTGGAAAATGTTTGTTCTCCAGGAAACTCGGTCAAAACATTTCCTCGAGTTTCTAGATTTTTAATTGCCATAATACGGAATCTCTCGTTCTCATAGAAACACGCGAAATATGAAACGGGAATGTAAATTTTTGGCCGAGGTTAATTGACAAACTTTGAACATCGGGAACGCAATTAAAAATTTGTTTCATTCCATCAAAGTGGGCTGGCGTTACGCTGATAAATTTTTTGTTTGCAGTTGCCGGGGTTGCCAAGATAATATATAGACCGCGACTGGCAAAAAATCCAGACGGATTGCATGAATGAACGGAGGTATACATACAACGCATTCCATTTAGTTTTCTCATCCAGTCTTTTAAACGAAATAATTCACCACGAAGAGAAGAAAACGAAAATTTACAGTATTTATTTGCTCGTGATTCTCTTGGTGAAATATTCTAGAATTTCTTGAGATCGAAAAATTCATTGAGAGAATTCGTACAGAAATTCATCTGAAACTTTTTATGAGGAGAAAAATGTTAATAAAACTACTCTATTTTTGATTAAAAAAAAAAAAAATTGTATCACATTTTATTGATATAAATTCTTCAAAAATCATTGGTCCAGTAATTGACATTTTACTACATTAAGTTCAAACGACTCAACTATTGATATAGTTGTGCACTATCTCAATTAATTTTAGTATTCACAAAAACATTTTTTGAGAGCCCAAAAGGATGTGTAGAAGCTTCTGATATTTTACAATTATTCAAATTCTTATAAAATTGATGAAAACCCCGATGATTCTAATTGTAAGAAACGAACTTATTATAATATATTTCCAAATTCATCGAGTTTAAAAATGGAATTGCTTTTTTTGTCCTCGATTTAAGTCAGACGATAAAAGCTTCTTTGTTTCCACAATTACGTCAAGTACAATATTTTTGTAGATGAGACGTACAAAAGGGAAAGGAATCCATCCTTCTTAACGATGAATCGATTTTCCCGGTCTATAAAACTAGGCGAAGATATTCAGCAAACTTCTCAACTCACGTTATAGCCCAATTTTTTCGGTGGAAAATGAGGATGGATGAGATGGGAATTTGCATTACAGAGGGATCTCGGGTAACCGAGAAATCTCGTTAAGTTAAGTAATGACTTTCATAAAAAAAAGTATCCGTTTCTGTAAATTTGGAAGTGTACTGAAAACAAGAAAGAAAATCCCCACATTTTACATACTTTAAACTAAAGTTTCGTCAATTTTTAAAATCAAAACGCACTATTTTTCATATAAATAAATAATGATGTGTGCATCAATGTCTATAATAATAGAAAACTTCTGACACAGTGATATTTTTTTCAATCCACGTGAATTTTTTGAGCGTTTGTAACAACTATGGACATGTCGCGATTTGAACAAAGCTTGTAAGAATTCTTGTATACCTGTATTTTTGATTTGTTTGAATCCAAATCATTCCGCCTGATAAATTTACGTAATAAAAAACCGAGTTTAAAAAATATTGTAGGAAAATTGTTTTTCCTCATATCACAGATATTTATTTTTTCGTACCTGGTTCAACCACGCGTCTTAATTTTGAATTCATGGGATATTGTATTATTGAATAACCAATAAATAAAAAATATGTTTTTTA
This sequence comes from Platygaster robiniae, assembly GCA_028476575.1. Classification (NCBI taxonomy): domain Eukaryota; kingdom Metazoa; phylum Arthropoda; class Insecta; order Hymenoptera; family Platygastridae; genus Platygaster; species Platygaster robiniae. The sequence goes on along the minus strand of CM052023.1, from coordinate 10,605,465 downwards.
GAAAGAATGAAAAAAACTTTTGTAAAGAAATAACATGGAATATATGATAAATATGAAAAAATTTTAAACAACACATTCAAGCTAACAAATGTACCAATATAATATAAACTAAAAATATTTAAGCTTTTCGAATGAATTTTGTTCACTTGATGACAAAATTTATATTAAAGCAAAAAAGTGGGTATTATATGATAGCAGGTAATTGGAAAGACTTTGTAACCGATTTCTTTATTCTACGCCACTTATGAAAATGACACAAGGATTTGAGAGGAATTATATGCCTGCATTACCGTCATCACTAAAAAACGAATGTGTTGAGGTCGCTTAGTAAAAAGATATGAAAATACATGCAAAACATCTACGCGTGATAGGAAAACATTCACAAATAATTCTATACGTGTTCTACATAGTGATATTTAATAATGAGACATAATTAATTTAGATTATTATCAATTCGTTCATTATTCTCAATTAGGATAATAAAAAATGCCTTGTGTAATTAATTATTTAAATAACTAGAGCGAAATTTAAAAATAATTCGTAATTTCCAGAGTAACGAGTTCAGAACCCTGACTTTTACAAATAGAATTACCAAAACACTGATCTCCAACAATTTCTATTCCATCAAATATGTGTTCAATACCCCTCCCCCCTCTCGTTTCTCAGCCTCAAAAGGGTGAGAATCCATCACTGGAAATCTTGACATTTTTTCCCCATTCCAAAGTTTCACTTTTCTAGTAAAACACTAATTTTTTCATGTCCGTCGATATCGAGAATATATTTTATTAAGATCTTCGTAGCTTTGTTGCTTGTGGATATTGAGGTCGTGAAAATGCCCACTATTACTAGTGAGGATTGTGTACTTTCGGAGACGATTTCAGCGTATTTATTTTCCTATCACGTTTCGACATCATCATCGCAGCTTTCAAGGAGCTCGTACGAGGTTTGGGAAATGGTTAACAAACACGGCCGTAAAAACACCCTCTCTCGTCTACCGATCGCATTTGAAACGTCCCGAGTCGAACCTCGCACATTTGTTCTCGGCTGCCTATTTCGCGATAAAAGCGAAAGAGCATATGCGCTGTAAAATCCGCGTTTTTCCCCTTTTTTTTTGAACTGAAAAATCGCAACGAACATGACACCAATCTTTGTAGTCAGCATTATTTGTGAGAGTCTTTTCCTGTTGGAATTTAAGGATCGTAGATTTTTGATTTTTTGCGACTGTCCATTAATCAGTTCATATGAACGATGAAAATTGTATTTGAGAAGAAATGATTTGCATGAAAAACGTTTTTGCTGGTGAAGATTTAAAAATTGGATTTAAAGTATATGGAAATCTGTGAACTGATTTTTATCGTTCGAGGAACTCATGATTTCTCGTGAGTCAAACAAAGACAAAAATTGAGTAGAAAGTTTGAAATTTTTTGCTATATATTGATAACAAAGAAGGTGGCCGTGGGCGGTGGGGGGGGGGGGGGGATGAAAAGTAAAGGATCTTTTGAAGGGAGCCTCAGAAATGGAAGGCTGGAAAGAAAAACTGAAATAGTAAAAGACAGATGAATGTGAAATTCCATGTTTTCTGCCTCTACTTCTTCAGTTTTTCCTTTGAGCCTGTCAAATGTTAGTTAATAATCTAAAAACCTTTTAAAACTTTTCACACTTGTAAAAGATTCGAAAAATTCGTCACCGTTTTTACAATGTAGAAAAAGTTTGTTACTTTATGACCGAAAATAAAAGCGGATAGCGGGTAAGCGGACGTTTCTCACTAGAAATCTCGCAAAAATCCTATACTGAATACAATTCAGGAAAGCTCGATTTTAAGTTTCTGTGATAGTTTCACCCGCTGTGTTTGAGTTATCTAACCTCACACTCATTTCAATTCTGTCATTTTTTCAACTTGTCGCCACAGAACATACAATATGCTTGGAAAATAACTGCATTTATACGCAAAATCTACTTGAGCAAGAATAATTTTTCAATTTTTCTGTTTATTTTAAAGAGTAACATTATTAATTGAAAAGAAAAAAAAGGAAAATTTATGTACGGATTTAAGTGTTAATCATTGAATACCTTCGATATCCTCTTCAATTCAAAAACCTTCAATGATCTATCAAGAAAATAAAAAATATGAATCAATTATTATAAATTTAATAAAAACACATCAAATGTCTGCAAACACCAGTGATTTCAAATTACTTTCAGAATTTTGAAAAATATGTACATACTTTTAAAACCTACACTTTTGGAGAACATTAAAACAAATTTTTCCCTCACTTACTTCAAAACTGACATTTTTAAGTTACTTTTCGGCTTTCATGATAAGAAAAAACATTATCAAAAATTTTTTTATTGATTATTTACGTCCATGTTGTTCTCTATGATTTTATTTATTCGCGTTTTTGTATATAACACTGAGTCTAGCATACTTTCCCGAAACTATAAAAACGTTGTAGCGAGAAATAAAAAAAATATCTTCCTCTCTGAACATCACACAAATTTAAGCGAACACTCCAAAGCTTTTTTCACCCTCATCTGACATTTCAGTCTGGGGTGAGTGTAATGTTTCTATGCTTGACCCGAACTCGTCCAACACGTCTTGGTGAACTTGATATCGCTTCACACTATATTTTGCTGGTTTTGTCTTTCAGAAATTTTTCCTCCCCTATTCTATACATTAAATGAGTCCCGATGGATTGGAAATATTGTTTACTCCCACGTTCAAGTTCTTCCATGTAATAAATACGAAGAAAACTGAGTCAGGGGAATAAAAACAGTAGAAAAATTTTCATTACCGAAGAAAAAAGTCGTTCGATATAATATTATATATTTAGGTCAATTTTTGAGAATCTTTTGAGAACACTTGTGAAAAATTGGTGTCGATTTGGGTTTCCTTTGATCAACAATATGTTAATAAGAGCAATTATTACTCGAGTTGTAATATATATTTTTCTTAACAACGTAATGTATAATATAATTTTTTTATTCCATTTAAGTCAGAAATATGCAATCAAATATCCTTTATAAAATACCACTGCCATTTATCAACCCGAGAAAATAAAAAACCTTATCGTACAAATGGAAAAATAACTATGAAAGGTTTGAAATTTTTGCCAGTTTCGATTTCCCGTATAATATTTGCGAACATCAATTGGAAAACACTTGTACGTTTCCAGATAACAATGACCATGTCGAATACATGCACTTTTATATTGCAAATGGTACTTGATGTGAGAGTTTGAAAAGAAATTCACTGCTAAGAACTTTTAGTACATTTCAAACTGCTGTCTATAATGTTATGGTTTTCGAAATGTTAGTTAACTGTAGGAAGTAAACTGAACATTGAACAATTTTTTATTCCTTTCTTGTTGGTTTTTATAATGTTCAATGATATCGAGATTGTTTGTTGTCTTAATTAAATATTTTCCAAAGAAATGAGAAAACGAGAATTGTATCGTATTATGGGAAGAAAATTATTTGTATTCCATATCCACGTATTTTAATCATAATAGTTATTTTTCTGAAACGAATGAAAAAGATTAAAACATCAGGTCTGTGTAGAGTGGAAAGTTTCCACGTTTTGCAAACAATTTATTCCTCTCGTATTTTTTCGCGATAGACATTATCAAATGTCATTATTTTGTTGCTGAAGTATTCTTATCGTTTATCATGAACATTTTGTTTTTTTCCTCCACGATGTCTACAAATGTCTTTCATATAATGACACACTTTTGTACGACTTATTATAACTTTGATAAACGTAGAATTTTCTAGAGTCAACACGTTTCTGATGGAATATACAGAAACATGATAACTTTTTTTTCGTAATAAATTGTATAAATTCATATTTAATAGGGGAAGATTCTGTAAAACCTTATTTATAAGATATTATTTGAAAAAACTTACAATGGTGGAATAATTATTTTCAAAACAAAACAAAAAAATTAAAACACGTCTCGTTTCTCTTGAACCTAGAGATTTTTATATTATTTTACAAGTTCAAATAATTCTGCGATTTTCTCATTCTGTACATTATAAACTTTTCCAATTTATGTTTCTAATGGTTTGTACTTTGTATAAAATAGCTTCTGTGAAAAAAAATTGAAACCAACATCGCAGTTTTGTGAAATTTCCTTGTAATAAGCGTAATTGACAGCATTTTCTAATTCTGCAATTTTTCATCAGCGTAGGTAACGATAAAAAAGCTTTTTCAACATTTTTCAAAATTCTTTGTTTATGATCTGCTAAAAAATGCTCAGCGGATTCAATTTTAAGTCGAGCCTGTCAGATAGCTTTCCATAAGCTTCGAAAATTACATGTGTAATTTGATAATCATACAGAGCTCGATATTACTACTCCATGCATGATGCAATATAGAAATTTGGGAAACCATTACTTTGATTGATTATTCTATGTAACATGTTCGCTACTGTCTAATAAAGATTTTATGTTTTTACGAGTAAAAAATAGATGTTTACGGTTTCGATAGTTTCAGGTTTCGTTTGAAATAGTGTATTCTCTTGTATGATAAGATTCGTTTCATTTAGACTGTAAGGCAGCAAATACATAGAAATATTAAAAACGAATTCAGTTACTTTTTTTAATGTCGCATTTAAGTTTTTTTGCTTGTTTCAATTAATTAAAGAGGTTCCAAAATATTTGCTAAGAACTAGAATTCGTCATACTGATACTTTTCAATGGGTTTGGCATGAAAGAATAAATGCGTTTTTCCGAGCCTTGATTTTTGTATGATCAGAGACTTTTACCTTCCAACTTAGCTCACATCCAGCAACTATTTTAATGTTGAACTCCAATAACAAAGAAAACACTCTATTTTGAACTAAAAACTTTTCAATGAATACTTTTTCCACCCAGGAACTTGTAATCATTGTTTTAAAAAAATGTGTTAAATTTAATATTCGTTGCTTTTATTCTATTCTACGTGTTTTCACAGTTCTATATAAAATTATTTTAAGTTACAGATAGATAATGTAATTTTTTTTTTTTCAATTAAATAGCTTTCGTTATTCAAAATGATCGAAGTGTCAAACAATATATTTTAACAAATTTAAATAACATAACAACAATTGCCTATTTCTAAACGAATCTTGCAAAAGTAAAAAATTTTGCCTCGTTACCACATTATTTATAAGTAGGTATTGAACTCTGTGCAACATTTTCCGAATTTCTAAAATATCACCATATTTGAATGGAAATAACTAGTTATAAGAAGACGAGATTTACGATTCTGACAAATAATTCAAATAAAATTATTGACAGTTTCAAAATTGTCAAATGTTGGCAAGGTCGAATAAAAATCGCTAGTTTTAACAATACGAGATTGTCGATCTTAAAAATTATTCAAATAAAAAAGTTATTAGCTTAGGACTCAGTTACAACATGCCTTTTTAACGATTTTCAAATTCATAAATTTTGTTTGTACAAAATGCTTGATTTAGAATAGAAATAGCGAAACGTTCGAGTAAAGAAAAAATTTGTGACAGATTATGATTCTTTAGAAATTTTCAATTTTCGAAAATCCTTTCAAAATCTGACGGACCATTTACGTAACTATACAAAGTTTCTGAAAAACATATAATGATTTTCCTTATTTACAGCTACTTAATTAAAATGTCGAAAAAAATAATGAAAATGATACGAAATTCCAACTACATAATGAATAGAAAAACTTTACTACAGATTGTATAAAATATTCAGAAAACTTTCAGATTTTCAGTTTCTCAGTCTTCAATCATTTTCAAAAGCAAGACTAAAAATATGATAGTCGTAACGATTCGCAAATTGCAGTATAAAGACTGGAACTTTTTGTACGATTGTTAAGCTGTTCTATCCCTGTTGCAATTATTTTTCATTTTCATTCTTCGTATCAGCACACTATACAATAGAATAAACCTAAACTATCCAATATTTTTTGGAATATTTTCGAATTAAGTACAATATTACATTGAAAATGTTGAAAAAATTGTTGATATTTTTTTAATTTTGTTGCTTTGAATGCAACGAGCAATGAAACGTACTTTATGGAATAAAATTTCAAGTTTATTACTGATACAGTATTCGAAAAGTCATTTTTGTCAAAGATAATAGATTTTGAATTTCTTTTTTTCAACATTTCCATAGAGGAATGTTTGAGTTATGATATAGCACAGGATCATTTTTTCTATTCGGAAAAGCATCAAACTCATTAAAAGTGTTTTGACAAAAATATTAACGTTCCTCCAGAAATTAAAAAATTTGTTGCCTTGAAATCTCTGAAATAAAAACATCAGGCTAAAAAACTTAAGCAGCATATCATTTCGTTTCTAAAAATACGCTTTCTCATTACGTTCTCACAAAAAAAGCTTTTCAAATGGTAGTTTTTAAGACGTTTATTTAATGTTCTGCTATATCGATTATATTGGTATTATCATTTGAGAATCACACTGAGTTTCTACATAAATCACTAGTTTATGTTAGTATTTAATGACATAGTTTTCAGTAATTGTCCATTTCTGAAAAGTTTTTTTTTTTGTAAACCTTGCAGTATTGGACACGTCATTCATATCCAAATACTACATAAAGAGATGCTTTTGAAAGCAAGTCTCATAGTGAAGAGAGCACTTGAACACATCGCTCAGTAATAAAATATAAAAAACATTAGATAATTTTTATTTTTTTTCTAGAAAGTGTGAACATTCGTTTCAGTTTTTTTTTTACAACGATCTACGATGAAATATCTAGCTGCTGTTCTATTCATTTGTGTAGTAGTTATTGCCCTGATTCAAGCAAGTGAGTATAATTCGTACATGATATTTTGTGAATTGAAAAAATAAAATCCTATCGAAAAAAAACCTTGAATATGCAAGAAAAACATTTTCCTAAATACGACAAGCACAAGTTACTCAAACAATTTATTTGTTTTTCCGAAATTTCTGACTACAATTTAATCAAATCCATGAGAACGAAGATTTTCCACGCATAAGTCCATATTAGGTTTGAGATATTAGCAACTTTGATTGACACTTTTAGTTTGTGTAGAGATTTGATTTTAACAATTTGACGCGATATATAAAATCATGTTAATACATTCAACTATAAATATAGAAATTAGTCTGGAATAATGAGAAAGTGCACATATTTTTTACTCACAACACTTTTTTTGAAACAGCTGTTCAGAATTTGAACTCTTTCAATTGATATACTGAACCCGAACCTCTTTACATGATACTCGAATCTTAACTTTTTGCTACTCTTGTATTCTTTTATTTTCAATTTTTTAAATTTATGCAGAGATTCTTTTTTTTCCTTTGTTCAAGTACAGAACAACTTTTCGACATTGAAATAAAGTTGCCTAGCTTTTTATTTATTATCGGCAAAATGTTTTTACTGTTTTTATATTAAAATTGTCTTTCCCTGCTCTCCACTGATCGAACACATTCTGGCATACGTTAACAGGTAATGCAGATGGTCATTGTAGTGAAACAGCGCTGAAGTGCTCCCACCATCCTGATCATATTAATGAGATTTCAGCCGAAGGATGCAATAAAAATTGTGAAAAGATGGGATGTAAGAAAGGATTTTGCGGACTACCCGGAAATTTTTGTACTTGTTATTCTTAACTCAGTCGTTACTTAAAAAGAAACGAAACTTGCAGGATGTATTAATTTAAAAGCCGTTTTCTTGTTTAATTTCTTCTGCAGCAATAAAATGTGAATCAGAAAAATTTCTTTTTTTATTGACAGTCATGTGTTTTTCCTAAGTGTAGAAAAAAAAGAATAAGTGTCATATTTTCATTAATTGGGTACTATTGAACTTGTAAATATTACGAATTATTTCTCTTAGTCATATATGATTGAAGTACTTTTTAGGATGAGTGCAAAAAAATCGTTTAAATAATAGATAAGTTGGGAAAAATGGCATAAGATTGATTGAGGAAAAAATATAGAGAAACTTATCAGTTTTTTCGAATTCGTTCAGTTACGGAAAAAAAACCTATGTATAAATTTCCAATTTAGATGTGTTTTTTTTTAGTTTCCGGTTACGGAAAATTCTGAAGAACTCATATGGTTTAAAAAATTTTTCACATTACATGTCTTCATTAAATTCACGAAGTTTCATCCAAAAACAAAGTTTTCTTACGTCATCGCGCGGCTACGAATTTCATTTCTTTACTTGATCTTTATAGAAATCCAGATTAGATCTTCAAATTGCGAGTCACTATCTTATGAAGCCGATATTAATTCAGTACGGTATGCTTATCAAATCTGTAAGAATTTTATCACTATGAATCAAAATCACCTGAAACTTCACAAAGCAACAGCAGAACTGAAGATAATTGAAATCTCTCCGCTGAAACGTCGACGAAACACTCAATAAATATTGACCAAGTGGATACAGAAATTTCAAATGATACATTTCAATCAAATTTCACTTTTTATGCACGTTTTTGTAAAGAATCTTGTTTTCTAATACAGAACAGCCAATGATCGTTCATTCTCCCCATGCTATTTTGCATACCACTGACTGTATAAAAATGTGTTTTGAGCATTCGAATGCTTGATAAAACTCTATTTAAATCAGAAAATGAAAAATTTTACCCAATTGACATTCAATATGAAGTATATGGCGAATGTTCTACTTTTTTGTTTAGCATTCCTTGCAGTCGGTGATCGAGCTAAGTAAGTAACTTTTTTACTCAGTACAAGCGTGTTGAATCATCTATTCAAGTTACTTTAGTTTGTATTTTTTTTTTTTTTAACGATGTTTCTCGTTTTGACTCTCCGAGGTCTACTCAGGTTCTTTAAATATAACATTTATCCACCCTGTTACACGCCCATAAGCACTACATACATTTGAAAAGTGTTCATTCGCTGATCGTGGTTGTGGTCCTGATTCTGGCCACAAAGACTGCATGGGATATTGTATTGTAAAAAGATGTAAAATGGGATATTGCTAGACAAAAAAAAAACGTTTTTGTAATAAACCTGTATAAGAAATAGGAAAAATTATTTTCAATGAAGAAACTTCTATTCTACTCACAAATATTTACTGATAAACACACACGTTCCCGTGCAAAAGTTTTAAGACACTTTTGTATTTGTATAAAGATTGTACAAATTTATTTTAAACTGTTAAAGACGTTTCCATTAGCTTTTCAAACAACTCATTCATTGTAGACGATGTAAATTTATGAGCAAAATTAGGGATCAAAAAAAGAGAAAGGAAAAATAGATCTAATATTTTTTGTCAAAGAATCAACCATTCGTTTGTTATACAGACTGCACAATTCAGTGAGTCAGTCTATAGACAAGGATTTTTATGTCTAATTTTCCAAGTTTAATTCATGTTTTTTTTAAAACCGTAGGCATGTTTTTTTTTTCTTTTGATATTTGTAAGTCTTTTTTTTTTTATTCGATGGTCAAAATCTTCACATCAAAACCCAATATTTGTATAGGTCACAGATATTTACAAAAATGAATAGAAAATTTATTTTGTGCACAGTTTATCGTGTAGAACTCAGAATTAACAATAAAATTTTGAGTAAAGATAAGGCCAAAATTTCTATGAAAAATACTCAAAAATTGTTTTATGGGCTTAAAAGTTACGGTTGTTGCTGAATTTATGTAGGCAAAAAAAAATCGAAGAAAAAATGAAAGGCTTTAGAAATACTATAAAACATAATTCAATTAATTAACTCAGTTGGGACTGAATTAAAATAAATAAATATTTTAGCCTTGATAATATTATGCCAGGTTATTATTCTCGATACAGAGGCAATAGAAATATTGCAATTTGATCGAATTTTAAGATCATCAGTTTTTTTTACTGATATGTCTAAATAGTCATATGGTATTTCATTATTGTAGAATTTAAAATTTTCGACATGGATCATTCTGGATCAACAATTATAATTTTCTTCCGAGAAAAAAATTTCGTCACCCGACTTCAGTCCAAACCTCCTCACGCTCCTAATGTGACACATCGTGACGCTACGATGAACCTCCTCCCCCCCTCGAAGCGTCACGAGGTTAATGGACGACCTCCAGAAATTGTTCGAATTTCGTATCATTATGGTGCGTTCGTGCCATGTATTTCTATTTAAACCTGAATTGAAACTTTGTTCAAATAATTTTTTGTGGTAATGAGATACATAAGTAAATATACGAAAAATCGGTTGTAATCGAAGACTTGGGCATAACAATGTAATATTTTTTTTTTTTTTAATCGATCTCGTCCTAAATCTGCACGCTTAATAATGATTTTGAGTTACATACAAGCACAGATAAATTCATTGATTCTGTCATATGTACACAGATATTGCATACAACGTCGAAAACTGTCAATTCTCTGATCGTGTGTGTGGTCCTAATTTTGGCCACCAAGACTGCATGGTCTACTGTATCGCAAAAGAATGTAGAATGGGGTATTACTGGCCTCAAAATCAATTTTATTGTAATACGCCTGTATAAAATTGTAATATGAATAAAATTTTTGAACGTATGAACTCTTACTCAGCTAGAAAATTCATTAATAATTCTACACACAGTATAACAAGATATAGGTAGATGCTATGTTATAAACAACCAAGACAAAAGTGTTAGACCAAAAGTGAATTTTTTTATTTTAATGTAAAACAAAAAGAGATGGATGATTCTTAATTGTTTGCAGGGTTTGGAAGTTACTCGTTACTTGTAACGCGTGACTCTAAAACCTTATGGTGTGGTTACACGAACTGTCGAGCCATCACGAGCCTATCATATGTGTATATCTATATATATTATATGTAAAGATATACTAATGGGATCGGCTTGATGGTTTGGCTGATGGCTCGATGGATCGTCTAACCGCACCTTTAAATTTGTACTGTAACGATAACGTAACGCGTTACATTAATTAACAAGTAACGGGAACGAGTCACTTTTTTCGGTAACGAGTAACGAAAATGCCGTTATTTTATGTTAATTTCATCTGTCTCATTGAATTTTTAGTTCGCTTCCTAACTTTTTGAGGAATTTACTGAAACTAAAGTATAAGTAATTTTAAACTTCCTCATTTTGGAATAAAAAATTCTAGATTAATTATTTTTCATGCAGCAAGGTGAAATATTAGTAGCTTGTGTCAAAATATCAACAAAGAACATGCTATTTACTTTTAAATAGGAACTTTCACAATTCAACGCGTTGAATTTTAGAAATTCGCATGAAAATACATAAAAAATACTCGAAATCTATAGATTTCAAAATCTATAGCAGGATACTTAAAATCAAGTGATCCTGCTAGAAAACGTTATGGAATATAAGAAACACATAAAAAAAATACGACCAATACTGAAAATACTAGATTTCAATTAATTTTATGTTATTTGATTCTTAAAAAATTTATCTACTTATAGGAATCAAGAAACTACAATTTCTCGAGCTTTTATTCCTACAAAAATATTTCTATCGAAATCTCTGAAAAGAAAAAAAAGTTCTTCAAATTGCATAACTCTGTGAAAAATACAAAAAATACTGACGGCGCTCTAAATCTATAAAGAAACTGTTTTCTGCAAAATCGATCGTAATATTTCAGAAATTTCGAACTTTCAATTTTATCTCATTATGGAAATTCTAAGAGATATCTTTAAAAAAATCTTAAAAATTTCACATCATCTTGTAAATACTTGAAAACACAAAAAAAACACATAGAAAAAAATACGTGTAAATATATGAAACATGGTAGATCTATCATATTCCAGAAATTCATACAGCAATATATAAAAATAATGAACGATCCTTGAAATCATAGAGAAACTGGAGAAATATAAAAAGTACTGGTATAAGTAAAAATCTATCGAGACACTGTTTTCTGGGAAATCTTGTAAGACACGGAAAATTTGATATGTTCAAATTCTACAGTTCGAAATTCTTGAGATGTATGAATCAATGTGTATGATAAAAATACGAAAAGTTTGTAAAAATACTTGGAAATCCTACGACATTCTATTATCCTAAAAAATACGAATAGTTTCCAGAAATACTGAACGATCCTTCGAATCGTAGAACAATTGAAAAAGTATCAAAAAATCAAAGGAAATGAAAATCTCCATAGATACTATTTGCTGAAAACTCCTCTGAAATGCAAATAATTTAGTGAAATTTGAATTCCAGAGCATGGAATTCTTCAAATAATAGTTATTGAAGAGTATAAATCTATAAAAATAAAATAAAACCATGCAACATTTTATACCTACATACTGAACAATACAAAAAATTCAAAAATTCTGAAACTCTGGGTAGATAAGATTCTTTCCAAAACCTATTTTATTTTTAAATGTTTCCCTGCGGCTAACATTTAATCAAATGTCTAATTCAGATTTTGTTTGAACTGGAAAAAAATATAAAAATTTGAACACGCTAATTAATATTTTTCTCAGGGCGAAAAAGTACACATTAGGATTTTGTATTCTATCTGAAATGAACAATTTCTATAGAACAAAACCACAAGTACATTGACAATGTTTTTACCATCCTCAGTTTTTCAATGTCTTGTTATTTACATTCAATTTATTCTATAAAGTAACGTGAAAGTAACGGAACGTTACCTTTTTAAGGGGCAATGGTAACGAGTTACTATTTCTTTTCACGTAACGGTAACGTAACAGATTACTTTTTTTATCCTTGTAAAGGTAACGTAACGCGTTACGATTTTTTGAGTAACTTTCTAAAGCCAGATTATTCATTGATAAACTAATTGCCACTAATTGCAATAATATCAGACAGGTTTTCTTACTGAATTAACAAAGAAATCTCGAATTTGTCCAAGTAACTTGAAGCAAATGGAATTTGGTACAGCAACTTTCCCAATTTCAGAAAACTGAATCGTGTTCAAAATCATTCAGACGTTGATATGTTCACTTCAATCGTGCCTCGAATATTTATGCAACAAATGCTTGAAAGAATATTTCAGCCCAATTATTTAAATCACCCTCGTTGGGGATCGCAGAGAGTGTTTCTTCTCGATTCGTGAATGTTTCATCCAAGAAACGCGATTTGATTTGCATGGGAAACCGAAAGAAAATTCATGAAAATTCGTAAAGTCTGAAATAGCTCCTGGATTCGTTCGGTCGATCGAATCCGAGGTCAGTTTTCATATCAGGATCGTTTTGATAAAGGCCACTTAACCCTTATACTGCGCAGATAAATTTTATGATGGTATAACTTTGGATTATATCTCATTAGCCATATAGTTTATAATGCCACGAGTGTGAAAATCGCAGATTTTAAATGAGTTTGACGTTGATTATTCTGAGCGTAGCTATAGGGCGAGTATAAATTCCAAATAAAATATCATTAACGTGAGGCATATTCCATACTGTTTCTTGCTTGTAGTTCACAAATTTATACTTCATTTATCGATAATCAACCCTTATATATGCAATTGTAATAATTTTACACGCATTTTTCTACACTTACAATCCGATCAAGTTATTGGCTTATTCAATAAATTTCTAATGTTCAAGTTGTTATTCGATTCTTGCTCTGTACTAGATAAAATATCATTCGGCGACGTGAAGAAATTCACAAGCTTCAACGGTGCCATTCCACAACGATTCCGAATCAGATGAATGATTCTTCTTTCACGTTGTTTCTCGTTCTCTTTTCCCAGCGCAAACTTTATTTTCTTCTAATTGGAATAACAAGGCTTTCCAGTTTCATACCCCACTTGACAATTGCGATTCTCATTCGATATTCAAATATTTTTCGTCAAGTTTAAACTACTACTACGATGGTGGAAATGCTAATTGGCAAATTCAGCTCCAGGTCTCTAGGTTGTTGAAAAGTTTCATCCCAAGTCCTTTCTAAACTTCCAAACGAAAAAGAGGTACTACAAACGTTTGAAACTTCGAACCTTTAGACTTTTATCAGCATGTATAATTACGTACGCAAATTGGTAAGTGAAATTTAAGTTGAAGAAAATTGCTGATGAATGAAACGTGGCGGAAATTCTTATTGCTGGTATTTATTGGTAAAAAGGTTAAAAGAAAGAAGAATTTTAATTGAAATCGAGGAAGTAATGCAGGTACAATAAAAATAATTTATTTTTCACATTGAAATATATTGGAAAATTCATCTTTTTTTTTCATTATATACTTAAATTGTTGATACGTGCCTAAAGAGCACTCTTTTTTCTCATTCAAATAACATGGTATTTATATGTGTCTCTAATTGTTTCAGGGCGCCATAAGACGTCTCAAAAATAGGTTCGACGTGTCAAATTTTTGGCATGTGTCACAGTTAACTATAAAAAAAATTTGAAAGCCTTACACTAGTACGTCGCACGTTGACCATCACTATGAAAACTTAGTCTTATGCGGATTATTGGTATTTTTCGAGAAAATTAATGTTTTTCGAAAATTTTCGACTGATATTCTCCATTGACAGGACAAAATTGTCGCAATTAAAAACTTGTTGATATATTAGAATATTATTCGAGTAAAATTGACGAATTCACAATTTCTATCATCTAAATAAAGCCTACCGTTTATGAAGATAATTACTTATATTGCATAATTTACAGTATTTCCTAAGAATTATTTATTCCTGCATAAATAAACAATAAAAATAGACACCCAAAGATCTAAATTGATTGTCAAAGTAAACAAGAATACTAATATGCTAGAATTATGATGAAATTAAAACAAAACAATAGCAACAACAAAAATCACGAACAAGATAATATGAGACAGGTATACATATATAAATATAATTTGTTATTATTTTTATAGAGTTATCAATGTATTGTATCTTACGCATTTCTACATTGTTCTTACGAATTATTACTATGAATATGTTATTTTGACATACGATTATATACCTTGAAGGGCAATATACTTTCTTGATTCATAGACTATATTATTATTTTGGAAGAATAATTATTTTATATTATTTTAATTTTTTGGTTCATGAAAATTAAGCTATGATTTGATTAGGATAGTTGTAAATTTTTGAATTTCACTCTAATAATCCTATTATGTATGGACCAGTTCGAAATAGGGACAAGTATGCACTGTAAATTGGAGAACATCAGTCGGAAATTCTTGAAAAATATCAATTTTTTGAAAAATACCAGTAATTAGTATGAGACTTAATTTTATTAGTGATAGCTCACGCGAGGAATATTGGTATACGGTTTTAAAATTTTTTTTACAGTTAACTGAAACTCTTACATATAATATGATGTGTCAAGCCGATTTTGAAGACGTCTTATGCGCGAAGAAAGAGGGCTCTATAGGTACGGGTGTCAAAGTTGAGAAAATCTGAAAAAATCTGAGGATTTTTGTTTTCGATCATTTAGAGTGGATTTCGGGGGGTCACGGTTAATATTCCATCAAAGCAATTTTAAGGATCACCCTAATGAATATACTATATTACATATAAATAATGAATAAAAATAATGGAAATCATTTTCTATACGAAATATGTTCCATTAAAATAGCTAATTTCATAGAATAGTATAAAATGAAATTCAAACATAAATTCCACAATTAAAATTATTAACTGCACAGTTAAAATTATTAATTGTGCAGTGCAATATTAAAATATAAGAAAAAAAATTAACTGCACAATTTTTCGATTTCATCTTTCCACACCAAAATTAAAAAAAAGAATGGAAAAATTTGTGTTATGAAATTAAAAAAAGACGTTAGTTGACACTTTTTTTGGTACTCAAATTTTTAATTTTTCTTATTTCTTTTAATCGGTTGTCCCCTGAAACTTACTATGTCTCGGCAGATATTAGTTGACATTTATTGCGAAAGAAAATGTCTCGAGTGTTTGTACAGCAAAAGAAATTAGAAGTCCAGAAAAGCAAATACACAAACCAGAAAAAAATGGTCGTCATATTTATTGAGTTTTTGACAAACTTTGATAGTTTTCTTAAGAATTTCCAGTGACTTTTGTATTCGAATAAGTGAATGTTGCTGATTAATTTATCACCATTCACTGTGAAATTAAGGGGTTGTATACACTTATTTTTGAGGAAAAAAAATGCGTTTCCATTTTTTTTTTTTTTTAGAAAAACAACATGATAATAAAAAAAAAAAAAAAAACATATTGCCTTTTTATGTATCAATATCACAAAGTATTTTAGAAATTTTTTCAGATTGAAATCTTCGTAATTGGGTGCACAATAGTAATTGTACAACAAACCAATGTTTTTTCGTCGTGAGCACAGTTTCTCGAAAACAATTTATCTAAATTTTTTGAAGCTTGTTTTTATATTTATATGCCTCTGCGTACACGACAGATTTTAAATTTTCGGGCAAAACTTTTTTTTTCTTCCTGCAAAAAAAAATCCCAGACGAAAAACCAAACATTTTACGAAAATGACCGCTATTCTCGCGAAAATATTAATTCCGCAAAATCCTTCGTTCACGCAGAGCATAAAGGTATGAATTAAAGTTTTACTAAGTTTAATCGAGTAAAGTGGATGGAATTAATTATTTAGTTTTTTTGTTTTTGTTTTTTGTATTACAAATAAATAGTTCTTTATTTATCATGCTCACCGCGTGCAGTGTCGGAAAAATTGTGTTTTGGCACAATGGTTGCTACCACCTGAATTGCGAAAATTTTTTTCCGAAAAAATTCATAAAATACCTTTTGACCTCAATACATAAATAGGCTTTGAGTTTGAAAAAAAATTGTTTTGTTTTTCTAGTAAAAAATCGTGAAAATGCCCTCTATTTCTCGAACGCAAGTGTATACAACCCCTTAAATAAAGTGACAGACATTTTTTCATTTGTGTGTTTTGATAACTTAAAATCTTAATTCTAGTCCGCTGTACCGACTTTTTCTATACCCTCTCAGTGGCTACCAATCCACTTCCGCTCGGACACCATATTTGTTTTGATGAGTTTCATGGTACACTCTGTGAAACGTTCCTTCGGCTAACACACCGGTATAATTCTCATTTTCTTTTCGGATATGAGTGCTATGTACAGTGGTGTACAGCATGTAGGTCAACCATAAACCTCTCATATGTCGCATGTAGTTCGGCGTTATCCAAAGAGAATGATGAAAATAAAGTTACAGCCGTTCGATGTAGCGCGAGATAAAAGAAAAACATCCATATCCTACGTGAATTGTGTACAGATACGTCTAAGAAGCTTTCCCTGCGGCCCTAGCTGCTCTCGAAAAGGACGAAATTCAAATGAGGCGAAGAAAGTGCATTCGAAAATACGCGAATCCGTATGTGATGGAATTTCCGGCCCCGTCTTTTACGGGATAAATTATTCGTCGACGTTTTCGCGTATCGACGCGCCACTTTTTTACTGTCACGCGAAGTCGTATATTTATGAATAAAAAACGACGGGTTGCTGGATACATTTCATATTAAAAATATTTTTCATGCGAGAATACGTAGAGCGTGGCACGAGAAATATTGTACGGTAAAGTATGCAATGTCCTGCAGTCGGATCTGAAGTTGGCAGAAAAATCTCCGCGTAACTGCGATTTCAGTTTGAAAAACGCGAGGCTCTGGATATGAGTGTCCACGTTATTTGTCAGCGTCTTCGGAGTAGAAAGGTTTTATGTAATTCGGTAGGGAAAATGGCTCGCATTTTTACTGCAGTTTATACGGTGTTACATTGCCGTGTTCTTATTGCATTTTATCATCATCGCCTTTATTCTCTAATTTACAAAAGCACTTTTTCATCATATGAATTTCCTAGATGTTTCGACGGAATTAAAAATTACAACGTTAATCACAATATATACGATATTATTTATAATCAATACAAAAATTTTTGACCTTGAGCATGTAAAAATCATCATTTTGAAAACAATCACACGCATGTTTTCAAACTCTAAAGGAGATAGTGTACCCCCCCCCCCCCCCAACCTTTGTATTTAGCATTGAGGTATTCATCCAATGTCAATCGATCAAAAAAGTGAACGTGAATACTAAAAAAAGGTAGAATGAATCTTTATCTTCAAGTTAAACCTGTGAAACATGATCTTTTGATCTCTGATAAGCGAGTGAGAAATTATGATGCGGCCTATTCAGCTGCACTCGATTTTTCAGCTAGCACTTGTCGGTTTCATCCTTTTATATTTCTCGTCATTACTTTCAGGAAGCGATCTAGCTATAAATCAATCCCACGTTTTCCGCGCTCTTCGACAAAAGCATTTTCTACCTGATGTTTTCCGCAAGTGGAAATCCTATTATTTTTATATACCAACAAACGTGGGAGAAAATTGTCCGACCAAGTAAAAGCTGTTTGAGGATACCCTTTTAGTTTCATTTCATACGGATGATGATATCTGTGAAAGAAACATCTCGCTGTTCTAATGGAAAATGACATCAATGTAACTGATAAATTTGTTAATTGTTTCAGAATATGTTCAGTGAAAAATTCTCCTTATTATTTATTAGTTAGAGATTATCAGTCAAAATAGAATGATATTTTATGTATAATTTTTTGTAAATTAAATTTTCTGAATTATTTATGCCAATCACTGAAAATTGACTTCCATGAAATAATATTCGAAAAACAGCTCAGTTTTCAGCCTGTAAATTTTCATTTTCAATTTCCTTAGTCATGAAAGCTACAGAGAAGACTGATCCTGGCACGTGAATAACGATCAGCCATTACTGATCCACTTTCCTCCCTCGTAAAAACGTCTATGCGATAATTTGACGGCTGAATGCGAAGACTCGTAACTTTAGCTAATGCCGGCGTTAGAGAAGATGCCTAAATGATTTTGATCCACGTTTCTTTGTGAAAACTCATCTTGCTGTAAAATACCCCGAAGTGATGCAACGTAAAGTCCATTCACGATTTTCCTTTAGAACGTTACGTTGGAAAAGGAGGGTTTAATATTCTTCGAAGAAAAACTTGAATCTCAGAATTGTCGACTAAAGAAGACCTTGTTGGAAATATCTTCACAACGATTTTCAGCTTTTTTATTGAAAAACCGATTGCTGTTACACTGCTGTAAAAAACTTCGGACATTCAATTTTCTGATTTTTATCATAAAAACACTTTTAGAGAAATCCTAGCACATATATTTGTTATCTAAATGTAGGACGTTATAACTACTTTCGGTACAATACTAGCATATTTAAATGACGAAATTCACTATCTGCCCTGTTAGAGGTAATTTTAAACGTATATATCTGGAAAAATGGGTTTACCAAGTTTTCATTTATTAATGGAACATGAACGAAGTGTAACCAAAAAAAATTTTTTTATTTATTCTCAAAATTGATATACTTATTGCCATTTGACTAACTGATTCTCATTCACCTAAACTCGTTGAGAACTTCTATTTTCAATTAACCAATGTTTTTGGGACTCAATATTATCTATCAACCGAACTGAATTATGTTGCCAAATGAAAATAATGAAACTCGTATTTTTTCTTTTAGCCAATAAAAAAATTAAGGGGGGGGGGGGATTTGTGAATTTTTCGTTTGAACGGTGAAATTGAGATTTTTCGTGGACAAAAACAACTTAATTTTTTGTCAAGCAGAATATTGACATAGATAAACGGATCTCGACAGTCTTACCTATATTATAAATGTTCAGTATGATTTGCATGTTTTGAAAAATAATTATTTTGACAACTACCTGATTTCTGCAAAAAAATTTTGAATTATTTTCAGGAATAATATACAGTTCAATTCGAGATCAAAAAACTCAAAAAGAGTATTTTCATTTTATCTGAAGTTTTTTTACATAACAATGTATGATACACTGGCTTTCAAACATACTCCAGATCTGGTTTATGTTGGGTGTTTGTCTGGTGTATGATTTTCATGATTTAGTCGCTTCTTATATAAAAATTCTGCTAGTTTATTTCTAGAAGAGTTTTGCTTCAGCGTTTTATGTGAGAGAGTTCTGGAATATGAAATTCCAGCAAACAATGGATGAGCCTCGGCGTGTTAATTTTAAATGCAATATTAGCGTACTGCTGCCGAAAAACACCTGGGAATTTTTCAAACAAATATATTTATGTTTTGCAATTTATTTATCTTTCGCAATTGTGCATTCTCAACAGTAATTTAAAAATTGATCGAATCACCTAAGTTACGGTAGGTTAGACTGCTATTCAACGCGATTTAATTGATTTCTACATAACCATTTAGATTAATTGACTTTTCTCCGAAATGCCTGCAAGAGCTACGTATATTTTTTTTGTGGGTAAATTAAGGAATTTTTCGGCAGCCTGTGTTAATATTGCGATGAAAATTAATTCAATATCACCCTATTCTTTGCGGTACTTACTAACTTTAGAAATTTTTTTAAAATACTTTTAAGTAGATTGTTTTTTACATAACGAGCTATTGTAAAGACCTTTAAATGACCTTGTGTGTGACAATTTAGAATCTTATTTTCAATATGGGGGAGTATGTATAATAGGAGCCACACTAAATTGGAAGATGTACATGTGCCTCGGGATTTCAGTGGTTTAGCTAAGTAAATCTAATAAATAATACTTCAAGGTTTGCGAAGGATGGTGTGACGAGCCGCGTTTCGCTCGTCTATCTTATTTTTTAATCAGTTTACTCATATTTTATTTGATCTCTTTACTTTTCTACAGATAAAAACACTTTTCAAACGTTTTATTTTTTCTATCATTGCGACATCAAATTAGATTCACATGGATGGACCAGATACGCTAGCCGCGACTATGATAACGCGTGCTTGATATCTGTTCCAAATCTTAAACAATCAACCTTGGTGTCTACGTGACTTTTCTATACTTTTGACCTTCTTATTTTCCCCGCTTTTTACCATTTTTCATGTATAAAAGACCCGCGTTCTAACTTCAAAATCGGGCATTCGTTTTGCAACACCCCAGCGTTTTACAACACCCTGCGTCTATCGACACCCTTGCGTTTTACAACACACTGCGTCAAACGACACCCTGCGTCTATCGACAACCTGCGCAGCGTGCTGCAATTTTCTTCTGCCCTACTGCAGGCAATAATCAACGTTTTTTTTCAGCAAGTTAGTATTAACTATAAAATATTTTAGTATTAACTATAAAATATTTCCAAAAAAAGTTTTTTTTCTCGAGACTTCTTGGTGTATCCTAATTCATTTATTAATGCGACAACGGGAGCAAAAGTGATCTTGCGCTGTTGTATCCAAACGCAACCTGTTGATGCAATTAATAATTAGAAAAGGGACTGCAAGAATCTTTGGAAATATAGACATGTAAATCAGATTTTACATCAATTACCTGTCTATGTTAGAAATCAAAATTCAGATCAGTGTAGGGTGACTTTCTATGAATGGCCTATGAGAAACAATTGATCTCAGAGTGTTGATGAAAATAATGAATAATCCATAATGAAATGATCCATGATGAAATGCAACGGTTTTTCTGAATATAAATTACTTTGAACGAAATGATTTTTAAACAATTAATTTCTGAGTGTTGATGAAAATAATAAATAATCCATGATGAAATAATCCATGATGAAATGCAACTGTTTTTCTGAATATAAATTACTTTAAACGAAATGATTTTTAAACAATTAATTTCAGAGTATTGATGAAATGATACGAGATTAAAATTAATGGAGGATGAAATTCAACAGTTACCGAGGATAAATTAATTTAGAGGGGAATAATTTCGATAAGCAAATAAGGGATAGGATTCAATTTAGATAGATTTCCGACCAGGCCTATTAGACGGGCGTGGATTTAGTACAGGCCATGCGAAGTTCAGGGGTAGAAGAAAAAAGGAAAGGGATCGAGGAGACTGCCAAACATTGCCAGGACTAAGCATTTTTATGCAATATGTGGACCAGAACCTTGTAAAAAGTACGTTTATGGTAATATAAGTCAACACTGTTGACATTGAAAGAATTTAAATCTTTTTATTTAACCTTCTCCTTTAAGACAATTCCCCGGGTCCTTTATAAATTACGGGTATGAGGGTTCTTTTGGGCGGTTGTCCACCAAGGGTCCTCTCTGTTCAAGCTGAGTAAGGGGGAACTTCCACGCAAGACTATGCCTCAGGGACAACGTTGAACTTCCGCTTTGTTTTCAGTAACTCGCTCGCCACAATGGACCGATTGCAGTAGAGAGTGAAAAAGAGAAAAATGCAAAGAAAGCCATTAATTTTTTCGGTAAACAAGCTAATCTACTAAAATGCCGAGACACGCTTATGTTCAACATTTAAATTTAGTTCATATCCCATTTTTGCAACCGCTTTCCATATTGTAAGTAAAACCCTAAATTACGTCACACAATGTTTAAGGGGCTGTGCGCATAATACGTCACACGTTTTGGGGGAGGGGGTTCGGCAAGTTGTGTCGGTGGGTGACATGGGAGGAGGGAGGGGTCTATATTCAGCGTGACGTCACACATTTTACTCTGAAAAGTTTATTTTTTTATACTTCAACAAGTTCTTTTCTAACTTTGTACATTCACAATAATTTTTAAGTGTTGAGTACACTGTTCCTCGCACGACGGCCAACGTTCGTAATTACTGAAAATTTGGTAAAAAAAGACGCATGACGTGACGTCAACAGGGGAGGGGGTCTCAGATTTGTGACGATGTGTAACATGGGGGTAGGGAAAGTAAAAATGCCTAAAAATCGCGTGACGTATTATGTGCACGGCCCCTTATGTACTAGCATGAACTAACTTCCGTTTCAACTACATATCTTAGCGAGAAATTCGTCAAAAATATCATACGAGAAACGTACACCAGATCTGGTGTATGTTGAATTTATGTTTGAACGCCAGTTAATGACCTATTTTCTGCATTTATAAATTAATTTTTAATCACCAATGATTCTATATCGACATTGGTACTTCTATTCTATGAAATTTTACTCTACAAAAATTTCTGTGTAATAGTAATATTTATAAAAAAAAATTTTCAAAATTTTATAAATATCATTATTCTTATACTAAAGACGCTTCAATAGGTATTCGTCCATGAGTTCTCTAGTCTTTTATAATAGAGGAAAAGCGTTGCCTTCGGACTAAAATTTGAAAAAGAAGAATTAATTCCAGTCTGCGTTATATACTAACAAACGTTGTCGAGTCACAGAAATCTCTGTGCAACCCTTAAGAAGTCATAAATTCCACTGTGTGACCTCAAAAATTACAAGAAAACGAAACCTGTCTAGAATAATTGGTAATCCCCCCCTTAATACTTCCTTCAAACGTTTTTTCAAGATTAGTCCTCGTTTTCGTTAAATTAATTGAATAAATTTTTTTTTAATGCATGCTCTAAATCACGTCATATTGGTCCTTTTTTCTCGAACAAAAGACGATTTGTGTTCTCGAATTACCCTGTTTACATTTCTGCCATGAAATATGTCAGAATCTGCACGTAAAAAATTTTGGAATCGCGCCCGATGAGTCTTTATTTTTCTATAGCTGGAACTCCTTTTTAAAAGTCTAGAAAATTGATGAACAGGGGGTACCGTGTGACTAATTCGGGTGTCGAAGCCATTGATAGAACGGGAGTAAGGGGATTTTTAAAAAGGGACTCCAGCTATAGAAAAATAAAGACTCATCGAGCGTAATTTCAAAATGTTTCGCGTGCAGATTTCGACATATTTTATCGCAGAAATATAAACGGTAATTAGAGAACACAAACCGTCTTTTGTTCGAGAAAAAAGGACCAATATTGCGTGATTTGGAGGATGCTTTTAAGAAGAAATTTATTTAATTAATTTAACGAAAACGGCGGCTAATCTTAAAAAAACTTTTGATGGAAGTATTAAGGAGGTAATTACTAATCGTTCTAGACAAGTTTTATTTTTTTGTAATTTTCAAAGTTGTTTTTGGGCACACAGTATTCTTTAAGTTGAACATACAAAAAAATACATGTATATTTCCGGAATAAACCTTCAGTCGACTTGATGTCATTATTTATATTGTCTATAAACAATTATAATTGGATTAAAATTTTTCGAAAGATTGTTTTTTCATGGCTTGGTCGATTTTCCAAGACAAGACATCCAAACAATTTCGACATTGCAGACATGACGGTATCATAGTAAAATTGATATTGAAATAATTTTTTTATTTAACTATAACTCCCAAAGAAAAAATTTTGGTTGAGAAAAATTTCACGGAATAAAGGTTCCTCTTTTTTTTCCTCCTGTTCCCTCCTGTTTACTTCATGTTATCTTCAAAAAAACTTTTTTTAAATAAGAATCTTCTTTAGTAATTTGATTATAAAAAAAAAAATTGCACGTTTTGTTCGGGAATCCGCGAGAATTCGTTGCTAAGTTAATAAAAGATTTCGTCACTGTGACAAACATGAATCATACGGACGTGTTAAACATAAATCTGTCAAAACTCCATTGATTTCTGACGAAGTCATGGGCATTAAAAAATAAAGTTATGTATATTCGCAGGAAATATCAATTTTTACCATCGGCCATTCCAAAAAAATTGAAACTGATTGACTAAAAAACGAAGTATCAAAATCGGAATTTTCCAAAACATAAAACTAAATACTACTAACCCAAGTATACGAAAACACAACAACCGGAAGAATTCAAGCAGTTTATCATTATTTTTACAAGCCCCCAACACATCTCATCAGGTAGCGCTCAGTTGGAGTGCATTTTTGAGTATGTTATCTTGGCCAAATTCATATTGATAGTGACAAATGATTGTAAACTGTGGTCATGTTTTGATAGTGTTTGACATCAACGTTTTATCATGGCACATCTTTTATTGCGGGGTAAGTAATAAATACTTGAAATTAGCGTGTGAAAAGTTGCAATTTTTATGTCCTCTCCGTTACCAACAAGTTGATAATGTTGTTTTACATCGCAAACAAAATTTTTTTCAGCCGTATTTTTACGGATACAAAGACATAGTATAGCGACGAAAGTTGTGTAATTTTTTCGGATTTTTGTCATCAAGATGAACAACAAAAACATGGTAACGGAGAAGACAAAAATACGATGCACTGTAACCCATGTGAGCCAACTTATCTGAACGACGCTTACTGATAATTTTTTTCGTTTCAAACACATAAAGTTTATTTTCCAGTACATAAAATATTTCTAAGACGAATAATGCCTCCTTCGCCTTTCTCTCATATCACATTTAACGTAACATAAAATGTATTTGACTCGCCAGTTTCTCAAAATAATTGATTAAAAATTGAGATTCTTTTCACCTTCTTTTTGCGTAAGTGAACATTTATCGAATAATGTTATGTGAATACTCGTAAAAACAGAAAAATTAACGTGTCGACCAAGTGATGATAAATTAGACCTTAACGTTCTGGAGCGCACGAAATCGTAATTGTGAAACTTTGAAAAGGAAAGAATTTTTCATTTTTAAATGTTTCATTGTCGAAATACATTAAATTTTCTGTCTTTGACATTGAAAGATGTCTTTAACAAATGGATACAAAAATTTATTCTACACGTTAGGAAAACTTAAACATAGACAAATTATGGGAAGAAGAATTCATGATTATTTGACAAATAAATACGAATATATTCAAATTAAGGGGTCACAGGGTGAAAAACTTTATCTGGAAGAGAAAAAAAATTTGTTTATTTTACTTACTGTCCTGAAAACGAAAAATTATTGTCATATTTAAAAATTTCTACAAAAAAAATTAACGACCTTAAACATACAACTCACCCAAGTGGCTCAAGAGACCCATGTACAACTAAAACCAAATTCATGGATGTTCTTTGCAACAACGATGTAATTTTACAGTCGCACTATGGCTCCCAAATTGAAAAGCGTTCCCATGATGGAATATCGAAGAAGATTAATAGAGAATCCAGAATAATACGCTGAGCATCTTGAAGCTGACAGAGCTCATAACCGGGCATCTTACGAAAAAAAAATCGACAATGACAGAGGAAGAAGCTGATGATATCAGGAGAAAAAACAACATTTTAAAACGACAGCAAAGGTAATTCAAAAAATCTGCTATCGACTCGTAAAGAGGCATGAATCACACTCTGCATAAACGCTTTTTTGTCAGACAAAAGAAGAAGCTACAGAATCAAATTAACCATGGCAAGATTGAAAAACTAGGTTCATACAAGTGCAGTCAAACGTTTGGAAAAGCCATCCGAAAAGTTCAACCCGCTTTGCCACAAAGTCCCGCGAAAAGAAAAGCAGTGGTCAAGGAAATCACTAACAGGAATTTCGATTGCAAAGCTTGGGAGAGCATTTACAAAGAGGGAAAGGCACCTCGTAGGCAGAGTGATGAGACTCAAAAACTAATTAAAGATTTTTTTTGCAACGACAACGTTAGTCGCCGAGCTCCAGGTAAACGCGATGTCAAGTCCATCCGGAACGAAGTCACTGGGAAGAGAGAAAAAATCCCCGTCCGTTACATGACCATGAATATCGTGGATGCTTTTCATGAGTTTAAGAATAAGAATCCCGATTGAAAAATTTCTAAAACCAAATTTTTTATGTGTAGGCCGAAATTCGTTCTCCCTGCTAAACAAACTCCATTCAATGTGTGCGTCTGCAAAATACACTCCAACTTTATATTTTGCGTCAAATCGATACATTTCGCTTGCGTTTAATTCCCCTCAAACTTTCAGCACTTGATGTCTCTAGTTTGCTGCGATCAAAGTAACGAGAATTGCATGTTTGGTACCTGTTCTAACTGTACAACGAATGTAGATAAATTTCTGCCATCGAAATACGATGTAAGCGCTACAACGATCAGGAGGAAATGGCAAGAAATAGATGGCTTTTTTGCAAGTCGCAGATGAGAAAAAAGCGATCCACGAAGTTGTTGATGAACTTAACCAGGAACTCGCATCTTTCAAAAAACATTGTTACATCAAAAATGAGCAGTCAGAATATTTCAATTCCTGTAAAAAATTGAAGCTGTTGTGCAGGTAGACTTCTCAGAAAATGCATCACTCACAGTTCAAAATGAAATTAAAAGTGCACATTGGAAAAAGCGTCTTGTGACTATTTTTTACATGTGTAATCTAGCACATGAACGAAGTCAAATCCGTTGCGATAATCAGCAACGATTTGAGTGATTCGAAGTACGGTGTTTGGACATTTTTAAAAAAAAATCAGTTTTCGCATTAAAATCGAATTCCAGTTGGTTTCACGTCTTCGAATTTTTTCGGACAACACTGCGAGTCAGTTTCGGAGAAAATTTACAGTTTCCAACTTGTGCTACCTTGATGAAGATTTAGAGTTTTTTTATGTCGAATGGAACACGTTTGCTGCGTCACACGGGAAAGGGGCGGTTGATGGTGTTGGTGCGGCAGTAAAAAATGTTATTTGGACAAAAGTGAGATCCGAAAATCTTAACTTGCATTCTGCTCTCGAATACTACTATGCAGCTGTGGAACACTGTAAAAAAATGAAAATTCTTTTTGTTGATGAAAAATAAATCGCAGCAGTCGCGTCTTTTTTGGATTTGCGGTTCAAAAAATGCTTTCAAATTGAGTGCCTTCACAATAATAAGAAAGTTGGGCTTGAGTCAGTCCATTCTTTCCGAAAAATTGATAAATTTTTTATTGAAGCGTCTTAAACTTTCGATTCAAAAAAGCACAAGATTCAGGCTGTACTTTCAGAATTAGATCAGCACGATCAGCGCAATGTAAAAAACTGTGAATTACAACAAAGGTAAAAAAAAGGTACTTTGAGAGGTACTCGATCTCAATCGCACTTCAATTAGTAAAGTACATCAGTAGTAAATCAAAAAAAAGATGAGTAATAGTTGCGTCTTGTCTGAGTTGAGTTCATTAGCACAACATTTTAAAATATGATTCAAATGAAAACAATTTTGTTCTGTTTTAGTGATAAGTTGATTGTTATATATAAGTCAAAAAAAGTGTTCTAATATGTGCTAAGTTACATTCCGAATTATTATTTTATTGCTCTAGCCTTTTCCCACGAAAGTAGTAGATGGCATAATAAATTTGGCTTGAAATAAGAAAAGGGTCCTATGGTTACAAACAAGAATCTTGTGAAAGTGAAGAGAAACCTTTTTCTTTCTCTATTCGTAACAGCTTGTTCGTATGTTTAAAAAATTATTATACGACCATCAATGATCGTAGAGACTCGAGACGTAGCTCATTAGATATGGAATTTTTTAAACTATTTTAAAGTCGAAAACTCAAAAACGATATTTGTAACCATTGGTCCCTTTTCTTATACCAAGTCACAATATTGTGCATTAAGCATGAAAACTCAATTTTGGAAACAAATTTTCTTTAATTTTCATCAATTTTTGATGCCTGCATATTTTAAATGTATGCGTTCAAGGAAGCGTAAAACGTACCCTGAATTTTCCATTTTACAGGTATATTACATCTCTTTATTATAAATGAATATCTATTGGTGGCTTAAAATACTCCTTTTTTCCAATTTTTTGTAATTTGTTAGCCAGATCTTACATACAACATAGAACAGTAAGCGAGCAATCGTACTTGTCCTCTCCGTTACTATAGACTGCTCCCTCCGTTACCTTTACTGGAATTTTTTTCTCAGAGTAGAATGATTTCCATACGAGACCACCATAATTTTTCATGACTACTTAAGGTAGATATATCGTAAAAAAAGTTTAAGTCCTGTAAGCTGGTGGCCCTTGCAGCATTTTGAACATGAAATTGAAAAAAAAGTTTTCGGAACCATACGCGTCTTCTCCGTTACCACCTTTGTCATCCCATTATATCATGTGATTGCATTTTTCAAAAGTAAAACTTGTGCAGTAGAAACACCATCCCTCGACTGTTAAAAGCCACCATATTTTAGAGAAAAAAAATTTTTATTGAATCTTATAAATCTCATAATAAGCGTTCAATTGTCCTCTTCGTTATTTTGGAATGGCCGCCATTTAGACAATATATCCTTAAAATTCCAAAAAAGTTCTTGTGGCCAAAAAAATTGTTTTGATTTTTTCAAAAAGAGGAGAAGAAATTTTTAACGTTTAACTAGATACAGCTAGAGATTCAAAATTGCTATTCCTTCCTTTTTCATACTGTGAATCCAAAAAATTTGCAATGAAAAAAAATGTGTAAGACGCTGACTACAAATTTTCGTCAGCACTTTGAGAAAAACTAAAGTGAATTTCGGAACTTATGATTTAAACTCAAAAAAGAATAGTACATTGTTTACCGCGGCGCATTATTGCTGTTCCGAGGATAAGGACGATAATTTTTCGTCCGAGGTGCTAGCCGAAAACAGAAAAATATCGTCCTTGTCCGAGGATGGCAAATGCGCCAAGGTTAACATAAGATTTTACCCGTTGACGTACAAAATTTTCTTTTTAAATTTTTTCAACATGGGACATTTTGTGCATTTTATAAGAAAAAAAAAACTTATTTCATACGTACATGTAAAATTTAAACATTAAAGAGTATTTTTTTTGCAATATTAGGGTAGCCAAAAAGATATTAGGCGTAAAACGTCATATTTTTAATGTTTCAAAAACTTTTATACAATATCGTACGGGGATTGTTTTGCATATTTTTATGAACACAATGATATAATGACAATGCATGGGAATTCGCACTTAAATACATAAAAAAAAAACATGAGTAACGAGGATCATGAAATTGAAAAATTTCAAATGAAACAAACGACTTGTTTCTATAAAGCACTCTCTTAAAGTCATAAAACCTAAAAATTGCAGCATTGTGCGGGAATTGAAACTATTAATTTAATCGTAATTCGCAAGCCTTTAAAATACTTATTGGTAAAAAATAAAATGATTTGTGACCCAAAAATCTCATCTCTTCCAAGAAGTGACTGCAAAGAAAATCTTTTATCAAAAAAATGGACAAAAAAACGAGTTAATTCTGATAAGCATGCATGATTAGACTCAAAGAAATTACTTTTTTCCCAGGCTCAACTTGGAATTTTCAAACGTATGGAATACTGAGATGTCACATTCCGAGAACTACATTACGAGCATGCATGTTTGTTGGCATGTTGCATTACATAGCTTCCCAGATACGACTCTTAAATAAGCTATAACGCAAAACGGCTTCAGTTTCATGCATAAGCTAATACGGAAATGTTTCGGGGTTTGATAAAAATGAGTTATGAAAACATCTAAGCAAAATATACTATGATAAATCGGTTTCTGTCCTATTTCGCTGAAAATACAATAATTCCATAGCTTTGAATTTTTTTTTTTTCATGAATAAACATTTCATATTTCTTATTCACCATTCAATTACTTCTTCTAGGGATCAAAAGCAAACGAATCTTATGATAATGATAGAAAAAATCAGTCTTTTATTAGTATTCCAAATTTCTAGGAAGTTATCAATTACAAAGTACATAAAACTCGGTGACAAACAAGATCGTTATTAACAATATAGATTTTGCTGCGTTCAAAGACGAGCTCTTACTGCTACTGTGCAGTCTGTAGCCTGAAAAATAAACATAGTTAATTAGAAATCGTTAAGGGATCCATATGAGCGTCTCTATGCCGTATCATAATTATTTAATGGAGTTTACTTTTGTCATGAAGATCGCGGAAACCACATTGTCTGTATCCCAGCGTTGATTTGCGTTTTGTTTGCACGTAACCAGGAATCGACAAACTGGGAGAATCCAATCTACCAGTGGACATTAGTTTACTGAAGTCTTTCTCCAGTACATGTGCGATCGGACCTAAAATATATTTCAAACTTCTTAACTGAACACGTAATTAGATTAAGAGCCCAGAAAAAAGTGTCAGTTAAATACGTGTTTACTTTAAAAATCTAAATTGGTGAACTGTAATGTATTATCTGTAAATTTTGACCGATTAAAGGAAAAGATTGCAGCAACAACAAATATGCCTAACAGGGGCGTAGGCAGAAAAATTTTAGGGAGGGGTTTTTCAGAAAAATATTTTTCCTTCAGGATTTCATAATTTTCAATCTTTGACAGTATGGTCACGAACGAGTGATTTTGAAATATTTTACATTTTGTAATTTAAAAGTTATACAACTTTTTGAATCCAGAGTTGCACATTTTTCATATTCGTAAATAATGGAAAACGATTTTCGTGATTTTCAACTAGTAACTGAAGGTTTCAATTTTTTTCACATATACTTTTTGTATTTATACTACTTGAAGGATTATCTGATATTAAATGGTTTCTATAGAGCTTTTTACAATTCGATTCTCTGGGAATCAAACTTCTAAAAAATTTATGTGTTTGAATGGATTTTTGAGCAAATTTTAACCACGCAGATAAAGAGTACATTATAAATTTATATTGTTTCCGTATGGTATATTATTCATCAAATTTTGTAGTATTTTCTGGTATTTTTATATATTTCCAATATTTCTATGTATAGCTCAATAGATTTTTAGTAATTGATGCTGTAGTATTGAAACTTTCAACGATTTTGAGAATTTAAATTGATTTTTCAGACGACAGTTTCTTTACTGAAGATTTTCAATACTTTGATCCGACATTTTTTTAGTATTTCCACAATTAATCGTATGTTTAATCGTAATAATTGTATAAATTGAATTGGATGTATTTTTATTGTTTTCTATATGAATTTATAGAATTTTACATGATTAGAGTATTATAAAAATAACTATGCTTCAGGAGAGAGAGAGTTTTATAAATTTATAAGAAAATTAAATCGACATGGTTTTTATGCATTGAATGATTTCTAGAGACCTAGTTAGCTATGGTAAACTAGTAAACTAATGAGCAAGTAAACTGGTAAGCTAGTAAACTCGTAAGCGAGAAAAAGAGTAGACTAGCAAACTAGTAAGCTAGTGAGCTAGTAAACTAGTACCTTAGTAAGCTAGTAAACTAGAAAACTAGTAAGCTAGTGAACTAGTAAACTAGTAAACTCGTTTACATTTATATTGGTAAACTAATAAACTAGTAAGCAAGTAGACTAGTAAACTTGTAAATTGGTAAGCTAGTACACTAATAAATCTGTAAATTAGTGAACTAGTGAACTAGTAGACAGGTAAGCTAGTAAACTAGTAAACAAGTAAGCTAGTAAAGTAGTTAGCTAGAAAACAAGTAAGCTGACAAAGAGTAAATTATCAAACTAGTAAGCTAGTTAACTACTGAACTAGTCATCAAGTAAGCTAGTAAACCAGTAAACTACAGAAATTTTGAAATAGTAAAATAGTGAACAAGTGAAAAAAAATAGTAAACTAGTAAACTCGTTCACATATAAATTGGTAAATTAGTAAACTAATGAACTTGTCGAATTTATAATAGTAAACTGCTTAACTAGTAAGCTAGTAAAGTAGTAGGCTTGTTAAATAAAAAACGAGTAAACTAGTTAGTTAGTATTCTAGAAAGTTAGTAAACTCGTTAACAAGTAAATTAGTAAATCAGTAAACTGGTAAGCAAGTAAACTAGTAAACTCATAAACTAGTAAGCTAGTAAATTAGTAAGTAAGTTAACTAGTAAACTAGTAAACGAGGAAATTACTAAGCCAGTAAACTAGTAAACTTACTTTCCAAATTTTTCTTGTATAACATACGAAACCCCAGAGGATTTTTAATAGTTTTTATAGATTACTCAAATTTTTCTAGATTGCTACAGAGATTTTGAAAACTCGATGCTGTAAATTGCGAATTTCGACCTATTTTCAGTAATTTCCAAAATTAATGATTAAATCACACTCGCATAGATTTTTTATCTTCTATATCGTTATTCTTTTTCAGTATTTTTGAGATATTTCAAATGTTTTGTTGCGTTTTCTTGAATTTCGAAAGATTTATAGTATATTTAGAATTTGATGCTTTTGAATCACAGAATTTATAGGTTCTAGAAGCATTTGTCGAAATTTTTCAAAAAACAGTTTTTTCGTAGAATTCTATTGATTTTATTAATCTTTTTAAGTTTTTATGAATTAAAAGTTATTTAATACTTTTTTATGGATTTTATATAGATTTCTAAAATTTAATGATCTGAGATTCAAAGTTTTGTTAATTTCTAGCATTTTTGTAGATTTTTATTTTTCTTGATTATTCAATGGGTCGCAACAATTTTTCTGATTCATATTTTCTACGTTATCCTACGTTTCGATAATTTTTACTTTTTTATTAAATATATACTGCTAACTTTTTCTTGCATTTTTTTGTAACTTATATTTTTATTGTTTACCAATGTAACTTTTTCCATTTTTCCATGAAATATTGATTGATTTTATCAGAATTTCGGGAGGGTTTTGAACCCCCAAAATCCCCTTTTGCCTACGCATCTGATACCCATCTGAATTGATGATATCTATCATTATACAGAAGAAATAGTAATTCCTAAAAGGATGAATCAATTACAAAACGAAATAATCGGGACCTTATAAATTTACACAAATTTTTAATTTTTTATAAATGTCGAAATCGCGAATTGTTCCTTACATATTGAATGAATTTCAATTTTGAAAATGAAGAATTTCCCATTTTATGAAGTAATGATGTTTTATTCTTCATTTAAAATTTTCTCCTTTTTGGAAATTTCCAAGCTGGTCTTTACTCAAAACCACATTTTTAAGAATTTTTGGAGTTCATGAATTCTGAAAGAATGAAACACATTTTTCAT
The DNA here is from genome assembly GCA_028476575.1 of Platygaster robiniae. Lineage (NCBI taxonomy): Eukaryota > Metazoa > Arthropoda > Insecta > Hymenoptera > Platygastridae > Platygaster > Platygaster robiniae. The sequence continues at coordinate 10,571,962 of CM052023.1, read as the reverse complement.
TGAAAAAACTGTGAAAGAAATCTTCTCGAGGAAATTGATTTTATGTACTTAACTGGGAAGCATTTAAATTCGAAGTTACCCTTACTGTGTAACATAATTACCAACTTCCTTTACAATACATTTCCTAACTATAAAGAAAACAGTTCAATATTTTTTCGAAAGGAAGCGTCAAAATTGGTAGTTGCTTATCCATCACGACTTGTGGAGGGTTGATCCACATCGAATGACGGGACTTTTCCAAGTGACGTTATCGGGTTATTCGCGAGGAAAAAGGAAGGATGATGGAAATGAAACGATTTCGATTCTACTTTTTGCAATTATTCAGATTATGGCGGTCACTGATTGACACTGAGACGTGAATTATGGCCAAGGAAAAATTTCTCCGCAAAAAAAAGAATCGTCGATATGAATTAATCTCATATCTCAAGGCGAGATGGGCCATGTTTTCATCCCGTTCTTCTCCATTTCCCGGGGATAAATCTAGTCGTTAAAACCTTAGAAAGTTCGAGGTTCAAGTTTTCGTCCTTGGACGAATGCAATCAAAGATAATGATACTCTGTGTCAATATCGATATTGATTCATGTGAGTTTAACGAAAAACGTGGTAAGTTCCTAGACGTGAAATACTCTCTGTATCAACAAGTTATTTTTATTATGTTTACGTGTCATCTCCGAGGATTCAGTTGATTTTAGGAGACATAGAATCGTAGGATTAATTTCACGGACTACAAAAATTTCAGATCCAACGAATATTCTACTAATAGACACTTAAATTTGAAGGGTAATTTTGAAAATGTAGTGTTTTTATGGGTTAATATTTTTTTAGCTATGTTAAACAATAGATTGACTGGTATTTTGTTTAGAATATGTCAAGGTTTCGTTTCAATTTCAGCTTTTATACTAACCTTTAAAATGAAGAAGAAATTGTGTGCAAGCCCCGTCGTGCAAAACTTTGGTCCTCCTACTGTCAATGGATAGCATCCAATCTGGAATTCCCATGACTTGTCTGGCGTCCTCGAGAAATTGCGCCCTGAAATGCAGTCGTCGATTTACTTTATTCCGGCACAAAACTTTCTCGTCAATTTTATCGGCTCTTGGATTTACGTTCGAGGAAATTCACGACGGACGCGAGAAATGGAAGTTTCTCGAGCATCGGGAAATCGTTTTTCTAATTAAATCGAGGGGTTAAAAATCATTAGATAAAAACGTTTTTATTGTAAAAAGGAGATGAAAATTCTCAAAGAATGAAATTTCGAGGACGTTTCATTATCTTCCAGATGGTAATTCAGTACTTTCCAACAATTTTAGAATTAATTTTTTTACAAAATCGAGATTCTCAGAAAAAACTAATAAAATTAGTTGGATATCGAATTTTTTTGAAAAACTTGTAAATGTTTTTTCTGTGAAATAAGACGTGGGAACTCATGTTTTCAATTTTTTTGCATCGTCAAAAACTCAAGCAAATGTTTAAGATATGTTTTTTGTTGCTTTAAAATTTTATTTTCTTCCTAACAAAAAAGAGTTATTTGAAAAGAAAATAATTTTCTTTACATTGATGATCTTCAACAAAATTAATTAGTTGCTCTTGTCATCTCATCATGAATTCATATACTGTAAATACTAAAATATTCTTTAAAAAAAAGAAACTTCTCAAATTCCTCGTACGGAAGACAAAATTTTTCCCAACTCAATATCCAAACTACTTAAGAAAATTTTCTTTCTGTAAAAACATCAAAAAAGCAGTAATTTTTCAAGATAACATACATAATGCGACGTTTCCGTGAAACCTCAAAACTTTTAATAACGTATTATCAAAATATCTTTACAATAGGTACCGTTTTTTCTGTTTTCACGAATAAATAGAGGTCTGATGATTTTTTTTTATTTTTATTACCGGGTGAAAAAGTTTGGAAAACTCACACGACGAATCGGGGAGGTTTTTGTACGTTGGCATATTTGACGATGTCATTGTCAGGTTCGATGTTGGCGCAAGCGAATCGATTGGCCCCAAAATCCTTGTCCATGATGACGATGGACTTTCCCATCGCTGACACGGGTCCTTCCAGAGGGAAATCCGAATCTACAAGCACTCGCCTTTCTAGTCCAATATCAATGGGACCCAATCGCGCTGAAATGTCACCGACATCGCATCGCAAAGGTAAATCAGCTCCACATTCTTGTTTGTACAAATCCTCCTGCGCCAGCCAAATTTGCCAGATTCAAGTTAAAATTGTACTTGCTTTCACAACTTGCTAATAATCACAACTTTTGACGTGAATTATTAGACAAATCGTGAACGAAATATCGTTTTGCGAGTTGCGAGTTTTGGCGACGACTCTTTATGTATGTATAAAACAAAAGATTACGCTCCGAGGTGAAGCTGTGGAATGTAATTAATTTGTTCAAAACTCACAATAATTTGCTATTAACCAACAGCTGCAGAAACTCGGAATTTCTATTAAAAGTTTATGGAACCTGAGACAGAATTACATAATGGATGACTTTATGAGTTATTTTGGGAGTAAATTATTCTGATTAAGCGAGAAGATGTAAAAATACACAATTCTCGAGGTCCCAGAGGTGATAATTGACATATCCTAGGTAACTACTTAGGAAAAATTAAATAACACTTATTTTTTGATTGATCATTATGAGTTCCTTGTGATAAGTTATTAATTTATGGTAAATAAGCGGTAATAAGAAATGACAGAATTCGATAGTAACAGCAGTTCTGATAATTTTCATCAAGTTTTTTACGGACTTAAAAATTCATAATTTTTTGACAACTTTTTAAATTAGCTCTGAAGAGTTGTGTACATTCGACCACAATTTTGAGAGTTTTTACATTTTTTGATTGTTTGAACAATTGAAATGTATAATCGAAAATTCGCATTATTTTCAGCTTTTCTTACAGTTAATATGGTCACGACTGGTTTTAAATATCTTTGACAAACGAAAAATTATTGTGAACTTATCAGTCCTTCAGACAGTTGTTGGTTGGTGTAACCATATATATATTTCGAAAATTTCCATATTTGACGATTATGACAGCTGTTGTAAAATCAAGATAGTTGAAAGTGCTTTTTAAAGTTTTTACTTGTCTCGAGGGTCTCAACAGACTAACATTTTATACAAGGTTTTAAGAACCATTTTACAAAATTATGATGATTTCAACTGATTTTCAAAGTCATGAACAATTCACAGTTTCAAAATTTTTGAATTTTTTCACAATTTTTACTGTTCCAAAAGTTTCTAGAACTTTCGAAAGCCAAGAAATTAAATCGTTTATAAACTACGTACCAATTTTAATGATTATGACTATTTACCTCCAGTATATGTAAATAGTTTGCACAATCTTCGACATTTTTTACTATTGCAAGAGTTTTCAGTTATTAGACGTTCCCTAATTGTTGCTAAAAATAATAAATATTGTATTTTTCAAACAATTTTGACAGTTTTCAGCAATTAGGTTAGTCTTGACAGTTCAAGAGTTACCATCAGTTCTGACATTTTTGTCCGTAACAAGCATTTTTTAAATTCTTAGTTTTCAAATGCATATAAAAACTTTCTTAAAAAAACAATCATTTAAATTTTTCAACTTTTTACAGTTTTGCAGGTAAAAAAATTTTGACACTTTTTACAATGTTTCTTGTTTTTACAAGTTCCGACAGTGTTAAAAGATACAGAGTTTCTAATGATTTCAAATTTTATAAATACTTCTGAACTACTGCGCTCATTTGACATTTTCCACACGCTTGTAATAAGTTACAGTTACGAGGGGGGACCCAAAAGTAACGGGAATTAGGTGGTGGGGGGACCGCGGAGGGGGGGGGATCGGGTTCTCCACTGGTTCTCTTCCAAGCTGCTACTCTCCCAAGTCAGTGTGCAAAGTTCATTTGCTGTGAGTGCATTCGTTCGTCCGTAAGAATTTTTCTAGTGAAACGACTTTTTCCGTTTCGGCGAAAACGTGAAATGGCTGAGTGCGGAGAGCAACGCGCGGCTGTAAAATTTTGTTTTTTGTTAGGAAAAACACCCGCGGAAACCCTTGTGATGCTGAAAACAGCTTATGGGAATAATGCTTTGAGTAAAACGCGTGTGTACGACTGGTTTTCGCGTTTCAAGAATGGAGAGATGTCAATAGAAGACCAACCTCGTTCTGGGCGCCCCTCGACTTCAAGAACGGACGAAAACATTGAAAAAATCAACACTCTTGTTCATGAAGACCGTCGCCGAACCATCGATCAACTTTGTGAGATGTCTGGATTGTCATGGAGTTCAATTCAGAGGATTTTAACTGAAGATTTGAGCATGAGGAGGATTGCAGCCAAATTTGTTCCTCGCCTTCTCTCCGACGATCAAAAGGAGCGTCGACTTCAGGCCTGTCTTGAGCTGCAAAATCAGTTGGATGAAGACCCAGATTTTTTTCTCAAGGTTATAACTGGCGATGAATCATGGTGCTATGGCTACGACCCCGAAACAAAGCAGCGATCAAGCCAATGGAAGACACCTCTCTCGCCTCGTCCAAAAAAGGCACGCCAAGTGAAGTCCAACATCAAGACATTGCTCATTTGTTTCTTCGATTGCAGAGGTATTGTGCACGCAGAATTTGTTCCTCCAGGCCAAACGGTCAACCAACACTTCTACTTGGAGGTTTTGAAAAGGTTGAGGGAGAACATCCGGAAGAAAAGAGCGGATCTTTGGCGCACAGGAGATTGGTTCTTCCACCACGACAATGCACCTGCCCACACAGCGCTGTCCGTGAAGAAATTTTTGACCAAAAACGGCATGACACCGATTGTTCACCCCCCCTATTCACCGGACCTTACCCCCTGTGACTTTTTTTTGTTCCCTAGACTCAAAAGGGACATGAAAGGAAAACGTTTTGGGACTGTAGAAGAGGTGAAACAAAAATCGCTGGAAGGTTTAAAAAACATTGAAAAAAATGAATTTCAGAACTGTTTTGAACACTGGAAAAAAAGATTGAACAAGTGTATTACAGTCAATGGGGGTTACTTTGAAGGTGATAAAAATTGTGTGTGAAAAAATTTGTCAATAAAAAAGTTGTAACACAATTCCCGTTACTTTTGGGTCCCCCCTCGTACATCCATGAAACCTTGTGTCAGCTAATGAACTTTCTTAACTTAAAAAAATATCTTGAAATTACAAGCACTCAAAACTGTAAAAGATGTTAGTTCATGAAACTGTCAATATTCTAGGAATGAAGCAACTAACTCGTCAAAACTATTAACAATTTGTTGTGGTGTTAGAACTATTTGAAGTTGTAAAAAGTATTGACAGTTTTAAAAACTCTGTGAACACGCCAAACTATCAAAACTTGAATAACTGAGAAAGAATGTGAGAGTTGTAAGGAATGCTAAAAAGCAACCAGAACCAAAATTGTCCAAGGTAATAAAATGTTATCAAACTCATGGAACTTATACAGCTGTCAAGATTTATATGAATCGTCAATTTGTCAAGACTACAGAAACTCACCGAAATTTTGAAAGTTTGTTTACATTTGAAACAAAAAAATTTTGGAAACTGTATAAAATAGCGTTTTACAAGTGCCAAAAATATCGCAAATTCCTAATGTTATGAACTTTTTGTATCTAGTGAATATAGTCGGAATTTTCAAAGCTGTTGAAATACTGTCAAGAAATTTGTGTAAAACATGACAGTCTAAATTCTTAATGGTATAGTGAAATTAGAACACCCAAATTTGTGAAGCCATATGTGCCTGAAATTCCAAAAGCTTATGGAAGAAACGAAAACGAAGAAAAAAATTTTTTTTAATTCCACCTAATATTGAGGTGAAAAAATAAGCAGTATTAGATAAAGTCAAAATATTTTATTTGTAGATATATCATAGATAAGTGACCACTCGCGAATCCTAAATATGTGACACAATTTTCACCGGACTTTTATACAGCAACAAAACTGCTGAAACTGTTGAATTTGTCCATCGAGTTTAATTATTTTAAAAAAAATTTAAGTAAATATAAAAATTCGGTAATTTTTAGATTTTTCCTTGGTCTTAGATTAGGAGTAAGTTTTCCTCTTCGAAAAAAAAACAATTATCTAATTGTTACGCAATCGAACCACTAGGAAAAGCCATCAGATCAATTATTAAATTTTTTTTATAATTTCACGATCATTTAGCTAATAATTGAGCTCTAAATGCGAAATACAAATTTTAAACCTAGTGTTAATAGAAACTATTTTATCATTCGATAATTTTCTTGTACAGTATCTCTTCCATAATGAAATTTTCTTGTTCGTTTTCTCTTCCCAATTTTCTATCTCTGGGAACAGCAGGCAGATCCCCGAGTATTTTTAAGCGAAATTCCGGCTCGGATTCAGCTGTTCATTGCAGTGCGATTAAAGAGGTAAAACGTTACGTTAAGAGGATCAGCGAGTTGGGTAAAGTACGGATTCCATCTGTATCCGGCTGCCACGCACCGTGTATCTGTTACTTTGACCGCCGCATCGACCCCAACCGGGTTCACCCATATCGCCCAGTTGTGGTTTTTCGTCTGCAAGTTTCGCCAAGATAAATTAATTAACTCCCTCCCCCACTCCCACCCCCTTCTTCTCCCGGTGCATTGACGGATTTCCGGCGAATTATATCGGCGCTTCCGAGCGACTCCCAACTTTCGCGATCGTTCAAGTCTTTGGTCGATGTTCGATCATGCGGAAACTCGTTAAAGCTATTCCGTGTTTCGGCATCGATTCACCGATTCTGACCACGTCACGATTACTCTCTGAGTTTCGTTGTTGCGATTCTTTGACTTTTGAGAGTTACAATGAGGATTTTTTGCTCCATTCTAGATGAAGGTTACTTCAACAATGTCATTGAACATTTGTATGGATAAAAAACGTTAACTGTTCATAAAATCTTGAGTAGGTCTACGAAATTATATATTATTATCATTCTGCCTGTTATTAGCCTTATCAGTCTTTTTAATAAAAATCATCTCTGAGACACATCTTTTAAAATAATTGTCCTCCTTATCCAAAATTTTAACATTTTTCCAATCAAAATCGTGTCTTATATTTATCCTATGATCAGTAATAACAGAATGATTGCAACTAGCCCTAATATTATTCTCATGTTGCCTTACTCTAGTTTTCAATTTCCTTTTCGTTTGGCCAATATAACATGAATCACAATCGTTGCAGTCAATCTTATAAACAATTCCTTGTTGATTCATAATTTGTAAACTATCTTTGCCCCTTTTGATAATATTTCAATTCAATTTGTTATCAACTTTATTAATTATATTTATGTCGTATTTTCCTAAAATTTTCTTCAGTTGAAAATTTAAATCCTCAACATATGGTAGACACGAAAAATCGGGATTTCTCATAACATCTCTCTTTCTAAAATCAATCTTATTGCTGTAAAAAGAACGTATACGTTTCTTAATATGTCTTTGAAAGAAATCATCAGAATAACCATTATACCTCAAAATATTTTCAATTTTTATAAAAATTCGTTCTATGATATTTCTTATCAGCCAATTTTAAGTTTCTATCTACTTAATTATAAATCAAGCCAATCTTTTGATAGAAAGGGTGTTTCGAAAAGAAATTAATATACCTATCAGAGGAACTAGGTTTGGTGTACCAATCGAATTCTAAAACGCCACCATTTCTAACTATCTTCAACTCTAAAAAATTAATAATACCCCCACTCTCCAATTCAGAGGTAAAATTTAATCTTGGGTGATATGAATTAAATTTAGAAACAACCATAGGGATTAAATCAACATGAAAAACACCCAGAATGTCATCAACATATCTCACAAATAACGGGAAATCTATACCCAAACACTCCAAACAAGTTTCTTCTAAATCCTGCATAATCAAATCAGCCAAGATCGGAGAAATAGGCGACCCCATAGGGGTGCCAAAGGTTTGTCCATAATAGACCCCATTAAAAGTGAAATAAATGGATTCTATCAAAAATATTAAACAATTGATGAATTCAGTCTCAGGAATCTTAGTATGTCTCCCCAACAACTTAAATCTTTTCTTTATCGCCTTAATAACTAATTCTTCAGGAATATTCGTAAAAAGTAATGAAACATCAAGAGAAACAAATCTTTAATTATTATTTAGGGCCAAACCTGAAAGAACCTCCTTAAGATGAAAACTGTCTTTAATGTATGACCTCGGTTTGAGTAAATATTTATTCAAAAAATCTTGTAAAAAACTACTCAATTTATAAGTGGGGCTGCTTATCGAGGAATTGATAATCCTTAAAGGATTTCCCTCCTTGTGGACCTTGAGAAGTCCGTAGGTCCTAGGTAGGTTACCACCACTTTCCATCACAGATCTATAAACCTCCTTAGTGATATAATCCATCCGTAGCCATCTTTTCAAAAAATCATTCAAAGTATTTTTAATCCTGCTTAATCTATCCTTTCTCTCAATCTTATAAGTGTCCGTGTCCCCAAGTAAATCCTCCATTTTTTTCAAATAATCTTTATGATACATGATAACAACTGCACCACCCTTATCTGCTTTTGTTACAAATACAAACGTTCTCCAGAGGTTGGAGAAATTTTTTTTTACGATTCTGAATGAGGAGAAATTTATCATGATTCGATTTTTCTGAAATTGTTTGGGGATCAAGAAAGAACTTGTGTACTATTTTCAAAAGAGAATATTCATTCTATAGGCATTATTTTTTATCACAATGCTTAGCTTTCTAAAAATCAGGAATTATATTTGCAAAATTATCAAAACTAAACTTTGTCTGCAAAGTAAAAGTCTCCTCAACTTTTTAATTTTAAAAAAAAACGTTCATTTCACATACCTAATTCCCCACAAGCACATCGAAAATATTTCAGTTTACACAATTAAAAACTTTGCAAAAACCAAAAAATTGCATATTAATGCAATTCTTGAATCCTTTTTTCAAAACGACCGGATTGAATACTACTATTAATTTTTTTAAAAATGGTACAAAAAAATAAACTCACCACATTGCGATCGTTTTTGCCAGGATGCCTTAAGTTTACCTCAATCACTGTGTCACTTGCACTGTTACCGTTGTACACAAGTTGTGTCTAAAAAATTAACAATTCAAAATTTTGATACGTGATTACAGCTGATACTGGGAAAACGAGTACATATAGAATAATCATGCAGTGTCACGCAAAATACTTCACATTGACATTTTGTACATTAGTTATTAACAAAATTAAATTCGTTCCTACTTATAGTACAATCAATTCGAAGTTTTCGATACTTGATTACAAACAAGAAAACCATGAATAGAATACAATGCAATTCGATAAAGTTCATACAAATGTTTTAGAGTATGATTATATTTTATTGTAAGGAAAGCAGAATCATAAGAACTAACCAATCGAATAGGCCAAAGATTGTACAAACCTTCTTAGAGGTTAAATTGTTATAATTCTCTTCAGATAGAATAAAATATTTTTTATCTTTGAAAAATTTGAAAAAATTGAAATTAATTCGCCATTACTGTAATATTAACATTTTTTCATACTTTTTGATTTAAACAAGAATGACGGGAAAATTTCATTATTTTTTATACAATAATTTTTAACTATATAAAGTTTGTATACATTGTACTCTATGCTCATCAATATTATTTTTCACCCATCAACTACGTATTTAGAGTTCGTTGTTCCGTAAACGTTCCGCATATAAAAATAAGAATGTAATGAAAAAAATTGATGTTATTCTAAAAAAATAAAAATCTATATATTTATGCTAAACGGTTGTTTTTTTATACCTTACATTATTTTAATTTCTTTCTGAAATTTTCCAATCGACCTAAATACTAGTTTGAGCAAAGCTGAAAAAAAAAATAATCTCCTCATCAAAATTTTTCAGGTTATAGACGACGTGCTATACCACTCGAAATAAATTGCAAAACGCAATTGGAAATTGCGAGGTTCTACCTTTTTCCATAAAAAAATTGTAGATTATGAAAATCTGCAGATTAACTTGAGTGAATTGGAAACAACAGGAAAATATTATCTTTATAACGTTATCTTCCGTACCATTCTAATATATCCGAAAGCAAAGCCTTGAGGATGATGAAAAGACGCAATCGCTCTCAGCTCCCTCGCTTCAGAAGGTGCATAGCCTCTTTCTAATGTTGCGCATGCCCATCTTGAAAAAAAAAATCATCAAAACTCATTACATTAGGCCACTGTTCATTAATGGCTAAACGCCAACGGAAATGAAAAAAATCAAAAAGACGCACCACAAAAAAGTTAGCAGAACAAATTTTTCATTTGTTTCTCATGCTTTCCTTTTCTTCGTCTTTCTTTTTTTTTTAAGTTTTCACACACTTGCAATTATTTGTCTGATTTTTATGGAGTACATCCATATGTCGAATAATTTTGATTACGAAAAATTTTTAACTTTTGTATGGTATATTGTATCCTTATAAAATTTACTGTTTTTCGAATTCCAATCCCTTTAAATTTCAATAATGGAGAAAAATGTACCAAGCTGTGAATTTTCTACATCAAGAATCTCTTAAAAACCGTATTTAATGTCGAATTTTCTAAATAAAATATTTTATACGTCTCCGGGCAGAAAACGCTCGTTTTCGCTCCGCTCAAACTCGCGTTTTTACCCGTTGACGTACAAAATCTTATGTTAACCTTGGCGCATTTGTCATCCTCGGATAAGGCCGATATTTTCCTGTCCTCGGCTAATGCCTCGGATGAAAAATTATCGTCCCTGTCCTCGGAACAGCAATAATGCGCCGCGGTAAACAATGTACTATTATATTTTCAAATTGCGTTACTGTGACCAAAATCACGATCCATTACAAAAAATTTTTTCATTGTTACATAATCAAAATTAAACAAAATTTCACTGTATTTTGCAGGCAGAATAATTACATACATTATCGTACACATGGACAATAGCATGATAATCGGATGATTTTCATGATAATTTATTAACTGCATTGTACTTCTATTATCCTTCACAATTTCAACGAAGGAGATTATATCCCACCACTGAACTTGACTCTGAGATCGAAATGATTTATTCTACACTACATCATAATTTAGATTAATCCGGATTTAATCAACCACAGCTCAAAATTCAATTACACCAACATCTTTTTGAACCATACATTAGCGAAATCCGACAGTTTTTAACACAAAAACGTAATTTATCCTAGTAGTGCGGCTCAAAGCGACGCCATTCATCTCTAATAGTCAAAAGCAAGGAGCGTATCAATGCTCGTGGAAATTAGAGCTTATTTCTCTGTTGCGAAACCCAGTTAATGCGTTTTGATTCAACGGCTCGTGATATCATGCCGGATCCGTTTTTGCCCTTGGCAGGTGATACCATACAGACATTGAATCTGCATAGATCTTACGCTACCTTGAGATTGAAGCCGGCAACAAGACTGTTGTCTTATAACAATGAAGAGAACTTGCATGCATATTCATGCACCCCTTCTCATTCGAGACCCTCCCAAATCCGTATTAGATTTTCAAAAACAAAATTTGATGAAAACAAATCTCATAATAAAGAAACATGTGACAGTAAAAGTTGTCTTGCACAATAAATTAAAATTTTGTGTCCAGGGGCGTTACAACTAAATATTTTATCAGTAGAGGGGGCAGCTGTATCGTCAAAAGGATCATACATAAATATATCATATATAAATATATTTATTTAAACGTATAAATGAATGTTTGTGATCGGTTGAGTGCAAAAATGCATTAAAGCTAGTTTGAAATACACACTTTTGCTATGAACGTGTCAGAGCATACTATCATAACATTCAAGAAATTGGCTCGCGACGCTTAAAATTAGGGAATTACTTTTAAAAATGTATTACTTTGCTCATGAAATCGTAATCTATCATTTACAAAATCGCATAGTATTTCTCTCCTGAATTTCTCCGATCTTAAGAATTATTTTGTCTTATTAGTATGAACAACTTTAATGATTTTGAAAACTCGATTTCGTTTTCTTTAAAATTTCGAAATTTTTCAAGTATTTTGAGAAAATTTTGGAAATAATATATCAACTTTCATACATCTAACACGATATCTATGGATTATACATCTTTTGTATTTTTTAGGTATAACGTTCACGAAATACCGGATGATTCTCTTGCCTATTTAAATAGATTTTTAGCATTTTTATGCATTGTAATGGAAAAATTCCATAATTCCAGGTCATAAGTTTGAAAGTCTTATGAATTTTTAATATTTATAGATTACCGGGCAAATGATTTCCACATAGATGCATGTTTAATAATTTGTTATATGTATCAGTTTTCCGTATTCTTGATTTTATAAAAAATTTTGTGAAATTTTTGAGAATTTTTATACATTTTTAAGATTTTCTGGAGATTGTAGGATTCCAGAATCCCATCAATTCAAACTCTAATTATTTGAAATATCTTGAATATTACACGATGCATTATCTTCATAGATCCCTAGTATTTTAAATATTTTATATACCTCAGGGAAATAAACTGCCCTTTATTTCACCTCGGTGTATAAAATACGGTACGCTCCTCGGGCACAATACTTTTATTTCCGAGTAGAAAGTTCGTAGGCAGAGGCGAAGCCGAGGCACACAAACTTCCTACAAACTTCCTACTCGGAAATAAAAAAATTGTGCCCGCGGAACGTAATGCACTATTAAGTATGTAATACGAATTTTTTTAGTATCTCACAAACTTAAAGATTATATCTTTTTGGTAAAATTTTAATAATATTTATACAATCTTAGCTCGAGGATTCGAAGTTAGATAGAATTTAAGATTTTCATAGTTTCAAAAAATACACTATTCATACTATCCATTTTTTTCCTTGAAATGCTTGTTACTCTGCTGATGTGTCTCGATTATACTGTTAAATCTATCATTTGTAAAATGGATGAATGTCGTGAATATTTGAACAATATAAAAAAAAATAAATATCGATTGATACTTATTGAGACTGCAAGTGTTAAAGGTATCGAATAAATTTTTCAAAAATGTTTTCGCGTTTCCTTAGATTTCGAATGATTCACGAAGAATTATACAAAGATGTAAAATTAATGGCTCTTTAAATTCTTGTAATTTTGATTGATTTCTCATTGCATACTTGGATAAATTTTAGGTACTCTTATACATTTTCCTATTTTATAGTGTTATTACAAATTGAGGGATTTCCTTGTATTTTCATTTACACACTACTAAAAAAAACTTCTGAAATTCAGTGTAACGATTTCAAGGTTGATTAGTTTTTCAAAATTTTCATTGATTACAGAAATTATTTTTCCTACATTTTACGTACGTTCATGAAACTTTAGGAACTCCTAGGATTTCGATCATTGTTTTACATTATTTCAAAATTTATACAATAAATTTGCTGAAAGTCTTTATTCAGTTTGAGTATTTTTCCTTTATTATAACTATAAATACATATCGAATTTGATGATCTAGAAATCAATGTCTATCAAAAATTTAATAGGTAGATGTTGTCAATTACTTCGTAAAACACAGGTTCTTCATAGGTTGTCAGTATTTTATAGATTTCTAATACTTTTAGTAAGTGTCATAGTTTTTCGAGGTTTATACAATTTTAAGGATTTTCGGGTATGTACTTTAATAGATCATATACATATTAAGGGGGTCTTCTATCGTGTGGCTTCGTTTTCGATACTGCTTTTCGAGTATGAATTGTAGGGAAACCAGTCATGCAATTAAGGTGCAGTTTTTTGCATTTAACTCATTATTTCAATATTAATCGCACGAGTTTCACTGAAATTTTGACCGTCTTCGATTTGACCTGAAAAACATTTTGAATAAAATTTTATTATGATTTCATGTTTTCAGGGTCAAAAACAGCCGTAGAAATTGTTAAAATGGAAAATTTCTCAAAAGCATTTGTTTAATGATAGCCAAGGGTATAAATAAATTTGGTTTTTTTTTGTTTCTGGCGACTCTCATAGGCTGAATCACGTCAACCGTTTTAATTTGCATTTTTTGTACGGACGGAGACACTTTAAGGTCAAATCAGAAAAAACAGGCACAATTTCAGAAAAATTTGTGTTAAAAGTTTAATAATGAATTAATCAAATGCAGAAAACCGCACTTTGATAGCATTATTAGTGTCCCTACAACTCATTCTCAGAAAACAGTATCAAAAAACGAAGCCACAAGGTAGAAGACCCCTTCAAAGATTTTTATGTTATTCAGATGAAAAATATATGTATATATAGATGGGTTTTTGGTATATTCATAATTTTTTGTATAAGGCTTTTTTACATGGATTACATACGTATTGATAACATAACTTATTTCTGCAGTTATGATTTCGTACTTTTACAGGCTTTACACCACTTTGAGGATAATCTAATTTTTCACAGATTGTTACGTAAATATCTATATTCTATGATATTTCTTAATTTTTTTCTGTAAAGTAATTCTTACTTCCTCTTTTAAACTTATAATGTACATATTACTCGATACAAATTTTCATCTACAGGGTGCGCCATTTCTTATGTCGGCATGTAAACATTGAATAACTTGAAAAAAAAACAACCGATTTCTGTAAATGAGGTATTTTTATTTAGTTTGGTCCTTTACAATTTATTTAGACTAGTTTTTGAACACAACATCAATCAAGTGGCCGCCCTTATTGTTCACAGCAAAATATGCCCTTTTTGCGGCGTTTTCCATTACCTTTTCGAGCATCTCGGGTGGTATAGCAATGATTTCGGCACGAATATTTTCCTTAAGCTCTTCAATGGTCTGCGGCTTGCTGGCGTACACTTTACTTTTCAAATAACCCCACAAAAAGAAGTCTGGAGGGGTCAAATCTGGAGATCTGGGTGGCCATTCAATGTCGCCTCTTTTTGACATCAGACGTCCAGGGAATTTTCGTTGCAGAAACTGGATTGTTTGATTCGCAGTGTGGCAGGTCGCACCATCTTGTTGAAACCAGTAATCTTCAAGACCTTTTTCACGCATTTGTGGGCAGACATAGTGAGCCAACATCCACCGATATCGGTTTCCATCGATCGTTTGGTTCTCTTTGAAAAAATAAGGACCAATGATGGTTTTGGCGCAAACGCCGGCCCAAACAGTAACTTTTTGGTCATGCAATGGCGTTTCATGGATCTCGTGTGGATTCTGCGTTCCCCAAATGCGGCAATTTTGCTTATTAACGCCTCCAGAAAGTTTGAAATGTGCCTCGTCGGTCATTAAAATTCGCTTCCAAAAATCAGGTTCAGTATCAACTATTCGAGCGATTGTTTGTCCATATTCCAAGCGACGTGGATGATCTGTAGGCAATATTCTTTGTGTTAATTGCATTTTGTACGGAAACAAATGCAAATCATCTTTCAAAATGCGCCGTAGAGTGGTTCCACTGATGCCGAGATGCTGAGCGCGGTGACGATATGAAACTTTTGGGTTTTGGGCAACGCTCTCTCTGACAGCTTCAATCAGTTCATTTGAACGTCTTGGTCGTTGATGAACGGGTTGTTCGCGATCTTTCACTGTCCCGTGGTCACAAAAATTCGACACCAAACGACGAATAGTGTTGTCAGATGGTGCCTGTTTGCCAAGATATTTTCGACGATATGCTCGTTGAGTTAACACAACTGAACGACTATTTTCAATGTACAAAGTAACTATTTCAGCGCGTTCTTTTGGTGTGAAGCGATACATGGTTGAAATTGTACTGAATTGACGTTTCCAAAACAAGTGAAGTCAAGTAAATCGGTTGTCAAATGTTTAAGTTATTCAATGTTACAATACCGACATAAGAAATGGCGCACCCTGTATGATGATTTGTTTTTACTTTATTTTTAAGTGTAGGTGAATTATCACTATAGACTCGCATTGTTTCTGAATCGCATTTGCGTGTATTTCCGATGATTTACTTCGGAAAACTATACGTATCTTCTCCAAATTTCTTCAAATTTTACTTGTTAAAGAAAAAAAAACTGATTCAACGACCAAGTCCATGATGTCAAACAAGAAGACATGGGTTCAAATCTAATAATGTCTCTGTAGTTAGATAACATTTTTTCTCGTCTAAAAAAAATACTGAAAGTCTCACTGTTGCAACTTTTGGAGAACAGCTGCCGTCCTTATCCCCACCCCCAAATTGCAGTGAATTCGTGTGTCCCATATGAAAATTATCAGCTATCCATAAATGAAAAAAATTTTAATCCTAAAATGTACTATTAAAATAGAAATTTATATTGGATATTACATTTTTACTTTCATGCAATAAAAATTAAAAAAAAAAAATGAAAAATGTACATAATAATGATTAAATATAAACGACCTGACTGTTTATTAAAGCACAAAAATTGCCAATACTTTATGCAATCATAAAAATGTGGAATGCACTCAGTTATGTTCTGTAGCAATAATGAAATTATGAAAGAGAGACAGAAAGAAGAATTTTTAATATGGCACCTAGTGGTTGTTGGATAACTTGAATGCTTTAAATTACCTTTTTTGTTATTAATTTATTACTGACGTTTTCCTGAACTCAGAAAAAAAATTGCTATATATTTCAATTCTTCTAACAGTGACACCCAAAATAATATCCAAAAACTAATATGAGGGAAACAACAGTTTCAGGCTTTCTTCTAGCTTTTAGTATTTTTAGAACTCATGAATTTTTTTTTCTATATAATTATTTCATTATTTGATTAGTTATAAAGAGTGTTACAGAAAATCTTACAACAGTGTCTCTTTTCTTACAAACTTTTTCAAGAAATGTTCGACTTTTAGCGATACTTTCATATTTTGACTATTGTGAATTTCAGTAAGTGAAATATTTGAATTTCTAGATAATCAAACGACTTTATGATAAAGATGTTGCATTCTTTAAAAGGTCATCTTATTAGATGTAGCAAAATTTTTTATAAAGTTTTGAATCAATAATCTAACTTATCCAAAACTGCATCTTTTGAATGATTTTGCATGCTCAAAGATTCAACTGTAATTTTTATCATTTCATGATATAGTTCCGATTATATCATAATTTAGCCAAATTACCGAGTATCACTTTTATGCGCCATTTCTTCCGCTTAAAATCCCTTAAAGTGGGCGCGACGCATATCCTTTCCAACGCAGAAAATGGACAAAACAAATGAATCATTATGATGAGAAACGCTCACAAATTAAACAAAAGATTGCAATGAATCATTGTTATGGTAGATGTAGGAAGGGGGGGAAGGCGAGAAAAGGTAGTTTCGAAGCGCGATTTACGCGAAATCGATGCTCGAGCGTGACAAACGTGAAAATGCATGTCTCGAGTATAACAAGTTTTCTTGTTGCGTTCACAATAGTGGCTTCGTTTTCTTAATGTTGTCTTTATATAAGGTCTGAAAAATCTGTTGACCTAGAAAGAAGAGTGAAACCCCTTAAAATGTGAAGCTTTAATCGTACACGATCGTGAAACCATAGAAAATTTAGGGCGCAATAAATAGTGTAACCTGGAATCAAAATATTTTCCCAACATTTGACTTAAAAATACCAAATGACTTCGGTTGTTTTACGAAACTTTTTTTTCAAAGGTTTTCACGCGTAAGTAAATCAAAAAATTACATAATAGTGGGTTTCCACTTCGGTAAACCATTTCCGCGGGAACAATTTGCGAGCTTGGAGTGTACTGTTGGTGACTAACCTCAGATTCCTGTCTTTTTTGTGTATGACGACGCTGCGACTCAAGATGCTCATCGGACCAAACAACGGCAATGACGTGTCGTTGTGCGTGGACGAGTACTTCCTTCGGTTATCCAAGGTACCGAATTTCCCGCTCAAATCACCCATTTCATATTGATCGGTTGTCCCTTCTTCGGTAGGTGGCACATTGTTCTTGTTAACGTTTAATGGATTCCAGTGTCCGTAGAGGGACGTGCCTTCGCATGGAAATTCCAAGTCTATTTCCACGGGCGTCTGAAATCGTATAATTGAGCACCCTAAGCTTTTTGCCTTCTATTCGAGCTTCAATTAATCGAACGTGTTTCGGGACAGCGGGCAATTAGCCTGACGAATTCAGGAAAGAGCGTAATGCGTTAGCGCTGAAGTAAAAAATTCTTCATTTTACTTTGCTGTTGCTTTTAGTGTCAAATTAACGAATACTGACGTTCGCAATTGATTTGATAAGGTGCTTTCTTTTTTTTTTAGTTTCAAAGATAGAGGTGATCCGCTATCTTTCCAAAATCTAAACTACAACATAAAATTTTGCGTTCACTTTCCCGCATATCGCATTGCAAACTCATACGGTTATACATTTGATAATAATCAAGGAATGGAATATTTACCAAGTGATTCTACTGTTTTCAGGAGTTCAGTTACCAACGCACAATATTATATCATGTAATTATATATATATAATTAAATATAGTAATAATTATAAACATATAATTTTTTCAAGTTTTTTTCATCAAAATCTACATGTGTTTTAGTTGAATAAAAACGTAGGCAAGCCAAAATTTCAGGTATGCATTGAAAGTGGAACGTTCCAATTATGTTCGTTATTTTAAAGAACGTTTTTTTCTAAATTGTATGTAAAAAAAGTTTCTGTCGGAGTAAAACCCAGTGAATACATTACCATGTGAATGTGGTAACCGCTCATTTTTCCTGACAATCCCTCCAGATTGACTTCAATGTCGGTAACGTCATATTCATTCTGCTGAATAAACTCTAATTTGCCGCGAACCGACGTCGCCTCGCTGTTCCCGAACCAATCCTTTGCCACTGCTTTTCTACGGTAAACTCGGCTGATTCTGCGTGAAACACAGAGTCACTGTATTTAAACGCCATTAACATTGGCCGAACATCACGTGTTGGACAAATTATAATGATTCTAAAATCTCCGCAAAAAATTCTCTGACGCGTTTTTCCCCCCATTTGCGGTTTTTTAAAAAATATCGCTTGAGTGACATTTCTGCAAGTAAATTTTCATTCACAGTTGTGATAGCAGTTAAAGCAAGTATTTCTAATGTTACAGGAGTTTTTCATGAGAATTGAATAAAGAAATTTTGTTGGAACGAGCTTGATTTACATGAGCATGATATTGAGATGATTTTGTACCTATGATTTTAATTTATAGCTTTTAGAAAAAAAAACTTTTTTTAAAATGATCATAAGCAAAAAGTCTTCTAGCACCCTATAAAACCTTCTTTGAAATAAATCCTTCATAATTCAGTTCAAGTCACAAGGTTAGACAGCCAAACGGAAAAAAGTAACAAAAATGTAAATTCTCGAATTTGATTACATTGAACATGCCAGCCTCTCGCCCCTTGCCTTCGGGCCATGGTCGTCGTAAATAACCAAACTTTTGCCAAGAATACTGAACGGCCCGGAGAGTGGCAAGGTTGTATCCGTGAAAAGTTTCCGCGTTAACTGCGTCCCGAAGATTTTTCTCCCCGCTATATCCAGCGCACCATGCCTCCTTCACAATGGAAATCAAAAATTTGTTCATTGCAAATAAAAAAAGAATCTTGAACAGTCTGATGCATTTATAAAATCTGAAATTATTCTTCTTCTGCAAGCTCTGTAAGATATGTAATTCATTTGTAACCTTGATGTGACTTTTCTCTTTATATACATACATTTGAAAGAGTCGAAATGGAAGTTTAAATCGTTAAAAAAAATATCTAATATCGTTTTCCACGACGATTAATGCATTTTTTCAAACTTTAATTTCCACTTTGTGTAGTATCATAAAATAATCACTGATTGTGCCAGTCATAGTTCGGTATCTCGTTCGTATTTTCCATGTATTTACTTACCTCGTCAAATCACCCAATCGGCTGCAATAGCTGATTCCGTATGCGGAGCAACGTTCTGTATCACCCATTCCCCAATCTACCTGTAAAATAAATATTTTCCTATTTACTCCAAGTCAGCCGCTACAAAGAAGGAACCCGCCAAGTCGTAACGAACTTATCGCTTTATTTCATTTTCCCTTTGTCACGATGGCCCCAGGGCTTGTTCGATGCGAGAAATGTGGATTTCATGAGATTCAACCCATACCGAGAGGCCATGCATTTTTCCGATTGAACATGATGGAATTTTTTCGATCTTTCGAGACAGTTCTAGATTTCTCTTCAAAGCTTTTTACAGCTATGAAGTAACTCTGAATCTCAAGAGTTTTTCAATCTTAAATTTTTTTATCTCGCTTTAATATGTCATTTCTTTTGAACGAAAAATTTTTTTTAATAGTTCCTCAAATCTCAAAATCTCCAATGACATTGTATGAAATTCGAAAATCTAGTTTTAATGTAACTTTTATTCTTACTAAATTTAATTTCCACGATTCTAAAGTAAAAACTGGTAATAAACAAAGGAATCTTCAATTATCAACTCCAATTCTAATGAGCATAGAGAATTTAGACAAAATCCATCAAAAACTTATCTACGTACCTCATGAGGATTGTAGGGCGAGCCACTGCTCAGGCACCGTCCTGTCCAATTGTAGTAATCCTTTCCTGGCGCTTCCTCGTGAATCATCCACCTAATATTACCAATAGGATCGATAAAAGTTCATCCCATTGCAACGGACCAGACTTTGACCCAAAATACCCTCCCACGTTAATTAGTCAACTAATTATATCGGCCAGAATCGTCAAGCCGAAAGCTCATTAAACTAAATCTCACTAATCCCTGGAAATAGATACCTGTGATCGGCCGAATTGTTCAAAGCTGCGCCGTCGGAGTGCACCAAATTTTCGACTATGATCGTGGTGTCCATTTCGGGATCGTTTCTTGGCTGGCGGAAGATAATCTTCCCAACAATAGGATATCTAAAGATGACTTGCGCAGTAAGCATTGGCATCTGGCCGATATTTTGGCTAAGTTGGAGCAATATTGTGCTGCAAATCCAGGGAATAATGCTTTTGTTGTCCATCTCGTTGTATCTGACAAACGATACGAAAATATCGAGTTGCGAGTTTCGCAGTCCAGATTGTGTAAGGCGGAAAAAGCTCTCTCGACTTGAAAGTTTTTTTGCTTGGCTTTCGTGGTTAGGTAAGGTTAGGTTTAAAAGAGGAAAAATCAGAAATCTAAAATCTAATTATGAAGATACTTTGAGTCGTAAAAGCAGTATGAAAGAAAAATATGTAGTGGATTTTGTAAGAAAGAAAGAACCTATGTATTTACCTAAAATTAGTAAGAAATAATGTTGTCTACAATGAACGATTGACTAAAATTATCTTTTCAACCCACTATAACTGTTCGAATAAAAATTTTCCTATAAAGCATACTACATATTACCGTCCAAAGATTTCTACGTGATAGTGTATTTCTAATGTCACCACGTATTTTTACTTTCTGAGTATGAGTTACTTCCGAAATAAATTACGAATCCGGAGAATTCAGTTACAATCAACGACTCATTTATCAAACCCTGCGCACTCTTGCTCACGTTGATTCTTACTTATGAAGAACAAGCGATCTATGTGTAACGCTGTGCGCACCAGACATCGGTAGATAAGTGTCCCAGTAAATTCCGCTCAGTTTCGCGCTACCCGGAAGAATGTCATTGTGATAAGAACCTTCCTTCCGACCCTGCAGTTTCCCCGACAAATCCCCGATGGCGTATTGATCTTGGGTGCCGAAACCTGAAAAGAAAGCGTATTAATTACAAAGCCGAAACTGCATTAAAACGTCCCCGTTAATCTGCATTATAAATGTTCGCTCGAATTTCGCGGCTTCGAACTCGCTCGAGTTTGCTTTAATTGCACTCCGATCATTACACGTACACATCCGGCAAAACTCCCCACGCGACCCCGAACAAACACACCCTGAAACACAACCCCCTCACTCTCATCCTCCCAAGCCCGTGTATGCCAAACCACCCCTTGTCACGCGTCCCACTTCAGGCACCTATACGTGCACACGTGCATGGCCCTACGCCCGTATTATCAACCCGATCCCACGTTACTTCTTGTCGATCCCCATCCATCTTTCGTGATTCATGGAGTTTCGCTTGATTTTTGGCGGCTCGTGGAGTCGTTTTGTACTGGGATCTGGGCTATGAGTAATGTGGGGCTCTCGAGAATTGAATCTGGGTCTCTCAGACGAGTCCGTCGATCACGGATAGCATTGTTGAGGGTCGAGGGTGGCAGTACTTTGCAGGGTTTAAAAGTAACGTGTTACTTGTAACTCGTTACTCTTAAACATTACATTTTTTACTGTAACGATAACGTAACGCGTTAAAATTAATTAATGAGTAACGATAACGGGAACAAGTCACTTTTTTCGGTAACGAGTAATGTAAATCCCGTTATTTTACGTTACTTTTATCTGTCTCATTAAGTTTTTAGCACAATTTGTAACTTTTTAAAGAATTTTCTAAAACTGAGATAAAGTCGTTTTTAACTTCCTCATTTTTCAATAAAAAATTCTATAGCAATAATTTTTAATGGAGCAATGTGGAGTATTCGCAATTTGTGTAAATATATTGACGGAGAATATGTTTTTTCAATTTTTATTAGAAACTTTCACGATTCAACGCATCGAATTTCAGAAATTCGCATGAAAATATATAAAAATACTTAAAATCTATAGATCTCAGAATCTATATCAGGATCTGTAAGATCTACAGATCCTGCTAGAAAATCATATGAAATATAATGAATCAAAAAAAAGAAAAACGAAAAATACTCGAAATACCAGATTTCATTAGGTTTCATGTTATTTGATTCTTTAAAAATTTATGTAATCCGAGGAATTGAAAAACTTCAATTTCTGGAGCTTTGAATTCTGAATAGTATATTTCGTAACAGGCACGGATGTGCGAATTTGGCGAAACGGGGAAATTACGGTCCGAGGCGAAGCCGAAGGCTGTAACCCGTTTTGTCTATGAGCACATCCGTGCCTGTTACGAACGATATTTTATGTACCGAGGGCATAGAAAACGCGTTTAGAGATCTCGAGCTGGCATAGAAACGCGTTTTCTATGCTAGAGGTACATAAAATATATTTTAATAGAAGTCTCTGAAAAGAAAAAAAAATTTTTTAAATCGCATAACTCTGTGAAAAATACAAAAAATACTAAGGGCACTCTAAATCTATAAAAAAACTGTTTTCTGCATAATCGATCAAAATAATTCAGAAATTTTGAACTTTCAATTTTATCTCATTATGGAAATTCTAAGAGATATCTTTAAAAAAATCTCAAAAGTTTCACATCATCCTAGAAATACTTAAAAACATAGAAAAAGAAACACATAGAAAAAAATACGTGTAAATATATGAAACATTGAAAATCTATCAAATTCCAGAAATTCATACAGCAATATATAAAAATAATGAAAGATGCTTAAAATCATAGAGAAACTGGACAAATATAAAAAGTACTGGTATAAGTAAAAATCTATTGAGACACTGTTTTCTGGGAAATCTTGTAAGACACGGAAAATTTCATTATGTTCAAATTCTACAGTTCGAAGTTCTGGAAATGTATGTATCAATAATGTATATGATCAAAATACGAAAATTTCGTAAAAATATTTGGATATTCTACGAAATTCTATCATCCTAATAAATACGAATAGTGTCCAGAAATACTGAACAATCTTTAAAATCGTAGAACAATTGAAAAAGTATCAAAAAAATCAAAGGAAATGAAAATCTCCATAGACGCTATTTACTGAAAAATCCTCTGAAATACAAATAATATAATCAACTCTGAATTCTCGAGCATAACATTCTTCAAATACATATATGTAGTAACATACAGAAAAATGGTGCAAATATATAAAAATACTAAAAAATCCTGCAACATTTCATACATACTAAAAAGACGAAAAAATCCAAAAATTCTGAAAATCTGGGTAAGTATTAGGATTCTCTAAAAAATCTATTAAATTTGTGAATGTTTTTTTGTGGCCAACATTGAATTTAATGTCATATTCAGAAATTTTGTGAACTTGAAAAAATTTTTAAATTTAAACCAGCTGATTTTTTTTTTTTCAGGGTGACAAAGTATGGATTAACATTTTTTGTTATATCCGTGATAAACAATTTCTATAAAACGAAACCACGAATACGTTGGTATTTTTTTTTCAGCCTTACAATTCGTTTTTCGATATCTTGTTATTCACATTCAATTTATTCCAAAAAGTAACGTAAAGTAACGGGACGTTACTTTTTTTAAATTGTAACGGCAACGAGTTACTATTTTTTTCAAGTAACGGTAACGTAAAGAATTACTTTTTCCACCTTTGTAACGGTAACGTAAGGCGTTACATTTTTTTAAGTAACTTACCAAACCCTAATACATATGGTATCTTGTAGTATTGGATGAACTTTTTCTTAATGATGATTATCGTGGATATGGTAATTTTCAAATGTGGTCAAACAATTTCGCGAATTTTGAAGGCTGTCAAGAAATGAATGTTCCTGCAAAAGTGTTTCATGCCGTGGTAAATACCTAATTGTGAACATACTCATGTTGATTCCAGAATTTTTAGAATGTAAAGAGCTTCGTTTAAAATATAGATCAATATGTGACGAAATATTATGTTCAGCGGAGCTGATTATAATTAAAGTAATTTGAAAGCATTTCAAGTTCATTATGCTGACATAATAACATTAATATAATTATAGCTCCTATCGAAACATAGAAATAATTGTTCATCGATTTTCGAAACGAAATCGTTGAGATAACTAAGTCTTTCAGAGTAACATAATTTATGAATGGTTAAAAATTTTGTGAATATCAAATTAACTTTTTTATCATTTTTCAACATCATACTCGCTTAGTATTCGTACCATGATAAGACACAAATTGGTAGCATTCTTAAGTTTATAACAACACTCGAGAAGTGCAGTATCCGATATTTCTGCAGCACTCTTGACGTTTTCGATCAACCTATCGAGTTTGGTTAGATTACAAGTAGATTGGAAGATTAAAAAAAAAGCATTAATTAACATTGTAGAAAACATTGTCACCTGTCGTTTATTTTTCTGGTGAACTAATTGAATCTTATGGGCTGTAACTCTGCCTGTGCATCAATACTTCGTTAGCTTGATAATGATGTATGAAGAAAGAATTTCAAGAGAACGGGAGATGGCGAAAATGACAAGTGTGCTCATCCACCTTGGAGGGTTTTTTTCAGATTTATTATCGGATACTCTGACTTTTTTAATGATAGAGAGAAGTGATAACTTGATCGGGGATTCCCGACTTATGCAAATATATATTTTTCGAAGGATAATTAATTATAGGCAAATAGACTTAGAGTGTGTGATACATTTGCTTCAAATCATATTAGAGTATGAAGAATGTAAAAAAAAATTTTTGAAAATTAATTTCAATTGAGAAGTAATTTTGTGAGAATTGATTTTGAAAATTAGCAATCAATGCAATATTTTTCTAAAAAAAATTGAAAAAAAATTCAAAAGAAAATATAATATGTCGCGATCCGAGATCAGAATATTTTTTTCGTGTCACTGAAAATTTTACTAAATAGATGTTGGTTA
Source organism: Platygaster robiniae (assembly GCA_028476575.1). NCBI lineage: Eukaryota > Metazoa > Arthropoda > Insecta > Hymenoptera > Platygastridae > Platygaster > Platygaster robiniae. The sequence goes on along the minus strand of CM052023.1, from coordinate 10,546,486 downwards.
TTTTTTATTCCAATTTTCTGAACTTTCTCTTAAGCCTTCAAAAAAAAATCATATGTCTTTCTGTAGAATTTATATAATTTTCCTACCTAACTCTCAGAGCATCGTTGTTGAACACAACGCGCTTCATAATGTTTATGATTATTTTTTCTTTCAAAATTATGTCGTGAAAGACCATGATCGATCCTTTCACATTTAACCAATCCAATTAACATTTTCAAAAATAATAAAATTAAAATATTTATTAAAGGAACAAAAAAAATTTTTCATATTTACATTCATACATTAATATTCTCATAAAAGGTGAAGAATATTTAATCATATCTCAAATGAATATTATTTTTTTATTTTTTGTGTACACGTGTCAAAAAGTAATTGATATTTATTCAAAAACTTATGCAACAACATTGCAAGTATAAAATAATTTCCAAAAGTTACAATACTTTTATGTTCGTTACTTTTTTTTGTTTTCATTTTTGTTTATTTTTATTGTTATTGTTATTATTATTATTTTCTTTTTAAATTGAAAGTCATGCGATAATGCCATTCTGTTTCTTGGTATGGGTCACGAAAAAAGATTTGAAAGCTTATCAGAGAAATTCAATTTGTTCTTTTAAGACGTAAGCGTTTGTAGGGTGATTTGAATATGAAACATAACTTTCGATTTTAAAACTCTTGCCAATTTCTACTATTTTTCTAGACACACGCGTCATAACGAACTTCTTACATTTCTTACAAAAAATTCATGATTCTTCTTTTACGAAGTCAAACACAATGTTATCAGGTCCACTCAATTCTCTTGTTAGAAATTCATGCTCACGTAGGTTATTATAATTTTTACTGTGGAAGCAAAAATAAGCACCTGATGTTGATGAGAAGATTGCAATTTCTTTTTTTCCAGACTTTCCTCTATTTTTTTTAAATATTGCTAGCTATCGAAAAGATGATATTTGCATTTTTTCCATCATTTTTTTTTTTGTTCTACAGGGAAATTTAATGCTCATTATAATGGTTATGTTTATCATACAAACTACTCGATCTCTCGTGTATATAAAGCAGAATTAACTTGATTGTCATGAAGCATTTGAGTTTTTACGGTTGACATACATACAACTAGTAAGTGTAGTGAACTTTGTTATCTACTCTCAATATTATTTGATTCTATAGTTTTCATCCCATTGTATTCCTCATGTAACAAAAAATTAAAGCACTACAATGAAATGGAATCCAGCATATTTTTTTAATTACATGGTTCAGAATTTCACTATAAAATGGACGAAGTAGCTTACAAGTTTTTTCAACTTTATTATAAGTAAAGTTAAAGAATTATAAAGATTATCGAATTCGATTTAAACAACATTTCGTAAACTTGTAGATTGCGATTTTCTCTCTTTATAATAATTATAGGATATTTCAAGATTTGCCAACTCGACAAAGTATCTCACTCCTTCAACCTGAGAAATGTTTTTATTATTATTTACTAAATGAACACAGAATAATTACGAAAGATGTAATTGAAAAGTGCAACCAACAATCGCTACTCGAAGTTTTGAATTTTTGTATTACTAAACAACAAACAAAAATGATTTCATCTCAGCGACTGCCATTAATCTGTTATTCAATAATAATGTTGGGAATTTTCCAGGGAGCTTTGTTTTTCACAATTATGGGTCAGGCTAGGTTAATTAAAGACATGAATAGTATTCCGTTTCACATTATTTATTTATTATAAAACTATCTCCAATATTACACAATTGTATTTCTTTCTCACTCCTTCACTATTGCTCTTACGGCTCCGACCGTAAAGGACACTCGCGTAACTAGAGAGTAACGGCTCCGACCGTACTTCGTTCTCTCTCACTCTCGCTCGCGTACACTCGACAACCTTCGGGTTCGCTCGATAACTGTCACCAGCAGTGCGGCCACCGCTTATATAGGGGAATTGGTCGATTGTTCTAGAACTAGGATTGTTCGCGCCCCTTCTAGAAAGTTCGAGCCCATTCGATAGGCGTCTCTAAACCTCTCCGGATGTTTCTAGAACATTCGAGTGCAATCGATAACCTTCGATCGATTTCTAAGTCTGTTTTTTTACATATTCTTAACCTAAAATTAAATCACTAACACTCGGTCAACCTAGCTTTTATCTTGGACCCTCAAGATAATATCCTCATTATAATCCGAAATCAGCCAGATAAGAAGGAATTTTTCTCACTCTTCTTGGTCTCATCTGACTATCTTGTGAGTCCCCGTCAGAAGAATCATTTTATGTCCTATCCTATCTGTACACCCGTCATTTTCATCTTCACTAATTTCATTCTCGCTTTCGCTCTCGTCACTTGATTCACATTCATGCGCATCCCGATTTCGCCAAATCTTCAGTTGGCTGACGCTTGCTGTTGTCTTACTCTTATTTTTCTTTCTACCCGACAATCTTTCTACCTCGTAAGTGTCGCTGGGTAAAACTCCTATTATAACAAATGGTCCCTTGTACACGCTTTGTAATTCCGTGCTTTTGTTTGTCGCGACTGGGTTCGTTTTAATGAATACAATAGTTCCAATGCTATATTTTACATTTTCAATCGACGCGAATCATAATTCTCTTTGTATTTCTCCTGCGCCCGCTGAATGTTCCTTCTGATCTTATTTGAACATCAATGGGCAATTGGTAATCGCGTTAAATAACCCTCAACTTCTTATCTCAATCAGAATGATTCTCTTCCTCGGTTGTCGCTTGCATTAGAGGAACAAGTGTCTGGTTCACTCTTTCCACCAAGCCATTTACCTATGGGTGACGAGAATAATTCAAAGTGTGCTTGATTACGTATTTCAAGCAAAATTGTTCAAAACTCTTTGAAGTGGAGCCTGTTCCTCTATCGCTAATAATTCGCTGCAGAGCTCTTAATCTCTCACTGAACCTCTCGAATCGATTCACGGTCGTGACAAAATCGACGCTCTTTACAGCAAATAAACTAATGTACTTTGTCAATGTATCCGAAATTACCATTACATACTTATTCCCATTTTTAGACGTGACAAAAAGTCCTACATGATCGACATGTACCACTGCAAATGGCCTTGGCCTCGGGGGGATTGGGTGGAGCTCCTCAGCCTGTTTCCCTGCGCACTTCTTGTTCATGATGCATTCTAGACAGTGTCCGATGTGTCTCTTAGTATAAGATCACATTTTCGGAAAATAGTAGTATTGACTGATACGCGCAAGGGTCTTGTCAAGACCCAAGTGACTTGACAAATGGTGATATTTTATGACAATAAACTTGCGCAGCGCTTTTGGAATCACGTAAAGAAGCCTCTCTCTACCGTCCACCAAGAATCTTCGATATAGAATTCCGTCACGTAATCTGTACTCTCGAATCTGTCCTCATTCTGCCTTGGTGCGCTCCGTTTCCGGCCTCTCCAAAATTTCAATCATCTCTCTCAGCGTGACGTCACTTCGTTGGTACAGCCTAACTTCCTGATCGTTCGTGACAATTCGATAAACTTCAGACCCCCCCACTGGTCTCTGGATCGTCCACTGGTGCTCGAGACAACGCATCTACATGCCTCATAGAAGTGCCAGCCCTGTGCTGTACCTTGAAACTGTATTCTGAGAGACTGACACTCCAACGGACAATCTGTGGATTCGTTGTTTTATGAGCGTTCATGTAAACAAGGGCCAGACAGTCTGTGAATATAATGAATTCGAGAGGCAACAGAAACGAACGCAGCCTTTTCACGGACCAAACCACAACCATCAATTCTAATTACTCGAATGATATTTCTGTTCAGTCTCTGATGTCCGTCTTGAAACTGCGTAAACTGGGTGTAATATGTCGTTTTTGTCAGACTGAAATAATATTCCACCGATTCCTTCCGCACTCGCGTCGCAATTTAACTCAGTTCTCTTCGCGTTCGGGTCAAAAATACCCAAGATTGGTTCTGTCGTCAGAATCTTACGAACTTCCGAAAATGCTTTTTCCTGTTTTTCCCCCCACCGAAAAAGGACATCTTTCTTCGTCAATTCGGTGATTGGTGCCATAATTCTTGCGAAATTCGGCACGAACCTCCGAAACAAACTTGCGAGCCCGTGGAATCTGCGGATCTGATGTACATTTCTGGGACGCGGAAAATCCTCGATTGCCCGCCCCTTATCTCTTCCAGGTCTGACCCCATCAGCCCCAAGGGAGAACCCCAGAAAGTCCACGCGCTCCTTTCCAAAGAAACACTCACTTAATTTCAATGTAAGACCCGCTTTCCTCAGCGCTTCTAAAATCTCACGCTATCTCCGTAACAAATCCTCCCAGTCACGTGCTGACACTAGGATATCATCCATATAGAATAGTAAAATCTGATTTCTCAATGGTTCAAGAACTTTCTCCATCAATTTTGTGAAATAAAACGGGGCATTCATCAGACCGAAAACGGCCCTAGTGAATTCTCCGGTCTCATCTGGCGTGATGAAAGCAGTCTTCTCTCGCGCATCTTTCGTCAGAGGTGGACGTAAGTACACGTTTGCGAGATCAAGAGTGGCAAACATTTTTGCGTCATGCAATGATTCTAGAAATTCATCCATATTCGGAAGAGGAAAATTTATGCGTTGCGTCTGCGAGTTCAGTTTCCGGAAATCAATCACTAATCTGTTTTCGCCATTCTTTTTCTTCACAGGCATAACTGGACTTGCGTAAGGAGAAGTTGTCTCTTGCACAATTCCAGCCCTTTTACATTCACTCACGATTTCACGTATTGATTCACGTTCTTTCGCGTTCACTTTGTATGGCTTACAGGAAATCGACACACTACCGTGTTTCAAAACAATGTCCATCTCAATAAGGTCAGATTTTCCAAGTTCGTAAATATCCTTCGCAACATAATTTCGATACTCATTCATTAAATCCAACAACTTACAACGCTGTTGGTCGGTGACGCTGGTCTCGGCGTTCAGCTCCTCCATTCGAACAGGTTCGGCTCTTGGTTCAAAGGGTGCCACTTCCTCGAGAGCTAGAATGCGTTGATCTATCTCGCTCCTCTTTTTCAGTGTTTGTTGTTCATTGTCGAAATTAATGACAGGCAACGACAGTTCCTGGGCTCCAATTGCTATTCGAATGAAATTTATTGCTTCAGGTGTCAGTGATTCTGCTTCCACCGTGCTTGGCTTTAGCGCAGGGACCTTCGCTTCTAAATTCTCGAAACCCTCTGGTACTTAGCGGTCGTGGAATTGTAGTTTATCTCAAATTTTGAAATATGCGATATGTGGTAAGTCAATGCATGTTCGACCAATGATGATGTCGTATTCTTGCACGTTATCGGGTACAATTCGTAGTGATATTTTTACTGGTGTGGCATTGTCAACTTATATGATTTCCTGAATCGTTCCCGGAGATATCACTGGGTTTTTGTTTTGACCGAAACCGTATAGTTCACTTGCCGTTCGTTGAACTGTGAAACCTTTCATGCTTACTATGCTGGCTCGAATCGTATACACGCTACTTCCGGTATCCACCAGAGCTGTGTAACGCCTATTTCCCAAGATGACCTGTTTTAGATATTTATTGACTGTTCCTTGGTTATTTTCACCTGAGACAGTGTGACTCGTCGAGTTTTGTTGATTTTGTTTCAGGAGGCTTTCCAAGTTTTTCTGAGGTCGTTGACTGTTGATTGGGGCAGTGTCTCGCATAGTGATCAGGTTGGTTGCATTTGAAACATACAATTTTTGCGTCACTCCTTTCGAAGGGCCTGGTTTGATTTCGGATTTCTCGTTTTTCTGGTTGCGGATTTGATCTTCCTGAGCGAAAATTTTCATGGCTGTTTCGAATTCGATCCTGATTGTGATATTGACGTTGAGCTTGTAACACTTTGTCGAGAGAAATCACTTCGTTCAGCAAGTCGTCAATGTCCAGGTGCTTATCATTGAATACAAAACTTGTCAACTCTCTTGATCGAAAACCTTCGGCTACCCTTTCTTTCGTATCTGAATTTTATAATCCAACCACTTGGCAAAGTTGTACTTTATCCAGAAAGTAACAGGCGACGGATTCCTGTTGACCTTGGTTTTTATTTTTCATTTTCTCCCATGCCTGTGTTAAATTCGTACTTCGTAGAAATGCTTTTTTGAATGCGACTTCAAAATCACTCCATGTTCTTATCGCTGAACACTTTATTTCCCACCAAGCTTTGGCTGGTCCCGTGAAACGCATATTCGCCATCGCCAGGGTGAAGTTGTCCGGCCATTGGTATGTCGCTGCAGTCAACTTTAAGCGCTCAAGCCAAATTCTTGCCTCATGTGATGACGTTTCTCCATTGAACTCCCCGATGACTTGTGAAAGGTCCGGTGCAATTTGAAATCGGTTGCCTGGGTTTAGGTTTTGCTACATATTCTGAATCAAGGCGGCATTTTGTTGAGTGAGTTGAGTCAAAATGGTCATCATTTGTAACAAGACAGGATCACTTGCACTTTTGATTGGGTCTTGATTAACTTCGGGAATTTTATATGCTGGTGGTAATTGACAAGTTGTGGTACTTGGTTGCACTGTTGTGTTTTTCTGGGTATGTCTCATTTCATTTTTCAAATTCTCGACTGTATGGAAAAACGAGCCATCTAGTGGACTTGCGTGCACTTTTTCCCTAGTTCCACGCCTTCCAGCTTCGCGGATAGTATTTTCAAGGTCACTGGCGTTGAAAATTGCTGAATCATTGGCGTGCGTCGATGATAATCCGTACCCGCAAGCTCGCCGTTGAAATCTTTCAAACTCGTCGTTGTCTTGCATTTTCCAGTGCTTTTATTTCAATCTTTTCACGGCACGGTTACTTTTTCACACATTTGAATTTCACGCCACACGTTCGAATTTCGCGTCGCAGTTACCTCAGGAACCCCACACTTAGAATGTTGGAAATTTTCCCGGGAGCTTTGTTTTTCACAATTATGGGTCAAGTGAGCTTAATTTAACGACACAAATAGTATTCCGTTTCACTTTATTTATTTATTATAAAACTATCTCCAATATTACACAATTGTATTTCTTTCTCACTCGTGCACTATTGCTCTTACGGCTCCGACCGTAAAGGACACTCGCGTAACTAGAGAGTAACGGCTCCGACCGTACTTCGTTCTCTCTCACTCTCGCTCGCGTACACTCGACAACCTTCGGGTTCGCTCGATATTCACTGCTCGGAGTTTCAACGTGGACTGAACTGTCACCAGCAGTGCGGCCACCGCTTATATAGGGGAATTGGTCGATTGTTCTAGAACTAGGATTGTTCGCGCCCCTCCTAGAAAGTTCGAGCCCATTCGATAGGCGTCTCTAAACCTCTCCGGATGTTTCTAGAACATTCGAGTGCAATCGATAACCTTCGATCGATTTCTAAGTCTGTTTTTTTACATATTTTTAACCTAAAATAAAATGGCTAACAATAGTTATAGATAACCCACATTTATAAATGTCTAAAAATCTAAGATCATTAGGATAATAGCATTGTTTCGCGATTTCTGCAAACCAATCAAATGTGAAAATGCGATTTTTTCTACTCAATTCATAAAAATCCAGCTTTAATGGATGATGACGTGTGCAATGTTTTTTATTTTAAAAACTTTTTTTCAAAAATGCAATGTTATGTTTAGTATTCAACCTATGTCACATGAATTATGGCAAGTCCTTTTTGACTGTTGCATTATGTAGGAAGGAATAAAGAGTAAAAAACGTAATTAACCATTTCTAACTGCAAAACATTATATCATTTCGATTCCACGTTTCTACCTGTACAATAATTTGAAACATTTCTTCACATTTTATGGAGATCAAAAGTATTCCTTATTTCCTGTTTAGTGTAGTTTAAAAATCTAAACGATACAAGTCGATTTTGTATTAGGTTGAGTCACAGACCTCTACATCATTATCTCTCCTACTACTGCGTCTTTGGTGTGGATATAAACTGGAAATTTCTCGAACTTTTGTTCAAAATTGCTTCTGTTTGCATCAAGATAGTAGTTAATGTGCTCATAAAAAAAATTGTATAGGCTTCACTTATTTTACCAGTGATTACTGCTGCAGCACTGAATGTACAAGAATATTAGTAAGTAAATAGATTAATTCATCATTTTCATTACGTTAATTTCTACCGAGGGTCGAAATTGGGATATATTTGTATGCGTGTCAGATTTATTTTTTCCTGGCCTCATTCTCAAACGCAAATTAGGAGCAAAATCAAAATCAATAATCCACTTAGCAACTGTACTCGTATTATTTTCATTTATTTATTATCAATGCACGGGTATACACCCATTATACAAAAAATAATGATGATACAAAGTCCTATGTTGCACACACAAAGTCGCACAGAGTACATGATACAATAAGACCAGATACATCAGAGAAATCGATAATAAACGAGTGAACACGGTAAAATATAACAATTCGCGTAGTGATATAAACATCGTACATAAAAGTATTATCGAGTATACAGTATAGACTTTAAATTAGATAAGAAAGAAGGTAGGGAAGGATCAAAGAAATCTAATCTATTTGCAAAGTCATTGCCCTCCGCACAAATATGATTCAGGGTATTATTTGAGGCAAAATCAGTACGATGGGTATTAAGATAAAAAATATTGTTAATCCTAGGTCTCAGAGATCTTGAAAGTATGTGCATAGTTATAAGAGATTTGAGTTCAATACAATTAATATAGTCATTGAGAAGTTTGTATAAGAATAGTAGATCGTTGCCTAAGCGTCTAGTTTGCAAGGAACTGATTGTGTCCTTCAATAAATACCCAGAATAATCATGGAGGTCGTAAGGAATATTATCATCCTTCAATGCAGCATAACGACTGAGGAAACGATGATGGAGTTCCTCAATAATGTAAATATCAACTGCAGTATGAGGCGACCATATCACAGATGCATATTCCAATTTTGATCGAACCAATGATTCATACAACATTCTATAAGTGTTAGGATTCTTAAAATTGATGCAAGTCCTACTGAGAAATCCCAACATCCTATATGAGTCTCTCGTGATGCGCAAAATATGCTTAGAAAATGATAATGTGGAAGTGAATGTTACACCAAGATCATCATGTTCCGTGACCCATCCGATGCGAGAACCATCGACAGTGTAGGGAAAAATAATCGGATCCCGTTTTCTTGAAAAACATAAAACTTTACATTTATTAATATTTAACGGTAATTCGTTCCGGGTGGACCAATCCACAACCCTTTCCAGATCTTACTGTAAAAGCTCGGCATCACCAAGACCCAACCGAGAGGTAAAGTTTCGCATCGTCCGCAAACAAAAGGCACTCGCAGTTCACCAAAATTTCAATCAAATCATTGACAAATACATTAAAGAGCAGAGGACCCAAGTGCGATCCCTGAGGAACTCCCGAAGTAACTCTAATAGATCTTGAAAAGACACCGCCAACCGATACTATTTGGGTTCTATCCGATAAGTAAGAATTAATCCAAGAAAGAATGTTGTCTTGAAGTCCATATCTTTTCAGTTTCGCAAGCAATAAACTATGATTAACTTTATCAAATGCCTTGGAAAAATCTGTGTAGATTACGTCAACTTGTCGACCTTGATCAAGGGAAGAGGAAAGATAATTATTGAATATGGCCAAGTTAGTGATAGTAGATTTCCCTCGTGTAAACCCGTGTTGTTGATTGACTATTATATCCACAAAATAATCACCGCGATGTCTACAAATAAGCTTTTCAAGAAGTTTAGGAATCGCATTTAGGACCGAAATTGGGCGATAATTCATAACATCAGACCTATCATCATGTTTGTAAATAGGAGTAATCCAACTCTCCTTCCAGACCGTTGGTATTCTACCTTCCGATAAAGATTTGTTAAATAATAACCATAAGGGCATTGAGAGCGCAAGTATACAATTTTTCAGGAATCTATAAGGAATTTTATCAGGCCCCGGGCCAGAATCATCTCTCAGCCGTAGTATCCCATCAAAGATCTCGGAAGGTTCCAATTGTATCATGCCGAGATGTCCAACGCGAGACGAAGATAAGAGAGGATTCCGGTCCCGAGGGGGACCATCAACCAACAGTCCCAAAGTACTCAGCAAACAGTTCAACCTTATCACGCAATTCAGTCGCTGTAACAGAATTCAACTGCAGTACATGGGGCAACTGATTATCTTTTTTCAGTGAATTCACGTAACCCCAAAAAGTTTTCAAATTCTTCCTAATGCTATTCTCGATATTACTGATATAGGCATTATATAAATTCTCTGAGTGATTCCTGCATAGCCTACGTAGGTACGGAAAGCATTCATAATTACTAGAAGTCCTATCATTCTTTTACGAGCGATAAGCAATTTTTTTCCGGATAATGAGATTCCTGAGTTCCGAATCAAACCGAGAAGGAAAGGTAGTCTCAATAATATTCCTCTTAGGAACAAATATATCTATCAAACAATATAATATGTCATAAAAAATGCTAACTGCTTGATCAACGTGAATGTTAGAGAATAGTTGAACCCAATTAAAGGAATTTAGATGAGAATTTATAGACGTGAAATCCGCGAGAGGATAGTCATACATAATTTTTGCATCAGAGTAATCACGCACACCAACACTCAATGAAACCTGCATACATAGAGCTGGATGCTGTTTATCAATAATTATAAGATTTTCCTCCGCATTAGTCAGGGCGTGGTTACTGGATGCACAAAAAACAAGATCTAATAATTGATCATTACAGTTCATTATATTATAATTTGAAAAAGATTTAGATATTGAATCGAGGCCAGAAGAATTCTCGCGGCATTACTTGTAAGAGTTGTAGTGGATGGACTCGTGAAGAAAACACACCCCCGAGCATCATTTACCCAAGTTAGTTTAGGAAGGTTAAAATCACCAGCCAAAAGAAACTCGTGGTTCACTATTTCGCATATCATAGAGTATATCACTTATTTGATCATAAAGCAAAGTAGGACTGAATGGTGGTAAATAAACCCCACCAATGACAAACTTCCTCGAGGCGTGACACACTTCAACATAAATGTGTTCAACTGCCGAATTGGGTATAGAAATTAGTCTCGAGGCAATGTTTTTATTCACCGCAATAAGAACCCCCCCCCCCCCTACTATGTATATTCGTAGTTACAGATCTGTCGCAGCGATAAACTGAGTAATTAAATAAACCAAGTTCAGCGTTAAGTATTCCCTCATGTAACCAAGTTTCCTTGAAAATGATATCATAGGATACATGAGATACCACAATTGATCTACTTAGGTCAGACATCTTGGTTCGTGATCCCCTTACATTTTGAATGTAGACAGCAAGATCACGATAATTCTGACCCGTAGCATATCCCGTGCTTAGGTGTTTCCCTTTTTGACAATTTTAGGACTGCCTGATATGTAACGAATAGTTAAATCTACCTCACCATTAATAATTCGATTGTTAAGTTCCAAACGGAGAAGTTGAAGATGTCTTTGCTGGGCCAGTGTCAAGTCGGATTTGGCAGTGAAATTGTGTCTTGAAAGAAACTCTCTATTACGAAGGAGAGAGCGTGCGTCATCCTCAGAATTAAAAACGACTTTGAGGGGGCGTGGCTTAGAGGCATGCCGATTTTGCCCCAAACGAAAAGCAGCACGAGCTAACAAAGTTGTTGGGAAGGATGAGAGAAGTTGATTTACAGATGTTAACTTACCAATATTTCCGCTGTTTTCTGGGACGTTGAACAGGATGGCATTTTTAGCACGACGAGTTCTTCTCTCAATTTCATGAATAACGGCTTCGGGGTCACTGTTGGCCTTGGATGAGTCAATAGCATTTTCCAAGGTTTTCAGACGCTCATCATGATTATGAAGAGCACCGTTAATTTCTAGAATTTGATTTTGTAAAACCGCCACAGAGTCGGCCACGGCATTTGTTTCGATTTTAATCCGGGTGAACAGCTCATCATTAGCTTTGTTTATGATTTGTTTCAAAGCATCAAGGGTAACAGGCAAGTCCTCAACATTCACTGTTTGCTGTGATGGTGATTTCATGTTATGAAGTGACGATGGTGATTGATAACAGCAGTCAGAGAATCCGCCGTTATCCAAAAATTTTTGTTATTTTAAGCAGACCGTACGATAAGGTGCCTCACAACTAGGGCACGGGACGTTTTTCGACGATGGTGTAAGCACTTTATCACACGCGAGACAGTTCACATTTTTATTGCTCAAACTCCCTTTGGTGCGTGGCATGTTGTTTTAGGGGCTAAGATTCGAAAAATGAGATTATTGATACAGCTGTTTGGCCTACTCATCTTTCGGCCGGCAACAGAAGTATCGAGATAGCACCATTCGCAGGGAAATTATCGCACTGTTAAAACACACTACACTCTGCAGTAGGAGTGATGAAGAAAACGCGGCACTCGCGAATCTATTCAGTCCAGATTGGAAACAACACTTATAGTCAAAGACACACCGAAATCTCGGAGCAACCGTAAACACGTCCGTCTCGGACGACAGTGCGACAACCTATTATAGGATTTTTTTAACTATTTAGATCCATGAATTTATCATGTTTACTGCGGAAAATGCAATCATGAAAAGAAATAAATAATAATCGTTGAATTGTTTTAAAAGACTCGAATGGTATCCGCTGAAATATAATATCGTGGAATTTAACAATTTTCTGCAATATCGCAATTCATCGAAAGTGGTTACGAAACTTATTTTACATTCCGCAGCATTTTTACTTTTAATACAGGCATACATCATCAACTCTGTACGCTTTTTAAAGTGTGTACCCATTTTCAATGTTTGCGTAATTTCTACGAAAGCTTTTAATTAATTATTTTAGCAACGTCTCCAAAAGTATAAAAACAAACATACTCTGATTGAATTTTATTTTGTTTTGTGATTCTAATGTCGAAATATACGCTCATACTGAAAAAATTTTTTCTTCATTACGTAACAATAAATTATTAATATTGAAGGATCCTGGAAAGCTCAAGTTATTCAACTGTATTTTTGTGAATACCTGTCATCACTAAACTTTTGCAAAGAAAAAGTTTGGTATATCAGATTTACAAAAACTACAGCTGCCCAGAAATTTCCACATGGAAACTTTAATTTACAAAGAAGCAAAAGACATTTATACAAAAAAAAAGCTACATGAAAACAATACAATGCACTATGCTCAAATTTGAAGGACTTGTAGCTCTACTACTTATAAAGACAAAGATGAAATTTTACGATTCCTCATACATTGTTTTTAACTCAAATGATTTCGAAATACAAAATTCATTCGCATTGAATTTCTTGAATTCAAGATTTGCAACAGAGAATATAAAAATTTGAATAAATTAAATGGGCTGAATTCCAAATGAAATTATGAAAAACTTCCTTATTACCATTAAAAATTACACATACAGAAGTTCAAATGTACTCAAAACTTTTTTTTACTAATAATGGTTTTTTATTATGCTCTTGCAGGAGACAAAATTTTGTATTCATAATATATATATATATTATATATATTATAATAATTTTGTATTGTACCATACACCCGCACACGTTCTAATAGCTTATGATTCTCTGTTACGTCATATTTGCATTTACGAAAAATGCGACTGCAAAATCAACTGATCATCTGTCATCAAATCATGCTATTCAGGATTCGGAATGGGATCAGGACATTATAAAATTGCTTTCAGATATAGCTTCGAAGAAATTTCCATCAAAATTATCTACCACAGAAGGATTATTAGATTTCCCTGTATTGAGATTTCCACCGACTTTGACCATCCAAGAATTGTTACGTGAAATGCTCAAGATTCAAGAGCCATTGAAGCTTGCAACCATAAAAATACCATTGAAACCAACTATGAAAAATGGGCCGGAGGCGACAATTTCTACGAAGTTACGATTGGATTCAATCTTCCATAGTCAAAAATTACCATCAAAAACAGCAACCTCAACTTGCCATCAGGTTTAACCACCCAGAGGTTGACATGGCAATTAGCCGTGAATGGTGAGATTCAGAAAACACCAGAAATTCATGGCTGTGAACTTTTGGAAAACTGCGGTAGCCCTGCTGAGCTTAACGAATTATTTTATTTATGTGGATCTGCCGAAAGCCGAATTCACACAATCAGTTTGCATTTCTTTGCTGGCAATGGTATGGGCATGAGCGTAGAATGCAAAGAGAAAACAACGAATTGGGACCTATCGAACTATTATATCGACTTGCAATTGTCGGTGAGTAATGGAAATCTTGATTCCTATCCTTGGTTGGAAAGACTGGAATCAACTAAATTATCATTCACCAATTGCGATGCAGTAAAATCAGTACATCTTGGAATTCAGCTGGACTCTCCTTTATATAACAACTCCACCACATTTACCTTGCACAAAGGGTGTAAGAACCCAGCTCTTGATTCGTCAAAAGAATCAAGTTACCACTATCTGCTAGGTCTATGAACGTTGATAGTTTGACATGGAATGCGATTCAGTCGATGAAATATCTGACGAACTTAGAATTGGAAGGATGTAACCTTACTGAAACTGCTTTTCAAAATATGTGGCGTGGACCGAGGAAACGTACCTTACAGCACCAAAAATCAAAAATAAGATTACCAATAATGCTAAATGTTGAAAACTTTGTCAATCGATTGAGTCTACTCTCGAAATTGTAAGATTATTGTATTGCATAAAAATTTGAGCTTCAAAGTTGACCTGCTCGTAGAAATCATAGGGACTTTCTATTTTTAAACTCGTTTTTCTCTCCAAACACCCAGGTGCTGTAAGGTACTTTTCTTCGGTCCACGCCTCATATAAAGAATCTTAATGAATTGAAGATACTTGATCTTGGCAATTATCTAATTGAAACCATTCCAAAAAAAACATATGAAAGATTGATAAATTTGCAAAGATTGGTTTTGCACTCGAACCTTCTATCGATTTTGCCTCCTGTTGTGTATGAGAAGAATATGGAACTACGCAGCGTTGATCTTCGTTACTATAAGATAAGGAAAATTGATAGGTATTGACATTCTTTAGGATTAAAAATTTTTTTGTGATTTATTTTTTCTATAATCTGTACTTTGCAGCGAGACATTTGAAGGACTGAAAAAATTGCAACTCTATCTTACTGGAAATCCGATGGAGACAGAAGATATCAATGCTCTTAAGTCCAAAGCCAATTTTAAAGTCATTTTTCATAAAGGAAGAGCTCTTAATTTTGGCTGAAAATTACCTATCCACCGCTGTAACGAAGGAATCCAGCTATGTCAAAACGATTTCTTCTGTGTATTATTCATTTTAACTTAGAACGCAACAAATTGAGATAATTACCATATATGTAAGGATGTTTATGTGTACTGTAACAAAATAAAGATTTTTGAAAATAAAAAAAATGAAATTGTAAATATGACGTCAATGATAATTTCATACCCGTACTAAATTGGATTGAAACCAAAGGATGACATTTTTGAAGCATTTGGTTAAAAAGACCTCTTTACTCTCTCAGTTTGAATTAGTAAAATTTAAAATAATCCAATCAGTAGGTCAGCGATAGTCAGAGATCTACTAAAAAATGAGTAGAATTTCACAAGTTGACTAAAAAAAAGTGGGATTATACTAAATTTTACATTATATGTAACTGGTTGTAAAAAAAGTTCACGTACAAAACATTGTCAAAAGCTTGATGTTTCAAAAAATGAATATTTTAACAAATGTCTATTATCATTGTCAGCGATTAAATTTTAGGTTAAGAATATGTAAACAAACAGACTTAGAAATCGATCGAAGGTTATCGATTGTGCTCGAATGTTCTAGAAACATCCGGAGAGTTCTAGAGACGCCTATCGAATGGGCTCGAACTCTCTAGGAAGGGCGCGAACAATCCTTGTTCTAGAACAATCAACCAATTCCCCTATATAAGCGGTGGCCGCACTGCTGGTGACAGTTCAGTCCGCGTTGAAACTCCGAGCAGTGAATATCGAGCGAACCCGAAGGTTGTCGAGTGTACGCGAGCGAGAGTGAGGGAGAACGAAGTACGGTCGGAGCCATTACTCTCTAGTAACGCGAGTGTCCTTTACGGTCGGAGCCGTAAGAGCAATAGTGCGCGAGTGAGAAAGAAATACAATTGTGTAATATTGGAGATAGTTTTATAACAAATAAATAAAATGAAACGGAATACTATTCGTGTCGTTAATTAACCTCACCTGACCCATAATTGTGAAAAATAAAGCTCCCAGGAAAATTTCTAAAATTATTGTTTGATTTTTTTTCTTTAAAACAATAATGAATTAGTAACATTTGGATGCTATTTATATAATCCACAATTGCATTGGTAAATATTCATCATTATGAACAGTAACTATTAACTAAAGAATTAGTAAAAATTGACTTTTTCATTAGTTGAACTTTACTGATCTTTTAGTCATAATGCACGAATTAGACTAGTCAAAACCTACTCACTTGTAGTACTGGATTTCTACTAAAGTTTAAAGATAGTTGTTCTTTTTTCTTCGGTCAAATATTACTAATTTCATCAGTAAGCTATATTACTAATTCGATTAGTAGATTTTTACGAAAACTTAAGTTGCTCCCTTTTCATTTTTTCAGAAAAACAGATTTGGTTGGCTTCAATTGCTTTAAAGAACGTTTTGTTGTTTTTTGACTAACTAAATTTTTAGTGCCATGCAAATAAATTCTATGAGACTAATAAATTTTGTGTTTCGTCTTAAAATTTACATTTTTGCTGTATCGGATTGATTTTTAAATCAATCTAAAAATATTTTAGAGCTGAAATAAGATTATTTTCTGAATAAAAAATTTATTTTCCTACACCAGATATTTAATTGAACAAAAAACGACCAAATCTTTGTTCAAAAAATGTTTTTTTAATTGTTGGAGTACAATTCTGTTTAGCTGAAATTTCGTTGCCACGCAGAGAAAAAGATAATAGCCACAAAAAAAACAAACATTTTCGATATCTCATCGATTTTTCTATCTGCTTTTCTTTTCTTTTCGTCAACGGTTCGACTTATTGAGAATCATTATCAAGACGCGGATGCAATTACATGATGCAATGGTATAGAAAAATTTCAATTGCATCAATATTGAGTTCTTAATGATACTTGCGTCTCAACAATGAAATATCGAATTTATGGTAATGTTGCCGATTAAGGTAGAAAGAATTAAATGAGAAAATTTTCCATTTTTTAATCGTTTGAAAAGGTTTTAGTTTTTTTTTGTCGTTATCACTGCAATTATTTTTCAGATTACAATAATGATCTATTTTGCTTTATAAGTCAGGTGGCTTAAAACGTAATAGAAAAACTATTTTATTATAGAGGTACATTATTTACTTGTACTCAGTCGTATTTTTAATTCAATAGCAATGAACTTCTAACAATTGAAAAAAGGCGACGACATTTTCATACGAATTGCGACTTACAAAATTATGTAAAAGTCGCATATATATCGAAACACGACAGCTAGCGTTTTCAGTAACAACTCTTACTTCTGTGAAGTTAACATCAAAACAGATCATTCGTGTTAGAGTGTCTACTGTTTACAAAAAATTGGTAAGATGAGTGAATATTTTTTGAACATTAGGTTTTCATCAATATATACAAGCATGTATTTACACTTAAATAGATAAAATAAAAAGTTGTTCAGCAACGCATTGTTTTTCATCAAAATCATCACATGTCAAACTTTGTCTTCTTGTATCAGGCAATTGAGTGAATGTGAATTTGTAAACTGATTGCGTCGCGTAGCGACGCAATCAGTTTGCTTCATGGTCGAGATCATGGTAAGAGCCAAATGAAAATTTCGACGCGAATTTTTTTATGTATTTCCTGTACTTGTTTTTGTATTGTGCAAATATAATATATTGTGCACATGTAAATGGAAAAGTTTAGTAATTATACTAAACTTAGCCTCGAAAAATCATCTATACAATACGTGATATTCATAGAATAAGATACAAATCACGTGTAAATACCTCATCATTAATGAACTGTTAATATCTTTCATTTTGACCATTTAGCAAGTATTCCTCTACTGTATGTTTGTTCAATGTTTCAATAGTGGTTTTACGTCTCTTTTAAATTACGCAATCAACGATTTTTAAAATATAGAAAATGTTTTGTAAGGTATAGCGTTGATGATACACATTTTTTTTCGTACATATTAAAGAATCGATTTTCGATAAAAACTAATATTTATAGAATCAAAATGGAACTCAACTCCATTATAAAAATAAATGTACATACACAAAAACTTTTGATTGTGTTTTAACCTGGTTCTTTAAACATAATAATCGATATCTTTAACTCAAAATACTAAAAAAATGAAAACAATTCAGGCGCATGTTTTTCTGTTTCCCTGAAGAATGATTATTTTGAAATTAATAGCCAACATTAATTCTCATAATATAGACATACTTGGCATCGAAATGACATCATTTGACTGTAATTTCTGAAATGGCGTACGTCGAATAAATTTTATGATGAAACTAAAACAATTTGTTTCTGTTTGTTTTCGTGTAATATTGAAATCAACAATAGAAAATCAACATTTTTATAAAATTGTGATCGTCTGTAAAATCACGTAATGTTTATTCAAAGATGATCAAAATTCTAAAATAAATAGTTTCAAAGCGTATAATGTAATAATAAACAGTTTTTAAAGAATGATTATGACAATCGGGAATAACTAGGTGTACAGATTGCAGGAATTTTTCAGTAGTGCATTGTTAATATGAAAAAAAAATACTTATTGTTTATCTTTTTCTAAAAATCAAGGTCAATAGACCTAAGTATTTTTGTATTGAAGAATCACTATTCAGGAATTCTCTATGAAAGAATTGATGGATAAAACGTAGCACTTTCTGTTTCAACATAGTCTAATTCCCACATTAATCGAAAAATTGCTGCTAAAAGAATGTCTTTATCATATAGACACTCAAAGATTACTCATCTGATATTTAAAGAAGGAATGTAAAACTTATCAACTTTTCCTCTGACATTCCATGGATCTTTTCAAATTAACTTCTTCTATGGACAGTCATTTTATGAATATTGCAGTACAAAAATGTATTCCTTCCACAAACTTATACATTTCAAAGACTGATGATTCTTGCCTACTTCTTATTGCCCATCGCGAACATCGTGATTGCAAAATCGTTTGGCAATCAGCTATCGAATTCTACAATTCAGAAATGGCAATGGGATCAGAACGCCCTGAAGTCACTTCTAAATGCAGCCATTCAGAAAGTGCCATCAAATATATCTATCGAAAATGGGTCATGGGAATTCCCTGTTCTGACCTTGCGACCAGATTTGTCATTTCAAGAGTTGTTGACAAAAATGTCTATGCAGGAGAAGCCGTTGAAGATGGTTTCTCTAGAATTGCCACTGAACTTCGTGACCCAGAATGATTTAGTGGAAACTGTTTCTTTAGAATTGTGTTTGGATCTGAAAATCTAAGCAGAACGATTGAACTTTCCTGAATTACCACCAATTCAAACCATTAAGGAAATTCCAAGTCCAAGGCATTCAATTATTCAGGAAGTACCGTGGGAAACAGCTATGAGTGGTGCGATTCAAAAAAGACCAACCATTGATAAATGTAAGCTTCTCGACAATACTATATCTTCTTTCGCTCAAGATGAATTGTTATATCTATGTGGAGATAGCACTTATCCATGGTACACATTAAATTTGAATTTTTACTCGAACTCCAGCATAGGCTTTGATATAAATTGTAAAATAGGAGCATCTGTGTCCATCTTGAAGGAGATTATTATTGATGTTTCGTTTTGATTGAACGATAAGAGTCAAGATACGTTATATTGGTTGCAAAAGCTTGTTGGAACTAAAATGACCTTCTCAGACTGTCCTTCGTTAAAATCAGTCGATCTACGTATAAATACATATTTGCAAAAGCCTGCGTATCCTCCAAACTTTGCATTGTACACAGTTATATAACAGCGTTTCTGACTTTTCAAATAAGTCAAAAAACATCAACGGAGTAGCAATAAATTACATGCGTGTTGATGATATGACATGAAGTTTCATCGAATCGATGTGAAATCTGAAGTTTCTGGAAGTTGAAAGCTGTAATCTTACTGGGACTGACTTGTCAAGTTTAAATCAACTACCATAGCTGGAGGAACTACGTCTCTCCTGTAACGAAATCGAAACCTCGACAGCAGGAAATTTCGATGAATTGGTGAACTTAAAGAGAATTGTCTTTGGATAACAACAAACTTACGTATTTGCATCCTTCTCTGTTCAAGAACAACACTGAATTGCATACGATTCATCTTTATAACAATCTTCTGAAGAACATTGACACGTAAGTAACATTTCATATAAATGTCTTTCAAAAAAAGTTCAATTTTTTAGTTTTTAAAAAATATGAAATTTGTCACAGTAAGATTCGCGAAGGAGCTAATACACCAAGGACGCTTATATTGCAACAAAACCCTATGGATGAAGACAATATTGAATATCTCAAGTCCATTGAAAATTGTATTATTCATTTTGACTAAAAATATTCCTGCTACTGCTACTTGTGAGACAGGAGAAGTTGTCGAACACAAGATGACCAAAGGCCAAACAAATAACCATCAATTTCAAGGATATTGGCTTTAAGGCTTAAGGATAGGATTGTTGGCTCACCGTTTTTGAAGATAATGTATTGTGACGAGCGAGGTTTTGCTCACTCGTCTATATTTTTATTTTTACAATAATATGAGGAAAAAAAGAAAGACAAATTCAATGTTCTATAAAATGTTTAAGGGGAAGCTATTTTTCTAAACGTTAAGATGATGCGCGAAAATATCAAATCGCTATGACTCGCCGGTATTGATAGTTGATGACGCTAATAATATCAATTTTTTGGCAGGAAACGATCGGACGAAAATCGTTCCGTAAAGAATGATTTTCAGACGGAAACGATATGCTCATATCTTTCTTTTAGACAATGAACCATGATTAGACTTTTTACAAAAATGATATCTAACGATTTCTTGCAATTTACACCGGATACAAACGAACGAAAAGGAACCCGAAGCGAACGAAAAACGTTCCGTGAGTACGATTTTCAGGCAAAAATGATAAACAGGTCAATTTTTGGAATAATGAACTACGATTACCACTTCTTTCTTTCTTCGGTATATAAACCAAGCAGTCGTGGCCGAACTTTGGCACTCACACTCCCAAGCACTTGTATTCCTTATTGTTAATAGTTTAACATATAGTAAAAGTCATAAGTTTAATAGCGTGCGGAAAGACAGTTCTCAAATTTTATTCGAAGTTTATTGATATTGAAACATCTCCTGAATCTAGACATTATTTCGTTTGTAATAATTAACAGTGAAACGTGTGATTTTCCTAAGAGCAATCGATCGAAGGTATGAGAGTAAAAATTATTAATAATATGTTGAAAATAAGTAAAGCTATAAATCAACACACTGTTGTACATTGTCAGAGCCATATTATTGTCATGTAAATTGTTTTGTGAATAAGAACTTCAGAAAGGATTCGTAATGCATCGAATATTTTGTATGAAAAGAGTATTTGAATAAGATATAATGTTGATTTTATCATTTTGTTAGAAAAGTCTTTTGTCTTGATTGATAGATCAAAATGTAAATGATTGTATTCGGAAGTGACTGTTCATTTTATACTAATAAAGTTAATGTTTTGTAAATTGAAAACCATCCCTCA
The DNA here is from genome assembly GCA_028476575.1 of Platygaster robiniae. Taxonomy (NCBI): domain Eukaryota; kingdom Metazoa; phylum Arthropoda; class Insecta; order Hymenoptera; family Platygastridae; genus Platygaster; species Platygaster robiniae. Next base: position 10,524,792 of record CM052023.1, on the reverse strand, counting down.
AAAGCATTTCTTTTCCCCTGGTCCGTAAATATATAGGGAACCTAGGGTCGTGTAGGGCAGATCCTCCTACAACGGTCCTAATCTGGATGAGTTGGCCTACTTTCGGGATTTAAAAATCAACGTTGGTTTTCTCGAATTTGAGTTCGCTCGTCACAGGATACTTTCTATTTTATATTCTCCATCCTGCATAAGTTAATGTAAAATATAAATTCGAAAAACATGAAAAAATTGTTCTGATGACGTAGAATTCGTTGGAAAAACATAAAGTTATTTGCGAATGAAATTTAAAGATTACTTTTTTCGCCTTCATTTCTTTAGCCTGCAACATATTTAGTAAGTAGACCAGAGGGATAATGATACATCGCTGAGTATGTTTTCACAATAAATAGTAAATACATTAAAATATTAAATAACATTTGAATGCATATGTACTAAAAGTTAGAACATTATTTTGATTTACTCATTTTTTAAGAATTTATTAAGAGAATCTTCTTATTTCCCTATATGTGTTATGAAATTGTGATGTGACTACCCCTATTCTATGAAAATTTCGGAATATTAACCTACATAAGCGAACACCAGTGATCCCTCGGAGCCAAGTATAAAATACACAGGTCAATGAAAACCCATGTTTTGAAGTGGAAAAACCTTTATATTTCAGCCTCCATTAGGCCCTCTTCAGAAGAATAATCTCTTAATCCTTTCCAAAACGATCATCGTCAAATATATCAAATCCTCTTTAAGTCAAAAAACATTCGTCAAATAAGGACAAAATTTCTCTCTGGGGGTATTAACGATCCAAATTTTGTCCTTATTTGACGAATGTTTTTTGACTTAGAGAGGATTTAATATATTTGACGATGATCGTTTTGGAAAAGATTGATTAAGAGATTATTCTTCTGAAGAGGGCCTAACGGAGGCTGAAATATAAAGGTTTTTCCACTTCAAAACATTAGTTTTCATTGACCTGTGTATTTTATACTTGGCTCCGAGGGATCACTGGTGTTCGCTTATTTACATATTATACACAGAGCAAATTGGGGCTTATTTGTGATTAACCTACATAATTTGACAATGAAATAAATTGGAATCATGTACTATAAATAAAAATTACTCTTGTATTTTATAGTTTCCACGTTACAATATATTGGTGCGAAAAACATTTACTACATTGAACAGGAGTTAAAAAAAAATTCTGTAAAAAATTTATGACCTTATCTCCGAAAAGCCACAAATTCTTGTTATTTTATCATGTAGTAATCTTACCTGCTGGTGGCGTGCTGGCGAGTTCGATGTTTGTAGGATTATAGATTCTTTTAGTCGTGGCGCACGGCTCGCCAGTTTTCTCAAGTGTCTTGACTGGCTCTTCGGGCAGCTCATGAATTTGGTAAGCTGCAATCTTAGTAGCATAACGCAGTCTGGTTTCAAGATCATTAACGGGCACCAGAGAAACGTTCACCCAAGTTGGCTCGAACGGGCTCTCTTGCGCGAAACTAACTTCCCCTTTAATGCCGTTCGAATTCATCAAGGATCTTCAACAAAACGTTCCATTCATTGCTCAACATTTATGCTGCATTTTGCATTAAAGCTTGTCTAGCTTCATGAACATTGAAATAGCTTAGTATTATTAAGGAGAATTGAGATTGACATTTCTGATAATGTGTATTATGAATTTTTTTCACAAAAAGAATAATTTTGTGGGGGATGAATTTGTGAAAAATATTTTACACTTTCCTTAGAGATTCTAATAAAATGTGAAATCAATGATTTCGAAAAATTTGCTCGTTTATGAAGTTCATAGTAACCCCGATAATGATACGGTTTTCACAGAGGTATCAATACCAGTTTCTTGTGTTCGAAAAGAAAAAAACTTTGAGATTCGTTCAAAAACCAAAAAAATTTTGAACAAAGTCTAGGCAAAATATCTTCAAATAATTCATGTACACTGTCGTTAAATTATCATAATCTAAACAACTTTAAGAAAAAGTAAACGTTTTCGAAAAAAAAAAAAAAAAAAATTGTCTATATTCCACAAGATTTAGCACATGATTTAATTTTCCTTTTTTTTTCGTTTTGTATTTTCAAGTACAGCAGGCAGATTCGTGTTTTGAATAATTTTTTTTCTTTTTTTTTTTTCGTATGAATGTTTTTAGGCTATCAAGCTTTTCTGAACCAAATATTCATAACCCTCTTCTCAGGAAAAGGCAGAGAGTTAGGAAGTATTTGATAGCTTCAAGCGCACGTTTTTGGTACTCTACGTTAATGGGGTAATTTTAATTACAGAATGCATGAGTACTATTGTTAGAAGCTGCTCTTGAGGGCGTAATTTGGTCTTGAACACGGAACTAGACCATTCTTTCTGCATTATTATGGTTGAAAGTTGAAATTTGTAGTGTCTTTGTATTCATGAAACATTTGAAAAATTTTATCACATAAAATCCTACAAATTATACCGTAAAATAAGATAAATAACTTGTTACGTTGTATTTGAAAAAAAAACTCTATACTTTGCTGTAATACATTCAGGGGTAAGTTTTGTGTTAAATAAATGATAAATAAATCAATTGAATGTTTTGTTCTGTTTACAAGACACTTTTCTCTTGTTATCCCCTTCGTTGGCAGAGATATTTCGACAAAAAGTGCCCAAAATGGCAAGAAAATTTTTTTCATATTAATAAAACTTCAACGATCTCTCGGAGCCGAAGTTCCTTTTTTCTTTTATTATGATCTAGCTTTAACAATTCAAACGACAATGGTAAAATGGGATTTCTGTGAAATAATTTTGGAAATTTTAGTGTCTTAGAAGTTTGCCTCTAGAGTAATAAAGTATTCATGCAAGAGCTAATAAAATCCATCAGCCAATTTCAATTTAAAATTTTGAATTTTCCGATTTCCAACCTAACTTCGTATTGATATCACTTTCGAAATCGGTGCCTGAAATGAGAAATCTTTCTACAAGTCGACAATTTGATACCATGGTTGAAATCATTATTGACGACTTTTGGTGTCAACTTTTCTTTCACAGTTTTGAATTCGCCAATTCCCAGTTATGAACCGTAATCAGCGACCTCAAAATTACTTTGTACACTGCGAGAAATGCATCCATGTTTCACCCATATTTAGAGTCAATTTTCGCCTACACATATATATGGGTGCTGCACCCATATTTATGAATGAACTTATTTTTATGAGTGCTTACTCCATATGAAACACCTATTTGTGTAGGTGCGTACTCCATAAATTTAGGTAAAACATCATTAGTATGGGTGGAGCACCCAAAAATATGGGTAGGCGAAAATTAATTATTATATATGTGTGAAATATGCATGCATTTCTCTCCGCGTAGGAATTTTTATATACATATGTATGGTAAAATTACATCGTGTAGTCCGCCATATTGGCGACACCATTTTGAATTTATGCATTTTGACTTGAAATTAGGATTCAGCGACCCCTAAAACCCCCGAGTACGACTTGGATGCTAAATCAGAGCAAGTTGAGTACGAAAAAAAAATAGTTGACGCAAAAAGGCGTCAATGCCAAGAAAGGGGTCATTCATGGTTAAGTTTTTCCATGACTTATAAGTTTTTTTGTCTGTTTATATTTCTCTAAAAACTTGAGACTTTTTCGAACTATTAATTTCGGTTATTTTTTTACACGCAACATTTGAATTTTTGAAAAGATTTGGAGTTTTTTTAACTAAAACATATTTAAGAGTAAGGAAAGAGAGGTATACTACGTTAGCTACAATAACCATGCTATTCATTTTTACTTTTTCATCGCATATTTTATTTCACAAGTCCAGTTAATAAGACTTTAATTTGTCATATGATACAAAAAGATGACTGACAAAATATTTTATAATAACTTTTACATATAGAGGGTAGGACGATATAAAAACTCCTGTATTTATTATACCATATTCAAGAGACGACAATTACAATCCGCTTTGCCTGAACATTTAATTTATCATGTTTGACAGCACTTATTATAAACATATAAAAGGTAATAAAAAAGTGTGACGTTTTTGCAAATGTGATTGAAAAAATGAATTTTTTCCCTTCTTATCAAAATTCATATCGACCTGGATATGCAAACTTCAGTGTTTCTTTCTCCCGAAATACTAATGTAAAATGACCAAACACTACAAAGTAAGGCTATGTAAATATCATTGATCGAAAAATTGCTTCACATACGAATTTTTATTAAGAAAAATGGCCATCAATTTCTCATATCATCATAATGGACTTTTTCGTGAGAAATGAGGCTAAATTTAAGACTCCACAATCAACACGAAAATATTTACAACAAAGTGTCCTATAAAACATAACGATACTGTTCAATAAAGTCGAAATCTGAACTGTGTTTTTGAAAAGTAAACTAATGCAACTTTGTGCGGCCGGGCCCTGTAAAATGATGAAACAGAAAAAAAAATGTAAATAACATGATTATCTTACTTTCTTAGCAAAACACACAAAAGACAGCCACTGAAGCCGAAAATGATAGTAATGATTGACACAATGATGAAGTTTTTGTAAAACTGGCAAACATTTTGGCGTATAGCAGGTTTGTACGGTATGATAGGCGTGCGAAAATAATAGCTACAAAACAAGAAAAAGGCACTTGAGTGGTAGACTAAAGAAATTTAAAAACTGGTAAATGACGACTTAAATAAATTTTTCTAAGATATAAATCTGGATTTGAGATTTTTAGCAGCACAAAGCAGTTACATATATGAGACGTTCAATGAAGATGAAAATGATTTCTAACTGTAGAACACCAACTGTTTAAAATTTAGAATGTTATATCATGGTTTAGAGAGATCTTGCATTCTACAATGTTAGTCAAGTTGACAAAATGAACAGAATTTTCAAAAAATAGCAAATGACATACTTTTGCACAATACTATGCTAGCAGCAGAGAAACTCATTCTCATTGGCAAATTATTTGTTGCCATCAAGATAATGACTCAAAACATACTTCAGCACCTAGCGAAAATTATATCAAGAATAATGCAAAAGAATGAGTCCTTTAAATCATGACTAGGTCACTTTAGTCTTTTGATGAGGACTTATAAAAATATGAATATAAAAGGAGGTTGATCGTCTAATTTGGAAACAACCTTTAATTTTTCAGGAGAAATTTGAGACTATTTTGAAAGAGAAAGGAATTACCTTCGGGAAAAAACGTAACTCAAAAATCTAATCCTAGGGTGCCTCGAATCGTAAAACCTACAGTACAAACAAGAAGTAGGTTTTTGCTGAGAAAGTGATTCAAAGTATCTACCCACAATTTTTAATTCCTCAAGAATACGAGTAATCGATTGATCTCATCTACGTAACGCGAGTAATTGAATTTTTTTCTAATGTGTCTCTGATATTAGTAATTTCAATTTTGCATTATTTCAACCCCCTTAGGAATTAATTTCCACAGCTTCTGCACGGTAGTGTAGCTAAAAAGAAATCGCAACAAACTTACTTGGCTTTTATCGATTTCCTGAGCTTGATTTTGGCGCAAGCCAAAAACGAGTCGTGATGAGTCGGGTGAAAGATCAGTAAGTAAAGAAGCCGATGCGGTCCGAGAAGGTCCGCGGGTAATAGCGATAGTTCCGGGTCTCTGTAGGAGGTTTTGTACTTTCCGTTCGGATGAAGAGCCACTTTGATCTTCCCCAAACGGGCGTCTACGTCTCCAATGGATTTACCCGAGCCAGCGTTGTCGGGATCAAATACGGTTTGAAGGATATTGCAATTTGCCTTATCTGGAATCATGCGGATCGCGACATGCTCGGGCTAATATAATCAGAACTGTAAGGCGATGTTTGCTGACGCTCCTGTGTCCCCACATGCTCTCCAATGTGAACCCCTTTCATGCATCTCTTGCTTCGTTATTGTCAACGTTGTTTGATAAAGTTTTTATTTTTAAATGTTGATAAAGGCAGAAATATGTATTGAAGGAGTCAAAATTGATTTTCGAAATTGATGATAAGCAAAGATTTACATCACAGAAATTTCATTAGGATTGATGTTTATTGAAAAAAAAAAAAAAAAAAGAACGTTACAGATAATCCGTAAGGTCACATTCTTCTGTATGGTAAACTTTGTTCGAGAGTTATTAAAGAAAGATTTGTTCAGGATTTTTATGAAAAGTAGGAATTTTTCTAGGAGCAGATCCACGGGAAGGAGGGAGGGTTTCAAGTCTGGACCCCTCCCCTCCTTGGGACTATGTTCTAGAATTTGAATCTTCTAATTCATTTGGGTCGAGTAAAAAAAAATTTTAGGATAATTCATCATACCACAGTTATGTTTGCTTATTTATAACTATTTCCTTTTGAAACGAAAATACGAACCCCTCCCCTTTTTTAAAATCCTGGATATGCCACTGGATTTTTTGCAAATTTTTTTTTGCATGATAGTTAACCTGAGGAAAATAATAATAATTCTAAAATAATAAAAATAAATATCTAAATAATAATAAATATATAAATAATAAATCATAAAAATAATAATAAAATCAAAAAATGTCATAATTTTCGTTTTTGTGGTTTCTCGTGATATGAAACATTTGGTTACAGCAAGGTCGATCAATGAAAACAAATTTTAAATTATGAAAGGTATGAAAGAGTCACGGAGCATCATTCGCTTCAAGGGAATATACATTTTTTTCTCTTGCAGCGGTTTTCCTATTTTAGCGAATCGACGTACCCTTGCTGGGGTCGAATATGTCGGTGACATAAATTTTCCAGCGGTGTTCCGTGAAATCGACAGGGTGTGACTTTTGTTTATTAACGTGGTGCAGATCGGCATAAATTATCGTGTCCACCGTGTCTTCGCCTGCTTGGCCGCCAAGCCATCGGAACCACACTGTCCCACCTACCGGCCCGTGAAAACGGGCTTCAGCGACCTTCTCTGCATGACGGTCCAAAACCTATTTTTTGTTTTGGTTTATTACACGCAACATCGTATTATGAGATTCGATTTTACTAAGAGTATTATTATAATCAATGAGGTATGCTGAAAATGACAATAAATACATAACATGATTATTATTGAAGTATATTTTTCCATACATGTGTAATTATAACTGTAATCCCAAAAAAGCGATTTCGAATCATTTTTATGTGATTGAATTCATTTTAATTATTTTTAATTAAACAATGATATCGATCGACCCGTATGTCTTAATCTGGAAAAATCTGTTAGAAGGGTGGAAGTAATCAAATTGGTTAATGTCTGCAGTTTTGTCGCTGTTTGAATCGAAAAATGAATGATGATTCGTAAGGCTTCTGATTCATGGATGGAATAATAAAAAATTTGAAATTCTATTGAAAATAAACCAACCTAGACATTGCATTACATATTTGTTGTACAGTGCAATTGTATGACAATTATGCATAATTCTTTTACAAATCGTACTAATTTTAGGCGGAAAAATTGAGCATGTCCAAATTGCATTCAAATTGTTTTTCATCATTTTCGAACAAATTCAGTTGACACTCATTTCAGGATTTCACTTGAAAAAGTTTTTTGAAGTGAAACTTCTAATAGCTCGTTGGGAGTGAAATGCGTTTGAGAGGGTAGCAAAGCGTTGGGAACAAAGGCTGGCGTTACAAAGGCTTGGGAACAAAGGCTATATTCCAAAGCTGGCAAAGCTGTGGTGATATTTCGTGTGCTGTAGGGATCGTTCAAGATTGCTCGGCATACATTTTTAAAACGCTAATTCTTACTAGAACTTTCGGAAAATAGTAAATATAAAACACACATTTTAAGTTGTATCTTTTTTATTAATTTTATAATAATTACAATTAAAAAAATTATTTGTTACTTAATTAAAGATAGAAGAAAAATATGAAAACATCATTTTCAGAGAAATGAAATAATGTTTATACTTTTTTTTTATGCTTACTTGATATTGTAAAATAAAAATAAATATAAAATGCTCATTCTAAGATGAATTCAGAAAAATGGTCGAGATGAAACCAACATTTTTAGTTCTTTTTTTTTTATATATTTCATTATGGTTACTAACACAGATATTAATAATTTCACATGAATAAGACATCAAAAAATATTATTTTACAAAAAAATTATGATCCAAACAATTAAAGAGAAAATCGTATTTTTCAGTAATAATAACCTTTAAAAAAATTCAATTTTATTATTCTGAAAAGAAAAGAATATCAAGTTAATTATTTTGAAATGAAAAAATGTAAAACTTTCTTTCTTAAATAAATGTGTTGAAAATTAAAAACGTGAAATTCACATTTCTTGTTTTAATTTTTACGCTAATTTTAATAATGATAACATTTCAAAACAAACTGGTGTGTTTGAAAATTCGCAAGAGAAGTAAAACTTCTCAAAATGAATTACTATAAGTTTAATTAAACGTAAAAGAAAGTTTGTTCAATTTTATGAGAAAGACAACTAAAGAAACCATTTTAGTCAAGCATGAACTGCATTCAAAACTGTAGCTTGAAACTGATTATAACCTAGAATGTTCTTTATCACTAGGTACTGATATATAATTTTCAAGGTCTGATTTAAGGGGCTGTATACCTTTTTGTGCGGACGGATTGAGGATGGTTTGGAGTATCTTTGAAAGTATGTAGCAATAATTTTATGACACCATAGTTATTGTTTTTTGATAGTGTATTGTCTACTTGAAAAAACAAGTATTTGTTCATAAAAAAATATCAACAACTATCGGAGTTATGGCCATCTCCCCAAAACAACTTTTTTTTAAGAAGCCTGTGGTGACCACGATGCAAGTCGAACAGGTCAAGTTAAATTAGAAAATCCAAAGAATTCCATTAGTCTAGGATCTAGCATAGTATATAGTTCTCGAACGATTGCAAAAATGAATATTATATTTTTTCTGTATGCAAGAACGTTTCCCCCGAGATTTCGTTTTCTTGAGTTCTGAAAATTTTATAAAACAATTCTTATCTGCAACATAAAAACTTTTCTCTAAAAAAATGATCGTTCAAGAACTAGATATACATATTCCTAGACTAATGGAATTTTTTTGGATTTTCTGATTTAACTTGACTTGTTCGATTTGCATCGTGGTCACCGCAAGCCTCTTCAAAAAAAAAAGTTTCGTGGAAAGGGCCATAATTCCGCCAATTGTTGATATTTTTTTATGAAAAATTACTTGTTTTTTCAAGTAGACAATACGCTATCAAAAAACAATAACCATGGTGTCATAAAATTATTGCTACATACTTTAAAAGATACTACAAACCATTCTCAATTCGTCCGCACAAAAAGGTATATAACCCCTTTAATAAATTAGTTGATGTAATTATTTTTTTATTCAAAACTTTGTTGCTGAAGCTACAAAAGTGTATTTTTTAAAATTGGTAATTGGCAATTTTTTTACTAGTATTGCAATGTAACTATGTAAATAGTTTTTCTATTCCCTTCCTACTTTGTAAAAATAGTAAAAAATGTTTATAGCTGATTATTTTCTCATCAGCAAGATTCATTGCGCAGTAAGTTGGAGTCTCTGTCAAATTAAGAGATATTAAATATTTTCAAACGTCTATGATCATCCCGATGAGCTCAGCTGGTGATAATGAAGGCTACGCAGAAAAAGTTTACAGAATAGAATAAATCAAGTTTTTTTTATTTTAATTATGTTTTTTAAGGGTGAAAAAAAATTTTCAAGGGAAATCTCAAAACACATGTCAAGTAATTTCAGGTATACGATCTGTTAACAAACTTTGCATTTATTTTTAAATATAAAGTTTGGATGGGTGTGCGGTTTGTAAAAGGTAAAAATATATTGTAAAAATATATCATATTGTAGTATAATTGACTTTCAATTCATCCAATTTATTTCCAAATCGTCTTGATTAATTTAACTTAACTTTAAGTCCACAGTGTTTAAATTAAATTCATTAAGACAATATATCTTTATTTTTCTTTGTTTTCAATTTATAGACATTATGTAAAGGAACGAATTTCTGGCTTCTCAAACTAAAAAACAGCTATATCTTGATAAAAAATTATCGACATTTACCGTGATTGACGCGCATATTGTTTTGGAACTGTACGTATCCTTCAATAGCAGTCCTTTACCCCAGAGTCCCTTTTCTCCGGCGATATTCAAACTTGGAACTTCGATTGCGCCAGTTTCATTTCCTGGCATTAACAACGGCCCCAAATGCTCGGTCAAATCAATAACACTGCAATCAACGTTTACTGATAAATATTCATTCGCATGTAATACGATTTCGTTGGCAATTACTCGGGTACAACGTGAATCGATAATAATGATCCCGGAAATTGACCGCGATAAATTACGCAAAATTTTTCAGTTTGTAAAATACGATTCGGAAGAGCAACAACTGAGCAAACACATTACGGAACGAAGGGACATTTGATGATATTTGCATACGGGAGAGTTGATTAAATTAATTGCTTTTCATTTTGTTGTGTACTGACGTAATGTTAGCTAATTTTTGAACAGCGAAAAGCATAAAATAGCTGCAGAATGGTCATTTCGTAAACTATGAAAAATGTTAATATCAATATCAAAAATATGAATATCAACGTTATGTGTTATTTGAAAATAGTAATATGATTTGTGAAGTTACGGATTTTCATAAGTTCTCTAAAGTTGGGAGTTAAATATTTTTTTTTTAATTTTGAAGAAAATTTCTAAATACTAAAAATATTCAAAAACGCGGAGATTTTGTAAAATTAATAGTTTATATAAGACAAAACTTATTATTTTACATATTTTTTGGGCTCTATGGTTATCGTTTTATCGTAAAAATGTATGCAAGTCATTCAGAAAATAAGTAAAGTCTTCATAATTGAAACTATAGAAATCGTTAAATCTTCGTTACTTCTAAAATAGCTAGTGAAACAAAAAATTACGATTACGTGAATTTATTTTTTCAGTAAAATCATGCTGTTTTCCAGCAATATAATCCAAGTTTTCTGAATGTATATTCAAACGTTGTCTCGAATGTGTTACAATAATTTCAAAGATCACCATTTCAGAAGATCGCATGATAGAAAAAAGTCAACATTAAAATTTACGCATGATTTTCATTATAATATTTTCAAATTTATCATGATTTGACCTGAATTCGGAAGTGATTACTAGAGTTCGAAAAGGGCATAGCCGGGTTTCCATGTTGAAAGTGCCCCCAAACCAAATGAAGCTTTGCATTGACCATATCAAAGTACTTGGTAGAAAATGAGTTTAAAGAAACTTTCAGGTCCGTAGCCGCCATATTTAATGAGTAATGATACATATTGCAATATTCGTTTCTTAGCTTTTGCAGCCAAATTATTCATTCTAAAATTTTGAAAAAATTCACACTGCCACTTGTCATTACGGTAAATTTTTATGAATTTTCTGCAAATTTCCTGACGTCAAATTCGCGAATAAAAAATTGCGAAAATTTTCGCATTAGAATTCGCGGTACAATTATGATTTTTTTGGTAAACAAAATTCATTGACAAAGGTCTAGAACGTAATTTTTCAAATTTTTGCGGGGGTGGACGGGAGTTAAAAAAATTGGAAATATATAAAATCAGTCTCTTGTGTTCAAATGACCAATCTACAATTCATAACTCAAGGCACATAATATGATATACGTTCTATATATGTGCACATTTCATTCTTAATTATGTTCATGGGATTTTGTCTTAATCTGGGTCTCCAATTTTTTGTGGGCGCGTAAGACGTCTTAAAAAACAGTTCGACACGTGAAATTTTAGGCGAAAATTTCATTTGACTGTAAAAAAAGTATGCAAAATTTTTAAAGATATGAAATAATGAATCAATATTTCGATTATTTTTCATTACTATGGGAGTTACTCATTTCTACTTTCAAAGGTATGCGGAATCCATGAAAAAAAACATTTCATTTTTTCTTATTTTTAGAAAACTCGAGTAAATATGTGACATTCCATTTTTATGTTTCAAAACTGGAAAAACTCATAGATTATTATGAAAAATTTGAATTTTTTAAGCTAAAAGTTACTGGAAAAATTAAACATGACATTTTCGGTTGAATAATTGTCTATTAAATCTAATCGTAGACAACATGATTACCTGAAATTTTTTATGTCATGTCTGGATGTATGAATCGAACGACTAAAGCTCAGCTGAATTCAGTGTAACTGAAAACACATATTTTCTATTTTATTTCTCTTAGTATTAGTTGGTATGTCACCAATGGAACGAAAAATCTGCGATTCGGAATTTAAAAAAATTATCAAATATTTAGTAAATCAGAATAAAATTTTTGCTTAAGTTGACGACTCATACCAACTTTGAAAATTTAGAAAGAAAATATACAGATATATAATTATTTTAAACGAAATATACGATTCATAAATGAATATGTATTTTCTTGATTGTAGATTCATTGTATTTCTCAGATTGTGAGACTCATGAATCAGAATAAGTATATGGTTCCTCACATTTTTAGAATATTGAATGACAACAACATGAAAATCGACGAGTTCATTGATTAAATTTTCCTAGTTCTTATGCTTGCATGTAAGACTTAAACATACTAAAGTTTTTATAATTTTCGAACATAATAAAATGTTTTCTATTAATTTCAGAACAAACGGAAATAAGTAGACATTTTAAGGAATTTCCTGAAGAGGACTTTAAATTTGAAGGAAAGGACACAGAAAGAAAAAATAGGTGACAAAACTCATTTTTTCAAATGATTTTGAACGGATTTTGACACTGTTGGCTCCAAGGATAAAATTCAATATTATTTTACACATAAAAAAAATCTACTAGAAATGTATAAAATACTTTAATCCATGCCATTCGAATTTTCCAACAAATCTTTATAAATCGTACACATAATAATACGATCGTATACTTATAATAGTTGAAAAATTAAAAAAAAAAAAAACCGAGAGCTGAGAGAAATAGGTCATTCTGAATCCATTCGAAAACTCGATTCGTAGGATTTTGTGATGCCGTAACGAATATTAATTGATACATTGAAATTGTTATTCCGTATATATGAACGCACGTATGTTGGAATAGAGTATATTGGAAACCCTTTTGGAATTGGAGTTATCCCTTTCATAAAATATTTCTTAGTTGTATATCCCTTAGAGCAGTGGCGATCCCAAGGGGGGGGATGAGGGAAATCCCCCCCCCCCCAAGAGCTTCACGACTTATGAATTTCTTGAGATTTACTTGATCATTTAGTGATTTTGAAGGATATATCCAATTGATTGACATTGCATTCTAAAAGAAAAAAAAAATCAGTTTTTTTAGCCTTAATTTTCCCCTTCTAAGAATCGTTTCTGGGACCGCCCCTGAACTTAGAGTAGTTCGTAAATTCAAAATCGAACAGTTGCTTGCATTAAAAAAATTCTATTGATGTATCAAAGTCCTATTGAAATCGTGTAGATTATCTTTTTTAGATTGAACAAGTATAATTTCAACGCATGGCTTTTCAATTTTTCAATACATATATGCATGAATAACTTGACTCTACTAAAGATAACTTTTTCTGCAGCAAATGCAATCAAATTAACTGTAGTTAAATTTAGTTTTTAATATTCGACTAACAGGAAGCGAAGGGAATCAAATTATTTTTACTTTTCTCCTAAATACTGCTCATCGCAGCGGTTATCGATAACCGTGTAATCCACTGGAAATTTCGTGATTGACCAAAGCCACTGTTGATCAGGGTACTGTAGAGTTGTTTGCAAAGCGAAGCGTATTCGTACACCGCCTTCTATTCCCGGCTCGAATCGAATTTCCCCGTGAAGTCCGCCAGAGGATATATATGCCACGAGTCTAAGTGCATTTCCTGTCCTCGCTAGGTACACAATTTTTGTATAGTTTACTATGTTCACGTTCTAATGACGTTTTTCTTCCCCAGCACTAGATACCGAGAATATTTCTAACTGGCATTTGCCTCGCTCTTTTTTTGTCAATATGGTGTAATTTTGGTGTGATTGTGGAATGTACATAAACATCAAAAACGTTTTCATCAGAATCACCGATCATCTTACTGTCATCAAAGCAAAAGCTATGTTAAAAATTTGTAAATTCTTTATGTATATTACACATTCGAAATTCAAAAATAATAATCATTTTTTAAGATTATTCTCATCAGACATATTTTAACTGTTTCTAACCTGATCAAAATTTTAACTTTTCTGTTCTTGTAAAAAATCTCTGATCAATAATATTCTTTATTCGAAAAATTTACTCAATTTCTCTGCAATCACTAGCTCAAAAATAATTAACACTTTCGCGTGATAGAAATTCTTACCGTCCTAGTTGACTAAAATTGAACTTTCAAAACATCTTAAAACAACGTTCGCATACCGAAAAGCAATAATATAATCCACCACATGTTGATTCCAAAGCACACTTGTCACTTGTCACCTAATCTCGAAGATATTCGCTATTACCGAACTTCTCATCGTTTGATCGAGCTACCTACATTCTGATTGAAAAGCATACCGCGTAACACTGACTGAACAAAAAGAAGATTCGTAGACACTTTCAAGGCAACTCGTAACTTTCTTTTTCTTCCGAGCAAGAGTGGTGGGAGGCTACAAGAACGGTGGCCTCGAATCTTGGTGCATAAGAATATCAATCGCTGGAAATCAAGGTCAACTGCTGTACTTTAAAGTTCGATATATATATATAGGTTGATTGAGTTCTTTACAGAGAACATGAATTTTCCTTCTTGTTCTCTATTCTAGAATTCCCTCGTACCACCCTTGCTATGTTGTTTCATGAAAAAATGTGTTTACGGAATTAATACCAAAAACACTCGGATTATAGAAGGATATCAAGAAAAATATTCGATGTCCATGTTTGAGCTGAATCGAAGGTGATTTAGAAGCCGCTCAAAGCAATTGTTTACTATCCATCTCAAAGTATGAATATAGCGACATACAAATGCATGTATTTCAGGCAATTCGGTATGAAAACGGCTGCAAGTTTGTGAGTAGTTTCTCTCAATATAGCATATCGGAACAGTGTTAATCCTTAGTAAATGAAGATTTATTCGTAAACAAAAAACAGTGGCGATTGTCTTGGATGTTGAATGATGCACCCAAACATCAAGGATATTTCTATAATATGGAACAGATGCACAACCGTTACTTGAGAAATTAATAAACGATACTTGCACTTATGCAATAATTTTGACAAAATACTGAAGGCAACAGTCATTTATTGTATGTAATATCGAGATGGATAAACGCCTTTTAACGTATAGAATAATGAATATATCTATAAATACAACATGAAATTTAAATTTGTGTGTAAAATGGAATTGAAAATTTTTTTCAAGCAAGATTACATGGATAAGGTTTTTTTAAGAAATATCCGCTTTAGTTATTTTTTATTAAAAGTCCCTCATATGCAAAGCTGTCGTGATTTCTTCGCCGACTTTTAACAATCGATTTCGTTATTTTTGAACTGTTCAAGTATTTTCAAAAAACGAACCGGAAAACCATTACGCAAATCGAGACTTTATTATCATTGTCAGGTAAAGAAAAGGTCATTTTTGGCAAAATTGATTATGTGCTTCCGGTTTTCATTATTTTTTTCAAATTAAAGCGTAGTTATAGGGTGAAATCGACTAATTTTTTTTAAATTAACGATATAAACGAATTTTGAATAAACTGTTTTCGCTTAATTATTCTGTGCTCTTTATGTTTAACAAGAAAATGGCCCGAATTAATCATTTTCTCCCAATTTTCATTTTTTTTTTTTTTCGCCTGATAGCGTAGTTATAGGGTGAAAACAAGTACTTATTATTAAATAAACGTTATAAACAAATATTGAATAAATTATTTTTGCTTGATAATTTATTTCTTATCATCAAAGTAACGGAAGAACACAAAATAATTGAGCTCTTTTTTTGCCTTTTCTGATTACTGAGACTGTTGTTTTCGAGCAATATGAACTTCTTATTGTTAAATAAACGTTATTCACAAATTTTGAAAAAATTCTTTTGGTTTGAAATAACGCGCGGAGACTGTATCGCGTGGAATTTTATAATGCCAATTGACAGTGATGTTGTTAGTTTAGAGCCTTTTTTTATATATATTCTTAAAGCACATAATTAGCACATAATTATGACGCAGAAGTTGATACTTTACACCTTTTTTTGTACTGTTTTTAGAGAGGGGGGTGTGGCTCAACGTCAAGCTGCGACTCCCCCCCCCCCCCCACACTTTGAAGTTTATAAAAATCCAGTTTCCGAAGTAGGATATAATTTTTCGTTTGACACATAATCAGCACATAATTAGCACATTTTTTTCAGATATTCGTTTTTGAAATTGGTGGAGTGGGTGGTGTGGCTTGACGCACCTATTTTTGGCTGAATTTGGATCCAACCAATATAATTTGGTTTCCACTGGTCTACAAGGTTTTCTTGTTGGAAATCTATGGGTCGTTTCCGGGGTAATTTTACCTGTAAAATCCGAATCCGAACTCAGAATTTTCCTATCACGTCAGGATTTTGAGATATTTGAGGTTATGCGCTCGAAAAATGGAGTTTTTCGCTACTTTTGAGGTTGTGTACAGAGCGCAAGAAAATTTTCTCGTCTTTTTCGTTAATGTCGTCATTTAGTACTAATCTTTCTTTTCAAAATGAGCTATTAATCAGTAAGGAGCGATTTTTTTTTCACAAAGATGCAGCCATAACAAGTTTGGACATTTATCCGGACAACCTTATAAGCGTTCACATTTACTCTTTGAGGCTTACCACTTTACACTCGAAAATTTACCTTGAATATTCGCACTCGAGGGTTTAAATGGTCTGTGAATAAAAATTTACCCACAGAAAATTATTTTTTCTTATCGCACAGTGATATCTATTTTAAAGGCAAATAGATGGATTGAATAATAAAAATTGGAGAGGAAATTGATGTTTGACACCTCCAAATTTAATCAGTTTGTTCGAAGTATTAAATCGTGATAAACTATTTGTCCAAATTGTTTTGGTATTATCGGCTGCATCTGAGCTTTGTTGTTTGCCCATCATTTTCGAGTATTAATGTTGTATTTTTTTTATCGCCTTTTGATACGATGTTTTTATTTAATAAAAACAACTAGTATGAGGAACATCGATTGGAGAGATTATCGATGTTAGATTTTGCATCCTCAATTACATCAATTTGCTCACTAACTATGAAAAGTCATTTGTCCTAATTGTTCACAAAAATACCAGCTTTATTAAAGCTTTGATTATTAGCCATTAAAATTCAACTATTTTCGTGTGTTTACATAGTTATTTTTGTATTGTTTTTTTTTTTTTTGATGTTTTTATTTCAACGTACACTAATTTTTCTGTTTTCAATGTTGAAACCTATTAGTCACTGGGAGTGAAATTTCGTTCTTGATAACAAAAAATTCTTCAAATTCCCAGTCAAACGTTTTATTTATGACAATCGTTGACGTTTCGGTCCCATTCGGACCCGTTTCAAGACATCTTGTTGTCAGCAAAGGTTTGTCCGCAATCATGAGAAAAACTTAATAATAATAGTTCTCTGGCAAATAAAAATATATACGATAAACACAGTTTCTTCTGAAAGTCTACCGCAGGCGAGCAGTAATTTGCCGCCCAGAGGGCGGCAATGAACCATTACTACCCGCCTGCGTTTCCTGCCTGCCTGCGCGTCGGCCTGAAATACACCATTTGTCACCTTTGTAAGAGGTCTCCAAATTTTCGTTTTCGATGTTTGAGAGGTGAAAATAGTAATGAAAATGGGATTCACACTATACTTGAAGACATATGTGTTCCAGGGTTTCGCTAGATTAGCTCGAAAAAGCTTTTCATTTAAACCTTCAGGTGCAAGAAGGACACTCGTAATGAAATGATACGCTAGAAAGAGATGGAAGATGGAACTTATTGTTAATCATGCCGATTTTACAAACTAACTTAAAAATTTAAAAGTCCGTGTATCCTAAAATTTGGTATAGATTTCATTTTTGCTTCCATTTTTCGAGATCGGAATTCGTGTTGCACAGTGTTATTGGCCATTAAAATGTCAACTTTTTTCAAGTATTTATATCGTTATTTATGTATATATATTTTTTAAGATGTTTTTATTTCAAAGTACACTAATTTTTGTGAGTAAAAATAACTGCAGATTGTTTAAAAAAAACATATTTTTTTGAAACAATCAGAAACAGGAAAAACAATATTTGGAGAAGAAATCGATGCTTGATTCAATACCTTCATTTTAATGTATTTGTTAACATAATAGAATAATAAAAATTTGAGTTTTTTTTCTTGAATTACCAGCTGTGTAAGAGCTTTGATTATGATCAGCCATAAAATGCTCATTATTTTTTATTGTTCATTATATCTTTATTTCTTACAGCCTTTCTTAACCGTTTCTCGCACTATTAAAAATTAGGTAACGGCTAGCAAAGAGCTATTCCTCCGAAAAACGTTATTAAAAAGATTGTTTATTTGAATAATTTGCATCTTAGTGTTTGCAAACGCAGATGCAAGAACAATAATCTCAAAATTACGCGTCTGAAAACTTTCAAATCGAGAGATTTTCTATTTTTTTTAATTAAAAATTTTTTATCTCACGATAATATAAAAGCAAATTTGAAACCTTATTGAGTTTTGAAAATTTAATTCTTTGAAAGTAAATCTTCATGTAATGAACTTGAAAAAATACCTCTATGATCGAACTGTTTCTGAATAAAATGATCGAATTTTGATAAGTATACAGTCTAATTTACCCGTTCTTGATTGTTTGACCGATTATAGTACAAAGAAGTCTAATGTCGAAAGTTTTGAAATCGATTTTGCACTATTTGAAATATCTCGAAATTGTTATAGAAAGAAAGTGAAATTTCCCACTGCCAATATTATTCAACTGTTACATATTCTACTTCCGAGAACGCGCAGTACGGCCCTGCAGTACCTGTGCCGCGCGCATGCGCAATCTTAGTTTACGTTGGCAGCCCTGCTCAGCATACAATGCAACAAATGCAAAATTTGTGCGCGCGCAATGGCTGTATTGTCTGTGAATACGCGTGACTGTGTTGAAGTGGCCGTTGGGGCTCGATAATCCCGAGTTTCCTATTGTATTGTGTGTTTACCCGCGATTTTTGCCCCGCTCACATTGTTCGTAAGTGCACGGTGCGTTCGTGGAATCGTTATCGCGAGGTGTTTCCCCGCGCCACGAAAATAAGTCGCCGCGTCACGGCGACTTTTCCCAGGATCCCGAGGTATTTGCAGCGAGATGGAGCCCACGTATTGCCCAGCCTTCGTGTTGTTCGCCCTGCTATATTTAGCCAGTACCAGCACTGTTCACGCGGGTAAGTGGCTCCCTTATTTCTCGAAGCCCGCGTTAACCAGGACATTTCATCCCGTTTTGCTTTTTTTTTCGTGGAAAAAGCCTCGGAAAAAATGGGTCTCGTTCTCGCAGGAACGGTCGCACGTGACCACGTGACCGTTTGACGTTAGTGTGCGCATGTGTGCGGGTTGGTCGATTGTATTTATAGATGCTTTCCAGGAATCACGCTATGATTTTGACGTCTTGATCAACATTGATCAATTTGTTTTTCGAGAAGAATGAGGATGAAGGATGGGAGAAAGGGTGCGAAAATTTTTATATCTTCAAGCATGTGAAATTCTGATATGTTTTGTTTGCATGCAGGGGCGGATCAAGAAAAATATTTTGGGGGGGTCTTCAAAATATTTATATACAATGCATCGATTTCTTGTATGTTTATAATACTGAGTTATGTAGTGTCGAAAATTTCGGGGAGTTATTGAACCTCATAAACCCCCGCCTGTTTGCATATAAATTGATTCGTTTTAAAGTTACGAGAATTGTTCCAAATCTGTAGGTTCGTTAGGAATTTTTATTTTTGGAACATAAGGTGTGAAAAATGTAGTAAAGTATGAGCCATCAAGGATGTAAGATGTAAGAGGATTGATAATTTTGTGATTTGTTGACATTTTCTTTTCTCGTGAATATGGAGAATCAAAGTATGTACATAATATTCAGACTTGAAATAATGCATAGGATAAATAATTTTGTAAATGAAAAAGTGTATTTATATTTATTAAATGTGATGCATATAAATAAATGTACATTTGGAAGCGATGTACTCGTAGGCAAATTTTTAAAATCATCACAAGGTTAACAAAATTTTATTTAACTACTATGTGTTTACATATTCAATACTTTTCTATGTTAATAAATGTTACATGAACGATTTTCTTCAGAGAAGGATCCAAATACAATATTTTATTATGTAAACTGTTTTTTTATAACGGTTTCTCTTTTTCTTGCTCTAACATTTATTAAGAGTTATGTTTCTGTCCATTAAGGGGGATGTGCTTTTTTTTCGCTCGAAATGTACACCTTTTTCAAGAATCTCTTTCTAACAAACTAAAAGGACATGTTTGAAATTCTTTCTGGGTTTTGAAGAGCATGTCCTCAGCAACAGGCATGATTATTTTCAAGTTTTTATTTGGTATTTGTCATAAATAATAATAAAAATGAATGAGAAAGTTTGCTTGGGTGCACGCTCCTGTCCACAATAATGATCTGAAACAGTGAATCAATTTTTTTTTATTCAATTTTTTTGTATACTCAAAGCCCTGACGTCGAGAAAACTTTGAATTTTTATGCATAAATAGTTTTAAACAACAATTGAATCTGCTAAAAAGCAGTAAAAATCGTCATTTTCGTTTGAAATGTTGAGTATTTTGGAAATAATGTTAAACTCAAAATTTTCTCGAAATCAGGGCTTAGAGCATACAACAAAATAAAAAAAAAAGAATTGATTCACTGTTTCTGGTAATTATTGTGGATGGGAGCGAGCACGCCAGCAAACTTTCTCATTAATTTTTATTATTCTTTGTGACAAATACATTGCAAATAAAAGCTTCAAAATTATCTTGCCTGTTGCTGAAGACATGCCCTTTAAAACCCAGAAAGAATATTCATCATATCTTTTTTAGTTTGTTAGAAAGAAATTCTTGGAAAAGGTTCACATTTCGAGTGAAAAGAAGCAATTTCCCCTTTAAGACGACTCGCAACCTACTGTAGTGCAAGAAAGACGCCTAGAACGGGATTCAATTGAAAGAAAGAAGGATGAAAAGAGAAGGTCTTGCGAGTCGTCTTAAGCTAGTAGAGAAAAGTCAGCAGAATGGAAAAATTTTTTTTGCAAAATTAAAGGCTGATTAAATGCCTTAATTAAAAATGTAGGGCTCCATTGGTTTACCATGAAATCGATGCACTGTTTGCTTAAGTTTAAGGTATCATCTGCATGAATTGAATTTTACTTAGGAATTTTATCAAAAAAATATATACGAAAGATATTAGCGTCCTTATTTACACCGGAAAAATTACAACTTGTTTTACTGTACCGTTTTTTTAAAAAAAATTATGAAAGTTTACATGTTGTTTTATGGGTGGAAGCAGTTTTTTTAAATTTTCAACTATACAACACTGAGGATTTCGGTAAAATTTTTTTTTGTTGGCACATTTTGAAACTCAGACGTGTTTTGACCGTCGTTAATCACAGATTACTTTTACCTCTCTCCCTAAAGTAACTTTGAAAGGTCGAAACCGTACTGTGGAAATAGACCCGGATTATCCATCCCTCACTCTCTCAAACACGTACGCGTAATGCGGGGAGCGAGAGAGACATCTATATCTCTGGGCAACTTGGCTAAGAAATTTTCATCGGACCAGAATTCCGAGAAATTCTTCAGTCAATAATCATAAGCACACGGGCCGTTCGGCTGATTCTAGGCAGCTCCGGGCAGCTTCGTTTCGTACATCACGGACTTTCACTTTATGATGCGGTGGAGGAGATTCGCGTTGAGTGGGGATTGAGGGGAATGTGAGAAACATCAAGTCGGGGTAAATAGAGAGAGAAAAAAACTGTTTCTCATGCGGAAGTTATGCCGCGTGACTATTGTTCAGCTTTCCCTGGATTTTCTCTATTTTCTGGCCAATCGATGAAGGTCATTGAGAAGAATTTCGTTTCGGGATCCCTCGATTTGAGATCGAGAATAAGAAACGCGGCTTCAACAAGTACGAGGGGGGACCCAAAAGTAACGGGAATTGTGTTACAACTTTTTTATTGACAAATTTTTTCACACACAATTTTTATCACCTTCAAAGTAACCCCCATTGACTGTAATACACTTGTTCAATCTTTTTTTCCAGTGTTCAAAACAGTTCTGAAATTCATTTTTTTCAATGTTTTTTAAACCTTCCAGCGATTTTTGTTTCACCTCTTCTACAGTCCCAAAACGTTTTCCTTTCATGTCCCTTTTGAGTCTAGGGAACAAAAAAAAGTCACAGGGGGTAAGGTCCGGTGAATAGGGGGGGTGAACAATCGGTGTCATGCCGTTTTTGGTCAAAAATTTCTTCACGGACAGCGCTGTGTGGGCAGGTGCATTGTCGTGGTGGAAGAACCAATCTCCTGTGCGCCAAAGATCCGCTCTTTTCTTCCGGATGTTCTCCCTCAACCTTTTCAAAACCTCCAAGTAGAAGTGTTGGTTAACCGTTTGGCCTGGAGGAACAAATTCTGCGTGCACAATACCCCTGCAATCGAAGAAACAAATGAGCAATGTCTTGATGTTGGACTTCACTTGGCGTGCCTTTTTTGGACGAGGCGAGAGAGGTGTCTTCCATTGGCTTGATTGCTGCTTTGTTTCGGGGTCGTAGTCATAGCACCATGATTCATCGCCAGTCATAACCTTGAGAAAAAAATCTGGGTCTTCATCCAACTGATTTTGCAGCTCAAGACAGGCCTGAAGTCGATGCTCCTTTTGATCGTCGGAGAGAAGGCGAGGAACAAATTTGGCTGCAATCCTCCTCATGCTCAAATCTTCAGTTAAAATCCTCTATATTGAACTCCATGATAATCCAGACATCTCACAAAGTTGATCGATGGTTCGGCGACGGTCTTCATGAACAAGAGTGTTGATTTTTTCAATGTTTTCGTCCGTTCTTGAAGTCGAGGGGCGCCCAGAGCGAGGTTGGTCTTCTATTGACATCTCTTCATTCTTGAAACGCGAAAACCAGTCGTACACACGCGTTTTACTCAAAGCATTATCCCCATAAGCTGTTTTCAGCATCACAAGGGTTTCCGCGGGTGTTTTTCCTAACAAAAAACAAAATTTTACAGCCGCGCGTTGCTCTCCGCACTCAGCCATTTCACGTTTTCGCTGAAACGGAAAAAGTCGTTTCACTAGAAAAATTCTTACGGACGAACGAATGCACTCACAGCAAATGAACTTTGCACACTGACTTGGGAGAGTAGCAGCTTGGAAGAGAACCAGTGGAGAACCCGATCCCCCCCTCCGCGGTCCCCCCACCACCTAATTCCTGTTACTTTTGGGTCCCCCCTCGTATGTAGTGCCGAAAAGCTGCTGTATAATGAATAAATATGAATAATTTATTCATTATGTTTTCAGAAGAGTAACGATGAATAAATAATTATTGCTACCTTATATATTTTTTGATTATAACCTTTTAAGTTACTGTATATTAATAATTTATAGCAGGTGATTTTTACTATGAGAATAATTTCTACCAAAAAGTTTTTCGATTTTGTTTATTTTAAAGTTTACTTGACATCATGATTAAACATAATTTTATGATGTAAATGAAAAAAATTTTTAGTATATTACATTACTAGGACTATAAAATCATTCCCCACGAGTGAGGAAATGATTTTACGTTCGATATTTTACATTACGAGTACGGTAAAGACACTTTTGTACTGTCGAGCGGTACGGTAAAGTGGACTTTACCGTACCTAGTAATGTAAACTAATGTACTGACAAAAATAATATTACCACTGTGGAATCAGATAGAATCTTTTATCGATTTCATGATCTAAAATATACTTCGACAAAAAAAAATGCATTTAAGTATGCATACTGTTTAAAGCACAAAAATAAATTTTACAGCCTTTTTTTATAATATATGTAAATTAATGTTTTACAGTGATCATAATATTTTTGATAAATGTGAACAATGTGAAATGTCGGATCGAAAAAATGTTTGCATAAACTTTAATTTCAAATTTGGAAATTTTTGTTTAAGACAGGCTGGATTCACAATATTTTCTTTAAAAATGGTAAGTCGAGTATTATATAGTTGTGATCAGGAACTTTGGTTTTCATAGAATCATTAAACGAAAAATGATGAAAAAAATACAAAAATACTATACAAAACTTATCATTTTTTTTTTGAATAGTTTTTTTTTTTTATTTATTACCATGTTTATTAAAATTACGACGTTAACTTTATCCACGTTTTACATGAAATATAATAGTAATAAAAAGTTTTTATTATTGTAATTGAAGGATAATATTTTTTTTTATGTAACTAATTCAGTTGCAAATTTCTCCGCTAAATTTTGTTATTATTATTTTAGTGTTGGTAAAAAATTATGGGTCTCCTAAACAAAGGGGCGCTCCCGACCCTGAAACCGAAGTACCTCACTTAGGCTCCATTCCATTTAGTTAGTTTTGGAATTATTTTTAATTTCCAGATTTGTCATTATAATTTCTTAACATTAACAACTTGAATTTATCGTCGAAGTTAGGCGGGATCTAACATTATTTATATCTATTAAAACTTCAGAATTTTCGTGGTATCTTAGACTTCTTAGTAGGTACTGATGGTATACCAATAGTTTCAACCTCATTATGCTTATCATGTGAGTGTTCCCATTGATTTATAATAACACTGAATGAATAAAAACTCTAACTCAAAAGTATATCATTATTGCTTTTCATTTTTGTTTCTGATTAAAATTTCGAGTTTGACTTTACATTTAAAAAACATGATATCCACCCCCCCCCCCTTTCCCTCCTAACTGACATTGCCAATGTAAAGGTCGCCGTCGTAATCGTGTGTGGGCTCCACGCTTGAAAATGAAAGATCAAAGTAAAATCCAAAAGTAGTGATATCAAGGGAAGCGTCGCAGATTCTTTAGTATACTAAGTAATTATCAAATATCACCGAATTTATTTGTCACGTCTACTCGAACAAAAAACTCTGTTTCATCGCTTCAGGACACACGTTAACAGATTTATCATTGGATTTTCCATTCGATGCTTTCGCTCCACTTACTTTTAAACACGAACGTTACGCATTTTGATATTGATGCGTTCGAAAGCGATCGACGGCCCGATATGATGAAAAAAAGATAAATAAACGTTGAAATTTGGGTGATAATATCGCAAAAATTAGTTTAACTGGCTTTCAATTGCACATCTGTTCTATTGAAATCATCGTGTTCTAATTGAAGAGCTCAAAGTCATGTAAGTTAAGTTAAAAGGCAGTCTCATTAGACTATTCTATTTCATTACCACATACTACAAAGTAAAACAAATTTTTTTCACAATGTACAGGGTGCGCCATTTCTTATGTCGGCATGTAAACATTGAATAACTTGAAAAAAAAACAACCGATTTCTGTAAATGAGGTATTTTTATTTAGTTTGGTCCTTTACAATTTATTTAGACTAGTTTTTGAACACAACATCAATCAAGTGGCCGCCCTTATTGTTCACAGCAAAATATGCCCTTTTTGCGGCGTTTTCCATTACCTTTTCGAGCATCTCGGGTGGTATAGCAATGATTTCGGCACGAATATTTTCCTTAAGCTCTTCAATGGTCTGCGGCTTGCTGGCGTACACTTTACTTTTCAAATAACCCCACAAAAAGAAGTCTGGAGGGGTCAAATCTGGAGATCTGGGTGGCCATTCAATGTCGCCTCTTTTTGACATCAGACGTCCAGGGAATTTTCGTTGCAGAAACTGGATTGTTTGATTCGCAGTGTGGCAGGTCGCACCATCTTGTTGAAACCAGTAATCTTCAAGACCTTTTTCACGCATTTGTGGGCAGACATAGTGAGCCAACATCCACCGATATCGGTTTCCATCGATCGTTTGGTTCTCTTTGAAAAAATAAGGACCAATGATGGTTTTGGCGCAAACGCCGGCCCAAACAGTAACTTTTTGGTCATGCAATGGCGTTTCATGGATCTCGTGTGGATTCTGCGTTCCCCAAATGCGGCAATTTTGCTTATTAACGCCTCCAGAAAGTTTGAAATGTGCCTCGTCGGTCATTAAAATTCGCTTCCAAAAATCAGGTTCAGTATCAACTATTCGAGCGATTGTTTGTCCATATTCCAAGCGACGTGGATGATCTGTAGGCAATATTCTTTGTGTTAATTGCATTTTGTACGGAAACAAATGCAAATCATCTTTCAAAATGCGCCGTAGAGTGGTTCCACTGATGCCGAGATGCTGAGCGCGGTGACGATATGAAACTTTTGGGTTTTGGGCAACGCTCTCTCTGACAGCTTCAATCAGTTCATTTGAACGTCTTGGTCGTTGATGAACGGGTTGTTCGCGATCTTTCACTGTCCCGTGGTCACAAAAATTCGACACCAAACGACGAATAGTGTTGTCAGATGGTGCCTGTTTGCCAAGATATTTTCGACGATATGCTCGTTGAGTTAACACAATTGAACGACTATTTTCAATGTACAAAGTAACTATTTCAGCGCGTTCTTTTGGTGTGAAGCGATACATGGTTGAAATTGTACTGAATTGACGTTTCCAAAACAAGTGAAGTCAAGTAAATCGGTTGTCAAATGTTTAAGTTATTCAATGTTACAATACCGACATAAGAAATGGCGCACCCTGTACAATCTTTGTGGTATACGCTTTCGACTTTTCTCATATGAAACAAGTGATCTTCTGTAAAGGCATAACTGGCATACGTTGTACATATGTAATGCTTCATCTCATCCCTAGCATTCAACCCATATTAATTTGACTGCTAGTAGCATTTTTTTGTGAGTATCGTAGAATTTCGGAATTTTAAGGAAAGAATTCTTTCAAAAAACAAGAATACCGTACATACGTCTCAATTAATGTTCCAATGACTGACTAAGATGCAACGGAAGAAAATAGCAGATGATAAGAAAATATAATTGATTCAAAATATAACATCAAGCGGGCCGTCGATCGCTTTTGCATCAATATCGAAATGCGTAACGTTCGTGTTTAAAAGTAAGTGGAGCGAAAGCATCGAATGGAAAATCCAATGATAAATCTGGTAACGTGTGTCGTGAAGCGATGAAACAGAGTTTTTTGTTTGAGTAGACGTGACAAATAAATTAGGTGATATTTGATAATTACTTAGTATGCTAAAGAATCTGCGGCGCTTCCCTTGATATCACTACTTTTAGATCTTACTTTTTTCTTTCATTTTTAAGCGTGGGAACCACACACAATTATGACGGCGACCTTTACATTGACAATGTCAGTTAGGAGGGAAGGGGGGGGGGGCGTGATAACTTACTTTGTGAAATGCTTCAAATAAAACGAAGATTTACTGTACTGTTTTAGAAAAAAAAAAGTAAAAATGAAACAAATTTGACACTCTCTGCATCGAGTCGATAAACTTGGCAACAGTGTACATATACTGTCTGATTTTGACCAATGCTTGAATGTGTTAACGTCGTTGACATTTCTAACAATTTTGTAAATAATAATATAACCCAGTATAAAACCTATGCAGTGGTGATTGGTTTGACGGTGATATAATTTCATTTGATTTTAATTTTTTGGCTGAATTGCGTAGTTTTCAGTATGCGATTGCAGTTACATATTTTTATTTGCTGTCAAAATACTTTAAGGTTTTTTTTATCATTATTTATTACTTACAACACAGAATCATATGACATACGAGGTTGGTTTCTCGCTCTACTAGAAAAGACGGCGCAATGCAACGTTGCTGGTGTCAAAAATATTGCCGTGATCTTAAATTAGCTAAAACCAATTTACTTTGTAACTATATTCATTCATGGATGCTATACCTTAAGCCAGCAGAACAATGCTAGAAAACAGCTTTCAACTATTTTGATCGGAATCCTTTTTACCTCTCAATTTTATACTATTTAAAAGTTCTACGGCAAACATAAAATCGAAATAGTAAAAAAAATTTCCCGGAAAAATTCACGATTTTAATCTTCAGAGGCTCGCACCAGCAGTACAATTCAAAAACAGTGTTTAAAACTGTTTTTATTGAAATTTCTTTAACGCCAACTTCAAAGGCTCTAAGATATATAGAAAATGAAAATAGTCCATTAAAATTTTCCGGAAAAATTAACGATGTCAATCTTCAATGGCTTGCACCAGCAGAGCAATCCAGAAAAAGTGTTCAAAGCTGTCTTTATCAAAATTTCTCTGACGTCAACTTTAAAAGCTGTTTAAAGGCTCCAAGAAAAACACAAAATGAAATTAGCCCAAAAACATTTTCCGGAAAAATTTACGATATCAATTTTCAGAAGCTCGCACCAGCAGAGCAATGCAGAAAAAGTGTTAAACGCTGTTTTTATCGAAATTCCTTTAATGTTAACTTTAAAGGCTCTTTGAAGCTCTAAATAAAGCAAAATAAAATTAGCCCAAAAAAACTTTCGAGGAAAATTTTTATAGGCTATTTTCATTTATTGTTCTTCTTTGAGTCTTTAAAGAGCCTTTTCATGGTCAGCGTTTGAAAAGAGCGTGTTAGGCTGCTCGCGGATTGAGCGTAAGAATCCCCTTTTCACTCGCTGCGCGCTCAACACACTCATTTCAAACGCCGACCAATAAAAGTACAGTTCGTATCACGGGGCCAGAGCCTTTTCACGCGCGACGGCAACATTCTCGGAACGAGGGAATGTCGAGGGCCGTAGGCCCGAGGTAATTTCCTTGTTTCGAGAATGTTGCCGTCGCGCATGAAAAGACGCTGCTAGGCCCCTTGATACGAAATACACTATTAAAGTTGACGTTAAAGAAATTTCAATAAAAATAAATAAAAACAGCACACAGAATTGTGCCGTTACGTAGAACTACGTCTTTATGTCACATGCTTATATAAAATTTTGAATGATTACATTTGATTCCGTAAAGTTAAACACACTTTCGTAAAATATTTTCGTGACATTCTACCCCCGACCCCTACTTGCCAGATTCCCCTTCGTGAAATATTTTCGTGACATTCTACTACCCCCATATGTATGTCCAAACCGAGGAGAAAGACGTAGTTCTTCGTCAAAACAGTTTCAAACACTGTTTCTGAATTTCTCTGCTGGTGCGAGCCTTTAAAGATTGAAATCGTGAATTTTTCCAGAACATTTTTTTCTATTTTCATTTTATGTTTTTCTTAGAGCCTTTAAAGTTGACGTTAAAGAAATTTCGATGAAAACAGTTTTCAACACTCACTGATAGTGATCATGGCTATCGGAACAATAAGATCCTTGTGGCAGCGCCACTATATGCTGAATATTACAATTTCGAGAGATTCTGGTATTAACCATCTCGTATCTTTACGGGAACGGTACACGTATTCTTACCGGGATATAGCTATATGAAGTATATCATTTACCTCCCAGACAAATCAGTGTTTAGTGGTTGGAAGAATACGAGATACTCTGCATGTCATATTATGAATTACCGATATAACCATCTATATCGTAACGCTAAGTATCTGACAGGTGTCAGGTGCAATACTGTCAACTTACTATCACTAAACTGTCAAAGCTCATAGTGACAATTAACTGTGATTTTGTTATGACTGTGCGGGTTCCTCGTACAGGAATCTGTATCGGTCTCGCAAGCATGCGCCTTGATCTATCTCAGAACGATACGATTTTGCCGCTGTATGTAGACGCATGCTTGAAGCAATAAAACGTTTACCTAAAGTAGTAATCCCGTCATCCCGTGTATAGTCAACATGTATCGTTGCCGTATCGATCACCATTTTTCGGTGCTGTTTCTGAATTGCTTTACTGGTTCGAGCCTCTAAAGATTGAAATCCTTAATTTTTCTGGAAAATTTTTTTTGAGCTAATTTTATTTTATGTTTATCTTAGCGCCCTTAAAGAGCCTTTGAAGTTGACGTTAAAGTAATTCTGATAAAAACAGCTTTTAATACTTCTTCTGGATTGCTCTGCTGATGCAAGCCTTTGAGAATTGAAATCGTCAATTTTTCTGGTTATTCTCATTTTATGTTTTTCTTAGGGCTTTTAAAGTTGACGCTAAAGAAATTTCGATAAAAACAGTTTTCAACACTTTCTGAATTGCTTTGCTGGTTCGAGCCTCTGAAGATTGAATTTGAGAATTTTTCCGGAAAATTTTTTTCGACTATTTTGATTCTATGTTTTTCTTTGAGCCTTCAAATAGCCTAACATTTAGAGGTAAAAAGTATTTCGATTAAAATAGTTTAAAGCCGTTTTCTGGCATTCTTCTGCTGGCTTAAACTTAAGCTAGTAGCGCATGGATTTTCCGGTAAACCAATGGAGCCCTACATTTTTAATTAGCGCATTTAATAAGCCTTTAATTAGCCTTAAATTTTGCAAACAAAATTTGTCGATTCTGCTGACTTTGCTCTGCCAGCTTAAGGGACTTGTTATGTTTCATTTTTCGTAATCATTTATTTTTGAATAAACAAATAAATATTACATTTTTCCTTCCAATCTAGGTTGAAGTCAATAACTTTTTCATCTTTCAATACTTCTTTCTTTATCACTATTAGTTTGACCGACGAATCTGCAGATATTTTTGATAAAATAATCTCACCAACACTTATTCCATAAAGTTCCGTAGATAAAGAATGCCTTGTGTTTCATTTAAGAGTTAAAAAAAAAGAGTTTTTTATGTGCTGTAAAATGTAAGAAGTGAGCCTTGAAGGCCACTTAAATTTTTATGACCAACTTTCACCTGAAACTCCTCATAACGTTTTACCATCAGCATTTTTTTTTAAATCCAAAATATGAGTAAAGTTTATATACTTTTATTTTTTAAACTATTTTGTTATTCATTGTTTTGATGACTTGATGTGAGTTTCTCAATTTTTGGTTATATATGGAATCAAGGCCTATTTAATTCAAACTCATAATTTGAATACTTTCAACTTTTTTCATCACTCAAGCATAAGAAACTTTAGTTAAAGAGCCAACTCCAACAACCTACTCTCCACGCGAAATCCCGTAAAAGTGTTGTCTACTTTTAGATTTTAGGCAATCAAATTTTTCTGGAGTAAATATCAAATAAAAAAAAACAGGGCCATACATTCCACGAAGACGTAACTTTTTCCCTCAACTTTTTTTAAAACCAATGGTTATTTTGTAAATAAAGAAAAACTGGTTTTTTAATGAACCCAAAAATCGCTAACTTTTAACATTTTAATCGCCAAACCTCGGTCAATTTTCAACTGATTTGCCTCAAAATTTTTTCTAAATTATCAAAAAACTGTAGCATTGCTTATTCAACCTGTGAAGAATTAAATAGAACAAATGATTGTTAAATAATAATTATATTATTAATCGCAGTAGAATTTTTCACTTTGGATTTTCGATATGAAAGAAACTTTTGTTTTCAAACTTTTATCGAGCCATTTTTTTTGTATTGCTTGACTTGAGATAGATTTAATTTTTTTTTAACCAAAAATCAAACCAACTCTAGTAAAACTAAGGCTCTTGGCAAATTATTTTCTGAGCGCACGAACCGCCCGCAATTTACGGATCGCGGCATCGAGCGTCAAACGAGATATCGCTTCAAAGAACAAAAAGAGAATTAGAAATTATTGTTGATGAAATTGTTAGGCTTACTTATTCTAATAATAAACTATTATATTTCAAAAATTTTAAATACAGGTTTATTTGTGGGAATGTAATATAAAAAGATGACGAAAAAAAAAAATTACTTTTTACATTTTTTCGCATTTTTATTAAACTTTTCGAGCCTTTGAGGACGGAGGTTTTTCTTATTTTAACGTTCTTTTTTTTTCTGTTTTTGTATTATCTTTTCTTAATGCCTTTTTGATTGTTTCGGTAAAAACTTCATCGGAAAAATTTCTTCCTCGAAAACTCAAACATTTGTACAATGGTAAACCATTTATTATTTTAAAATCATAAATTTTTAAATTTTGCATTCATTTTTCCATAGTAAGTTTTTTTGTTGACTCTCATCCCACTGTGTTATTGAAACATAACTAAAAGTGTATCATTACACTTGTTACAAGTTCTTTGAAAATTCACTGTACAAACTCAAAATCTCTTGCATTTGGTAATACTTGCTAACGAAATTTCCAGCCACATTTGCATGATTTATTTTTTTTTTTCTCCTGTTTTTTCTATCTCTTCTACAACGCTTTTACTAATTAAAAAAAGTACATTTTTAAAAAATAAAAATTTTTCCATGAATAAATTAGATACTCTCGAACAACAAAATCCAAGTTTTTTGTGTAGTCTTAAGTCTTTGAAGTTAGAATTACCAATTCCGAATTTCAACAAAGTGCTGAATGAGTTATTTTTCTCTTTTTTGTTGTAAATTTGTTGTGGAAAAGCGACAAATTTTTTAATTCATGGACAGTAATGCTAACTTTGTTGAAATTATCATTACCACCTTGAAAAAATTACTTTTTTTTTAAAAGTAAAAGCTTTTTTCGGTGTAATGAATTTGTTGTGAAGTCCCAGAGTTTGTTTGTCCTTGCCGTACGTTGCCCCTGAGCGCGAGCATCTTCCCCTGCTTAGCATCTTCGTCTAATGCTCGCGCTCAGAGGCAACGTACGACGAGGACGAACAAACTGTGGCACCGTACCCTTCTCCACAGTATGCGCATATTACACTTTTAACACTTCTGCGCAAAGTGCGCTAAGATTGGATCCACCCCCATACCCAGCGAATAAAAGTTTCACTTTAAAAAACATTTGACTTAATTTTGTAAGTATGTACTGAAATATGCGTAAAATCCTATCAATTCACATAAAATTCAATAAATTGTATCGATAATGAAAAAAATACGACAAATACCTAGAATGTACCAGAAAAATGTGTAATACCTTTAAGATATAAAGTTTCCGTCTTCTGAAATCTGTAAAAATATCTTCAATAACAAAATATGACCGGATTTTGTTGTCGCTAAAAAATACGGCGGAAAAAACGAGTGAGCTTAACGAAATTGGCCATTGTAATACTCTGAAATAATTCCATTAATCTCTGTTGCACCTGCATCATCAAAAATATTTGTGTCTCTTTTACACATTTGAGTTTGCTCCCTCCTTCCTCGAAAGTTTTTGTTTCCATTTACAACGTCCCTGTTCGTACTATAATACGAGTAGTCGATTTGTAATTTTGGAATAATTGGTTCTCAGAAACCTACAAAGGAGACGGTCCAGTGCAGCTGGGCCAACCGTGGAGCATCACGTGCGAAGGAGTAAACTCGGGTGTTATCTGGAGAAAAGATGGCGAAACTTTAGACGCTATCGAACTGTCTACCGGAAACCTCAAAGTGGAGCCCCTGCCGCAAAAGAACTCGTCGATTTTGTACGCTCGGCAGGCAATGGAAAAACATGGTGGCAGCTACAAATGCATCGCCGGGTCGGCGGAACCTTTCCTCCTGGAAATAGACACAAGTACATAGATTACGGACAATGCATTCATGATAATTAGCATACCATTACCTGTCGACGTTATTTCATTTACGATCGTTGCTCCCTTTGTCCTTGCGGACCTTCAGTCATGGCAGCCGTCAGTAATTTCGCAACACTCCGATTAATTCGATGGGTGGATTGTTTGATAAGGAATTACGTTTGCTAATAAACTTGGGAGTTGATTATGGCTTAAAGAAATAAATTGCATATTATTCCCAGAAGGGGATTTCTCAAAGAAAATGTGTTCAATCTGTAACGTTTGGAATTTATAACTTACAATAAGTACCAAGTTTTAAAGGAAAATATTTTCCTAAAACGCAAATAAAATAAACTGCATTATATTTCGAAATATGCATTCCTGGTATTCTCTCTGACCTTCATATCATAGTCTGTGAATTTTAATTTTAATTCAACTACTGTGAAATTTATTCCGTTGGAGTCAATAAACACTGTTTTTTTTTTCTTTTGACCCGAAAGGTTTACATTTTTTTTTATTTCCAACAAACAACGCCACTTGAATGTGTATGAAAGATTTCCTCTTTCTCTTCTTAAGTGAAATCTTGATGTACTTTCTTACTTTCTCTAATTTTTTCATACACTTGCATGTTGAACTTTTCCAGGACACGACTGCCGTATTCATTAATAAATTTAATTGTTCCCGAGGGTGACTTGAGAAATACAGGCAAACTAGGGATTTCGATCGGATTATATAGTCGCTCCAAAAATCAGAAATATCCAAGAGTTCTTTCTTTTTCTCTTGCTCACTAGGGTCACACAACTTACTGCTGTTTTTTATTTGATTGTATCTAAATTTTCCCGCATTATGGAGCAAGGGTTTTTTTGAAGAATTTTTCAATAATTAACAAAGTCAAATACATACCGATTGTATGCATTCTAACGTGATTTTCGTGAAATGTTTTCGTTCTTATTCAAAAATTGTATAGTAGGTGAATTTTCAGAAAATTTTTTATCAGTCTCCCAGAAGTGTGTCTTTTTAATTTTAATTTTTATTCATTTATTTATTTATCCTTTTTTTTTTTTGAAGAAAACCCCAGAACTTCTAATGAACAATTTTTACATTCTGTACAGATTAGGGTGTCACTTATTTTGACAATGTTATAATCGTTTATATTCCACGCCTTCGAATCAATCAATATACTAAAAAGAATTTTTATGTTAAGCTTAAAGTAAACTGGACATAATGAACCCGTGTCACAAAGCGACTGAATTTTTATATGGTAATTACGTGAAAATTCTCTCGCAAAATTTGATTTAAACTTGAAACTTGGCAGAGTTTAAGTACATAATGTTATGTTCAAAACTGAATTTTTCAAAATTCACTATTGCTGTTATCTACATTTTTCTGCATTTTTCAAGCAATAAAAAGTGCGTGTTGGCCTAAATTTATACATTTCTCAATTCATTTTCTTTACTTATTTGTAACTTGTAGAAAACTTATGATAGACTTTTCAAATTTGGCAGAATGTGAGGACATAATGTAAAGTTAAAAACGAAATTTCTTTGGATTCTACCATCGTTATAATCGACATTCATTTCAATAGCACTCAAATGTTTGCCTTAATTTCATGTATTTCTTCATTTCTTTCATTCATATATTTGTGACTTCTTAAAAATCACGATAGACTTTTGAAATTTGACAGATTTTAAGTTCATAACGTTTAGTTCAACATTAAAATTTTCATCATATTGTAATACCCCTAAAAATTTTTGAAATATTATTTGAAATCTAACTCTACTTCGAAATTGTAATTTGTACTATTATCACTTAAATTTCCACTTTTATCGTCTTTTACTTCGAAATTGTAATTTGTACTATTATCACTTGAATTCCTACTTTTATCGTCTTTCACTTCGAAATTGTAAATGGCATTTTTTCCGTTATCACATCCTGTTTTTCACCTTTGGGTATTTCTACCGGGATTTCAGCCAGTCAGGATAATAATTATAATTTGATAACTGATGTAAATTGCCGAACGATACTACGTGTCATTGACTCCTGACTACTATATAAACCCGGGGAGTCGCGTTTTGCAAGTTGTTCTTTTTTTACTCGTCTTACAATAAATACTTAAACCTTGTATTCGATCCTTTGTCAAATTTCGTGTCGTCGACAGTTCAGATAGACTGAAATCCGTGTTCGTACAACAGTTTAAATAACTTGTTATCTCTGAATTTGAAATAAAATACAATTTCGTGGTGTAAAATCGGTGATTTTTCCTGACTTCCAACTACACCAACTACTACAAATTGGTGCAATCTAGACGGTTATTACAATATTACATTAAAAAATATATTATTCACAATACAAAATAAATTTTTCTGGGCCAGTATTTTATACTCTTTTTGTACATCGATAAAACTAAGAAAATTACGTACTTAAATGCGCTTCTGGAGTACATATAATAGTAATGGAAAAATCATGGAAATTTCGACTGTGAACCGAACGTAATAAACTTAGCGACGTTTCAAAAGTCTGTTATAAGTTATTTAGAAGTTACAAATATGTGAAGGAAATAAATAAAACAAGAAAACACGTATCTAAAGCAAACATGTACGATTCGAGTGCTTGTGAAAAATATATACATATATACATATATGTATAGATTACAGCAATGGAATAATTTAAGAAAATTTGATTGTAACTCTACAGTACGTACTCGAATTCTGCAAAATTTAAAAAGCCCATTATGAGTAATGTAGAAGTTACAAATATGTCAAGTAAATGAATTAGGAAATATGTGACGCGGTTTCTAGGAAGGTACCTAACGACCAAAACAGCGTTTCGAGAAAAACGCGTTTAAAGTTTCAGTCTCCGAAGCAGATGATGCATAGATACGTATTGGTTCCTTCTTTTTCTATTGTCTACTCCATTCTTGGACGAAATAGGCGTGAACTAGAAGATGTCATTAATGATTCGACAAATTGAAAATACAAAGAGACCAATCCTCGAGGGACCGTTACGTACGGACACCTAATAGTGTAGTAGCAAGTAGAGTGAGAGAACGATGCTTTGGGCAGATTTTACTGAAAATATTATTGGAATATGCATTAAGAAAAAAATTTATCCTAAACTCAATTTTTATCGTAGAAATGTGAGACTGGTTGCAAATGAAAGATAATTATCTACTCCATTGACCCATGTAAAAATCTCAAAATCGAAGTTTTGGTCGTCAGGCACCTTTCTAGAAACCGCGTCATATATTATACACTGGAAACTTAC
The DNA here is from genome assembly GCA_028476575.1 of Platygaster robiniae. Classification (NCBI taxonomy): domain Eukaryota; kingdom Metazoa; phylum Arthropoda; class Insecta; order Hymenoptera; family Platygastridae; genus Platygaster; species Platygaster robiniae. The sequence continues at coordinate 10,488,086 of CM052023.1, read as the reverse complement.
TTATTTTCGGTATGCACTTATTTTCGGCTCCACTTATTTTCGGATGCCTTTCTCAGTTATTTTCGGGTCTGGCACTGCCCCTCCACCTCCACTCTCTCACACTGCGCGATTCCCACTTTCGCGCGGGAACGGCATGAATTCAAATTCAACATCAATGGATACATATTTTGTTTACGGAGCTTTTGCTTGATTAACCAAAAAGCTATTCAGAAATTATTATGATGGTTTCATAGTAAAAATAAAAATAATAATTACTCGACGTCATAATTTTCATTTAATTGGCGATACTTTTGATGACATTAATACATAACAATCAAAATGCATTAATAAATATCTGTGTAATTTAGCACATTCGTAACTTTTTTGGTAAATATAAAAATTTTCTGTTTCGAAAATAAATATAAAATGATTAAATATATGTATAACGATGATAACGATGTCAAAAACTGCGTTTTTTTTCAATACACGTATGAAAATTTCATCAAAACACAACGTATGTACGACATGTATTTTTTCGCGCTACGGCACGAATCGATACCGTCAATAGTATCAATATATATCGTGGTCCAGATCGATCTCGAATTAGTTGAGAGGGGGTCCAAGCGCTTTCCTCTCAACCCAACCTAATCCGAAAATGAGTGAGTTTGTTTACTTTCTGGCACCCGAAAATAAGTGAAGTTCCAGTGTATGAAATTTAGGCTAACATACTTTTTACCGCTTGTAAAATAAATATCAGAACAATAGAAAAATTATAAAAATTTTGTTTTAACATTATATTCTGTACTTAAACTCTGCTAAGTTTCAAGCGTCAATCATAAGTTTTTCATAAGTTGTGAATATTTGAGCAAAATGTATGAAAAATCACACGTAAATCCCATATAAAACTTCGGTCGCTCCGTGGCACTGGTAAATCATGTCCGATTCGCTTCAAACTTCACAGAAAATTTTTTATAGTGTCTTGTTTGATATAAGGCCTGGAATGAAAAAAATTCCAACATTACTATAATATGTGACACCCTGATACAGATGTATGATAAATATTTAAAAATAAAATAGTATATTTCGCTTCTTGGGACAGAAGTTGGATTTTTCAGACGAGATCAAAACAGTCGACACGAGTGACATGCGAGGGAGCCGAACGCACCCGAGGTTGTTCACGAGTGTCAACTGTTTTGATCGAGTGAAAATCCAACTTCTGTTCTAAGAAGCGAACGATATTTTTTACGATAAGTGTATCTTGTCTACGTCTTCTTATACCTGCGGGACGACTCTAAAAGCGCATTCCCAGCTCTTGGAACCGTGCCGGTCCCTGTCCCGGTCCCGCTAGTTTTTTGGCAAGCGCGGGCGGGAGCGGGGTGCGGCTCCTCCCTCCCGCCCGCGCTTGAAGCTAGAAAATAAAATATTTGTACTGAATTCCGTAATATCGGAATATCCTAATTATATCGGAAAGATTTAAATTATTTGAAGTGCGCGCCATTATGTAACCGTTTCTATTCTTTTATTTATTCGTTTGAGAGAGGTTTTTGTATTTTTCCATTTTATAAATGAAAGGCTCATACACAATTTCATTTGCATTTTTTTCAACGCCATATCATTATATTAATCCGTCTGACATCTGAGCAATAAATTTTTTTTTACAGGTGTAAAAGAAAACGAGTTTGACTAAAAAAAGTCCACCGAATTCTATTCATTACATTTTTTAGACCTTAAAATCAACATCATCGCTAAACAGTTGAACTTAATTAAATGAGTTTGAAAGAACAGAGTTAATATCAGATAAATATCTTATGTGTCCATCTGTCACGCATGCAAGGTTTGCTGTTAGGTTAATCAGCCAGAAAACAAACCGAGTTAATCTAAAACGAATTCTTGAAACGTATTCCTGACACTTTTTCCTTAATGAGAGTAAACCTTGTTTCGAAAAAATTGATCTCAATTCGCAAACTTGTGAAGCACAACAGAGAACATAAAGTAGTTATGTCATACGTGTCCGTCCGTCACGCTCCGTGTTTGACGGGCCCATTAGCCCATTACAACCCATCGTTATATTATCGAAATTACGCCTTATTTTATTTTCTATCAAGTATTTTGTACCTTCAGGTTTTTCTTAACGCAATTGAACATAATGTCCAGAAAAAGAAACTGATGTGAGTTTAAAAACTCACGAGAGAAGTGAAACCTCTCATAGCGAACTACTGCAAGTTTAAATAAACAAAAAAGACAGTTCGTACAATTTTATGAGAAAAACAACTAAAGAAAAGATAACAACCAAAGCATGAACTGCGTTGAAAACTGTAGCTAGAGACAAATTAAAATGAAATCGGAATTTTAAATGAGTGAAATTCAAATTTAAATTTAAAGTTTGCTGACAAAGTTTCACTTTTCTTCTACATTGCATGTATACCATACAATTTAAGCTGTGGAAAAAAATTGAATCTTTTTCGTCAAATTTCAAATTTATATTTTAATTTCACTCGTTTAAAATTCCGATTTTAATATAATCAGTTTCTTTATAGTATGTAGAGCCTCTTCTCGATATCCGAGTCAATTGTTTATTCTTCTTAATTGACTGGGATATCGAGAAGAGAGTCTATATTATATATATAGATAATGCCCAGTGATAAAGAACATTCTGGGTTATAATCAGTTTCAAGCTACAGTTTTAACGTAGTTCATGCTTTGATTTGAATGGTTTTTTCAGTTCTTTTCCTCGGAAAATTGAACGAACTTTCTTTTTTGTTTAATTGAACTTGCAGTGGTTCGCAGTGAGAAGTTTCACTTTTCTCGCGAATTTTGAAACTCATGCCAGTTTGTTATTTCAAATGTTATCAGGATGAAATTAGTGTAAAAAGTTAAAACTAGAAATGTGAATTTTACGTTATAATTTTCAATTCATTTATTCGAGATAGAAAATTTTATGCGAAATCGGCTATAACGAGCGCTGTACCCCGCCTGTGAAGTGATCGTAATGTTCTCGTTTACCGACCGAGCGCATAATAGTCAAAACCGGCTCTAATGAACCATTACGACCCCAAAAATTGAACATAATGAGATAAAAATAAAATCTCATTATGTTCAATTTTTGGGGTCATACTGGTTCATTGTAGCCGGTTTTGACTATTATGCGCTCGGTCGGTAAACGGAAACATTACGATCACTTCACAGACGACCCTCATCGCTGGTTATTGCTGATTGTGCATAAAATATCGTATGCACCTCGGAAAATACATGGCCGTCTTCATGTGTCATTCGTGGGGTTTTCGGAACGCGTCGAAAGAACATGCTCGCCGAATATTGTGAATTATGGAAATTGCCTTTTTTGATGGAACGTTAACTCTCGTTTTGTCAAAAAAGGCAATTTTTAAAACTCACAATATACCGCGCACATTTTCTTTCGACCCGTCCTGAAAAAACCACGATCGGCCCATAATGACGGCCGTATATACCTCGGACCATAATATACTATTATTTCTTTTCATTTTAGAAAAATGAACTTGATATTCTTCTTAAGTTAGTTATTTCTTAAAAAGTAAGATGTTCACTTTAATTTTCAAATGATAATTTTTTTATAAAACAATATTTTTCGATTCCTAATAATGTAAAGCAATCAATTTCTGTAATAGTAACCATTACAAGAAACATGAAAAAGATAGAACTAGAAATGTAGGTTTCATGTTGACCGTTTCTCTGAAATTCATCCTAGGATGAACATTTTATGTTAATTTTTTTTTTATAATATCAATGGAGTGAAAAAAAAAACATGAGATACATATTGAATTTCAGTTTTATTTTTCTAAAAATGTTTTCATAATATTTTTCTTATATCATTAATTGAATAATAAATAATTTCTTTAATTGTTATTGTTGTACAATGAATCATAAAGATACAACTAAAAATGTGTGTTTTATACTTACTATTTTCCTAAAATTCATGTAAAAATTAGCGTTCTAAATGTATGCCGAGCAATCACGAGGGATCCCGGCAGCATACGAAATATCACCACAGCGTTGCCAGCTTTGGAACATAGCTTTTGCTCCTAAGCCTTTGTTACGCCAGCCTTTGTTACCAAGCTTTTGTAACGCCAGCCTCGGTTCCTAACGCTTCATTACACTCTTAAACGCATTTCACTCCCAACGTGCCATTAGAAGTTTCACTTCAAAAAACGTGCGATTGTCCGTCCGTCACAAGTGAAAACGCTCAATCGCAACTTCGAGGAAATGAGGCGAGAAATTATTATTAGCATTTAAAACATCCTCGAAATTCAAAAAAATACAATATATTATTTTGTACGTCTTCGGGTACAAAAAGGCTATTTTTGCTCCGCTCAAACTCGCGTTTTTACCCGTTGACGTACAAAATCTTATGTGAACCTTGGCGCATTCGCCATCCTGGGACAAGGTTTCCTGTCCTTGGCTAGCGCTTTGGACGAAAAATTATCGTCTTTGTTCTCGGAACAGCAATAATGCGCAGTGGTACACAATGTACTATTCTACTAGGACTTACTCTTTCGAATTTGCTGATAAGTTCAAACAAAAAAAACTAGACTTTTTTTATCTCAATTGGTTTATTGCAGTGTAAAACTCGTTAAAGAGGAGGTATAATATTTGCAGAATTTTATTAGGAAAAATTCGTTCAACGTTTCAGAAAGCTGCTCATCAGCGTATTGTTCTTATGAGTATAGGTAATGAGTTAGAGTTGCTTGACTTTGATATTTTGTAATTTTGAAATTTTATTTTCCATTTGACAAAATCTTAAAATCTTTACGTGATTCTTTGGTCTTGACAAATGGGCGATCATTAGAGAAAAATGAATTTTAATTCTCTTTTTGTGAAAAAAACTCAGAAAATTCCTTGAATTTCGAGAAATCAAATGTCTCGAATCCAGAATGCACGATCAACATTCAGGGCACTGATAAAAGCTGTAATCCCGAAGCGGTATTTTAAGAGAGCGAAAAACCATGATAGAAACACTGAACGAAAAACGAATAAAGATGCGGCAAGAAAAACGCGGTGAAAAACGAGCAATAAAACGTAAAGGAATATAAAAGGAATTGAAAAATGTTGCAAAGAGCGCACGAAGCGTAGGAAATAAAATTCTCTGCGAAAATAAAGAGTCCAATGCCCACGGAGTTGTGACGTTGCGTGCGAAATGAAAAAAAGAATCGGAAAATTTGTTTTGAGTTTCCTCCGACGAGCAAAGCATGGGAAAGTAGGTTCTGTTCCTAAATTTAACGTGTATTAACTTTTTCTAGCTTTTCTTTCCTTGACTTTTTCTTATTATCATACGGTACTTTTCCATTTCAATTGATGCAGAATTATGAAAGAAATGAAAAATGTAGTATCGAATGTAGACTTGAGGTCAGTTTTTTTTTAAGTGTGAAATTAAATAGTTTAAATGAATTTTTGAAAACGCATAATAAAGTATGAGTAAAGTAGGTGTGAAAAAAATCGTTTGCACCGTGGAAAATGTACTATTAATTCTTCAATATTCAATAATTTAAATAAAATCTGTCAAAATTTATGAACACTTTAACACCTTTAAGTTGTGTAAACTCGGGAGCCATCGCAACTACAGAAACAATGGAATTACTTTTTATGGTTGCCATTATCGATTTTACATAACAAGAAAGAATGTTTCAGTTTACAAAGCTGAATTTTTCAGTGATGCATGGTTTCATAACTGAACATATCAGTTGCACAATTAATTCTCAACTTTTTTTCAGTAAGAATGATTATGTCTTTTAGTTGCAGGTTTGTCGCTAAAAAATTTCTTTAGTTGGCACAAACAAAAATTTCCTTGAAGTCAAATTTTTCCTCCTCTTATCGAAAAAACACGGTTGAAACGATTAAATCAATTTTTCTTTGTGTATGAAAAAGTAAAAAATCTCTCTCAATTATAATCTATGGATTCAGTTTTACTATTTCTAATGTGAATGACTATCAGAATTAATAAGTATTCATATTCATACTTCGGCTTTTGTAACCATTTTACAGTTGATGAACATGAAAATAAAAGTTGTTCTAGTTCAGAAAATAACATTACATAAATAATTTTACGGGTTTTTTAACGTGTTTTTCCTCAGGTTTTATTTTTGTATCACATCTACCTTCCGACTCGATGATTAATGGATGTTTCTAGGGGAATATTATGGACATTTTTTGTTTCACCGTTTCTTCGTTACGTTATAAATTATATACAAAAATTATTCATAACTATAATTCACTGCATCAACACAATTGAATACTTTACACCGAATAGGTACAGAATAACGCAAAGCATGCATTTTGAAATAAAAAACAAAGTATTGCGTTTATTTTTTTAATCATTATTTTTATTTATATCATATTTTTTTTTGTCGCAAGTACCCCAAAGAAAAGGTTAATCTTGCTCTGTCTACTGCAAATTACGATTTAGTATTTTTCAAGCTAGTGCTTTTTCTATTTAACTTGGAACAAGTGAGGCCTGTTTTAGGCCTTGGCGGTATGAAACTCAGAAAGGATGTAGAATCTGGAGAAAAGATGCTAATGATTTATCGCCGAGCTTTTCAATTCGCGGATAAATGTAAAAAATTGATTGAATCATATTGAGAATACATTTTTGCTACTCCGTTGCAACATCCATTTTTTTGTTTTAATTAAAATCGACCAGAAATTACAGGAAATAAGGCGTTTGAAATTCGAAAACAAGAAATTGTTACAAATTCCAAACGCGAGCTTACTCTAAAGAATGCCTTGTCAGAAGTGATCAGGTGGTTAACCTTATCCATTTTTACTAATTCCAGTTTATTTGGATAAGCAAAGTTGTAAGTTTGTTGCAAAGTGTAATTTTCGTTACTCGATTTTATGAAGTTCATAGGGTATATTCCGAATTCAGATTTATTTCTTGCAGTAAAAGTGTGAAAATTGATTGATGTAAATTGATAACAATCGCGATTTTTTTTTTCTTACCATTAAAATTGTAAATAACTTTTTTTGCTGATTTTTCTTGCTTACTTTTTATTCTTGTTCACGTCCACATTGACAATATTGATCGAGGCATTATTCGTTTTGGAGACTCTAACTTTGTCGCTCAATGATGATCGATAAATCTTCAAGAATACTGTGATTCATTCGATGGCGATGCAATTTTGATGGTTTCATTCAAAACGTGTTTTCGAGCCTCGCCACAGTTTTGAGGAAATTGCAATCTACCGCGGTTTCTTGGTCCAAGAGGTTGCGGAATATGTACTTTACGTTTTCGTTAAATAAATATGGAGCATTTTTTTTCTTGAAACCGTGCACCCGAGTTCTCATAGCGGAAATTAATGTGGATGTCGTAATTAAAGTAAGAGCAACATGATACGAGCTTGATTAAAACGTTGTGGCAAACATTTATCTTAAAAATAGTAGAAATATAAACATGGAGTAATTTTCGCTCTTGTAGAAAAAATTCATAGTGAATTGTATCACAGTTGTTTTTAACGAAATTAAGTTTCCGATTTCAAGAATAAGAAGTTTATAGTAATTCCTTCTGCACGTTTCTTTTTGTGTGCAAGAGATGAAATGTTCTGATAACAGATTTGTTGATATTCGATAACGATATTTTTTATCAAAGTTATGAAACCTGGATATTCTCTATCTTCTCGCGTCTGCATGTTATCTCGGAGTTTCGTTATTGATAGAAAGGCAGGGGCTGTCATCGATCAATATCCGGCCTTTGGAAAACGAGATGTATTATTGGGAGTTTTTTAGTTGTTTTGATTACGAGAGCGATAGACTTTTGCATAATTCGGGGCTGATGGACGTATCGTGAAATGAATGTTGATGGAAGAGTATCGGATTATTTGAAAATGTATACAGATGATTTCAAGTGAAAATTGGTAAAATAGACGTTATTTGTTTGTTCGCGGTAACGATGCAATTTTCAACTTCTTGAACTGACATGCGAACGATCGAATATGAAACATTTCTGATTTTTTATGACTAATAGAAAAGTAAGGAATCATTCTTGTTATCTTAGAGTCGATCATTTATACGTTGGTATTACAGTATATCACGAAATTCAGATTAAAATGAGGTATCCGAGAAATAGCTGAAAAATGAAATATACACTTTTTTTTGAAGATACACGTGTCATTGTTTCATTAGATTAGGTCAATGAAGCATTTCACTCAAGCATTTTGGTTACGAAAAGGACACACTACTTCAAGTATTGTTCTTAAAAGAAGGAATAAATTTAAAAAATTGTTGAATAATTAATATATACCACCTGATGTAGTAAAACCCAAAAATCACACTTGCATCCCGAAATTCAGCGTAGATTCCACTTTTTCTACTATGCTCGAAAGCTGAGCTTACGGGCAACCACACATACGAATCGAAATTGGTCAATCTTGCTAATACCCTTTAACCTTTTTTCTTAGCTGCCAAAGGCTACGCGAAGCCACTGGCCACACGAACGCACACGCATACGAGTGCTGGGAGTGGTGATCCCTCGCGTGCTCGTAAAAGTGATTTTTCTGGACACGGAGATGCTCGTAAGATTGGTGTTCGAGTGTACCTTCAGGATACAAAATTCTTGTCGCACAGCGTTATTACGAAATGACGTCATTGACATCATTTCGCACTATGACGAAAAACTCAGATTGATAACGTCTCTGGAAACTGTGATTTTTTTCTTGACTGAGTGTTTTTATTCTCAATCACAAGAAAATTAGGATTTATCAAGTAAAATGAAAGGTTATAAATGCACTTTTAAAAATTTATGTATGGAATATCCAACCAAAGTCGATTGTCCAAAAGTCGTCAACTCTAAGGTAATAATGATTCTTTTGAATTCAAAATGAAGAAACTATCGATGACCTCATTCAATCGATCAGTGAGCGGAAATTAAAAATAGGGCGTGGTCACCCTATATCAATCTGCGTTCTGCCCTACAAGAAATGTAGTTTCTCATGTTCCACTGTCGCTTAAAAATCAGCGAGGGCGCCACGGTCGTGGCAACTCCACGAGTCTCACATGTATTAAAAATACGATCACGGTAGGAAACATTTTGCGGTGTGCACGCTCGTGGAGTTACCTTTACTACTAGCGCCTCCCCGATTATTGAGTCTTTAATTTTCACAGTGGGACTAAGAATTGTCATAGATGTGGGCGTGATTGAGTCATTTAGCGCTCATTGCTTGATACATGACATTTTAAGGACTTGATGCAAGTCCCTAAAATTTGAGTTTAACAAAATATTCAAGTAACTTTACTCTTGTTTTTTTTTTTTTTTGGGGGGGTTTTTTTTTTTGTTTCATACTAAATAATGTTGTTCGTGCTTTCTAATGTTTTCATCTATGACTTATCATCTCGGAATGTTTTGAAGCTTGATATATCGCTGACAGTATAGTGCACATATGCAGGTAAACATGAGCGTGGATGCGAAATAATCCAAAAGCGGACAATTCGATGTAGGTGATATAGTGAGAGAAAATATTTTATCATACGTTGATGTTTGCGGCTAGCTAGTCGGACACGTTCATGCGCGTCATTTCACGGCGCCCACATTTACTTACACTCGGAAAACATTTGATCCAATTACGCGACGCGCACAAATTTCCGCCACTTATGATGTACAAGTTTGATTAGAAATGTTTCATTTAGCTGGGTTTTTCTAAACGAGCAACGAGGTTTTTTTTGTTGGTTGTCGTCTCTCATCATCTTATGATAAATGAGTTAATTTAATGCTTTATTTTTACAGTATATCTATTTGTTGCTTAAATCTATACCGATAATGTTAAGGAGGCTAAACGTTTCACGATGCTTTAGTTGAATAAATGATCGACCCTGAGATGTTGCGTGATTCATCATTTAAAAAAGATTTTACTAAAAAATATTTTGTCATCACTCTAACCTCAATACTGACATTTTGAAGTGACTTTTAGGCTTTTGTGACAAAAAGTCCCTTCAAAATGTTCGTTTTTAGCTAAGGGTAACAAAAAATGATTTTTGACTTGCCAGCGTGAAAATTACTAATTGAAGGTGCAACGAGCATAACGTGATACAGGGTCTGTTTAATAAGTATCGGGACTGGTTCCAAGTATCAAGATTTATTGAAGGTATTGTTACGATTACTTGATAAACTTCAAAATACATTCCTTTTGCATCGATACGCTATGTTCGGCGCGTCTGCCACTCGTCAAAAGCCCGCTGGAAGTCGGTTTCCGGAATACTGTTGAGAGCCTTTGTCGTCGCCGCTTGAACCGCCTCGATGGAGTCGAGCCGATGTTCCTTGAGCTCCCTTTTCATTTTCAAAGTCAGGTGGAGCTAGGTTATCTTTTTGGATTTAGTCCAAAATTTTTGCGAAATTTCCACCTGCGACAGTTTTTGTTCCTCGCTCAAGACTTTTGGCACCAGCTTTGCGCACACTTTTCTCATCGCAAGATCCTCTGTTACAATGGTGTTGATGGTTCCGACTGAACGGCCGGTCTTATCACTAATGAGTGATAGTCAAATGCTTGCCAGATTCAAAAACTTTTTTCACTTTGGCCTTCTGAGCATCGGTTCGAACGGTCGTCGGGCGTCCAATGCGGTGCTCGTCTTCGACGAGCTCCCGGCCTTCCTTCAACATTTTGTGCCACTCAAAAACTCTTGTGCGACTTAAGGCATCATGCCCACAAGCCTGTTGAATGATTTCAAGGGTCTCCGACCCGGATTTTCCGAATTGAAAGCAAAACTTCACAGTGTAGCTTTGCTCGACGGTTTGTTCGACGACAAAAGCTCTCAATAGTATTCCGGAAACCGACTTCCAGCGGGCTTTTGACAAGTGGCAGACGTGCCGAATCAAATGTATCGATACAGAAGGAATTTTTTTCAAAGATTATCAAGTAATTGTAATGATGCTTGCAAAAAATTTTGATAATTGGAAATAGTCCCGATACTTATGGAACGGACCCTGTATGTGCGTGACCTTTCGTATTCTAGTAGGCTAGGGAGGGGATGGCTAGCGACTCGCAGCCGAGTATCAGCGGAAGATTTAATCCGAAACGTGATTTTCAACTCGCGGTATCTCGGTTACTTGTGTTAGTGTGGAAAAGCCTTCTAATCAATAAACAATTTTTTATCATCATCTCAGATGAAAACTGCGCACAGCATCATGCCCACCGTTTTAGTTGTCCGCAGCGAGACACTGTACGAGATCCCTAATAATTTTGCATTAAGAAAAAGAAAAATTGACGAAACAAAAATTGTGTTTTCAAGTTTATGCTTGTAGTAAAATATATGCAAAAGATCATTAACCTATCTCGTTGTTTTATTATTAAAAAACAATCGAGAAAAACCACCTTTTTTTCGAGCTATCCATGAGGAGACCTCCTTAAGCGAGTACATATACTGATTTTTCTTAAAGTTTTCATAGCTGATTTCAAATCGCAAAAGCATGTTTTTACAATTTTCTATACGCCTCTCCCCCTTTTTTTTTTTATTAAATAATAATATGTATGACAGTTGATTTGTATTGTTTTTTTATCATTTTCGTTTCGTTTTTTTTTTTTTTTTTTTTGTATAACGACTTTGTGAGTGTTTCTCGCATTATAGTTTTAAAAAATTTTTCATATGCGTTAGCCTTTTTTTTTTCAAATGATAATTTTTTTAGACGATTGGATTATTTTAGTGTTCTTTTAATACATACAATAACAGCTTTATAAACATTTCTTGCTTTTTTTCACATAAGTAGGTTTGTCAGTAAGTTAATGCCTTTGTTAGTAAATGCTTTAGGAATAAACATGTTTCAGTATTTGTAATCGGTGTTTAGTTTCCCTTTTTTCCAGCTGATACAGTTTGGCAGCTATAGGTTATGTTTATGTCAATAAATGCTTTATTGATAAACATGTGCATACAATTTTCTATAAGTGTTTGGCAATTTATTAAAATGATGAAGTTTGACAATTATGTTATGTTTGTTTGAATTATTTCAATTTGTATGCACATTGAAACGTCACTGATATCAATATGGTAATTCATGTGTATCAACTTGAAAAATAAGTTTGTTATTTGAGTTGGATAATTCAATCCAAATGAAGTGAAAATGAATTGAGTATGTATATACATAAATAAATATTAAGTACGATGTGTCCTTGAAATTTTTTATTTACAAAAAGTTATGCATGTAATTAAAGCATTGTTGTACACGCTGTTTCGATTTGGTGTTGATCACTGATAATACTCATGAATATTCACTTTGTTTTCCTCAATTTCTTATTGTTGATAACCGATGGTTATATATTTTCTCACATCCACTTACACTTATCATGCTTATAACCTTGTTCACTCATTCAGACACATGCCCCGACATATAATACTAGATACTGTAACGCTCTACGCGCGCTGATTTAACTTGTATTTTCTTCGCAAACGAAAGTAAATTTTAAGGCGAAGTTCAACCCTTGAAATTTTCACATGCTTTAAGCCACTTTCACGTGGTAATGACTCTGTCATTTGAACGCGCCCTAATTGAAGAAAAAAAAAATTAATAATTTCGATTCACATGAAAATAAAGGGTTTTTTTTTTTTTATATTTTTAACATTCGCAAAAGAATTTCATTGTTTTTTTCATGGACGTTTCCTGTTTCAGAAATTCTTAATTTATCAATAACTGAATCCTAGCTTATTGTTGAGTGTTGTTTAGCTTTTTCAAGTACTATATACAATTTCACAAGAAAAAAAATATCTGACAATGGGTATTCCAAAGCCAAGAGTCGAATTTTTCTTTAAAATACACCAAATTGTAATGAAATTTCACTCGACGAAAAATTCAAATTCAAATTCCCGGGGTCAACTTTAGGAAGTTACAAGATTGAAGTAAGCATTCAACATGGCCGCTCCCATCAGGAAAATGGCCGCGCCCATCGTGGTTGCTCCTTTTTCTCTTTAGGAATAATGCATACATTGTTTTATTTTATGAAATCGTTTAATAAATTCAATACATCAATAATGTTGTCGTTTTTACATTTATTCATTCATATTCATATATTCGCGGGCACTGACTTCAGCGCCACCTCTTGGATTCGAAAATGAATGGGAAAAATTTGACAGCTCTGCAAAAAATGCTTGGTTATTATTGGCTCAGAGCCTGCATCAACCACCAGGATTGGATAGAGCACAGCTTGAGCATTTGCTGATCCTAATTTTTACAGAAAAATACAGGGTCTCGTTTCTTCGCCTTGCAAGCCCGCCAAAGAAAATTCAACTGAATTTATCTGATGAAAAGTTTCCATAATTAAATAAGATTTTTGCCAAAATTTAGCTCGATTTTATGGAAGGAATGATGAGCAGGAAATTTCAAAGTCACATTCTAAATCATTTGGATCGAGATAAATGAAAAGTCAAAATCATTTCGTTGTACAGAATTTGAAAAAGGAAATTTCTAATTGATAGGAAGTTGTTTCATGAAAAATAAAATTTTATTCAAGAATATAAAATCATGAGCTTGAAGTTTTCTTTTCTAAAGTTTTTAATCTGTAGCTCAAAAATTATATTCCACCGAGTCAAAAAGAGGAACCTGCGCTCACTCCGCTACGCGCATAACACACTCATTTACGCGTCTACCAAGAGAAGTAAAGTGCGTATCACGGGCAGTATTCGCAACAGTTCATCTCTTTTCCTTTTTTAGCGCTCAACGGGACATAAGTCTGTCCTTCTCTTAGCCCTACTTAGCCCTACCGGTTGCGAACACTGATCACGGGGCAAAGCCTTATCACGCGCGACAGCGTTGTCCCGTCGCGCATGAAAAGACGTTGCTTTGCCCCCTGATACGCAATATACTATTTTCGACGTCATGTATAATTTCATTGAAAAATCCTGTAACCAAAGGACAGTAGAAGTTTTCAAATTGAAAAGGATATTATGTTTAATATTATTTATCAAAGTAGGTTCATCAAGAATTCTTCTACTATGTCATTTGAAAGTGACTTCGTCGTTTCAGCCAACGTCATATTTTTTATTGACAATTCAAAAATCAACATGAAGATAATGTAACTTTCCTAATTTTGATATATTAAATTATAGTTACGAAATTTCCTACAATTCAAGGGAAAAAATCAGCGCTATGTTATTTGTTTTTATTAATTTTCAAAAATGTTATTCGACATATACGACGGAAGTTAGATTTACGTTTAGTTATTTTTTAACATGTAAAACACGGAAAAAAAGTTTGTTTTAGGTAGCGAAATTTTTATTTCTAGCGAATCATGTTTCTTTGCTTTCGCCCAAATTCATGGCTTCTAAAGAAATTTCTTCCGTTACTCTCACCTCGAAAGTGACACTTTTAAGTGATTTTTCGGCTATCATAACAAAAAATATCTCACGTAACAATATTCGCGCATCCATACCTGTTACGTGATATACTATTTCCGAGGACCAATTACTTAAGCAGCCTCAAAAACAGCTTTCAATTAAAACAATTACTTACCCAAGAAAAGGTATGCATTATTGTGAATGAATCTTATAAAAAAAGGTAAGTTATATTAAGCTTACAAGATAATAATCAAACAGATAAATTTTGTTACATTCGTAGAAAAACCTTAAATTGATATCAAAAGTGCTAATTTTCCTGCTTTCTTCCCCTCTTTTCACATTTATCTACGTTTTTGCTGCCCTGAACGTGAAAAAACGCTCAAACATAGTTTCAAAAACACTAATGAAACCTTGTTTTTTTCACATAACCATTTTTGTAGTAAAAAGATCATTTTGTTAGAACTCATTCCTGAAAAAAATCATCAACGTAGCTAAATATCAGTGCTTCCAACATTGAAATTCGTCTCAAACGAGTTGTAAACCCTGGAACTAGTATATGAAACCGCGTTTGTCGAATTTGCATTTTCATGCGTTAAACATGGGAAAACCACGTACAGCCGCAGCTTTGACGAAGACGTTCTTTTTATGTGATCTCGAGCGTCTGAGTGCTTTCTAATTTGCATTGAATGATACTTACCCAGCATGCAAACTTAGGAAGCTTCTAACCTAAACACAAACAGTAATATTTATCCATTCGTTAAAAAGTATCGCTTCGCGAAACATTTTTTCCTTGTTCATGCAAGAGCGCTCATAAGCAAAAAAGCTCGAATAAAGCTCGGAAAAGTAGGCTGTTTGCATGGTCTTCGGCAATCCACTAATATATTATTTCTAATTAACGCGCCGAGGGAAAAATTCAACGCCAGTACGCGTCTAATGATGTTTGCACGTCACGTCCCACGGAATATAAGGCTTGGGACTCTTATAAAAAAACGATTTATAAACTCTTTTAAAGGATTTTATCACGTTCAGTCGGACAAAAATTGGGTTTGAGGCAGCAACAAAAGCTTTCGAGAACTTTTGTTTGGTTCATAAGATAGATTGCCTGAGTTTTTCGAGTTAAAAAGTATTCGGATTCAATTTTGTTCAAATTTAAGATTTTTTTTTAAAGGCAGCAGCATGTTATTTATTTAGAACTACAGAAAAGAAAAAAGAAACAATGTTCAAAATTTTTGATGTTTTCGTTTTTAACTGTATTTTCCATGAAAAGAAAATTTTGATTGTAATTTTATTTTTTCAATAGAAAATTTTGTATAGAATAAAGCATAAATTCATTTTTACAGGGAAATGGTCCTTATGTTTCAGACATAGCCATCAAAGTGTTGACAAAAAGTGATTTGAAAATGGAGCTAGCGTGTGCAAATCAAACAAGCAACGCCGAATGGTACCGAACTGAAGAGGGAAGCAGTAAGCAGTACCAAATCGACGATGAGAGCGGCGAAGAGGACAAAAAATTGTATGAAATAGACGACACAACCGGGACATTGTCGATCCTGAAAATCGACGAAGACGTTTACGGGGATTACGTTTGCAAAGTGGGTGGAAGCTCGAAGACGTACAAAGTCGTTCGTGAGTATCAGAAGTGTCATTTTCTTTTTTCACTTTTTTATGATACTTAAAACACCTTTCAAAGGATATGTAACTGTCAGTAAATACTTTTTGAGGGCTTAAATTTACGTTTTAAATTATTAGGTTGCGAGAAAATATTTGATTTAGGGAATCGTATGACTATGGAGTTCATCAATCGATTACTACATAAGAGTATAGTTCCGTGTAACAAGGTTTATTTATCGTTAGTATGCTACCTAATTCGATATTTTCAGAAAAATTCATTAACCTTGAAGAAATTTTGTTTCCATGAACTGCTATAGTGAGTTGTTCAAATATACCTGCGTTTTGGCCCAATTGTTATTTAGTTTTTTTGGCTTACATGTGGATTTATTAATATTTAACAAGTTAACGTTTCTCAGCAGTTGATAGATATAATTCATTCAAAGCAACACAATGGCACAAACAATTTGCTGGTTTGATTGTGAACAATCTTAATTTGCTCGAATTCAATTATGAGATTTGTTTACAATTAACGAACCTTATATGTTAGGAATAAACCTTTCTTTCAGTTTATTTGAACAAAGTTTGAATATTCTCAATTTTTTATGTAAAAGCCTAGAAAAGAAATAGATTTCTATTTAGATTAGTCTTAGTCATTTGCTGGAAAATCTCATATTAAATTCATGTTTACAGTGTGCAATGAAAAATGGAATTATGTTATATATCAAAGTTGTGAAGCAAAAGAATTGAAAAATTTGTATTTAAAACTTATGAAGTTCAAAATTTCCGCCACCACATTTTTATTTCGAGGTTCAAAATAAAGATAATTTGGTCTTGCGAATTAAAGATAGATAAGTTTCAGACATAAAGATTCCTAATTTTCTGAACTTATGAATACTTTAGTACATTACGTACCAGGGGACGGAACCGAGTGATTGCAAACGAGTGCTGCTAAAATTAGCCCGAGTTTGCATCATGAGGTCCGTCCCCTGGTGCGTACTGTATTTTACTCGATGAAAGCATGGAATTTTGGCGGCTTGAGTAGCCTATAGACCCGTGAAAGTCCCCACGAGCCCATGAACAGGTGGGAGAATGAAAGTCGATTTTCCCTGTGCTAGTTTACTTTCGTGACTGTCAGCTGTTTGTGGGCTGCATGTGGGCATTTTCGTGATAGTCTATAGCTTACGAAAGCCGCCATTTTCCATGCTCGCGTCGAGTAAACATATTTTACTTTTGTACGAGTACACTCTAGAGTAGTCATTTAAATGTGTTTGGTCGATTTTCAACCCTGCCACTCCCTAAAGGGGTTCCAAATTTAAAAAAAAATCCCTGAATTTTTTCTGATTACTTATCGAACGTTAATGTGTGCATCTAGAGCCCTACTTTGTATCATTTAAATAACATGGCGTTTTGTCTTCGTCACAGTCAATAATTTTTTTCAAAAGCAAAAGACGAAGCGAAGTGGATGTAGCGAAGCGGACAAAAAGTAGACTTTTTAGACTACTATGGTGAAAATAGGTATTTATACTACAAGGGAATAAAAGATTGCTTTTGACGAGTGTGAAGTCTGCGTTCGACCGAAGAAAGGCCATTTATTTTTCGCTTTTCGTAGGAGTAAAGCCTTTTTTTTGGGGGCAAAAAACGCACATGACATTTTTCTACGACGAAATGTCATGCGTTTCAATTGTTTTCGAGTCACCTGTCATTGACATGGACATGCCGAGCGCAAGAAACAACTGAATGTCTGCGTCTACTTCCTCTCCGTTTTCCCCGTTCGCACGGGAGAAAAAATAACACTCAACCCCGATCCCAGGGAGTTTTTGTTGCCGAGGGAGTAAAAGTAACCCCCTCTCCAAGCGAACAGCGATATCCCAAAAAAGGGGCTTTGTTCCCGCGTATCGCGGAAAAAAAGTGGTCTTTTTTCTACATGCATGGGAAAAAGATGTTTTTCTGCCCGCTACACGTAGGTACATCGCTCGAAAACGAGAAGTTTAGGATCACTCCGCAGGTATGAAATGACGTAAAAAACATAAAAAACAAAACAAAAAATTATAGACTGTGATGAAACATCCGGAAAAATTCAGGGCATTTTTTATTTAATAATTTTTTTTTAATTATTTGCAACTAATTTAAGGGGTGGCAAGGATAAAATTCGACCAAACCCGTTTTAAGAACTACCCTAGTACACTCATTCGCTGATCGGTGAGTAGCTCGCATCCTAGACCTGCAAAATGAACGAGCACGATGGGGCTCCCACTCTCCAACATCTTATTGCATGTGTTAGTGCGTCGAAGAATGAGCTGCGCACTGCGCATGTGTGAGAGTTGTCGTTCCATTCGCACGCGATCAGCGAAGGCTATGGGCAGCTATGGGTGGGAGTAAGGAGTACTCGTTCGATCAGACGTGGATAAATTTGGGAATCCTAAATGAAAAGTTATTCGCTAAAAATGACTGTATATTTATCGTTGAAAAATGATGATTGTATTCATGGATTTTCGAATGATTCGTACTTTCAGAATTCTTTTATAACTATTAATTAAACATAAAATACATAAATATGCGGTGTAATTTTGCTATGTTTCATAGTTATTTTAATAAACAAAAACTCTTGCGATATCCAAAGTCGTAATGAATAATCGCAGATATTAATATATAATTATTATTTAGGAATTTGAAAGTTTAGCTAATTGTTATTAGTCGAAAAATGCCTACTCCAGCAATAAAATTAGTCCATTGTTAGTTGTGAATAACGCGGAAACTAATCTTTTTGAAGCCGAAACATTAGTGACTAATTCATATAGTCAAAATTAGACCATATGAAATGGAGGACATGACTGAAGCCTGATTGATTGATACATTAGCGTTCGAACTTCTGTATGATTTGCTTTCAGTAGGGGAGAGTAGGGAACAGTGGGTCAACAGGAACAGTTGTTCAGTTGAGTTTAAAAAAAAATGCTTTTCGAAAGTTTTCGATTTTTTCAACAAAAATGTATTTCTCAATAACGGATAGGTGCATCCAACTTTTATTCTTAATACATGACTTTTTTGTCTGAAAAAAAAATTCTGATTTTCGATGGTCATTCTATATTTTTTGGAGCTCATAGTTTGTGTCGTTAAATCTTGAAAATAAGTTCAAAAAATGGAAATAGATATCAATAAGATTACTGTGTCACTAGGGGTAATTTTAATGTAGCACACGATTAGTGCACTTTGAACAATTATAAATAAATAAATATTTGTTGAAAGTGTATGTGACTGGTACAGTGGGTCATCTGCGAGCAAGTAGTTAGTCCACGGTCGCTATCTTGTAACCTTATATGATAGTGACAGCAGTGACAACAAATGACAGCGACGTATTGTTTAGTGTAAATTAATGCTTATAATCGACATTATAGTCGTGAATCTTTTTCAATTGTATCTGATAGCGGTAAGAAGCTTTTCTGAAACCTCGAAAAAAAGGAAATAATATCGTCAGGAATTTATCTTGATTGTTTAACTGTTTTCTTGACATTATATTAGTTTAAGAAAGCAAAAATTGTGCTTAATATTAGTTTAAGAAAGCAAAAAAAGTGCGATCTTGACAAACTCACCAACAACAAGGGCTCTGTGTTCTGAAATTGTAGAGCGACAGGCTAAGAGAGAAGAAATTACTTAGAAAAAAAAGAAAAGAGAGGACAAAAGAACGAAAATATAGTCACTCGCGTGCTAAAGTGCAAAAAAGCTAAGAAATGAAAAAAAAATTCGGATATGTATCTTACACTTAGTAATACGTACTCCAACAATGACATCATAATTGAAAATTTTTTCAAAATATGTCAATGCATGAGTTTCAATGTCTAGACTAAAAATATCAATAAAATAAAATTGAATGAAACATGTTGTCCAGCGTTTTCTAGTATGACCCACTGTACTTGCCTTTGTGTTCCACTGTACTTGCCTAGTCTGGTATAGTGGGTCAAAAAAAACATTTTTTTTTTAAATCTGGGAACATACCTAAATGGTTTTTTTGGAAACAGAAAAATTATATTTTGAGTACAAATAGTCATAGATTAGGACCCACTTTGATTTGATTCGATATCAATATTAGTTTTTACATGAAAAAAAAAAAAACATTTTCGTGCATCTGAGATGCGATTTGCATGAACTTTTAACAAACGTCGCAACAAAACTATGCAGTTTGGTGGCACGTTTCACGTTCCGAAAGATAGATTACTTTCGCAACATTCGGTCTTTTACGACGTCAGGACATAAGGTATTTCGAAAAAGGAACGCCGGGGACATTCAATACGCGAAGTGAACTTCCATTTATCGAATTACACTTGGGCAAAGTCGATTCTGTTGCGATTGTGGAACTTCAGGTAATTTTCGATTTGCTTTTTCGCCAGGAATTCAGGCGTCCCCGGGTACTTCACTTTTAATTAAAGCATTTGCGATGAAAACTTTGAAGTAATTGCAAGATAGAGCCGTTCCGTGTACTTTTGAAATTGTACCGAACTTGAGTTAAAGAAATTGCAAAAGCATAATAAACTTCATGATTTACAAGATTACTTAATAAATTTTTTTTAACATTAGTTTGCTTATTGATTCTTTTTCATCATCACGTAAAATTGTTTTAATTTCTGTTTTGTGTTCTTCTGCTTTCGATACGTTATATCGACCATGCAATTTGAAAATTTTCTCAAGTGATTTTTGGAAAATCTCATTTGTCCTCATAGATTCGATCAACTCATTAAAATTCTTGCAACCAGTGTTTGCAATCACAGCGTTACATGGATTTCTCGCGTTGAACAATGCGCCTTTGCACTTCAATGAGTTGATGGATTTTCAGCCAAACCTTTGTCCGTTCGATTCTGCGCGAAAACGCAATCGCACTTTTTTTCCGTCAAAAATTATGTCTCTCTTTTTCTTTTTATTCCCGTCACCGGATGAGCGCGAAAATGTATCAACCAAGAAAAGAAAACATCGTTCCAATATAATCCACTTTCTTTTCCCAGCACAAAACATCAAGTAAAGCTTTATAATCTTCGTCCTTTTCAAAAGACGCCCGAAACAATTTTCAATGTTTCCAAGTTCCCCCTACTGAGAATCGATTTTTCACTAATTCACAACTCTTGAATGTCAAGCATTGAAATGCTCGAGCTTTTTTTGTAGTACTTGTTGAGTTGGTTGAGGTATTGTTTATGATGTTGTGATGGCGTCAACTTCAAGCTTTAGATGAAATCTTTGTTGGAAATTTTGCCAGCTCTCAATTGCTCGATAAATTCTTTGTATGTTTTTAGTTCTTTAAAATTTATTGAAACTAGTAAAATCTTCAGAGAACTTGATACGAATTCCAAACTTTTGCTATGGCAAGAGCTCACAGCATCTCAGCTATCAAATTTTCGTTTTTTCGAATTCCAATTGCCACTTAAACTGTGCCTGCCATTCCACAAGTTTCGTTACCACGAATTTGAGAAAGTTGGCAGAACTAAGAAAAAACTCGAAATTTCGGAAAGCAGCCAAAGTATAACAGAGCAACGTTATTTAGCCTCAAAGAAAACACGATATTCAACTCGGGATCGTGCATACTACTCTCTCAGTTCGAATTAGTCAATTTCGACTATTTTATAGTCATTTTTGACTAATTTGGCTAGCCAAAAGAAGGCTGCTAGTAAATAGTCAAAAATGACTATTTCAATTAGTCAACAAGCATCTACTAATGGAAATAGTCAAATTCTACTAATTGAAATATTCAAAATTCAACTTAGAGAAATAGTCAAATTCACTAATCGGAAAAGTCAAATTTACTAATTGAAATAGTCAATTTTGACTATTTCGTAGTCATATTTGACTAATTTGGCTAGTCAAAAGAAGGCTACTAGTAAATAGTCAAAAATGACTATTTCAATTAGTCAACAAGCATCTACTACTGGAAATAATCAAATTCACTAATTGAAAAAGTCAAATTTACTAATAGAAATAGTCAATTTTGACTATTTCGTAGTCATATTTGACTAATTTGGCTAGTCAAAAGAAGGCTACTAGTAAATAGTCAAAAATGACTATTTCAATTAGTCAACAAGCATCTACATGAATAGCTTATTCTATCACTTACTATATTTTTCATGCAGTATACCGTTAATAGTGAAAGTACTTTGAAAACGACAAAGAAATTCTGAAGCTTCATAATGGAATAAACATTTAATCGATTTAACTGAAAATCGCTGGATTTAATAATAAGCATATCAGGTTATCCACCCTGGAAAGCAAGCTTGTCCCCAAGACGTCACCAAAATGTTCCAATGTTATAATCAATTACAAATACGATCTATCAACATCCTAGACACAAAGTCCACGCAGTCAAGAATAAAGAAATTGGAAACTCATTGTAGAATACCGAAAATTTTGTTTTCGACGGTTGCTCCTGGAGTGGTAATGTTTTCTTACAAGTCAAATCAGTCAAATCGTCACGGACCAAAGTGCTTTCCAGGATTGTTGTTGGCAATATGAAGGTATCTTGTCTTTGGAATGAATCTGTAGAGTTTGTCGGCTCCAAGACGCCAGTCATGGCGTCAGCTTCGAATTCTTCGATTAGTTTCTGAGAAAAACACACAATAATTAGTTTTGATAATTGCGACCTCGGGAAACCTGTTTGATAGACTCGAACAAGCATTTCGTTGATAGTTATATGACTTAATGTGTTTGAGACTTGAATCAATTTATATTAAGATCTATTTAGCAAAGCAGTAAGAAATATTAAGTAGAAATAATTTATACAATTTTTGTGGTATAAATGCTGACAACCGTCAAATAAAATTAATTTGCCTCTCTATAAAATTTATTTTTGCAAACATAATTCGTTTGTCGTTAAACAAACGTTTTTTCCAGTCTACCAAAACCTCTTTTTTTATGTGATTTTCTGTTTTGTGCTCTGCTGCGTTAGATAATTACCGGTTTTTTTGCATTTCCTTTCTCAATCACCGTGAGAATTTTCCGCTTGATACCAATTGGCAGACACAATTCCTTGAGGTCTTCATTGGTTAAATCAAAAAATGCGGTGCTGTCGACTTTATTGTCTGCATAATGAGAATCTTAAAGTTACATATAAAATGAAAAATGAAGAAATTTTTGACGACTTACAATTTTTCGAATGATATAATGACGATTCACGTTTAAATACTATTTTCACGATAAGTAACTATCTTTTATAGTTTTCCCTACGTATAAAAACTTACAAAAGTATATGCCTTAAACTTATGAAACGTTCATTCGTTGTTGATAACGACCATACCGAAAACGGACGAAAATGAGCGAGTTGCGATTGATGAATAAACATTGCTTTGCTATTTCTATCGTTAAATTCAATGCGATACGCATTCAAGCTATTATCTAAGTGTAAAGTTGAGCATAATAACACGCGGAAATAAACCTGCGATTGCCGTAAAATTATGATCTCATCAATTTTGCCAAACAAGGGAAGATTTGATATGTGGTTTCGTCCATTATCTAAACAAACAAAGGAGCCCTTCGCATACTGTGCACCATTGACCCAAACAGATTTTGTTTCTTACACTATTTCGTTGTCAACGAATCCTAGCTTTCTTAATTCTTCGTCGCTTTTCGTAAATACAACAGGAACGTTCGCACCACCTTGTGTTAGAACATAATTAACTTTTAAATCCTTTGCTCCCCACATTGCACTCTGAGTGCTCTGACACACTCTGACTAATGTCTTTGGAGAATTATTGAAGTTATTGACAACTTGTGCTCTTTTTTTAATTGGGCCATGCTTACGCTCAAAACCCATACACCAGAACTTAACGAGAGGTCCCGGCCATAGAATACATTCAACATAATGCTCCATATGATGCATCATATTAATTTTGTTTTTGTTTGGAAACAATTCAGTAAAAGTTTCAAAAAAGTCTGTGATCAAGGTATTGAGGTAAGGGAGTAAACTTTTGGTTAGGATTGGAGCGAAAATTATTTCCATTATTCGTAATAAAAGAAGTATTATACCGAGATGTTTGTCTTTTTCTGGAATTTTGCCGGCGACAAGAAAAGGAAATACCCTTAAAAGACACCACATTTGCATAGCTTTTTGACTCAATGAGTTATCGTTGATATTTCGCAAATTTGATAGCTTGAAATTTGAGGATGGCTTATTTTTTTTCCATTGGTCCATATTTAAATGCCATGATCGCACCATTCAAATCCTCTACACTGAAAAAATGCTTAACGCATATAAATTCATTCAAAACCAATTTTAGCGTCATGGGTCCAACTCCAAGAAGCACATCGTGTACAATGTCAAATATCTTATTATTAGCAATGTGAAAGAACTTTGAATTATTTAAAGGGCAGTCACAGCGTAGTCCAGTTTCAGTTTGAGCTTCGCGAATAGCTGTTTGTATTGAGCCAGCTTCAAGTATTACTCTCAAGTGTTCAGCAAAAACCTCTTTTGTGCGTTTTTCACACAATGTCATATTTCCTTCAAGCAAATTTTCTCTAGTTTTCAAGCATAGTCTACAAAATTTAGTTGCAGATGGTCCAAGTAACCCGAATACTTCGTGAACAGCTAAAGTGTCCCCACAAAAAGCTGAAATACTTGCGCGTAAAATAAATGGTTCCCCCTCAAAATTCAACTCTATTCCTTCATCGCTTTCCAACTGCTCTAAATCTTCAAGAAATTTTTCAAGAATTGCATGAAAACCATATTTTTTTGCATCTTCCGAATAACAAATAGCCAATGTATGGATACTTCCAAGCTTTGCATTTAAATGGTCTGGAATATTCCCTACAGTGTAGTAAAAAGTTCCCAATTTGTGCGATCCTGTTTTTGATCCTATAGGATTTACGATTTCTAAATCATCGTAATACAAATTAAGCCGCAAAGCATGTCTAAATCTTTGAAAAAAAATCATTTTTTTTTAAACCTTCACCATCTAAATAAGATGAAAGACCATTTTCGTCTGAATTTGGCTGTTCGGCTAGGACAGCATTTCTAATTTCCTTGTTTGACATAACTAAAGCAAGCACTTTCTGAACTGGAATGTATTGGTTTGATTCGTTTACAGCTTTTGGAATACACGTTCCCGTATCCATATGACGTACATCATCAATTCTTTTTTGAAGAGGAATTTCGATAGCATCAATGTAACCACACTTCTGTTTTAACACTTCTATCTGCTTGGACAATGAATTCAAATTTTCAAATGGGTTATCAAAGTCAAATTTTGACAGTAATGATATAGCTGACTCTTCTTGCGCCATATTCATTTGCTCAACAAACTTTTGAACGCTATATTTGAAATAGTTAACGGCATCAAAAAATACTTCATCGAAGTGTTCGAATGCTTCAGTTAATAGAGTACCAGTGGTATAATGTTTTGAATGAAAATTAGTAAGCATTTTTATGATGGATAAAGTAATATCGAAATTCTCATATGTACAATGAACATCATCACGCTCGGAATTTTGGGATGCAGGATTGGGACGCGCTTCATTAGCAGGAATATTTTGTATGTTATTTTCATTGATCAAGACCCCATCATTTCTGGCATTAGCGCATACAGGTTCTATATCGATAACTCTGTTCTCGTCACGACGTTCTTGATTTGTTACATATGAATGATTCTTTTTTAAATGTTTCCGAAATGAATTAAAAAGAGAAAAATTTCGTTGGCACCCGTTTTGCCCACATTTGAATCCATACTCCCCGTTTCCCCTGTTGACAGTTAATCCATGATGAAACTTTAGATGCGAGAGTAATCCCTCTAATCCACCACCAATCATATCCTCACACTCTGAACATTTCAAACGATCCATTCTGATTCAAAAAATAGAAGCACCGAACAAGAGTTGATTAAAAGTATCTTGAATCAGATAATTTGTTCATCTGAAAGGAAATGATGTCCGGTTCAACTTGTATGCTTTTTTGTAAGCTCGCGATAACTATAGGAAAATCATTCTATCTTTTATTTTGTATACAAGTAATACCTAGTGACACTACTTTCATAACTATCTGTTCATATTTAGAAACTGTAGCATAAGATTTGCGATTCGTTATATAAATTTTTATCATATCCGCGATTCAAACATTTACCTGTTTAAATCTATTCTATATTCGAGATTTTTAATGAAGTTTTTTCACAAAAAAAAAAAAAAAAAAAAAAAAACGTTTCCACGTTTCTGACTTCTGACGGACTACCCAGAAATTCTAGACCTAGTCAAATCCCTGGCGGACGGCCGAATTCCGTAATACAGAATTCAGTGGAATTCAGCGGAATTGGGTGAATTCCGCTCGAAAATGTCGATGTGAAAACCACTTCGAGCTTCTTATTTAAGACGAATTTCTTATTCAATGCATATAAGTTTGCCAAAAATTGAAGGATTTTGAAGTTTCTTTTTTCTAATGTTTGGTATAACTTTTAGCAGCTTTGATGAAAAATGTTTAAAATTCCTAATATATGTATTGTTGTTTATTTTTTAATGAGCAATACATAAAAATAACAAATTATGTCTTTGAAGGAAAATAATTTTTCTTCAAAAAATCATATTCCCGAAAATTTTTTCGAAAAATTTAAACTTCTTGAAACATTTAAGATAAAACGAAAATATCTTTTGATTTATACATAAAAATGTGTTTGACAAATCAATATTTTCGAAAAATTGAGAAACTTGTGGAAAATTATAAACCTTACAAAAATAAAAATTTTTCGAAAAATGGAAAATTTTTCGAATAGTTGAAATTTTTTTTAGTAATAGAAAATTTTTCAAACAATTAAAAATTTTCCAATAATAATCAATTTTTCAAAAAATAGAAAGTTTTTCGAAAAATGAAGAATTTTTTTTAAAACTGTAAATTTTTCAAAAAATTGAAAATTTTTTATAAAACTGCAAATTTTTCAAAAAGTTAAAAATTTTTTAAATTAAAAATTTTTCCAACTCGTGAAAATCGTTTAAAAATTGCAATTTTTTTCAAATAATTCAACAATTTTCTATCATTAATACATTAGTGAAAAATCACCTATTGTTAGTGAAGACTCACTTGTTATTAAGATAAAAATCACTTCAAAAAGTTTCAAAAATAAATTTGCTGGAAAATCAATTGTGTAGTCGTATCGATAATAAATATTTCCCAATAAAATACCCAAAGCAAATCAAAGAACAATTTTCAGTGAAAAAATAAGATTCGAAAAATTTTAAAAAATTTCAGTTTATCATTGAAGTACCGATATAAACTTTTTGTTATTTCACTGTTACTTCACATCAACTTTTTCAATTTCCCAGATTTTTTTTGTAAAGTGGCTTCGACGTCAAATAAGAGAAAAAATATTTTATGACAGAATAAAAAAAGTTATAAAATTGCCAACAATGTAACTCGATTAACATAATGAAAATATTATTATTCATTTACCAATCAAAATTGCAGCACATTCCTTGTCAATGATTTTGTCAAACATGAGCTTTTCAGCCAATTCCTCGGTGGTTAATATTTTTTCAAACCACTGCTCGCTCATCCATTTTTTCAGCAACAAGACGCTCCTCCCTAAAATACAAAATTGAGTTAAAATGACTCCCTGCATTATGTTTAGTTCAACGGAGCTGAAATCAAGGACGTAGCCACCAATTTCGTTCGGGAGGGGCTAAGGTGTGGTTCTTTACTGGCATTTATTTCAGCGAGTTTAAGAATTATAATTTTATTAGAAAGTTATTGAACAAAACTTTCCAGGTTCTCAGGATCTTTAAAACTTTTTTAAATCTCTAAAGATATCGAAATTTATGAAATTCTAAAAATTGCGAACATTTTCTGGACTTATAAAAAGGTACAAATACTCCAAACTCTTAAAATTTGCAAAATTGTTAAAAATTTTACCATTTTCGAAATTATCAACTTTTGCAAAATTTTACAATTCGTTAAACTTTCGAAATGTCAATAATCATGAATATTATAAATTTTCAGAGTTTTTGAAACTTGTAATATTTTCTGAAATTCATGAAAATTTAATAATTTTTTAGACTTTCGAAATGACTAAAATACTCCTAACTCTCAAAACTTGCAAATTGTTGAAAATCACAAAACGATCGAATTATCAACTTTCTCGAAGTTTGAGAAATTCGTGAGATTTTCGGAAGTTCATAAGTATTAAAAATTTTCAGAATTTGAAAATGTGTAAAATAGTATAAACTTTACAATTTGCAAAATCGTTGAAAATCTCACTATGTTCGAAATCATTAACTTTCTCAAATTTCGAGAAATTCGTAAAATTTTCGAAATTTCAATGATCATAAATATTATAAATTTGCAGAATTTTAAAGACTTTGAAAATCTCTGAAATATACGAAAATTTGTAAATTTTTGGAATCCAAAAAATTTTTTTTTTATGCTAGACTTTGAAAATGTTCAAAATAGTGCAAACTTTTACAATTGGGAAAATTGTTACAAATACAATCCTACAATGTTCGAAATCATCAACTGTCTCAAATTTCGAGAAATTCGTAAAATTTTCAAAACTTCAATAATCATGAATATTATAAATTATCAGAATTTTTAAGTCTTCCAAAATCTTCGAAACGTACAAAAATTTCTAAATTTTTGAATTTTTCTAGACTTTGCGAATGTTTAAAATAGTACAAACTTTTACAATTAGAAAAATTGTTGAAAATCTTACAATGTTCGAAATTATTATCTCTTTAAAAGTTAAAGAAATTCGTAAAATTTTCGAAATTCCAATATCTGCATGTATATAACTTTTAAGAGTTTTTAAAAATTATGCAAGTCTCTAAAATTTACGAAAATTCTGAAATTCTCGAAATTTCAAGAACTTCCAAAATTTGCATAATATTTCTTTGAACTTTGAAATGAACTTTGAAGTTTGAACTTTGAAATGGTTCACATCGTTGAAAATTCCGTATTGTTTAAATGTTATGAATTTGTGGAAATCTCGTACTTTTGAGAATTATAAGAATATTATTAATTTTCAAAATTTTTTTGAAACTCCGCGATTTCCAAAGTTTTCGGAGTTCCAATAATTTCTGAGTTTCTCAAAATTCTCCGAACTTCGAGAATTCCTGAAATTATTCATAATCTTAAAATTCTGAAAATGTCTAAAATTATTGAGAAAACTTTGACACATGAAATAATTTAGGCTCTATTATTTTGCTATAGATTTTACAAAATTTCGGGAGGGGCTTCAGCCCCCTCAGCCCCCTCCCTGGCTACGTGCTTGGCTGAAATACACGATATAATGAAAAATTTTTCATGACAATGTTTTCACGACGAAGCGTGAAAATCAATAAGAAATCGAATGATACATAAAAAATTGCTTCATATAATACAAGACTTAATTAATTTGACTATTTCAATTATATTCATTTATTAAAAATTGAAATTCATGACGATCATAAATTTTCCATTAAAATATATTTTCACAAGGTATAAAAATTATTTAAAATTACAATTGTAGAAGTAATTTCTCTCCTGAATACAAGTTTGATTTTTATTCACTACTCAAATTGAGTTGTGTGGAAAAAAAGTTGAATTCATGACCATCAGGAATTTCCCATGGAAATTGATTTTCAGGAAAGAGCGTGTAAATTGATTAAAATTCAAATTAGTAAGGCAGCTTAAAAAAAAATGGCCTATTTCGGACATCCCGGGGGCCGCGCCCTGGGAAAAAAAACTCACCCAAAAATTGATGAAGCGAAGTCCACGCAGTAATACTTGCGTCTTGCACAGAACACTGGACAACACGACAATGAAAATCACGAACGCGCGCGTGAACCGGCGACGAAACACGTGAATGCGTGACACGTGCGACTTTCATTTGTTTAATTTACACTACTCAAGTTATGCTATGTCATATGAAGCATCAGTACTTCCATGTATCGATGTGACTAGTTCAAACATTATTTGACTAATTCAAATAGTCATTTCCCTTAGAATCGACTATTCAAATAGTCAAAGCTGCAATGACTAATTGCAATAGTCAATATTTGACTAATTCGGTAGTCAGAAAAATTGACTATTGGTAGCAGTCAATTACGCGAAAACGACTATTTGAGTAGTCAAAACATCAGTGACTAATTCAAATAGTCAAAATTTGACTATTTCGAACTGAGAGAGTAACTTTCAACTAACTATTAAAATCCAATATTTGACTTTGCGACTATTTAAATGCGCGAACAAACACTCGCGCGAGCGAAAGCTGCGAACTATTATTTGCCGAGCAAAGTTGGCGAACGGTCACAATTATTGAGGAATATCGGTTCAAATGTGTTATCAATTCGCCGGTCGCCCTTTTCCGTATAACCGAGAAAAAGCAATGACAAACGTGTGAAGCACGTCAGCTGCACGCGATGCAGTACTTTTTCGCATTCCGTAAATGCACTGTTCCGGGTTATATCCCATTTTCACCGGTTTCTCTCCGGGTGTTACCGCGCTGAGTGCTTTTTTTCCGTCCCTTTTTCCCGCGAACAGGAAGCAAAATTTCGATTTCACCCTAATCAATTCTACTTTTCTTCCGCTATCGTTCATTCGAATCGATAATTCGCGCTTCCCGATGAGATATTTCGTTTTTATTCCATAAATGGTAATGGTACGTTTGAATAAGTGCACCGCAAAGTTCAGAATAATTACACTGATCAGGAAAATTTAAGAAGTTTTTCGCAACAGAGGTGGTTAATATATATTTTCTTTTATAGTCAAAACAAGAGAAGGTCAACATGAAGATTTTGAAATACTAACAGATTTTTCGTTTTTTTTTTACAAATTTTGAACAATCAGTCTGTCTTTATGTCATTTTAACCAAATCATCTATGTCTTTTCACAACATTGCAAAAATTTTGAGATAGCATAATAAATATTTGACTCGTCTGTTCAAAAAGTATCATTACAAATTTCAAAAACGTAAATACAGTATGTGACTTTCTTTCGGTATATGTACATGTTGTACTTGCACGCCAAGAATCAGTGAAAATGAAACATACCCATTGATGTTTTCTTCTTCGGGTCGTTGAAAAGTAAACAACGAAAATAAAAAAATACCAAAATTGATCTGAAATATTAAGAGTAAATTTATTTCAATTATTTTTTAGATCATACTCAAATACTCTAAAAAGAATGTATAAAATTGTTATATTCCTTGTACAATACCGAAATATTCTTCCAATATACCTCTCAACATACAGAGAAAGAAAAATTGGCGCAATACCCGTTTGATTATATTTATTTTCAACATGAAAGTTTTATATGAATGACGAAAATATGATGGTCCTCGGTTCTACTTGTTGATGTTTTGAACTATCTTTTTAATGTATGAATCTGCCAGGCTTAAAAATAATAAAAAAACTTTCGCTATGTTTTAACAAACTAGGAAAAATATGTATTGCCGCTATAGCTTATGCACAAACATTGAAAATACTTTATGAAATATTTATAATTTTTTCATCATTCTGTAATCGATTTTTTTTAAAAAACTTATCTAAAAGAGTGTTTCTCATTTGATAAACAAAACGCGTTGACTATAGAGATTCAAGCATGCGAAAATGTGAGCTATTTCGAAGTTCGACGCTTTTCAGAGAAAAATGCAAAATCCTCATTTTTCTTTGACATATTGGTGAAAAGGAATATTGTTTTTCCATTTACGTTTCAATCATGTTCCGAACGTCACTCACTGTAGAATAATGACGGACGTTGTTCTAGTTTCGTTTTGAAATTCACAGCGTTGCTTTTTTAGGCGAAAACCGCATGAAGATGGATTGGAAAATTTTGAGTGGAGAAATATGAATAAGGAAGTTTTATTGATTGAACATTTAACAATGAATTCAATGGTTATATTGGTAAATCCGAGGATTAAACAAAGAATTTCTGAAAAATATAAGTGTATCCAAAAGGAAATTTGCATGTTGCGTTTCTTTAGAGTTATGTAATATTTTTTTATTCTTCATGATACCGTACTTCAAAACATGTTTTTTTTTTTTCTATTGATATGTTATCATAAGTTTGATTTGAGATAGCACATAACCACTTTACTAAACTGTTGAAAATGACAGGTTCTTTTCAGCTAAAACATTCAAAGTACGTGCACTAAAAACAGTTCTGGAAAGTGATTTTTTATCACTCTAACCTCAAAGCTGACATTTTGAAGTGACTTTTGGGCCATCATTATGAAAAATATCTCACGTAAACAAGTGCAGATGTGCTCATAGGCAAAACTTGTTAAAACCTCGCCTTCTGCTTGGTCTGTAATTACCCCGTTATGCCAAATTCGTACATCCGTACCTGTTGTGTAATACACTATTACATGTTAACATCCCGTTTTCGAGGTATAGTTTCTTCAAGTTTAAAAAAACCCTTACGGTAAATTCTACAATTATTGTCCAATTTCGATAAAATAAAACTTTATATATGGTTTTTTGACTGCAACAAATTCATAAATAACAATTTTTACGAAAAAAATGATCTTACTATAATTTAAAAAAAGCTGTAATAAAAATGAGATATTCAATTGTAATATATTAACCATTCACATTTATTGGTAAACCTCGGTCCCTGGGAGGTATTTGAATCATCTCCTCCGGCCTCACAATATATTTCTGGAAAGAGGTCTTCGATTACAGTTTGACTATCTGCTGATAAATGCCAATACCTCGATATAAATAATCTCAGCTTTTTCATAACTTTTTCAGATTATTGTAAAATGATTTTTTCGCCAAAATTATTTCAAAAATAAATTTCTTTTATTCGAAAACCTCTCAAACGAGTTCTTTCTCACCGAAATCCCTCAAGAAGGGTCGGCTATAAGATGGCTATGTTGGTTCCATAGCCCAGCATAGCCTAGCGTAACCGCTCAAGAGCCATTATTGAAAATCATATTATTAGCGTTATTATCATTTAAATGAACGTGATTACGATGAAAGTAAGTGTCAGTTGTTTGAGTACGTATAAAATTAAAAAAAAAAAAATAAATAAAAATACAAAAAGGCATAAACGAAGCCGAAATCTTGATTATTCTATATATATATATATATATATAACTATTAGGATTTCAGCATTGTTTATGCGCTCTTTGTCTTTTTTTTGGCAATTTTATACGTCCTTAGCCTACTGAAACTTACCTTGATTATAATCACGTTCATTTAAACGAAAATAAAATTACAAATATGATTTTCAATAATGGCTATTAAGCGGCTACGCTAGACTACGCCAGGCTATGGAACCAACATAGCCATCTTATAGCCGATCGTTCGTGAGAGATTGCACAAAAATTGTAGATTTTATGCTTGTAGCTTAATTTTTACAAAAACAGCTTATTGCTCGAAAACAGGATGTATCAGGCAAAGATTATTTTAAGAAATTTTTAACCAATTCTATCTGATCACCCGGAGCGAAAATAATGACTCCTTATCTTGAATTCCTTTATCTTCTCTTTACATTTCTTTTTCCTTATCTTTCTTTTCTAGCTTTCGACCTATACATTTCGGCCCTCTTCAGGAAATAACCTTAAACAATATCAAATAATAATCTATCTAAACCAATTAATCCGACTAATATTATCCAAAATTCGATCTCGTAACATTTTGAAACAACACTGAATCAATTAAAAATGAAGACCTATAGGAATGTGTTATCAGACCGAGTCCAAGTGAGACCGAGTTCATAAACCTAATCTACGCGCATGACAAATCCATGTCAATGACGAATCAAGGAAATTCAATACTTGGACTTTAGAAAATTCTCAACCTAACCCTATTCAAACCTCATTTGAACTCAACTCAAAACTCAAAACCTAATTAAAACGAAACAAAAAACAATCAACACCCATGAATTATCTTAAAACTCTATTCAGCAATTTGTCATAAATCTGATTGAGATTTTTTGTGTCAGTTTGCCTGATAATTGTATTCCTCGTTGTCTTTATATAAATCATTTCAGCAACACTGCGTTTAATAGTATATTATGCTCCGAGGTATATACGGCCGTCATTATGGGCCGATCGTGGTTTTTTCAGGACGGGTCGGAAGAACATACGCCTCGTATATTGTGAGTTTTGTAAATTGGCTTTTTTGACGAAACGAAAGTTAACGGTCTGAGGCGAAGCCGAGGATTGTAATCAATATATAGCGCGCATGTTCTTTCGGCGCGTTCTGAAAACACCTCGATCGGCACATGAAGACGGCCATGTATTTTCCGAGGTTCATACGATATTTTATGCAAAATCAGCAATAATGAGCGATGAGGGTCGTCTGTGAAGTGATCGTAACGTTCTCGTTTACCGACCGTGCGCACAATAGTCGGAATTGGCGATAAAGACCCCAATTGTGACCCTCAAAAATTAGACATGATGTGAATTTTTTTTTTTTAAACGCTTATTTTGACGAAATGAAATTGAAGAAAAAAAAATCTCATAATGTTCATTTTTCGAGGGTCATAATGGCGTCATTATGGCCGCCTTTGATTATTATGCGCTCGGTTGGTAAACGGGAACGTTACGATCACTTTACAAACGGCGTACAGCGCTCGTTATAGCTGATTTTGCATAAAATAATTATCCTCACGATGTAAAATTTGGGGTTCTTTCCATTTAATCTCAAGATCTAATTCTAACCTGTATTGTGTCACCGCTGAATGCGTGGAGGCCGCATGATTAATATCATTTTTGTGTTCCTTGATTCTAGTCATTAATTTCCGTTTAGTCTCTCCAACATATGACGCATCACATGAATTGCATTCTTTCTTGTAGATAACACCCTGGGCATTCCCTTTCTTAAGTCTATCTTTTCCTTTCCTGATAAATCTCAAATTCCTCTGATTAGTAATACCACTAACAGTCCTAATGTTATGTCGCCTAATGATCCTATTTAAATTCTGTGTTAAATTTTCGACATACGGCAGCTTAATAGTGCCATTGACATTAACTTTAGACCCACGCTTCCTATATCTATCATTATCATTAGCTTTAGGTATATTTTATTGTCCTGATTCTCTTCTGAACGTTCTTCTCCATAAATTGAATCGAGTTATTATTCCTTATGAAAACACTCTTTACTCTGTCTAAATTAGACTGATGAAACTGAGAATGAGAAAGTCGAATTGCCCTGTCAATCAACCCTAAAATCACACCCACTTTCTGGGACATCGGGTGTTTCGATAAAAAATCAACGTATCTGCCCGATGCTGTTGGATTAACATGCCAATTGAACTTGAAACCATCACCAAGCCTAATAATCTGAACCTCCAAAAAATTTATCCCATCGTTCGTCTCCAATTCACGTGTAAATCTTAACCTCAAATGATAAGAATTAAAAACCTTCAAAATCCTATCCGTCTTATCCCTCGGAACTGAAGTCAGAATGTCATCCACGTAACGAAAATAAAATGGCAAATCCAACCCAAACCTCTTGAGACACTCCTCCTCCAAATCTTGCATAACCAACTCTGCAATCAATGAAGAAATCGGTGAACCCATGGGGCTGTTATAAATCTGTTCATAAACCTTATCATCAAATCGGAAACTCGTCGAATTCATCAAAAAAGATATACACTCTAAAATCTCATTCTCCGGAATATCCGTCATCAATTCTGCGTCCGAATATCGTTTCCTAATTGCCTTCATAACTTAATCACGTGGGACATTATTGAATAAGGAAAACACATCTAACGACAAAAGAACATGATCATGTGGGATCCTAATTCCTCCTAATTTGGATTTTAAGTCGAAACTATCCTTTATATAGCTCCTACATTTAGATAACCTTCTTGATAACAAATCTCACAAATATTTAGCCAATTTATATGTTGGACTGCCAATTGACGATACAATAATTCTCAATGGGCAGTCCACCTTATGAATCTTGGGCAATCCGTAGGGTCTCGGTAGACTCCTTTCCGTTTCCAGTAAATCACGATATAAATTCTTATCAATATAGTCTTTGTCTAACAACCTCCTCAAAATCGGTCTGCAAGAGTCTAATCTTATTACTTGAGTCCTTGTTCACCTCCTTATAAGACGCCACATCCCCTAAAGCTGTCAACATCTTCCTTAGGTATTCATCTTTGTACATTATTGCTATAAAACCACCTTTGTCTGCCTTCATGACGAACAAATCCCGATGTGTCTTAAAAAACCGCTATGTAACTTCAATATTCCTCAACATCATCCTGACAATTTCAGACAAATGTGTCTTCTTTTTCATGAACCTCAAAATCTCATTCGTAAAATCATTCCGTAATTCATTAATAAATCCTTCCTCATATCTATACATACTACTTTCGAATTCTTTAGTAAATCCCAAGACATCAATATCCCTACTATCCTTATATGGTGCATTAAATCTTTCCCCAAGAGACAAAACAGAGAGAACACTCGCAAGAATCTTAAAATTAGTCATATTTACAACAAATCCATTATCCACATTCCTATTCAATCCTAATTTCCTTTTCTCCCTCAAAATCCTTTAAAACTTATACATCAACTTCTTATAATTCATATCATAAACTTTCTTATAAAGAGAAAAATTAAACTGAAAAAAATTCCGCAATCAAAGTTCGTGGTAGACATTCATACATCTCAATCCCTAATCTTCCAACTAATCTCTTCAAAAAATTCAAATGTATGTTCGCATCATCAATCTCCCAATTCAATAAGCACCTCTTAGAAATCTTCTCGTAATTCATAAACTTTTTCATAAGATAACCACTCTTCAATTTTACATGGGAAATCTTAGTACTATCATTATATTTCTTATCATTATAATTCTTATTTTTATATTATTTGATATTGTTCAAGGTTATTTGCTGAAGAAGGCTCAAATGTATAGGCCGAAAGCTATAAAAGAAAAATAAGGAAAAAAAAAGAATGTAAAGAGAAGATAAAGGAATTCAAGAGAAAGAGTTGTTATTTTTGTTCCGAGTGATCAAGATATGTAGAGTTTGTTGAAGATTTTGAAGCGGAGCGTCTTCAAGTTTATCATGAAATTTTAAGAAATGTTTGCAATTTTACTCAAACTACATATTTTTCAAGAAATCCTCCCGTCATTTTACAAAAAGTATTTTTGTTGGACTCTGCTATCAATCACTGACGAAAGTTTGATACATAAGTTTCCAAAAATCTGACCAGTCAGACGATTCGTTGCGCAGTTTCTAACATCGTTTGATTTTCATTTGAGTATGTAACTTGTACCAGATAGGGGTCAAAACTCAAACTAAAAATTTTAGCACAATGCTTCTGAAGTATCTAGATTTCGTAAAAGAGCTGTGATAGACCCTTTTTTCCGCATCATGCTATAATACGTTGGCGACAGATTTGTTTAGGTTTTGAAAATAGCCATCTTAACATGTTGCAGGCAAACCGCTCGTCCAATTGTCATCATCAACGAACGTCGTTGAGGGCGAGAAACTCAGCCTTAACTGCTCCGTACAATCGCATCGTGGCGTCAAGGTTTCCTGGATCTTCAACGGTCAAACTTACAACCAAAGCTCTGGTCGTGTCAAGGTCATCGTGGGCGACGGTTATGGTGCAAAATTAGAAGTCGAAGATATTTCAATGGGCGACAAAGGTACGGTTTCGTGTCGCGCCATGTACCCGTCCAATACCAAGGAACATCAGATTTCGGAGGCCCACACCCTGCTCAGGGTCAAGGACAAACTCGCCGCCCTTTGGCCCTTCCTTGGCATCTGCGCAGAGGTCTTCATTCTTTGCACAATCATCCTCATCTACGAAAAAAAGCGCAACAAGGCTGAACTCGAGGAGTCCGACACAGATCAAAGCCCTGACACGTGAGTCTCCATTCATTCGCTTTTTCTCATGTGAAGCTTCTGTGGTGTGGTACATTAATTATAGGTTTCTCATTATGTACCCGAAGTTCCAGACGTTTAAAATGAAACGAAAATAGAAAGTATGTATGAATCTTTTTATTTTTTATCATGATGGGAAGTGTGAAGAATATTTTTTTAGGGAGCATCAAGTTTGTTGCTACGATCAAAAAGTGTTCAAAAGCAGCTAGAAATTTTTTCTGCTATATCAACTTATGAATTTTTTTTGTTTAATTTTAAAGGTTTTGAACTTCAAGCACATTTCTTATTTCCAATTTGATTTAGTCAGATCTTGAATAGACATGCATGGATCTTCTTAAAACCTTTTGTACTACCCGCACGTTTTCCTGAATACATTTTTCCGAAAAACTTGTTCCCGTCAGCTTCATTCCCGAATGTATTTTTACGACTTCTGTTCCCGAATCCATTTTCCCGGCATATAAAATAAAAAAAAATGTGCTTGATCAAACGCTCGTTTTAGTTGTTTCAAATTCATTTTTCATTTATACAGTGTAAGAACCGTACACATCTTCAAATTCTTGCACATCCTTTCGAATCCTTGGATAACCTTTTGCTAACGGCAATTTCAAAGTTTCTCCAATAATGTTTATTCAAGTATTCACCATCTTTGGTTCGTATTCACAACGTCCACGCAATCTTGAAGATACTACTCGATATGTTGCATTTCCCTTCGCTTTCGCCTTGATTTCATCTAAAACTACTCTATATTAGTTTCTGTGTTTCGCGAAATCATGATCCGCAAATGATTACGATATACGTAATAAACTGTAAACCACAACAAACCATAAGGGAATTCAAGAAAGCAGTAGTGAGCGAATATTCTAAAGTGTTTCCGATGTCACAGATCTTGGTTGTTTCTTCGATTATTGTCCATCTCTTCATCAAACGATTCAAGAAATCGTTTTACAACGACAATACAATAATTCAAATAATTGAAATATAAAATTTGGATCCCACATTATGATTGTGCTAACATTGGTTCCCTCAAATGATGTAATAATATAGTAGCGCTCGATCTTTTGCGCCGAGTAAAAACTTTGAGAGCTTTATCCAGTTCTCGACGACCTCGAAGAATATTACTTTGATAGATGGCTCACAAAAGGCAGACGCAGAGTCATACCACTGAGGAGGGTATCCATAAATTACGTGACGTGTTTAGGGGAGGGAGGGTGTGAAGGGGAGAGTCATGGTTTCGTCACAGAGGAGAAAGGAAGGGGGTACTGGTTGCATCAGATTATTTCACAAATTGCACAAGAACAGTTTTTTCTTTTGCCAAATTATGCACTGAAAAAAAAAAGAAGACCTTGAGCCGTATACAATCGCTTCGTGAGTTGCACTAAGTTCTTCTAGGTACAATCCCTACCTGCTTTTCCGTGATGGGTAAATTGCTTAGACAAGAGATGTATACACTAGGGTGATTGAAAAAACAATTTTGGAAATTCATGTGCGATGTATCAAAATCTTAAAAAGCATCAAAATAAAATTTTTTTTCCAAATTTGAACGAAAGCGATGATGTTTAAGAGGTTGCTCAAAGCAATTGTTTATTTTCGACGGATCGCAAATCTAAAATACACTCGTACCTGCTTAGCGAGAACCACTCCGGAACCGAGTCTCTTCTAACCGTAGGACGTTTTTTTTCCTGCCCCGTCGAGATAACTGAGACCCGTGAATACTGAACTATACGAAAAAAACGGCCATTAAAATTCCGTAGCGAGCAAAACGATAGTTTTCGACACTTAAAATGCCGAGACGCGAGTCCCAGTATCTCATTCCCCCGCTAAACAGGTACAAGTGTACGTCATTTACAAACAAAATCGCTCACTCTTACGAATTTCAAGATTTAAATCTGAAATTTCGCAAATAGTATCTTTGAGCACCTCATAATCAAATTTTGCGAAGATCAATCAAAAAAATCCGTTAATTCATATTAAATCGTTCATTAACAAAAATTAACAAGTTAATAAATTTTAGGCGCAAACATTTTATGGATTCGGAAATTGATACAATCATCCAGAATACGTTTATAAACTCGAATTTTACAACAATAACATGGCAAAAAAACATTTATGACAGAAAAAAAGTTATTCTCTGAAATATGAGCTAATTTTCAATTTATTCAATAATATATTTCCTTACATTAATTGCAAACATAATAGGTGGATATTGAAATAATGATTGCTGAATGAGGCCGCGGATTCTGTAACGTCCTGAGAGCTCGAAAATACGGAGAAGTATTGTCCGCACGGTGACGTTACGAGTCAAAATCAAAAGTCCGAATTTGAAAAAACAAAAAATACTATTGGATAGCTATTGGAAAATGAACGTTGGTCTCCGTTTGAACTTTATTTGTAAATGTCATAGTTTTTGTTAAAAATAATAAAAACTGATGCTTTTTGAATCGAAAAATCGATGTTTTTTAAAACTTACATCGCCGCTGAGCTTTCATTTTTCAACGTATTTACATAACTTTTGTATAATTTTGTTGAGCTCCTTAACACTATTATCTATAAAAAAGCCAGCAGGTTGAACACAATGCGCAGCGCGATGTGCTTGAATTTTCCGCTGGTACGACTAACTACGGAGCTCGCGCGCGTGAAATTCAATCATATCGCTCGGCACGTTGTGTTCAACCTGCTAGCTTTTCTATAAATAATAATTTCAGAGAGCTCAAACTTTACAAAAAGTTTGACAATACACTTAAAATTATGACAAGCGTAAAAACCTCGTTAAAAATGAAAATTCCCTCGATACATTTTTAATGCGAACGTCAGAAAACATGGTTTTTCAGTCGGATTAATAAAAAAGTTAGTTGTTAATAACTTTTCATAAATATTTTGATACTGTGTTCATCGCTAAACTTTCCCGAACAAAATTATACAAAAGTTATGTAAATACGTTGAAAAATGAATGCTCAGCGGCGATGTAAGTTTTAAAAACATTGATTTTTCGATTAAAAAAGCATAAGTTTTTATTATTTTTAACAAAAACTATGACGTTTACAAATAAAATTCAAACGGAGACTAATGTTCATTTTTCAATAGCTATCGAACAGTATTTTTTGTTTTTTCAAATTCGGACTTTTGATTTTGACACGTAACGTCATCGTGCGGACAATACTTCTCCGTATTTTCGAGCACTTAGGACGTTACAGAATCCGCGGCCTCAAATTAGGTATGTAAAGAACCATAAGGAGTAGAGTGGTCCTTATTTAGGTCATTGATGCAAATCGACGCACGCGCCCCCCAAAAACTTCCGAAATGCCAAAAAAATGCGAGTTTAAAAATTTCATCGAGATTGATACATATTAACCCGTGCCACAAGAAGGATAAAGTTTTGGAAAATCGCCATTTCTACGAAAAAATAGTACATTTTGCATCTAAAGAAAAAATAAAATTCTAATTTGCGGCAAATATGTATATGACCGATTAGCATTCTATAAAATGATCATAATTTAGTTTTTGTTTATCATATAAATTTCATGCAATTATATATGCACACATGTATATAAGACACATGAATATGGAATACTCTTAACTTTCAATTTTATGTCCTACTAAACATACATACACTACATGTCAGATACTCCTAAATGCATATACGATACATAGGGTGCACCTAATTCCCTATGCCAAAAAAACATAATTCCTTATTGAATTCCAAATAGAAAAGTTGTCTTTCACTTTTTACAAAACTCTGAATTTAAGATGATACTTATTTGTCTTTCAAATTTGATCAAAAAAGGCGCTTTTCGACAAAAAACGGATCAGATCTATGAACTAAACTATACCCGTATTTTCTCAATATTTTTCTCAATCGAAAAATCTTCTGCAACTTTTCTGAAAACTCAAGTTCAAAAAAAATTTCAGAGCTAAAATCTAACATATCTGATAAATGAAACTTCTAACCCAGATATCCTGTTTGATTTCAAGTTTTTTGAAAAGCGGTTTTTTGACAGAAATTTTTGACTCTAAGAAATACTAAATAATGGGGCTGTCCACATATTACGTCATCTCTCTTAGGGGGGGGGGGTGTTAAGTTTGATGTTGGATAATGACGTAGGGGGGGGGGGGGTTGTGAGGGTTTCAAAGATGATGACGTAATCATCAAAAAAAAAATTTTTTCATAAAGTTTAAGAAACTTTTCAAACCTAGCACGCGTTTTTTTAAATGTCGCTGATTTTTTTGAAATTTGGTGCTAAATTCACATGAGATGAATATTACTACTTAATATTATTCATGAGTCTTCTCAACTATTAGCTTTCATTTATTAACGAAACATCATGTCTTTTTCAACTTTTTTTAAAACTTTTTTACAATATACCTTCTTTGAAAATTATCGGATATTAATATTTTGTTCATTTGATGAATAAATTGTGTTTTTTACTTTTTTTCTTCAAGGTTTTGACTAAAGTAATTTTTACAATATTTCGAGGAAAAAATCTTCAAACGAACAGTTAAATACACGTGTATAGGAGAAGTGGGGGTTCATCACCTCGATTGCCATACCGCAAGAACGGTTCTACCAATATCAGCCTGTCATTTTCAATAAGGTTCTCATTTATGTCAGTTTTTTTTTACTTGCATACACGCAAAATTTTCTTTTCGATGCTAACTTTTTATCGATTTCCGAAATTTTTTTCTTGCATTTGTAGAAGCTCAACTAAAATGCATAAAATTAGTCTTTTTTAGAAGTATTACATAAATATAAATATATATAAAATTATTTCATGTGATGACGTCAACACAAGGGAAAGAGTCTGCGGAATGATGGCGGTTGATGACATGGGGAGGGAGGGGATAGAAAATGGTTAAAAAAATTGATGACGTAATATGTGGACAGCCCCTTGACTCAATGTTTTCGAGAATTTACCCGTAAGCGATATCTGAAATTCAAAAAAATTTTTCAAGTTTCTACGTTTGGTACACAGAGTTAAATTCATGAATGAAAAAGAGGGTCATTTCCGCACGAAAGCAAGGAGCTCTGTAAAATGACGACTTAAAAAAAACTGTGTAGTTTTTCCATTTTATAAGCAAATCTACTCAAAATTTTTCATAATCTTGTTCTCTAGAGCTAGCTCTTAAAGAAACAAAAAACTTTTTCAAAGGTTGTTAGTCGATTTCGAGTTCTACTCGGTCGAACATAATCAAAAAGTCACATTTTCAAGCAAAAATGCACTATAGAAGTGACAATCGGA
This sequence comes from Platygaster robiniae, assembly GCA_028476575.1. Taxonomy (NCBI): domain Eukaryota; kingdom Metazoa; phylum Arthropoda; class Insecta; order Hymenoptera; family Platygastridae; genus Platygaster; species Platygaster robiniae. Next base: position 10,445,210 of record CM052023.1, on the reverse strand, counting down.
TTGTTTTTTTTTTTTTTTTTTTTTTTTCCATTTACCTTCGTCGTTTTAAGTCGCAAATGATAGGGAGGCTTTTATAGAAGCTTATTTTAGCGTACTTAAATCTTCCCCCCCCCCCTCTCCCTGGCGATTGGTAAAACTCAAAAGTTTTTTGGATTTAATTTATCTCAATAGTCGTTCATTGTAGAGGAAATCTTTCTGAACGTAGATTTTTCTACTTACTAGGTTTTTCTTTCCTTCCACCATAACGTCATAAAATCAAAAAAAAAAAAAAAAAAACAATAATGTAATAATACTTATATCTTATTACAATAGAATGATTTCATAAGTAAATTATTAATATAACATTTTTCAGAAGCTTGAAAGAGTAAAAACGCTTTTTGAAAATTTAGCGCTATCTATATTTCTCGTATTTCGTCATAGGGAATCGATCCGATGACCAAAATATGGATAAGTATGCCCTGAACAATCTCCGTTCAGGAAGATTTCCTTTACAATGAACCGCTATTGAGATAAATAAAACCCAAAAAACTTTTGAGTTTTACCAAACGTCGGGTGTAGGGGCGAGGGGAGGGAAAGAATAAAATACGCTAAAATAAGCTTATATAAAAGCCGAAGGTAAATTAAAAAATAATATAATCCAATTGTTACTTCTATAGTGCACTTTTGCTTGAAAATGTGACTTTTTGATCATGTTTGACCGAGTAGAACTCGGAATCGGTCAGAAATTTTTGAAAAAAGTTTTTTGTTCCTTCAAGTGCGAGCACAAGAGAGCAAGATTTTGAAAAAACTTAGTAGATTACTTATGAAATGGAGAAACTACAAATTTTTTTCTTCAATTCGTCATTTTACAGAACTTCTTGCTTTCGTGTGGAAATGACCCTCTTTTTCATTCATGAATTAAACTCTAAGTACTGAATGTAATTTAAAATTTTTGTCGAATTTCAGGTACTGTTTACGAGTAAATTAATAAAAACATTTGGACGAATAGACCAATCAGAAGCAAGTAGGGATTTTCTCAAAAACAAAATAATAATTTTTTTCGTAAAATTGGCGATTTTTTAAAACTTAACCTTTCTTGCGGCACGGATTATTATACATCAATCTCGATGAAATTTTTACACTAGCAATTTTTTGGCATTTCGAAACTTTTTGGGGGGCGCGTGCATCGATTTTAAAAAATGACCCAAATAAGGACTACCTTAATAAGGAGGTTCCAAAAAATTGCTAGAAACACAAAGTAGAATACAATATCGAGTGCTCTGCTACAACCAATTTAAGGGCAGGAATAAAATCATTGATTGTTTTGGAAAATTTAGCGAACAGCATAAATATATAAAATAATTGGTATTCGATGTTAATTTTAAAAAAGAATAATACGTTAACTTACTGCAAATTTAACGAAATTTATCAATAATTCCCCGGGAGTAGCATTTCTGGAAATATGGCATCAGGAAAAAGTCTTTCAAGTAAACTGACGGGAATCACTTTTGCGCTTTTAATTTTCCGAGCATTATGACCTTTGACTCAATGTTCTTCTTCTGCAGCATTCCCAGTTAGTATCTTCGACGATCCGCGACAGCCGCGATTAATACCTGGGAAGAGCTTATTATTCACTAAGAGCCAAGCCGAAACTTGCCGAAGTTTGGAAGTCCGCCTTTTCCTGCATAATTGAGCCGCCCAAGAGCGCCGACTTTGTCCGTATCCCCGCACTTGATTCGGTTCTTTTCCAAATGGGGCTTTGTTTGGGCGAGGAATTTATTGAGCGAAAATTACGCTATTAATAATGCATGTCGAAGAGGCACTCCTTGTTTTCCTATTGTTGAGTGATTCTCAATGAAAACACTATTTTGTTTGTGTACAATGAATGAGTTGAGAACGAGCAATTTTTCCATTCGTTGAACATTGATTTATCGTCACTGACATCTCTTCTACGTTTTGCAGTACTCTCCGCGCAATCAGGACAAATAATTAATTACTAGATCCAAGACCGCCTCGCGAGTGCTCGTTGGAAATCACAAATTCGCGAGTATGGATAATTCAGCGCCACGTTTACGGCTCAACGAGTTAGCTAATGATACACTTTTATATCCGGCAGTTTTATTATGCACAAGGCGACTCGGGGATAAAAAAATATATAGAAACGTCGTACTCTGAAAAAGCGAGCTTAATTGCTTGACGCAAAATGACTCATAATCTTTGTAACACTGGATCTTCCGATCGAAAAGTAAAATATTTCTGAGATTTCGTAGGATACTCAAATTTTCGAGAACGAATGACCTAAAAAAGTAGGGTCGCGTTTCCTGAAAAAGTATTTACGCCCAAGGGAATAAATCTCAGAAGTTGATTTATCATTTTAGCAGAGTTTCTAGAAATCCGCCCGAACGTCGTTAAAGTCAAACGTAAAAAAGTGGGCATGCATTATTAAAAAACAATGTCGCGAACGCGGGAAAGTTGAGGAAAGGAATAAAAGTCAGTCGCGTGTTTAAACTTCAAAAATTATTACCAGTATTTACAAGTGTATTATTAAATTGCAGGGTCTAATTGCGCGCGGAAACATGGTAGTAATTTTCGAAAGTTTTTTTATGCATTCGTGATGGAAAAAAAGGCAGGAAAACATTTCATGAATGCATGAAACTTTCGTTCGACTACGGGTTAGAGCACTTTAAAGTGACGCGGTAAAGGTAAAATTATGACATTCTGTAACAGCACACATTATTCTGACTGTTTCATTGTAGTTCCAAGCTTCTCGAAAATACGTTGAACTATGGCAAGAATGAAACTCTTTTTCATCATTTTTTATAAAGGTGACGCTATTTTCTCAAATGTAGTCAAAATTTCACAAAACTCATTCTATTGGGTCGTTGTAAATTTCGGTGGAGCTTGATCGCTGATAACGCTACAACTTTGCGTTCGTCGCATTGAAGCGACGGGGAACATTTTGTTTCATCGCGAGAACAAGCCTCACCTTCGACATTGCGGCATGGCCTGCCCGTGACACCGTCAGAATTATTGAAAATCCAACGTGAAACCGAGGAAACGGTCAGCTTTATTTGCCGACTGCGGATAGTCGTGAATCCTCGTACTCTTTCGAAATCCCTAGATTTATTTTACACTCACTTTTGTCTTTTTTTTTGTATTAAAATCGGCTTGGTGCATTTCACAAACACCACCTGTCACATTCCATTGCACTTTTTTCTCATAAACCAAAGTCTTAGCTGGAGAGTTGACACTCCGAAGTTGGTTGTTTTGTTGATCTGGACTTACTTTTATGTCCGGCAATGTAACCACAGAGTATATTACAGCTTTTTAGGTTGAAGCACTTCATGATTGTTACGTTTATAGATAGTTAAGCTTGCACAGAAAAATGGCTGACCTAAGTTTACAATCACAAAATTTACAAGCATCTCAATAATTAAATGCAGAGTATTGCTTTTGTAAAAATTATGTATTTTTTCATTTCAAGTTTATATCATTTCTTTAAAAATATTGGAATGTTTCCAGATGTAAAAGCTAATAGATATTTGTTAAGGGAAGAGAAGTAAACAACCATTTGGAAATCCATATAGATTACTAGTTGCGTATAGGATTGGATTTGAATTTGTAAAATTCATTTAAAACTTTTTCTACTCTAACCTCAAAATTGCAACTTCGAAACGATTTGGAATTCTTGGTGGCATGAAGTATAATGTAGTATCTGACTTGGTGCAAGTGTCTCATTTATCAAAACCAATTCAGACTCTCGGCTTCGCCACGGGCCGGAACCCTCGTCTTTGCCAAAATTTGCTCTTGCACCACGATGAATAATACAATAATAATCCAAAAACGTGACTGAATTTCTAGATAGAAAGCTAACTGGGCCTTTACGTGAATAACGCACATGAAATTATTGTTGGAAATCAAACTTATTGCTAATGTTCATTTAGCAGTTTGACAAGATCGTTATTTGTAAAATCCGAACATGTTTATCTCAATTCAATTAGATTGCCGTCCATAAAACAAAATAGATCTCTGCAAAAAAATTGCATTTTAAAAGACAATTTTCCAGTCAGAAATACGAATACATTTCCACTTGGAACATCCAAATAAAATTCTACTCATATATTCAGCTTGTTTACATTTACAGAAATAACCCAACATCTAAGAAAAAAGTTTAAAAATCGAGTTCCCAAATTTAACTCAATTATCTGTTAGAAATCAGACTGAATTTATACTTGTGAAGTTGGAAGATTTTATCGTAAAAAATCCGACTGGATTTTATGTTGATTATACATTTTAATTGTAAGTTTTTAAGAAAAAAGTAGTTTTTTTTTTACTATAAACGAGAAAACGAATTTTTAGTTCAAAATCAAAATTAATGTATAATCAGAGGTTGAAAAAGCTTGTCTATTTGAATCATCCTTTCAGATAGTCAAATTGGAAAGTCAAATAGATTTCGATAGAAAGTCTAACTGAATTTCTAGTTTAAAACTCTGATGTTCTGTAAGTTTGTCATTTAGATTCAGTCAGATTTTCGAGTAAAATTTTATTTTTATATAGCAAGTAATAATTTAATTAGGTCTCTCACTGGACCCTCAATTAAGATTTAGAGTAAAATGTAATTTTGATATCCCGAGTAGATATAATCTTACAAATGAAATTCCGATTCAAGTTATAAATAATAGAATATCTTGACTAGTCAAATCGAATTTAATCTTAATTTTATCGGCAGCGATTGAGTTTTGTTCCCAGGTGGAATCTCATTCGAATTTTGCAAATATGAATCTGAAACTGTCTAATTCAGTTTGATTTTTGACAGCATGTTGATTTTATTTCCTAAGTAGAAATCTAGTTGTTGTTTTTCAAAATTGTTATCCAGTTAAATCATGAAGTCAACACGAAAAAAAGTTTTTCTCAAGTATAATGAAACGCAATTCGGTGCATGTTTTTTTCGTGGGATCAAGGGAAATATTTTTTAATCTAATAAATTCGGGTTTTCTTAAAATAATGAAAAAGTTTTCGTTGGACGAATAGTTTTTACATTCTTGCAGTCAACAGAAAGATTTATTATATCAGCGAAACAAGTTTATTGTCGCCAATGAAACATAGTTTGCTAAGCGAATGCCACTTTTATTTGATGGATCTAAGTCTGAGTGAACTTTCAACTACAAACCCAGAAAAAATCCCTTACAGATATTCATTCACGTATCCCGAATGGAGATTTAGTTGCTTTTCGTAGCCAGGTTCTGGTACTTTTACTTTTTTAGTAAAAATATTTAAATTTGTCAGCGTTTACTTTTACTTGTTTTTCGATCTGTGAAAAGCTAAAACGAGCGTTGACAACATGACTGGAAACAAAGTGTTCTTTTAATTACTGTACAAAATATATTAACATTTGAAATTTATGAGGCGTCATGAAAAGTAATGACTGCTGTCAGTGTTGAAATTCTACTGACAAAATTCAGGTATTTCGCTATTTTTACAAGTTTTGGGTAACGCAGCGAAACTGTACTGCATTGGAAGATATATTACTTTCGCAGCGTTTCTCGCTGTCGCATCTTTGCGAACGTCAATACGCTCGCTCGAAGAAAAAATTCAATACGGAACTTTTTGTTCGCTGAATTCCCATCGGATAAAATCTGATTTCGTTTCTAGCGAGTTTTTGGGATAGTTTTTAATATTCCCGTTTTGATGAAAAACGCAACGCGAGAAGAACTTTGTGCAATCACAGAGCAATGTCCTAAATTTCCTGATAGTAGATCATCGCTTTATCATGTCATTTAACGCTTGCTTGGGGTGGACAGCATGGTTTTCTTTGTTTGATGTTGTAATTTTTTTAAATAGTGACCTTAAAAATACAAAAAGCAACGTAAAATTTAGCAAAATGTAGTTTATTTAACTTTTTTATTTTTAAAGCGGATAGATTAGAATTTTGTATAGAAAAATTTGGGTACAAGAAAGTTAACGAAGTTTTTGTTCTGATTGATATGAATGCAACAGAAACTGAAAATTTTTCATTACTTTTCCCTAATTGGATTTTCGATACTCTGAATGATGAAATACTTAATTCGTGAAGGTAAGAAGTTTCCTTTTCAGTTTTGGAAAATTTAGAATTCAAAAATTGTACTGAATGAATAAAATACATTCCGACATGTATACTTGATTGCTCATTCAAGTTTTCAAATCACATATTCAGATGATACGCAGCTTTAGTACTTGACGATTACAGTTAAGTGTAAAGATTAAAAACTTAAAAATCCTCTTCCACTAAGTAACTGCAAGAAGTTGAAGAACTTATTAAATTACTAGATATATGAAAAAAGAATTTGATCAGAGCTTTAATACTGATGAAAAAGTTCGAAAATTCTTGCAATAAATGAAACGAAAAAAAAACCGCTTACAATTTCAACAAAGTTAAGATCTTGAATACATTGAAGTTATATTTTTTGCGTACGTAACTAGGACATAAATTTTTTATTCACGAGTGTGATTGTAAACCTCGGCTTCTCTTCGGTCTACAAACTTCACACTCGCAAGTAAAAAATTTATGTCCTATATACTTAATATACTATTTCCGTTGTTGTTCTTTCCTGGTGACTATTTTCCTTTGACTTAGTGTAAACTTTAGATGATATGACCTCAACTCATGGATGTTTTCTGTTTCGATATGTCGGAAAAATAGAAAGCCTCAGAACAAAGACTCCGACGTCAGGCAACGGAAATAAGGCTCGTCCTTAAAAGCAGCGACGCAAGAAAGGATCCAAAACGAAACGAAACGAGTCATAAAGATCGATGGGTCAAACGTAAAGAGCACCTACGAATCCGGAATCGAGATAAGTCACCTCCTTTATCAGGGATTTTCGCGCTCCTTTTTTCTCGACATCAGCGAAACGAATATCTCGTTTAGCAGGAAGCGGATTATTCGTATTCGAGATCATTTTTCATTGTCGCTTTAACAAATAAAATAAAATTGAAAAAAAAAAGAACTTTGATTATTACAATACAGCCAGAAAGTGGAAATTTGGCTGTACTCACAAACGATTTTTATGTGGCTACGTATGGTTTCAAGTATTACGATTTTATGATTGTTGTTACTATGAATTATTGCTACGATTAAGGTTTACCTTAAGAAAAAAATCATGTTCTTTTTTCTCCGTTTCCTCGAAAAATTGCAGTTGGGCGTAATATCGTTTGAGTGTTCTCTTTTTCGTTGAGTACGAGCTTTCGATTACAGTGGTTATCGGACTTTTCGAAAAAAAAAAAAAATAATTATAATCATAAATCATTAAAATAAAAAAAATTAGAGTGTAGGGCTGAGTAAACTTTCTGTTCATTCAATAAAATGTAGGTGAAATCGTCTAGCGCGTTTTATTGAATCAACCAAACATTTTGTAGGAGTAACTTACATCGTGATTTCGTTGGCATTAACGTAAAAATAAATTTTTTTCCGAGCTAATCGAGGGTGTCGTGACGTAACTGGTTTACAACAAAAATGATGACATCGATGAATGTATTGTTTGCTTTTAATGTACATTTTTTCATTCCTCGCGTTTTTTCCTCTTATATTCTATGTTTCCTAACCTCCTTCTACTCCCTATCATCAGACAAAGCCTTTTCGTTGATCGTCGGAACCTTTCGACCAGATCACGTGATCGCTAGGATATTTCGTAACACTTGTACATTGGAGCAAGAGCGTTGACTGCGAGAATTTGAGAACAAAAAAAAAGGTTAATATATATTTGCGGATTATCGTGTATTCGTCTATTGAATTGTTAGCGTGTATTTGGTTTTTGTGCGGAATAAAAATAAAAACGAATTTAAAAAACGGCCTTGTGATGGGTGAGATCGTTGCAAAAGGATGACGGTATGATTGCAGTGATTATTTGACTATTGTTACGTGTGTAAAGATCATACCGTTATGTCCGTATAAAAAGTAAAGAATACGATTGCACCCTCAGCAGAATATTCGATTCGTTAGAAAATCGAGTTTTTTGCAACCTGGAAATTTGACTTCATTCTTCAACGTGAAGACCGCGAGCTTGAAAAATCACAATACTGGCCAAAGAGCGTGCTTTCTTCATGGCGTAGGGTATGAAATAGAGGTCTGCATCGGGTCCCGAATAACCCGAAAACTCCGAACTACCCGAAAAAATCCGAAAATCAAAGTAAACGGTGCACCGATTATATGAGCGCTAAAGCGCTGGACAAAAATAATTTTTGTCCATTACAATGGATTGGTTGAAGTCTTATCTGCCCGTTCGGGATTTCGAACAGACTATAATTGAAGCGATTGATCCGAAAAATAACCATGACTACACAAAATTGTTTGCCCGCTTCCGGACTCGGCTCGGACAAAATTCCAAGTCATCATCTTGACTTATGGCCCGGTTGCACGGCGCGCCAAACCACTTCGAGCCAAAGCCATTAGTATATCTATAGATGCATATAAAATATATATAGATATACTTATGCCTTTCGCTCGGAGTTGCTTGACGCCCCGTGTTCGGACATTCAGTGAATGTGCCTCAAGTTTTTTTTTTTTTTTTTTTTTTTGATTCATGAGCATCCTTAAATAGATAGTTAGACATTTTATAATACAGGCCTAAACAAATCTGCCCTAATGGCTGAGGCGAAAACTATCAAACTGTTTTTCTTCCCAGAAATGAATTCGGGTGGGGAAGTTATTGCTGAATATTATTATTAATTTATCTTTTACCTACAATTTTTACAAACAAATTAACTACTTGTTACTTGTTACTGAGTCAAGTTTTCCCAAGCGGAGCACCTAGTACTGAACCATTGATCTTTAACTTCTTGTTAACTTTTTCCAATAGTTTATGATGTCCTAAAAGCCATCCAAAAAGCATTTTTCGAGATTTATATTTTTATTATTCGTTAGTGAACAAACAGTTTTAACATTGATTTTTTTTTAATCTAATATTTTAGCAATGAATCCATTGATTTATTTGAAGTTTGGAATTTTTTGAAGATATTGAACTAAGGAATGTATTTCTCAACATTTTTAGTAAAAATGCATTTTTTTATTCATAACAATATAATTTTTTCATAAACGATCGAAAATTTTTCAAACTTCTCATATTGCTAGAAAAAAAAGTTTGAATGGTTTTTAGTAGGAAATTTTATCATCTTTCAAAAAAAGAGCGCAGCGAACTTGCATACGTATCGTCATAATGAATCGTTTTTCATTATCATTTGACGTTGTGACTGTGTACAGAACACACAAAAAAAAACAAAAACGAAAAAAAACTTACATTTTCCAAAAAAAGTTTTTTTTTAATATTGCGTAAAAACTAGATGTATTCATAGATTTTAATGACTTTTTATTTGATTTAAAAATTAATAATTGTGTTCCAGAAAACGAATAATCGAAAGTTATGAAATATTTGTTTCGTTATTGACCGTGTACGGCCAATGACAAAGCAACGGTGAGCCCGAACGCCGGAAACAATTTTCTCTGGACACATTCTTGCATTTTAATGGTTTTTCTATGAAATTCTTTGGATATCTATATATTCTCTATCTCTACTCTGTAAAAAATTTTTGGTCCGACCGTTATAAGTCATATTTACGCCAGGAAATCATCCTGTGGATTGAAAAATGCTCGGTTTCGGCTATTATTACAAACTCGATATGGCAGTTCGGACAGAAAATAATTTTCTTGTCCAAACCACCTGTTTGGATGGACAAAACTTGATCGCCGAACCCGTAGTATGACCAAGCGTTTTTATCTCAACCTGAAGTTTACACTCTGAGTGAATGGACAGTCCGAGCATGTTTGTCCATTGGATTTCGGACAACGTGATAAACCCGACCAATGCAGACCTCTAGTATGAAAATCGTAGATTCTCTATGTTAAAAGTCGTTTCTGTATTACGCAATCGTGAAATGAAGTGGAGGAAAAAGGTTTTCAACAGATAGTTTTCAGAAGATCAGACGATTGCTGCGTTAGTGTTCGTTAAGGGGGGAGGGGGTAGAACTTGACCTTTTGAAAGAGTATGATGACGTGATACATGGACGAAATTTACAGTGAGAATCGTCAGCCTTCCAGTGGTTTTTATGTATGGGCAGTGACGTCGGCTAATTAACTTCCGATTGTAACGTGGTTTGTTATTGTTAGTTCTTATTTCATTTTGTGTAGCATTTAGTTTTCGTTTTTGCGGACTAGATGGTTTTTGAGTCCAGGTTGTGAAGATTGCGGGCTAGGCGAGACCGTTGTAATTGGCAGGTACTTTGCGGGGGTCGATCAGCAATGTGTTCATAGCCGCGGAAGAGGTTTTCCTGGTTTTCCTAGTCTGTTACGTCGTACGACGATCTTACCCGATGCCGCTGAATCATGAGATCCTTGAAAGATCTTTAAAATAAAGATAAATCATATTGACACGTTATAGTTGAGCCTTGATTACACCCTTTCCTGCTTTTTTTTAGAAAAAAGATGTATCAGCTTTATTTATTATTTGGAATTATAATTAGGATACTTAAATTATCAGGGGCCTTTGATTTCTTTTAGCGCTAAAAAAAAAAATAAATAAAACCAAAGTTTTTGATTTGAGAGGGTATTCTACACAATAAGTTAAAATTTTTTTTGCATACTATAGATTACAGTAGTGGATGGTGTTAAAAATGTGTTTGTGAAAAAAATGTAATGCTTTAGTTTTAATTTACAAGGCACGAGCCATGAATGTAGTGAAACCAGGTGCCCGCTGTTCACACGTTGTTGATGCAATTAAAATCAAAGAACAGACTATGACTTTGAACGACTTTTATAAGAAAAGGAATTTGCAATGAGTAATCCTGGCATTGCTGACTAACTGCTAACTGTACTGTTTGTAAGTATCGTTTCTGTATCTCAGGAAGAGATTATTCTCACAATGTTTTTTTTTCTCCCAACAGCTGCAACTATGAATTGAAAAAAAAAAAAAAAAAAAAAAAAAAAACAGTGTAAGTCCGTTGGAATACTTGCAGATTACTCAGTAAACTTTTATTTTTAGCCGGGGTTACAGGCCTTTAATTTTGTTTGAATACTTTTTATAATTGATCAGAAATTTGATTGTTACCATTACATATTTTTTATTTTAAAAACTAATGTAGCAAATAAAACAAAGGTTACATACCATGTAACGCATCCTTTGGACGAGGAAAATTTTGGCACTTCTGAAGAAAGATTTTTCTACGAGTTAGTTTCAAAGATGACGCTTTGAAAATCAAAATTAACATTTGGACGTATAATTCGTTATTCACCAAATACATACTGCACTTTCGATTTCAACAAAACGTAATTGAAAAAAATGTTGATTTTATTTTTAAAGGATTATAAAAAACACGATATTTTTTGTCTATTCGTGTAACATGCTCCCGTAAAAGCGTTCTAGAGGGGAACAAAATAAATAATCTGCGACTTTGATCTTGCACACTTTTATTTTTTCCTATCACCTCACCAAGTCTTTGTATATGAAATCGAGGGCAATTTGAAAAAGAATTGAGTTATGTAGGTTTTCCAAGTTGGTCATTAATGAAATGAATTACTCTTGAAATTTTTTCGAGTAAGCAATTGTTCAAACTTCAAATATTTGAAGTTTGAAGAAGCATATGCTTCCAACATTTTTAGTCGAAAAATCATATTTTTTATCAGCAACCTGAAAAGATCTAAGCATGAAAATTCTTAATAACGATTATTTATTATTAAATAAGGAGATAAAATTTTCATGACATGTAATTGAGTTTTTCAAATTCTTGGTTTTCAGAGTAAAAATATTTATAGATGGCACAGAATGTCTGTGCCGTTACGTAGAACTACGTCTTTCGATGACACGTCTGATTCTAAAACAACTGATATTTATTGTACAAAATATTTTTGCTTTTAAAAGGTACACAAATCACACTGGGAAAAATATATAGCACGAATCGCTATATTTAGAAATTTATATGATAAAAATTACTAAAATATAGAATTGATTACTATATTTTAGTAAGTATTTCTCGAAAAGTAACAATATTTACTTGATGGTATAGCAATAAATATCATATAGACAATTTTACTAGCCTAGTGTAGTAATAACTGCCGTTTGAGTCTATCAAATGCAGCTTTATAAAAATAATAAAATTTGCTGAATGCTATATGGTAATAATCACCAGCCGTTAATAGCAAACATTACGCAGCTATCTATGGTGATATTTACTACAATTTATAATCGCTGTCGTATGATTCATGGTTCTACCATTCCGGTATAGTAATGAGTGTTGCGAGAGATAAGTGCCCACTGCTTTTTTAATATGATAAAATTTGCGAGAAACCGTATAATAAAATTAGTTGTCTGTATACAGTCGTTTTTATAATCTGGGCGAAAAGCGCAGAGAAATAGAAAAAATCATTTAGATATATTTTTACGATTGTAATAAGTATTACATTTTCGGACTCGATCTGTAGTGCTACACGGAAAAAATTCTTGGGTCAAATTCCCATAAAAAACTGGAATAGCAGGACGAGGGTCAAATTTCTATTTTTGTTCTTAGCTCAGTGTAGGTAATACAAAATTTTATTCCTTTGTGCTATTAGAAAATGCTTTAAGTCCAGTATTCATGGGGAAAAAGTAATTCATATTCTCAGTATATATCTCATATTTAAATGCCTCTTTACTGTTCCTAGACGTTTGGTAAAAATTGACGAGCCGAAAGTCACGTGATACGTGGGTGTTTTAAGTGCCCTCGTAACTTTGTCAAAACTAAAGAACCTAGTGCTGTTGTTGCATCGAGGTCACCAATAAGTCGCCAAGTTCCAGCTGCAGTAACTGGGGTCACAACCTAAACGGATCGGTGAGATTGCGCTCTCTCGGATGCAACGGAAAAAAAAAATTTCTAGGACGACCCTCAGCACAGTACAAAGATGACGAATATATCCAAAAGGAGCCATGTCACCAATGATGGTACAACAGGGGGAGGGTGGGTTAACCAAAAATTTTTTCCGCGTAGACGAAAATAGCGATTTGCACCATACTTGTCTCTCAAAATTTACTATACTTGAATGCATTTACTATTATCTTGTCAAGTACGGAGTACAATACGAAAACGTTTAAAAGTTTCACTTCAGTATGGCATGAAGTATTATATTCGCAGACTAAAGCTGCAGTGCGAGACAAATATAGTAATAGTTGCTTTTCTTGACAAGTACGGAGTACAATTAGAAAACGTTAAGAATTACTACTTCAGTATGGCATTAAGTATTATATTCGCAGACTAAAGCTGCAGTGCTAGACAAATATAGTAATACTTGCTATACATTTCTCTCAGTGCATATTCTAAAGTATTACTTTTGAAACATTCTAATTTCTTAAAAAAGCACAATGTTTCATGAAAATCTTCTCTCTTCCCAGTAGTATACGTAGGCGTATTGAAAGACACTTGGCAGGCCGAGGCCCAGCCGATGAGGAGCCAACACTCCCCCAACCCTTCAACTTTTTGTCACGTGACCCCCCCTTCTCCCCTACCACTCCACTGAATTTATAATTATTTATCATTATTATTCAATAATCAGCAATTATCATTAATTAGCGTTATCATGAGAATTATCATTAATTAGAGTTATCATGAGGATTAAAATTAATTAGCGTTATCATGAGCATCATTAATTCAAAATCGCTATTTCAAATTTCAATTGTAGAGGGACCTGAAAAACATAAAGTAGTAGTAGTGGGGGTATCCGTCAAGGTAGGCTAACACCTTGAGCCTCTACATCAATTTCGTCGAGACGTTGAAGTGGCTTCATCGTAGCGCGTCTTTAAGCGTGGTGCAGCAGATGTTGCGTGCGCTCCAGTGCCAATAGCCGAATGACATGGTCGCGCGCTCTCTTCTACTGAAGTGTGGCAGCGGCTGCGCCCCCTCCCACTTTCCCCACCACGCTCCCTTTCATCTTTCTGATTGGCAGAATAATTCAAGATGGCGGGAAATTAGACGCAAAATTTAAAAAGTGACTATAATTCGAACATTAACGTATACTTGAAATTCAAAAATAAAATTTTAAAAATTTCATTCAAAAATGGCTGGAAAGTTGAAAATAGTGCAAAAAATTGTTAGAAATTGGAAAAAATTGATAGATTTCAAAAATTGTTGCAAAAATTCCTTAAAATGATGCAAAAATACAAGTGATTGAAATATGTAATGTGTTAACGTGGTAGCAGCACCGTCGACGCAAGAAGCAGAGGAGTGGGGAGCACCGTATATCAAGAACGGCTTTCTGGACTTGGACATCAGTTTCAACGACAAAGCGAAGCGAATACATCTCGCAGAAGCAGAGCGACATCGGAGCGCGACAACGAGCTGCAGCCAAAAACCTGTAGTTTCCATTTCGTCAACGTGGTGGCAGCACTATCGACGCAATAAGCAGAGGGGTGAGGAGCTCCCTATATTACGAGCGATCTTCAGACAAAATCATCAGTTTCAACGACGAACCGAAGCGCACAGGTCTCGAAGAAGCCAAGCGACACCGTAGCGCGACAAGCAGAGCGACAATAGACTTCACTAAACTGAACGCGGTATCACGCGTAGAGCATAAGAGGATCATGGACCTAGAACTGCACGAAAGCTACAGGGTGACGAAGGTGTCTGAAGTCAAGACGTCACATGGGCCGAAAATCGTGGTAATCCTCGATGGAGGATTTACCGTCTTTTTGCCGGAACGTGTCTCAAATTGGCTGTACGAGCACCAGGAGCAGCTGCGCCATCTCAAGGAAGCCACAGAAACCTCTAGTCAAGTACATTTTCGTTACCTCGGTGGGAAAATAAACTTTTGCGAGTTTCTGAATCCAGTGTCAACTTCTAATGAATAAATTAAATGAATGCAAAAGATGATGATAATAAATTTCATGTAAGTGGACGGGGTCACTGAGGAGTAGGGAGGAGCTCTATATTACAGGCTCGTCGCTTGAGCTTTAAGTCATTCTCATCCAGTTCTTGGTGCAGCCAACATGAAATTCATCGTCGACGTTTAAGGTTTCCCTATGCCTGAAAGTAAGCTGTTCGTGGTCAAGGAGCTGGTGATTATCAGGATCGAACCCGCAGATGACGTCAACGTGGAGACGTTTCTTTTCCAGCCTCCGTGTCCATGGTCGAGTCTGCCAGCAACAGTCAAGGCTGCGAATTCCTGGTTGACCCGAAACTACCACGGGATTCCATGGGAAACTGGCGATATACCTTAAGCCGATTACAGGAACGTGGTAAACAGCTAACTCGAGAACGCCAGCTATATTTTTGTTAAAGGACTGAAGGAGAAAGGCTGGCTTGAAGAAACCCTAGACAGATGGCCAGTCGTCATCGACCTTAAAAACATGGGCTGCCCATCGCTGAAAAACTTGCGGGTCTCAGCCTGCACGTACGGGAACATACATGCTCCTGGCAATGGTCGTCATTGTGCAACAGAAAACGGTCGTAATCTTAGGTTGTGGCTCCTGGAAACCTATGGCATCGCCCCATCAACGAAGAGATCGCTTGCACTGATACGTCATTCCCGCTGTTTGAGGAACTTGGACACCGAAGACATCACAGCACTCCCGGCTGAATTTATCATTGGCTACTTCAGCAATGACATTGAATGCGCTTGGGAGAAACTTCCTGAGGATCTCCAGCTCGACCTAGAAATCGCCAGCTATCGTCGATGTCAGAAACATTGGACTTCACTTGGTGACGTCATCGATGGACCCCCTCCATTAATTCGGAATTGTAATATTTCTCGACGTTAAAATTGTATGTAAATGACTGTATAAAATCATTAAACATTGAATATGTAACATAGTAGAAAATAAACATGAAACTGAATCTACTTGATGTGTTTTTCATCTCCTTTGAAAATACAATAAAACTTTTCTGATAAAAATAATTAAATAAAGTTGAAAAAAAAAATCGTCATGGTCGAGTTTTGAACCTACTTACCTATAAATATGTAAGGTTTTGGGGACAACCTTTCATTATCTCGGCCATGATGATACTTTTAAAATGGTTGTTTGCAATTGACTCTCGTTAAATGAACAAATAAATATTTTTGAAATAAACGTAAGAATTTTAAATCATCAGTTCAAACAATCGTTTTTGCAGTGATCATCAATGGCTCACGTTTTCTGCAAGGATCATCGTTGGCAATCGTTTCGTGCATTAATTACTTTCACAGTTCATCTTTTTTCAAAATTTTTCACTAAAAATAATTCTCATTTTCCCCGAAACTATGAAATTATGAAATAATAAAAGGTTTCAATAATAAACAGCATAGATTCGTTTATCAAGATTTTATGCACTCAAAGAACTGGGAACTTCCAATTTTTTACGCAAAACATGTTCTAAAATTTTCGCAGTTTTTTCAATTCTACGTTGAAATCTTACACGATCTCGTGCAACTTGCTCCCATACACCACGTCTAGCTTCTCTGTATGCAAAATGCCACACATACAGTTCGTGCACTGTAGGTGGGTTACAATCAAACGTTACTCGCTTCATAGTTTTCTTACAACGCCGCTGATTGGTTGATATTCTATGATACGATCATGTAAAATTAAGCAATATGCAGTAGTCGCAGCTGGAAAATTGGCGTCTGATTCGAACTCAAGACGAACATCAACTAGACAAGTGATCAAGGAATCATTTTGTTTAGCACAATCGATAACTACAAGAGGTGCATTATCCTTGAATTTAGTTTTTGTTAACAATGGAGCATTTTATCTACCATAAACCGATGATTGAAAATTCGCAAACATTTCATATAACGTTGCAAACTGATTTCGTTGAAAATCAATGTTCAGATTCACGTAGGGATAACATTGTGAATTTGAATACAATTTTATATCACGCAAATTACATGTATCAAAGTTGCTCATGTTTCCAGTTCTCGCATTTTTTCGTCCAACTTGAAATCCCACGATGACATATCTCGGCTTCTCCAGTTGAGTCGTTGTTTTAACGCTCCATACATGCTTGGTAGTTTGAGGTAACAAAGGGTACTCGTAAAGCTCCTAGCTTCGGAAACTCATGGCGATGATCGGATCAGTAGCGATGAAATTCAGCATTCGAATTTTCTCCAAGTCCGATACATTGACGTAAGGGATTAACCATTCAATTTTGCTAATGGTTATCTTGTATTGTTTTTCGTTCGCAGCAAGCTGAGTGATCACGTTGACGTCGGTGTTGGCTCGCAGAATGATGAGTTCATGTTTTGCATTGACAACAACTCGTTGATAATCTTCAGCAAATCCAAAGATAAAGTTCAGTGGAATGCACACATCAAAATATCCATTGTCGTTGGTTAAACGTTTCGTGGTGTCAACGATCCATCAAGCATTTTCCATCATGTCCTCTTGAGTAGGACTTTGTGCTATGTAAGCTTTCATCGTCGTTGTGAGACCAACATTCTTGATTCTTTCAGTCTCAACAGCATTCACTTCGTAGCGCATTTCTTCAAACAAGTGACAGATTCCATTGTTTACGATCGATGTATGTTCAACGGCAGTCACTCCATCATTTTTTGTCAATCTTCCTTGTATATGTAGCGAACTTTGGCTGGGTAGCATATACGAATTTTGGTTTTGGATACTGATCCGGATTTTATCATTGTTGTTGAACGTTGACGAGGCGTATGGCTGGTCTGCGTGGACTTCATACTGTGCTACCGACTCGTCGAAGACGATCTTCTTCTCGACGGATAACATGGTATCAGGCAAATTAGGCAGCAAATCGAACCCTTAAACCTAGATTTTTCAGGAACTGCACGTTCTGCGGTGTGAGCTGTTTGAGAGGTCTTTGATGACTGATGATTCTTGGACATGATGTAGAACTTTTATACTCTCCGTAGACTATGCCCATCATTCACTTTTCACGTGTAATCTGTTCGTAATGACTTCTCCACAAAAATTCACCAACTGTCCGTCTTGATCTACTATACGCAGCTGCAGATGATGTATTGCCTGCACGGTGATTGGATGACAATGATCATCCAATCACCGTGACATGAGCCGGTATTTCGATGATCTTATATCCTGGTGGCACCACGGGAAAGAACTCATGAATAGTGTGCACTCGTCGCTCATTTATGTACGCCCCTGTAGTAATGTTACACTCAACACGTAAGGCGTTGATAGTAAGTATCCTCACTGGTGATTGCGATTCGTGTTCCACGTTGGCAGCAGTGATTATTGGATCAAAACCTAATAGTTTTCCAATAGAGTCTTTTGACTGGAAATCGATTATTCTATTACATTTATTTGTACTGCGCAACGTGCTACTATTCGCTCCCAAAGTTAACTCGATACTCGGAGGCAGCACTTTTTCAAAAAACGCTCGATGCTCTCCAACTCGTAACTTCCTGAAAGTATAGTAATCACAGTTTCGTCAACGTAGAACGTATTGTTGCCAACGTCGATGTTTGGAATCGAATTGAAAGTCAACAACTCAACTAAACCTAACGAATATTTTTTCTGAGGCGACAATTCAATTTGAGGAAAGTAATTAGTCTTCAATATTGATGATGTTCCCGAGAGTGTCAGCATCAATGTATCCGCCATGCTTGTCACTTGTAAAATGATGCATATTCATACACGATCAATGCTTATATTCAGTAGAAACTTGAGGCACAGATGTCCACAGATGATTTGATCATCATTTTGATAGTGATCACGATTATATTTGATTACGCTACCGACACCGAAGTAGTCCATGAGTTCACGAGTTAGTTGTAGATTGCCAGAGTTATCGAAATATATGATTCGATTGCCGGTTTTTCGATAAGCGACCCAGTGCGTCCCAGGACCATTTTTAGAATCCAAATTGATAATGGCAGCTTCAGCTTTCTTAGGCCCACTCTTCGGTAAATCATTTCTCATGTATACACGTCGGAAATGTAGTATTTTTAGAATTTTTGCATACTTTAGCAAATCTACGTCTGTCAGTAGTTCGTTCGGTAGCTCCACAAGTTTTTTAAATGAAGTCTCAAGCCAGCTCCCCAAGGTTTCAAGTACAATCCTTTTCCTACGGCGATCGATTCCATCTTGAGGTTATGTCGTTTTGATTCCTCTAACTGACGTTTAGCAGCTCGAGCGTCGTTGATAACTTTGACGATGCTCGCAGCGCCACCTGCCAATGATCCTGTTGCACTGAGTCCCGCAAAGACTGGCAGTAAAAAGGCTGGTAAGATGCCTCCAATTTTTCTGGGCACCGGTAGTACACGAGGCACTCGAACTTTCTTCCTTCCTCCAGCTTCTTTCACCGCAGCTCGTGCAGCTTTCAATGTTGATTGTACAGAGCCGGTAGCTTTAGCTGCTATTTTCGCGGCATCTATAACTCTTCTCAATGGTGTCTTCTTCTTTATCGGCTTTTTCTTGATAATCTTTTTCTTCATAATCTTCTTCAAGCCCATTCCAAGTTTTTCTTGATTTCCCATGATGCCAGCTACTCCAAGGGCGGCATTTTTTTCTCCAACTCCGGAATCCTTGGCGAACACACGTTCGATTGGGGCATTTTCGCGCGTTACGTACGGACATTCGGACGTTTTTTTCGACATAAATGTATCAAAAACTACTATAATATCACTTTTGAAATAAAAATCAATAACACCATGCGAAAGAGCGGGAAATTTTCTATTAAGGAAGCACGTTTAAGCAGGAATTTTATTTAGGAAAAAGGGACTCACGAGTATTGAAACACAAAACGTTACGTACGGACGCTAGAGACACACATATTCTGTTTGCTATATTTACGTTGAAAACCCTGCGAATATTAATCGAATATTTATCGGCTCTTTGTGGTTTTCGATTCTTTAATGTACTGGCATCAGGATGATAATAATGATTTACCACTTTGTTGCTTCACTTATTTTACATTGATGAATTTTTTATAAAAAATAAACGTTAAGTACGGACATTAAGTCGTCACGTACGGACATTTTAATTCAAAGTCATTGTAATGGCCATATCGAAAAGCAGAAATATGTTATTCTTATCAATTTTATTCAATTTATATCACACACAAAATACAAGAACTTAAAAAGAGTAGAAAAGGTCTGATTTCATATATTTCA
Organism: Platygaster robiniae; assembly: GCA_028476575.1. Lineage (NCBI taxonomy): Eukaryota > Metazoa > Arthropoda > Insecta > Hymenoptera > Platygastridae > Platygaster > Platygaster robiniae. The sequence continues at coordinate 10,425,169 of CM052023.1, read as the reverse complement.
TGAATAGAAATTTTTAATATTAATATGAAATTGCATATTGATAAGACATCATAAACAATGGTAAAAATGGAACATTTTTTTTATTTTACTGAAAATTCGAAGATAAATCATAAAAATGAACGGTCATTCAAAGATTTAGATAGTATATAGGATAATTCTACTGTAATTTTTCATACCGACAACAACGCGCTCTTCTCTAGAAACATTAGAGTCTTCGGTGGAGGTGATCGGATCCATAAATTTTTGGAAGTGGTTGGTTTATCCATTGCTTGTAATTTAATTACATTACAAACGCCTCAATAATGAAGTGTCGAGGATTCAGTTCTTTGATATTTTTACGGCACTGGTCGCATTTTATGTTTTCGCCTACAATCGTATTCAAACTTTGCGTCTGGATATGAATAAATCCGTTCATGTTAGGCAGAACAATTTTCGTACATATTTCATTCTTCATATAAAAATACGAAAAATTCTCACAATTTGCAAAAATGGTGCTTGGTTTACATAAACAATGCACCCAAAGGTAACTTTGTGCGGCGTGTAAAGATAAACGATGTGGTATCTAGAGCGTGTTCGAAGATAGCTATAATCAAATTTTTATAAAAAATAATTAAATATCAACATCTTCCAGATATTGACGTTAAATTTTATTCCATCAATGTTTTTGATCTAATTAGACACCTACATGTGACAAATTGGATTTCTTGCAATGGTTTTTGTAGAAAATACGAAGAAAAAATTTTTTTGCGAAACGCGAAACATCAATCCCAGCAAAATTACGTATTATGAAAGTTTCTAACATTTCATTAGAATCAGTCAAGTCGTTCTTGTGTGATCCGTCACACCAGCACCAGTTTGAAAAACATGATTTTCGGGAAAACGCAGTTAAAGGTCGTCACGCACCATATAATTTCTAGACACTGCGTGTTATAAAATAACTTAGCACATCGTCAATATGCAAGATATTCACTTCAAATTTCTCAAATACATTCTTAAATATGTCTTGTGTAAAATAAAGTGAATAATAGAAAATCGATTTTTTTTCAAGCCAAAACATAGAACGCTCCCCTTAACAGCACTGACGTTACAGTTGTTCATAAAGGTCATAACTAATTTGAGTTATTTTTTTCATTTCTTTTGTTGCTTCATCGCCACTCAAGATAATCGAAAAAGATGAGATGTAATCTCAAGAGTAAACAATGGTAAACTTTGAAAATCATCGTTTAAATATCTTGGATATATGAGTGAATACACAGAGCGTCTGTACGTAACGCTCAAAAGCCGAACTTCTACTAGTTTAAAAAATCTACAAAAGTTATCAGTTAAACCTATGTAGCACATTTTTAACTTTGAATGCGAATTTTCAAGTGAATAGAATCGTTTTACAATGCATTAATATGTATGTTTTTCGTTAGGTACGGACGTAATCATTTGCGAATTTTTGAATGCCTTGAAAAAATATGAAATTAACTTTCAACAAAAAATCACTTGATGAAAAATACTCTTGAAGATACTTAAATCGCTATCAGTAATCAGTGGCATTTTCCGTTTTTGAGATATTTTTGAGACCTCAAAACGCGAAGTAGCTAATATCCCTTGAAGCCTGTTCACGCGTCCATAATGTTAGTAAGCTGTTTGCTTATAGATTCCTGAACTAATCATGATGTACAACTGCATAATGCTCAATTATAACCCTAAATAATGCGAAAATGAACAAAAAACTACATTACTCGAGCATTTAATTTTGATAGTTTATGTCCGTGATTTTGCGGAAATGCCCATTGCTCTTTTTGCGAGTAATTTATCAGCTTCGTGTCTCGCTGGTAGATTTTCACGATTTTTTGAATAGAAAATATCGTGCTCTCTGCAAGCTGCGTCGAGAGGATTGATTCCACGATCTTCGCGCGCTAACCTCTTCATAAGCTTGGTACCTGGACCACAAAATTGATATCCTGGTATATGAAGTTCGACGGGGAGCTTGTTGATGATAGTGTTGACGAGACCGTTTCCTCTCACAACCATTGCTCAACTGAGCGCATGTCTATAAATACCCCGTATTTATAGGTTTTCGATTCAAACGCTTACAGACCACCATGAAGTTTATACCACAGAGCGTCAGATTGCCTGTCATAAATTTCGATAATGTGACAGAGAATCAGCAAAAAATCAAACGTCATGGAAAGCTACTACCGAATACAGTTCGCGCTTTAATATGTGGCCCTTCAAATTGTAGTAAAACGAATGCTTTGCTATCACTTAAGTAGCATGCGTAGTACAGTTCTGGGCCACTTGGCGGGCCGAGATCCAGCCGATATGTAACCAATATACCCCCACCCCTGACTCGGTAGCCAATGAGGTTCCACTTCCCCCACCCCTGACTCCGTGGCCAATGAGGTTCCTCTTCTCCCACCCCTGACTCGGTAGCCAATGATGTTTCGATCCCCCACTACTCTCTGATTGACCAATCAGAAAAGAGTTGAGTGAAGCCTAGAAGTAGGTGCTGAAAAGCATTAGTCAGGCTCGAGGAGTGGAGCGACTACATCGAAGCGCGGAGCTGTGGACGTTGTTCGCGCTCCGACCCCAAGAGACCCCAAATCATTAGTTTCATCGAACTCTCGTTGGAAACATCTCGAGCGACAACAGAACTTCAAGTAATCGCTACTGGCAGCAGCAGCAGTTGGAGTAGGGAGAGGCCCTATATCAAGAGGGATCCCCGAGCAGAATCATCAGTCTCAACGAGAAACCGAAGCAACCACATTTCCACCGACATCGTAGTGCTACAATGGACTTCACGAAATTAAATTCACTGTTTCGCCTGGAGCAAAAGAGGATTATGGATCTCAACCTGACGAAGAGCTACTGGGTTACGAGGGTGTCCGAGGTCACGACGTCATTCGGACCGAAAATCATCATAACTCTCGATAGAGAGTTTACAGTCTTTCTGCCTGAGCGTTTCTCGAAGATGCTGCACGAGGACCCGGAGCAACTCCAACAACTCAAGGATGCCACGGAGAGTACCGACCACGTCCATTTCCGCTACCTCGGCGGAAAAATGAACTCTTGTGAGTTCTTCACTCACTAAAGGTGGCAGCAGTGGGAGTTGGAGTAGGGAGAGGTCCTATATCAAGAGCGATCCCCGAGTGGAAGCAACATTCTCGTCAGGACCTCGACGCGGAAACATCTGGAGCGAAAAAATGAAATTCATCGTTGACGTGCAAGGCTTCTCTATGCCTGGCAGTAGGGGAGCAGATGAGTTCATCGTCAAGGAACTTGCCATTATCACGATTGAACCAGCCAACGACGTGGAGACGTTCCTCTTCAAGCCGCCATGCTCATGGTCGAGTGTACCCGCAACAGTCAAGGTCAAGAATTCCTGGTTAACCAACAACTACCACGGTATTCCTTGGGCAGCTGGTGATGTACCTTACAACGAGTGCAAGAACGTCGTGAACACCAAACTCAATAACGCCAGCTACATTTCCATCAAGGGACGTGAGAAGAAAGGATAGCTCGAGGGGACCTTGGAGAGCTGGCCTTCCATCATCGACCTGAAAGATATGGGCTGCCCATCGCTGAAAAACTTGCGAGCTTCAACCTGTGCATACAGGAACTTGCATGCTCACGTAAATGGACGTCACTGCGCAACTGAAATCGGTCTTCGTCTGAAGATGGGGTTCTGGGACACCTATGGCATCACTCCGTCAACGAGGAGATCTCTCCAACTCATACGTCACTCACGCTGCTTGAAAAATTTGGACTCCATGGACATCGCAGAGCTGCCAGTAGAATTCATCATTAGCTACCTGAGCACCGACATCGAATGCGCTTGGGAGAAACTCCCAGAAGAACTTCAGCTTGACCCAGAAGTTGCCAGCTATCGCCGATGCCAGAAACATTGGTTCTCAGTCGGGGACGCCATCAATGGACCACCGCCATTTTTTTCGCGATTGTTATCTTTGTCGACGTTAAAAAATTGTGAATGATGCATAGTAATTACTTTAATCATGAAATATTTAAAAATATATAACACGTGTATATTTACTATTAAATAAACAACAAATTGATTGTAATTGGGGTGTTTATCATTTTCCTGAAAAAAAAGTGTCACATGGTCGGGACCTACTTACCTTTATATTTCCAATGCTTCATACATTGATCTTAACCATCTTGGCCATGGTGACACTTTGAATAGAATAGTTTAGAAATAATTTTTACTCATCGTTGGACGGATCCCGAACTGCGATGGTTGCTGATTCTGGACATCGTTGGCTTTTCACTTCATTAAAATGAAACATTTTCTTCTGAATTTCGAAATAAGTTCAAATCTATTTTACAATTATAGGCTCAAAATAAAAAGAGTAAATATTCATATAAACCATTTTTCATTTATTCAAATTATGGTTCACCTTATAGTCTAACAATTTTTTCTGCAGAACAGTATCCAAAATTTTCGCAGTTTGCTCAATTCTTCGTTGGAATCTTACACGGTCTCGAGCATCTTGTTCCCATGAACCACGTCGAGCTTCTCTATACGCAAAATCCCACACATACAGTTCGTGCACTGTAGGTGGGTTACAATCAAATGTCACTCGCTTCATATTTTTCTGACAACGCCGCTGATTGATTGATACTCTACAACACGATCGTGTATGATTAAACAATATGCAGAAGTCGCAGCTGGGAAATTAGCGCCAGATTCAAATTCAAGACTAACATCAACTGGACCAGTGATCAAGGAATCATTTTGTTTGGCACAATCGATAACTACAAGAGGCGCATTATCTTTGAATTGAGTTTTTGTTAACAATGGAGCATTTTATCTACCATAATACGATGATTGAAAATTCGCAAACATTTCATATAACGTTGCAAACTGGTTTCGTTGAAAATCAATGTTCAGATTCATGTAAGGATAACATTGTGAATTTAAATACAATTTAATATCACGCAAATTACATGTATCAAAGTTGCTCATGTTTCCAGTTCTCGCATTTTTTCGTTCAACTTGAAATCCCACGATGACATATCTCGGCTTCTCCAGTTGAGTCGTTGTTTTCACACTCCATATATGCTTGGTAGTCTGAAGTAACAAAGGGTACTCGTAAAGCTCCCAGCTTCGGAAACTTATGGCGATGATCGGATCAGTAGCGATGAAATTCAGCATTCGAATTTTCTCCAAGTCCGATACATTGACGTAAGGGATTAACCATTCAATTTTGCTAATGGTTATCTTGTATTGTTTTTCGTTCGCAGCAAGCTATGTGATCACGTTGACGTCGCTGTTGGCTCGCAGAATGATGAGTTCATGTTTTGCGTTGACGATGACGCGTTGATAATCTTCAGCAAATCCAAATATGTAATTCAGTGGAATGCATACATCAAAATATCCATTGTCGTTGGTTTAACGTCTGGTATCGTCGACGATTCATCCAGCATTTTCCATCATGTCCTCTTAGGCTGGACTTTGCGCAATGTTGGCCTTCATTGTCGTTGTGAGACCGAAATTCTTGATTCTTTCGATCTTGGTAGTGTGTTCATATCATAGCGCATTTCTTAAAACATGTAGCAGATACTATTGTTCACAATCGATGTATGCTCAACGGGGGTCACTCCATCATTTTTCGTCAATCTTCCTTGTATATGCAGCGAACTTTGGCTTGGTAGCATATACGAATCTTGATTCTGGATACTGATGCGGATTTCATCATTGCTGTTGAACATTGAACGAGGCGTATGGCTGGTGAGTGTGGACTTCATACTATGCTACTGACTCATCGAAGACGACCTTTTTCTACAGGGTGCGCCATTTCTTATGTCGGTATTGTAACATTGAATAACTTAAACATTTGACAACCGATTTACTTGACTTCACTTGTTTTGGAAACGTCAATTCAGTACAATTTCAACCATGTATCGCTTCACACCAAAAGAACGCGCTGAAATAGTTACTTTGTACATTGAAAATAGTCGTTCAGTTGTGTTAACTCAACGAGCATATCGTCGAAAATATCTTGGCAAACAGGCACCATCTGACAACACTATTCGTCGTTTGGTGTCGAATTTTTGTGACCACGGGACAGTGAAAGATCGCGAACAACCCGTTCATCAACGACCAAGACGTTCAAATGAACTGATTGAAGCTGTCAGAGAGAGCGTTGCCCAAAACCCAAAAGTTTCATATCGTCACCGCGCTCAGCATCTCGGCATCAGTGGAACCACTCTACGGCGCATTTTGAAAGATGATTTGCATTTGTTTCCGTACAAAATGCAATTAACACAAAGAATATTGCCTACAGATAATCCACGTCGCTTGGAATATGGACAAACAATCGCTCGAATAGTTGATACTGAACCTGATTTTTGGAAGCGAATTTTAATGACCGACGAGGCACATTTCAAACTTTCTGGAGGCGTTAATAAGCAAAATTGCCGCATTTGGGGAACGCAGAATCCACACGAGATCCATGAAACGCCATTGCATGACCAAAAAGTTACTGTTTGGGCCGGCGTTTGCGCCAAAACCATCATTGGTCCTTATTTTTTCAAAGAGAACCAAACGATCGATGGAAACCGATATCGGTGGATGTTGGCTCACTATGTCTGCCCACAAATGCGTGAAAAAGGTCTTGAAGATTACTGGTTTCAACAAGATGGTGCGACCTGCCACACTGCGAATCAAACAATCCAGTTTCTGCAACGAAAATTCCCTGGACGTCTGATGTCAAAAAGAGGCGACATTGAATGGCCACCCAGATCTCCAGATTTGACCCCTCCAGACTTCTTTTTGTGGGGTTATTTGAAAAGTAAAGTGTACGCCAGCAAGCCGCAGACCATTGAAGAGCTTAAGGAAAATATTCGTGCCGAAATCATTGCTATACCACCCGAGATGCTCGAAAAGGTAATGGAAAACGCCGCAAAAAGGGTATATTTTGCTGTGAACAATAAGGGCGGCCACTTGATTGATGTTGTGTTCAAAAACTAGTCTAAATAAATTGTAAAGGACCAAACTAAATAAAAATACTTCATTTACAGAAATCGGTTGTTTTTTTTTTCAAGTTATTCAATGTTTACATGCCGACATAAGAAATGGCGCACCCTGTAGATGGATAACATGGTATAAGGCAAATTAAGCAACAAATCTTTTTCGAATTCTCAGACCGAGACTTTTCAGGAACTGCACGTTTTCTAGTGTGTGCTCTTTGAGAGGTTTGCGATGACTGATGGTTCTTGGGCATGTTGCTGGATTTATATACACTTCGTAGACGATCCCCATTACTCACTTTTTACATGCAGTCTAATAGTGATAACTTCTCCACGAAAATTTACGAGCTTATCTTCTCGATCAACAATACGGAGCTGCAGATGATGTATTGCTTGTACGGTGATTGGATGATAAATGACGTGAGTTGGTACTTCAACGATCTTATATCCTGGTGGAACTACTGGAAAGAATTCGTGAATTGTGTGCACTTTCTTATCATTGATATATGCTTCCGTAGTTATGTTGCACTCAACACGTAAAGCGTTTACAGCAAGTATTTTAACAGGCGAATCGGACTTGTGGGTGACGTTTGCTTCGATGATTCGTGGATTACAGCCCAACAATTTACCAATAGAATTCTCCGGTCGAAAATCAATACTTTCATTGCATCGAATTTCACTGCGTAATGTACTATTGTTAGATCGTAGACTTAACTGAGTACTCTGTGGAAGCTCTTCCTTTAAAAATTTTGCAATATCATCCAACTCATAGCTTCCTGGAGGTATTGTTATTACGTCATTACCAATATAAAATTTATTGTTGTCAACATCGATGTTAGGTATTGAGTGAAACGTTCAAAATTCTACAAGCCACAAAAAATATTTCTTTTGAGAAGGCAGTTCAAATAACCAGAGTCAGTCACATGCAGGAAGTCATGGAGTTCAAATCGCAGAACGTAAAATTGCCTGTCGTTAACTTTGATAACGTTGCAGTTCCAGAAAAAACTAGAAAACGTCAAGGTATTCTATTGCCAAATACTGAACGTGCAATTATATGTGGACCATCAAATTGTGGTAAGACGAATGCTCTTTTGTCACTCATTACACATCCTAATGGATTGAGATTCGAGAACGTCTACATTTACTCAAAATCTCTGGAGCAACTTAAATACAAGTACTTAGAAAAAATCTTTGAACCAATCAAAGGAGTAGGATATTACCCATATAACGACAATGAGCAAGTTGTGAGTGTAGAGGAAGTGAAGCCAAACTCTGTAATGATATTTGATGATGTGGCGTGTGAAAAACAAAACAATATACGTGCATATTTCTGTATGGGGCGTCATCGAGATGTGGATAGTTTTTATCTCTGTCAAACTTACGCACGTTTCCCGAAACACTTGGTACGAGATAATACTAATATGCTCATACTGTTTCGTCAAGATGATATGAATCTGAAACATGTTTACGATGATCATGTAAACACTGACATGACTTTCACCCAATTTCGAAATTTGTGTGCAACATGTTGGAATGACAAGTACGGTTTTCTCGTTATCGACAAGGATAGCGATATGTATCAAGGACGTTACAGGAGAGGATTCGACTGCTTCGCATCTATAAATTAAAGTGACTATGGAATGAAACATCAGTATTACCTGAACCACGATCGAGGTGACATCATGCAGCGCAAAGATGTATTGCATCATATCGTACAGGCTAGTGAAGCCATTCGCCGAAAACATCCTCTGCTAAAACGAGGAAAAGCTGCCGTGGAAATGTCTGTGAATGAAGTTTTCAAGCCCATCATTAATCCACTACAGTTATTGGCACATAAAACGCAAGATGTAGAAATAAAAAAAGTCAAAAAAGAAGAAATTAAAGATGAGCCATCCATGCAATCGGAAGACGTATATACATTCGAGCCATCTCAAGAAGAGGCATCTGGTGAAGATTTTATGAGCTTTAATTGAACTATTGGTGATCAGAGTTTTGTACCAAGTACCGTCAGTTCCCCAGCTCCTGTTATCACTCTGGCTAAATACTTAAAGATGCTGAAAAGCAAGCCTAAATAAAAGAATCTCGATACACAGTATGGAGTACGATCGTTGAAAGTTGGATTATACATTGGGAATGCTCCAATTAGTTTCTCAGAAAACACTGTTCATGTGGGGACTGAGGAGTTTGAGAACACACCAGGGCTTATCGAACTATTATTTAAAAAAATACCAGACAGTTTGATAGTAAGTACAAATGATGTGAAAAACTAGAAGAAAATCATCCGTCAAACTAATGCAGATAGGAAATATAATGAGCCTGACAAGAGTCTGCGTGGTGGTGGTAAAGATTGGAAATATCTTACGTATATCGCTGATAAGGAGATAAAAGGTCAAGGAATGTTTAATATAGCTCACCGAGAACGAAAAATAGACTACGTGCATTGGGATGATCCGAATGAACTTGTAGAACGTTTGCGACTTATTCTTGCGTCTCAAGCTGCTGGAAATAACATTCATACCAACGAAATAAATTCAATTATCGAAGAATTGAGAGAAGCTGAGATTATATATTAGATGACTCAGAGCGTATAGCCTCATTCACAATCCAGACAATGTCGAGTGTAGACGTTTTCGGAAGACATTTAAATAAAACTCGTGGAATACGTGATCCTCCTGGTATTGGAATTAAATTGACTGCTGACGGTCATTACGATTTGCAGAATAAAAAATTACTCAATGTTGCAAAAGGTGATAATGAAACTGATGGTGCCTCACATAAAAATATAATTGATTTTGAGGAAGTACTGATACGAGAAATAGAGCAGTTGGAAAAGGATTTGAAAAAATCCTATGAATCCTTGGCTAGCATGTATCAAAAGCATGTGACTGAAAACTCTGCAATCATTTTATCAATTCAGAGTCGTTTAAGACGTATCGAAAAAGAAGTGTTCGTCGATGTGACACTAAAAGAAAATGTCTATGAATAATTCATTTGACAATCATCCGCCGTACAACATGGATCTCAAGGGAGCTCTAGTGGAAGAACTTCATAAACCTGCAAGAAGAAATTATCGACGACGTAATGTTGATATGCAAGGATTAGATGAAACATGGCAAGCTGATTTCGTTGATATGTCAACCTACGCTGAGAAAGGCTACAAGTTCCTGCTCACCGTCATTGATGTCTTCTCCAAGTACGCTTGGGCTGTGCCTATCAAATCGAAGAATGGACCTGACGTCACTGCTGCTATGAAGACTGTACTGGAAGATCGTCAGCCCAAGAATCTACAGGTTGATCAAGGCAAAGAGTTCTACAACAAGGACTTTAAGGCACTCATGACGCAACATACGAGGGGGGACCCAAAAGTAACGGGAATTAGGTGGTGGGAGGACCGCGGAGGGGGGGATCGGGTTCTCCACTGGTTCTCTTCCAAGCTGCTACTCTCCCAAGTCAGTGTGCAAAGTTCATTTGCTGTGAGTGCATTCGTTCGTCCGTAAGAATTTTTCTAGTGAAACGACTTTTTCCGTTTCGGCGAAAACGTGAAATGGCTGAGTGCGAAGAGCAACGCGCGGCTGTAAAATTTTGTTTTTTGTTAGGAAAAACACCCGCGGAAACCCTTGTGATGCTGAAAACAGCTTATGGGGATAATGCTTTGAGTAAAACGCGTGTGTACGACTGGTTTTCGCGTTTCAAGAATGAAGAGATGTCAATAGAAGACCAACCTCGCTCTGGGCGCCCCTCGACTTCAAGAACGGACGAAAACATTGAAAAAATCAACACTCTTGTTCATGAAGACCGTCGCCGAACCATCGATCAACTTTGTGAGATGTCTGGATTATCATGGAGTTCAATATAGAGGATTTTAACTGAAGATTTGAGCATGAGGAGGATTGCAGCCAAATTTGTTCCTCGCCTTCTCTCCGATGATCAAAAGGAGCGTCGACTTCAGGCCTGTCTTGAGCTGCAAAATCAGTTGGATGAAGACCCAGATTTTTTTCTCAAGGTTATAACTGGCGATGAATCATGGTGCTATGGCTACGACCCCGAAACAAAGCAGCAATCAAGCCAATGGAAGACACCTCTCTCGCCTCGTCCAAAAAAGGCACGCCAAGTGAAGTCCAACATCAAGACATTGCTCATTTGTTTCTTCGATTGCAGAGATATTGTGCACGCAGAATTTGTTCCTCCAGGCCAAACGGTCAACCAACACTTCTACTTGGAGGTTTTGAAAAGGTTGAGGGAGAACATCCGGAAGAAAAGAGCGGATCTTTGGCGCACAGGAGAATGGTTCTTCCACCACGACAATGCACCTGCCCACACAGCGCTGTCCGTGAAGAAATTTTTGACCAAAAACGGCATGACACCGATTGTTCACCCCCCCCCCCCCTATTCACCGGACCTTGCCCCTTGTAACTTTTTTTTGTTCCCTAGACTCAAAAGGGACATGAAAGGAAAACGTTTTGGGACTGTAGAAGAGGTGAAACAAAAATCGCTGGAAGGTTTAAAAAACATTGAAAAAAATGAATTTCAGAACTGTTTTGAACATTGGAAAAAAAGATTGAACAAGTATATTACAGTCAATGGGGGTTACTTTGAAGGTGATAAAAATTGTGTGTGAAAAAATTTGTCAATAAAAAAGTTGTAACACAATTCCCGTTACTTTTGGGTCCCCCCTCGTATACTCGACGTTCAGTAATATGAAAGCATCAATCTGCGAACGCTTCAATCGTACACTGAAGAGCAAGATGTGGAAACGATTCTCCCTCCAAGGACACTACAAATGGATTAACATTTTACCTAGAGCTACAACGCAACGAAACATCGTACCATCAAGATGAAGCCCAAAGATGTTACTCCAGCTGATGAAAAACGACTGCTCCGTGAAGTCTACTACAAGAAATATTTCAAAGTGAAACAAAAATTCCACGTTGGCGACAAAGTTCGAATCAACAAGTATAAGCACTTCTTCAAGAAAGGATACACTTCCAATTGGACAACGGAAATATTTACCATCGCTGCAGTAAAGTCAACAGAACCCACGACGTGCAAGCTCAAGGATTACCAAGATCAACCCATCGATGGAGGATTTTACCAAGAGGAGCTTGCCAAAGTTAAACATCCTGATGTATTTCTTGTCGAAAAAATTTTACGAAAACGTGGAAAAAAACTGTACGTCAAATGGCTTGGTTTTAACGAAACTCATAATAGCTGGATCAATAAATCTGATGTATAGTTTTACCTTACAACAATATCCTATTTATTTCACATCCCTTTCTCTTAAAAAATCGTAAGTTCTAACAGGTTAAAAAATAATATTTCTTCAATAAAATTTTTATTCTTATTTTGAATTTGCTTTAAATCTCATTGATCAAACTAAATTTTAGTTTATTTTACATTTAAATACAAGACTTTTCAAATGTTTCTGAGTAGCATGGAATTTCTTCATTAATATTCAATAGAATCAGAATTTATTTTTCCCAAAGAGTAATATAAGCAAAAGTCACTTGATCGCTAGGTTTTGCGCAAGATGACGTTATTAGGTGTATTAAACATGTTTCATCATGTTTATATGACGTCTGTGTGCTTGTTGAAACCTGTATGTAAAAAAATATATCAATAAATTATATATACACATTATATACGGACAGGTTTAAACGAGCATGATGACGTCATCTGAACAATGAGAAACGTGTCGCAACAGGTATAGGAATAGGATGACATCATCTCACGCAATACGCAATAAAAGGATCATCTGATAAAAATCACTAGTTCGAATAGGTTAAAAAATATTAAGTCTTCGATAAAATTTTTACTCTTATTTTGAATTTACGTTAAATCTCATTTATTTAACTAACTTTTAATTTATTTCTGATTTAAATACCAGATTTTTCAAATGTTGCTGAGTTACATGAAATTTCTTTAAGGACTTACTAGAAGATCAGAATTTATTTTTCTCAAAGAATGATATATGCAAAAAACACTTTGAAAAATATTTTTCATGTTTGGGAAAGGATTGGCAGGGATGTAGGTATTTTTATTGCACTTTATTTTGATGGTCCTGGACTAGTTTGTAATGTTGTTATATTCCTTGAACGGAATTATTTTGTGGTCCTGAAAAGGACCTTTTTTTCGGCTCTAAAAAGAGCTGGTTTCGTTTGAAGTTCAGTCGATGTCCATTCTGGTTTCAATCTTGTAGTGCCCCCAGGGTAACGTGTCCGTGGTGTCGTTCTGCAGGCATCGCTTGTTGTCGAAGGGGCTGAGGGCCAGCTTGGTTTGTTTGATGGTCTGGATTTGGTGCAGCTTGGACCTGAAGAGATGCTGCTGTCGTTCCACTGCGAAGTTCTCCCGTAGACATCTCTCGTAGTCGCTGAAATTGATGGTGTTCTTCACGACTGCTGCCTTGACCCCTTTGGCTTTCTTCATCGCTTCTTGGCCGTTGACTCCGATGCTGTTCATCTTGCTGCGGAGCCCGATGAATTCGGTCATGATTTGACCGTTGCACTCATCCTTCATCAAGCCGACCACCTTTTTGTTGACCCGTGGAAGATTGAAGGGGTTGGACGCTTCGTAGTCTGACGTGTCGAACCGACTGATGTTCTCTCGCATGACATCGTAGATGTTGCATTCAGTGATTTCGTAGATAAGGCTGTCCGTATCTGTGTACATAAGTTTGCAAGGCACAGTTTTTTTCATAAAATTATAATGAAACTCGTACAAGCAAATCTTTGACAAGTCAAGGACAGCGAAACCGGCATAAATTGGCTTGTTGAGCAACACTTGCACTTGAGCAAGTTTGATGGGCACCAAGTTTTCATCGAAGATGGAACGAGCTTGAAAATTTGGCCTTGCTACAAGTGCTTCTGCGCCGAATGGTCCATTCCAGTCGGTTACGATCTTGATATTGACTCGGTTTCTGACGTTTTCCATCGTCTTGCCGAATACCGCGTTGTTCCATGAGCTTGAAAAGATTTTTTTCAAACTCATTTTTCGCGTCTTTCCTCAAGCCACTGTTGAGGTCGATGTAGGGCTTCAACCATGCTGACTTGGCGAACTGAAGGACTCGATGGATCTTGACGAGTTTCAGGCCATTCTCCAGAACCTGCTGCAAATTTCTGTAGTGGATGATGTAGTTTTTCTTCGGTAGCAAAGTCGCCAGCAATTTGCTCTCCTTGGCTCCTGGTGGTGGCATTTGCTCCGCACACATGGGCAGGTCCTGATGGATGTCGTGAATAGCCTCTGGATATTCGAGGTGCACCTCCAAAATATACCCGGTGTTGGACTCGGGGCCGACGTTCCAGTTGAAGCCCTCGTTGATATCGTCCACCCACTTGAATTCTCCGTATGGGAGGTACTGTGTCATCACCCAGTCGTAGAGGTTGTTCACGTCGTAGTACATGAGGTACTTGTCGTCTTCTTCCGGGTTGTAGTCGGCCATGTACTTGTTGTTCGCCCTAGAGTGGCGGTTGCTGCATTGACTGATGCCGCCACGGATGCCTCGTTCAACGAACATCATCATGTCGATGTCCGTTAGCAGCTCCAGCTCAATCCCTGTGTGTTTGAGCATCACGTCCCACGTGAAGCCGGGTGCCGTATAATAGTGAGCAGGATCCAACCCGTAAATGTTGCAGCATTTTTGGCGAAAGTTTTCGAAAACTTCGGCCAGCAGCATGACGTCAGTTTTCAAGTACAGGTCAGAGTACTCGCCCAAGGTGTTGATTCGAAATGTTTGCCACACCGTTTGAGCATGCCTGTAAACAGAAAAAATGATTAGTTTGCAAGTTGTATGAAAAAGTGAATAATAATATTAATAATAATAATAATAATAATAATAATAATAATAATAATAATAATAATAATAATAATAATAATAATAATAATAATAATAATAATAAGAAGAAGAAACTGACCTGTAGTCTTCCTCAGTGATGTTGCTTCCGCTGAGGTGGCTATGAAACTGGTCGTGCGCTGGCAGATTTCCTTCGTCAAGTTTCTCCCATGAATCGATGTACTCGTAGGGGAAGACCCCTTTCCGTTGGAGAAGCTTGAAGTGCTGGTCGTCGATGTTAGTGAATTGTCCCCTTGTGAGTGGTGTTGTCTCCAGGTACGATGCCAGCTTGTCAAGTGATGATGCCATGAACTGAAAAGAGTCCAGGAATCGCAGGTTGACATCGATATATTTCAGCCTCTTGGTGACTGAAATATATTTTTCCATGTTCAGTGACAGCAAGCTGATTTTTCCATTGACATGGTTGGCAACGTTCTTGATGATAAGATGTGAGTCGTAGTTGCTGAAGTTGTGGAACATGACGATGATGGTCCTGGAATCTTTGAAGTTGAGGTTGCAGGCGTTGTGTGCAGCTCCTCGGAAACGGTCTGTCAGGTGGCAGTGATCCCTGACTCGATCAGGGCCCAGTTGCTTCCCACAAATGTGGCATGTTGCTGCTTTCCTGAAGGCTTCCTCTTCTTCAAGGGTGAGGTTCATGTCCATGGGGTTCTTGTGGACGTTGTCGACGGCTTTCCCTAGTTGGTGTAGTTCTTCGGCAAACCACTTAGCAGGATCGGGGCCACGGTATGAGTTGTAGCGTGAGAGATCATCGTTGAAGCTACACTTCTCAAAGTATCCAACGCTGCTGGCATCGTGGATCTGCTCGACGTTCGTCTTCGAGTTAGCCTGCCCATCGGCATTCGAAGTCAGCGTAGACGACGAATGGGACTTTTTCCATATTTTTGGCATTTTCAAATTTTAGAATATTGTTTTTAGGATCTGGTAGAATGACGCTACATTTATTCATTTTTTTACAGTCGACATCATGAGCTAACAATTTCTCCGCAGTTCTGAAGTAGTGGAGGCAGCGATCGCAAATATGCTGCTCACAATTTCGTTTCGTAAGTTGGGAGCTGACCAACCTCGACAAGTCCTTGACTCATACGTAGTGGAATTGAATTGGCTCGTTGTTTTCTTCTTCTGCATCTTCCTGCTCTTCTTCGTTGACGTAGTGGTTTTGTATCAGGAGCAGATTCACACGTTTGGTTTGCTTGTCCTTGGTAATGTGGATCGGAGCAACGATGAATTTTTTTTATCCTTTTTCTGGAGTATGTACAGGTTGACTGAAATTTTATTCAGATTCTCAAATTTTTAAACATCTTTTGGTTGTACTGGAAATTTTATATCACCAAAATTTAATTTTTATTCGTGAGCCTCGTATTTTGAAACGCGTTGAGAGTTTTTCGTAACGGGATACAGGGCTGAAAGTATAGCCCACTTGAAACATTGATTGTCATTATTTTTAATATTTATACAAGCTTCTTTTTTCTTTATGACTTGGGGAAGTTCAATATACGAGCTTCCGTTCATCGGGTTGTATTTGTTGATGTTGACAGTGAGGTTAAGAATCCTTCGTAGAGTCCACCCGGAGCCGGTATCTTGAAAGTCTTCGACACCGCTCATCAAGGAATTCTAGACGTTCTCCTTGAACCACTCGGAGAGGTCTGTCGTTTGGAGAATCAGCTTATTCCTGTGGAAAGCCTTGATTTCCGTTTCTTCCTCGTTGTTTTTGAGCACGGTGTATTCTCCTTCGAGAGTAGTGTTGACATTGAGAGCGTTGTGCTTTTTCAAGGCAGCCTGGATGTTCTCGATGAAAACGGTTCAGGCGTCCTGGAGAAAGTCCCCGATTTCCAGATGACTGTCGTTGATAGTGAGGCCAGTGTTGAGACGTTGCTGGAAGGCCGAGTAAACATCCTCCCAAACGAGGCCTTCAGGGTGCAAGTCAGCTCCTTCCACGGAACGTCTTCTCAAGAGATGGTTGTAGCTCTTGAGATTTTTTATCGCTTGGATGCAGTGAAGGCGGATCAAGGTGTTGTTCGTCTTGGCCTGGGCTGCCAACTCCTCGATGATCTGCTCCGCTTCAGCGACCGAGTCCTGGACCTCTCCGGAGTTGATGTCCTTGGCTTTAAAGGCGGCGCTAGCGCTTGCCAATTTCTTTTGCTTTTTCCATTCTCGCGCTACGGTGTCGCTTGGCTTCTTTGAGACGTGTCCGCTTCAGTTCGTCGATGAAACTGATGCCCAAGTCCAGGATGCCGTTCTTGATATACGGTTCTCCTCACTCCTACCGCTGATGCTGCTACTGCTGCTGATGCTGCTGCTGCTGATGCTACTGCTGCTGTTGCCAGTGACGATTTCTTGAAGTTCTGTTGTCGCGCTACGATGTCGCTTAGCTTCTTCGAGACCTATGCGCTTCGGTTCGTCGTTGAAACTGATGATTTTGTCTGAAGATCGCTCGTAATATAGGGAGCTCCCCACCCCTCTGCTTATTGCGTCGATAGTGCTGCCACCACGTTGACGAAATGGAAACTACAGGTTTTTGGCTGCAGCTCGTTGTCGCGCTCCGATGTCGCTCTGCTTCTGCGAGATGTATTCGCTTCGCTTTGTCGTTGAAACTGATGTCCAAGTCCAGAAAGCCGTTCTTGATATACGGTGCTCCCCACTCCTCTGCTTCTTGCGTCGACGGTGCTGCCACCACGTTAACACATTACATATTTCAATCACTTGTATTTTTGCATCATTTTAAGAAATTTTTGCAACAATTTTTGAAATCTATCAATTTTTTCCAATTTCTAACAATTTTTTGCACTATTTTCAACTTTCCAGCCATTTTTGAATGAAATTTTTAAAATTTTATTTTTGAATTTCAAGTATACGTTAATGTTCGAATTATAGTCACTTTTTAAATTTTGCGTCTAATTTCCCGCCATCTTGAATTCTTCTGCCAATCAGAAAGATGAAAGGGAGCGTGGTGGGGAAAGTGGGAGGGGGCGCAGCCGCTGCCACACTTCAGTAGAAGAGAGCGCGCGACCATGTCATTCGGCTATTGGCACTGGAGCGCACGCAACATCTGCTGCACCACGCTTAAAGACGCGCTACGATGAAGCCACTTCAACGTCTCGACGAAATTGATGTAGAGGCTCAATGTGTTAGCCTACCTTGACGGATACCTCCACTACTACTACTTTATGTTTTTCAGGTCCCTCTAGAATTGAAATTTGAAATAACGATTTTGAATTAATGATGCTCATGATAACTCTAATTAATGATAATTCTCATGATAACGCTAATTAATGATAATTGCTGATTATTGAATAATATTGATAATTAATTATAAATTCAGTGGAGTGGTAGGGGAGAAGGGGGGGTCACGTGACAAAAAGTTAAAGGGTTGGGAGAGTGTTGGCTCCTCATCGGCTGGGCTTCGGCCCGCCAAGTGTGCTCGAACCCGCCTAAGCATCGCTGTTGCAAAGGACAATATGAAACCACAATTAGTTATATGTTGCTATTAATTTTATGCTCTATCTGACGGCCTTTTATGAAAAAGCTATTTCAATATTTATTTTAAGGACACATTCTCTTTCCCTACTCATTACGAATTCGACATCCTTGACTTATTCACGAGATTTTTTAAGAAGTCACTGCAGATATTTCTGCAGTAACTATATTCACTACTTTTGTTTTTTATTAAACCGAATAATTTATTAGGTTCATTACCTATCCCCAGCGTTGCCTTTGTCGTTGCATCCACATTTACTACTCCTACCTCCAGCGTTGCCGTTGCCGTTAGACAGCTTTTCATCTCCTATAGGAGGTTATAGAAAAGCGCGGGGAAAGACGTAGTTCTACGTTAAAAATATTTCAGTCGCCTTATCTCTAATTTAGGTATAACATTTTATAAATCAGTGTTTCGTGTATATTTCTGCACCAAGATTCAAAAAAAGTATGAATTTTCAACTGCGTTCAACGTAGGATTATTCTTTGATATTTAGAAAATTAAAACGAGTATATTATTGCTGTTTTATATTATTCAGGATTTTCATTTAGTATGCTTCGGAGAGAAGCATGGAATCACATTCATGATTGCAATTTTTCTCATGACAAACGGGCTCGGTATTAATTCAAAAAGCTATGATCGCCCTGAAAGATCCATTTTCTTAATCCCTAACTGGGTTTCTTTCCTGTCAACTTACCAAGAATGAGTCAAGGAGAAACGCTTCATTCAGTTTTTCAGAGATTGGAGAAAAATAATCATGCATACGGATTGTATACGATCAGCGATTACTGTCGGTCTCTTATTATGTTCAATAGACCTAAATAATTCCAAAAAACGCAGTTTTACTGTATTACATTTGATATCGAAGATTTTTTTTAAATGAAATATTACATGGTCAAAAATAGTTCTGTATAGCTCAATCATTCACTTCAATAATATTACTTGATCGGGAAAACTGGCTACTGATTCATTATCAGTAGATCAGTGCCAAAATCTACTTGAAACTTGTCTATGAGGTACTTCTGTTCAAAATTTTGTAACTTTGTTTTGGAAATCTCACTGGTATTTATTTTTTCAAAAGTAGATTATTGTATATATATATATATATATATATATATATATATATATATATATATATATATATATATAAACGTTAAAATCAATTGCAAATTCTTTCGTGATTCCATTGTATATATTCTCTTATTATGTAGAACAATGAGACACGTATACATGAAATTTCATTGAATTTATTAAAAATAGATAGTAAAAATTAGTATCATACATTTGGGATACAGATTCCAGACAAACGATTTAGAATTTCGTGCTACAACGTGACGAAGTTAAATTTACTAATTTAAACAAAATAGGAATTATGTATCACCCTCTCTTAATTGCTAAATTTATTTTTCTTTTTGTTAAAAATAGATCGGTTCTGTACTTCTGGCAGACGTAAAATAAAAGAAAATAACTTAGAAAATATAATAAAAATAATGTTGTTTTATTCATGATAATATACAAATTAAATAGTAAAATAAAAATTAAATCAATAAATATAAAAATATAACTGTGACGAGCTGGTAGCACGTCTTTGTATTGATTTTAGCGGAATCTGGGATTTTTATTTCGAGAATTTGAATTCTTGGAAGAGTAACGTATGTAAGTCTAAATTTTCAAAAGTTTCGATATAATTAAAGAATTTCATAAAAAGATGTTGTTTTGGAAAAGGATTTCAGACCTTTCTCTTATTCAAAGGTGATAAATATGAACAAAAGGAAGAATTAGGAATAACAAATTATTACCTTCTTCTTTTTTACCTGACACGAAACACGGTATTTATGATACCTGTGAAAAAAAAAAAGAAAGAAGAACCCTTAATAAATTTCCAAGTCACGAGACTAAACATTCTGATCGAATCATTATAATCAAATCTAATTCATTGATAATTTTATCGTTACTCAATTAACCTGTATCCAATGAAAATACTCAGGTGTTCGCGTCGAACGAGACACCGCGATCGGGCTCGACATGGGTGTCCTCTCAGATACCGCGGATGCGGTAGCCAAAACAATGCTAGTTTTCCTCATGGATTTTTTTATCAAGGTATTTTCCTTGCCCCTCGTAAATGAAATGCGAGGTGTGATCGAGCATTAACAACAGGTACATCAGTTAGTTCTAAGATTTCGGTCGCGAGATCAGTCCCAATTTTAGAGCGGAACCGAACGCGAGTTAAAAAATTTTTATCGCGAGTGGTCGTGCGTTTTTGGTCTGATTTTTTTTAAATTTATTATTTGCGTTTAGTTTCGAATTTCGGAGGTTTTGTTCCCGGAAGTGAAGTTGAGAAATTTTAATTGTGAATTGTGTTGTGTTCCCAGACGAAAAATTGTACGTGAAAATTTAGTTTCGAATTTCGGAGGTTTTCATCCCGGAAGTAGAGTTGAAAAATTTTAAATTTAAACTGAGTTGAGTTCCCAGGCGGAAAATTGTATGTGAAATTTTAGTTTTCAAATTCGTATATTTAGTGCGCGTAACAATTTAAAATTTTGCGGAAATTGTTAGTATATTCAGGAATAAAGTGATAAGTGACTATAAGACAATAGTTGAAGTTTACCATTCCTTGAGAAACTTCGATCCTTTCGACCACACTCGAAGCAAAGCGAAGGAAAGTGAAAGAAAACAGGGTGAAGTTTACATTTTCTAATTTTTCTTTCTTTTTCCATTATGCGGGTTGTTGTTTTGTGTTTTTCCTTGTTATTATAAAATTTATTTTATTTTATTTTTTCGTATTTTATTTTCCTTTTTTTTTCTCCCCTTAAAATATTAATCACCAAATTTACGATTACTCAAGTCCCTGGTACAGTCCAAAGGGGCTGTCCATAAATTATGTAACGCTCCAAAGGGGGGGGGGGGGTGAAACCAAACGTTACATCCAGTGTTGATGCTATGGAGAATTGCGTTACGCGGGGAGGGGGGTCAAAAAATACTGAAAATTGCGTTACGTAATTTATGGACAGCCCCTAAGGGCTGACCAAAAATCGAGAATTCTTTCCATGTCACTTGGTTAACCCTTTTTATTTGGGTGCAAAGTGCCAAGAAAGTCTTATAAATTTGTTATTTGCACATTCTGGCAAATCATTTTTCTGGATGTGACATAACTTACCACCTCGCTTCTTCCCAATATTTTTGTACACATTTTTATTATACGATATGATAGAGGACTCCAGCTCTTATTATCATTTTGTTTAAATTGTTTACTCTTATTTTTTTTTTTTTTGCTGCCCTACTCGTTACGTTGCTATGTAAATTGATATCTTCCCAATTTCCGTGATGATCCGTCACTAAAATTCGCCATGAAAAAGACGTTAGCCTGAAAGGAAGAAAACATTAAAATTTCTGGAACTTGTTGCATGGCGGCAACTAATGTCTTCATCCCCTCGCTCATGATAATTGGAACGTAGTACTTGTTGACCTATTATGCCCAGCTGTTTGCTACCCTTCCTCTTTGTGCTGTGCAATGAAAAGAACCTGCAAACTTTGAAGCTCGACTAGCCAGCGACTTCCCAAAGTGCAGAATTCTCAAATTGAAATTAACTCACAAAATGGGCGAGTTCCATTATAGAAATTTAATTCCTCCGGTGCAATCACATTATCTCTACTCCAAAGTAGACGACGAATCGATTGTTCAATCGTTGCTCCTTCTCGATCTAAACAAAAGACCCTAGAACTTCCTATTTTTATCGACTTTTAAGAATTTCAAATATATAGGAGAAAATAAATAGCTTAAATGCTCGTGATTGTGTTAAAAATGTACAAAGGTTTTATTTTTTTCTTTTTTCTTACACAGTGTACGCATACGTTACCCAAACTAAGTCTTATCGACAAAAATTGTTTCTACACCTCGAAAAAACAATCCGTTGAGGAAAAAAATTGATGTTTGTTCAAGCGAAAATGTATCAACAGAATGGTTTTTTAGAGTGTACGTTGATTTACAAGTATTCCAGTTTCTGGATTTATTAATAAGTACGTTCTTATAACATATAAACAAGTTATAGGGACGGAGTTTTTGTTTTTTCGTCTATTTTTTTACAATTAATCGTAATTAACGCATAAATTAATCTTAATATACATTGTAAGGTCTGAATAAGTAAAGCGAATTTACACGTAAGCCCGGGTTCTGCGCTCACCGTTGTGCCCGAAACGTCATTAATGAAGAAAATTTAAAAAGACTTTTCTTCTCAGGATAAAGTATCGGAATATTTTGGTACGCAAAAAAACCGCAAATATTTTAAGAGCTTTTCTGATTCAAAGGTTTTTATAACACTGATGAGTTCATTTTTCACAAGATGAAGAATCTCGAAAATACTCACATTACAAGCGTCCCATTATGCGAGTTTCGTTTTCTGGAATATCTGAGTGCTTCACTTTTAATTCACAGGTTCCTTTGAAATACGAATCGCGCTTCGAGAGAAAAAGAATGGACACAAGGTGCATGGGTGAGCTACTTATTTACAGATTTTTTTACGAAATAAATTTCAAGTTCCTTGGGGACGTTACGGTTTAGAAAAAAAATGAGACCATGTCGTGAGTGGCCATGTTAGTGTCAAACATTTTCATAAAATCTAAGATGTTGACAAAAGACTCGAAATTTATTTCAATGAGAAACAGGATTTTCGCGTCTCTGGAAAACTCAGGATTTTCACGCAGAAGAGAAAAAACTAGGGATTTATGAATCAGGAATGGAATGCTTTGTGACTCTAAGAAATAATTGAATTATTTTTTTAATGATGTAACGTTGGAGGAGTTTCTAAATGATTTTTTAGTAAAACATTCTTCTTCATACAATCTTGAATAAGCGTTTAGGTACTTAACAGTCTGGTTATTCAATTTCATTTATTTTGTTTTATTTTTATTTTCCACTCTGTTATTTTGAAATTTTCTATGAATAATTGATAGAATTTTCGATTTTTACGACAAATTCTTCATTTGTTTCTCAATTTATTATATCTTAAACTGTATAGGCACGGCATCAAATTTTATTGAATTTCAGTTTCTATAGTTGCAGTTATTGAAATTTTTAAATCATACGTTCCTGGGTCAACAAAAGAAACTTCCATTTTACCTTGAATTCTTTTCAGTCATTTGTTGAAATATTTTGTTGAGTTTTAATATCTTAAAATTTGATGGCTTGAAATCTGACGAGCTTGATATATTGAAATTACTACCATCGCTTTTTCTATTAACAGTAAACTCTGTATATAACAGAAAGTTTGGGAGATTTTTTTCTGTAACACACGAATTCTGAAACTCGCAGCAGATTATCATGATGAGCGTAAAGGCGGGTCGGGGCAGTTAAATTCTATAGAGGAAGTGAAAGTTTGGAAGACGCAGCCATGGATTTCCAAAAAAAAAACTTAAGAAAAATATCCTGTTATAAATGAAGGGACGGTTTTTAAATCTCGCGTGCCGACTTTACTATGGTAATTCTACGCCGAAAAATTCCTCGACCTCGGCCGACTGCTGAGCACCGCAGAGCGCGACTCTCGTTTACCTGCGAGACTTTCCGTTACTGACCGAAAAATTCTGTTATTCCCAATTCTGTTAAATACAGAGTCTACTGTAACACTTTAAAAAAAGGATTCAAAATTTTTTTACACAAATGCAACTTGCAATGTTCTGAATTGTGACTTCCAAACGTCATATTCCAAGTTTACACATCGAGAATAATTAGCTTTTTAAATTTTAAAATTATAGATATAATTATCGTAAACTATTCTTTGCATCGTTAAAATGTTCAAGAAGTTCATATTCGTGAAAAAATTTTTGTATTTTTGAATTCTACCAAAGTATATAACGCGACAATGTTGAAATGTTGATACAACCCGGACGTAGTAGGTTTAACAACGAACAATTTGAAAATAGAGCTTTTTAACGTGCAGTATACTATACTTTATCTATGCTTTTCAAATAATTTCAAATTTCACACGTGAGAAGACAAGTTTTTGTATACAAGTATAAATAAGACCTTTTTTTCGTACACAGTGTGAAAGCTACTGCAGTTTAAGCTTTTTTTCAAAGACAAAAAAAAATATTCTTGTTCTGCTAGTAAAAAACTGGTCTTTCTTACACATAAAATAGTATTAAAAAATGCCATTTTCTCGAGAATCATAAAAGTCGTGTATTTCTTATCTAGGTCGAAATAAAGTTTCTCGCGAGGGTAACTGTTGCACCCCAAGCCAAAGGCAAGTAATATTTGCACTCGTGGGAACAATTTTTTTCCATCTATGGTAAAAACGATTTTTTATTACATATCCTACATCCAAAATTACTATACAACTGTCAGAAAATTCAAAAATCACATCGACCCCGAAAACAGCTCGTCAACGCGAGGCGAAAACGAGAAATCCTGCTGCACTAGAAGGTTCGATAGTCCGGGAAAAACGTCCCGAGAATTTTCGCGACTTTGCTCAAATCCCTCCAGCTGGCGTTTCAGCGGTACCGTGAAAAAGCGCTTTCGCGAAATAAATTCTGGAGGCTGGATGTGGCGCCGGCGAAAATGATACTTGGACCCACGAGCAATTTACATATTTATTAAATTTTTAATAACGCGACGCCGAGTAATTTCACGAAACGCCGGGTACCGCTCGCACAACCGATGTGCGTTAACTTTGTTTGCAGAGCTTTTTATTCCATCTGCTTGTTTCCCAGTATCTTTCAGTTAAGTACGATTCAGGAGTTTTCAGTGGAATTGGCAGAGGGAACGATGAGGGGGGGGGGGGGATTAAGAGTCATGCCTGTTATTATGTCTTGTCACGATTTCAACGTAGTCTGTTAAAAATTTCGATAATCCCATTTTACCCAATGCATGTGTTTTACAAAATTCAAAGAGTCATAATCATATTAAAAATCGAAAAAAATTACCAAATCTTCATGTATCATCTGACAACACATGGAAATCCCTGCAAACTCTCGTTTCTCAAAGTTCCCGAGAAAATTCTTATATGCGAAAAGTGTCTTAACGTGGAATATTTATGATCGAAAGAGTGGAAATTGACGTAGCGTCGAAACCGCTGACGAGTGTCATCGAGCAGGCGAGTGACGTGACGGAAAAATCGCGGCTGAAAAACGCACCCGGGAACCTGAGGGAGCCGCGTGCGGAATGACAACGAGCCCCGCGATTATTGCGCGAATTTTTCTCTTTCCCGTCGAATTATTTTAAAAAGTACGTTCGCGCCGAAATCGACATGGCGATTAAAAGCTTTATTTCGTCGTTTCCGCCGGAACGTGACGTGGCAAATTCATAATTCATACAAGTCGCGTTTATTTCCGGTTCTCCTACAGAATGTCACGTTATCTGTGGAATTGTAATAAAATTTTGAGATTTCGTCTTTTATTTATTATTAAGCATTATTTACACCATGGGTTGTAACATTTATTAATGATCTGAATTGTATTGATTTATGTTCAGAGAGTATTTAAAAGAGAAATATTGAGGTTTATTTTTTAAGAAACTGTCACAAAAAAAGTTATAATATACTTAAGTATTTTCGCATATCAAGATAAAACTTTTTGAATAGTATAGTAAATAAACAACGCTTCAAAATAAAAAGAGCACAGATACCGTAATCGCCATCGTCTTCTTAACGAAGGTAAAAAATTTTTTACTGGCATCTGCAACATACACTGAGTTCCCGCAAAATAAAGCTTTCTGAAATTTTTTCATTTTTAGTACGTCATTCTTAGCTTGTGATTGCGTGTTCTGAAAAATAAATATCTATAGGATTTGTAGTGTAGGGCCATTATCGATTTTATTGTAATAAAACAAAATTCGTAGAATTTTCCTTGTGTTTTTTATCTGCTATTTGGTTTCCCCATCAACGAATATCAAATGCATCAGCCACCCCAAAAACCTCTGAGTTCTTAATTTCATAAAAAAAAAGAACATTTCGCCATTTTCAATTTATCGCCCGCGTGGAAAAAATTTGTTCAGCAACAGTTCGGCTGTGATGTTTGGCACCTGCTTGGGCTAAGCTTGGCGCAAGCTTGGGAAAAGTTTGGATGTTGTTCGGCAACTGTTCAGATAGTAAGCGTTTCCTGATCATTGGCAAACAGTTCGGTAAAACCTTTCTTTTATATGGGTTCGGCGAAAGTTTGGTAACTCATATTTGGTTAAAATTTCTCGGAAAAAACAAGTTGTTCGGCAAAAAACAGAGTTTGGGACAAGTTTTCTCCAAGCTTGACACAAATTTGCCCATAACTTTTTTTGTCGAACTCTTGCCGAACAATTGCCGAACAACATTTTAGCGAAGGGTTAATCCTTTCCAAAAATTTGAGCATGCCGAACTTTTGCCGAACTTATAACAAAAAAAGGTTTTGCCGAACTGTTTGCCAATGATCGGGAAACGCTTACAACCCGAACGGTTGCCGAACAACATCCAAACTTTTCCCAAGCTGGCGCCAAGCTTAGCCCAAACAGGTGCCGAACATTACAGCTGAACTATTACTGAACAAATTTTTTTCAGGCAGGCGGAGCTGTTATCAGAATTAAAATTAGAGACTGAAAATTCTGCGTAATAAGATTCATATAAAAATAAGGACATTTTGACTTTTGGCTAGTTTTCTGGGATTTCAGATTACTGTCCAGTCCTTTTGCGTGCTTTTGAGTTCCTAAACTTCAAAAAGCTCACAATCCTAAATCATGAAGCTAAAAATTGTTCACTTGATCCGCCAGATTAAGGGACTCTTTGTTGAAACTCAGAGTATCATTCAAATATTCATTAAACACATTCTCCCTGAATCATGCAGATTTTTTCGTTCGCTCAGCCCACTTAAATTCCTCGATGATACTGATATAATACATGATGATGATGATGATGATGATGATGATGATGATGATGATGATGATGATGATGATGATGATGATGATGATGATGATAATGATGATGAAAGCCGGGACACATGTTAATCGTCCAAAAACATTTTCGACGCTCGTCGAAGGTTTACTTTTTTTGATTCCCGTAATCAACGTAGACACGGACAACCTCCCCGCTGTACTTCCTCTGACTCGGCATAAAGTAGAAATCTGGCTGAGGCTGCATGGCCGAGGAATGATTCCCGGCTTTGTGCCTTGGCACGTTTCTTCGGTCCTGGGTGTAATAGCCATGCATTTGTACCGGGCCCGATGTGGGCACGCCCGAATGCCTGGGCCCTGGTGCACGGGGGAGGCTGTAAGTCGCCCTGGGCCCGGGCGCCATAGTCGACCCCATGCCATTGCGCGAGTGGTTGTTATGGTGCGTCATTTGGTGCATCTGATGGTGGTTATTTGGCGGATGGTGGTCATGAACGGGCATGACGCCAGCGCCATTGCTCTCGCGGCTTCGTGGGAGGCTCGAGACGGGCGGCGGTGGCGCCTTCTCCTCGGTCTCGAAGGCTTCAAAAGCGAAGTTCGTGTTGGCTCCCGAGGAGTAATCACGCCAAGCGTTCTTGGCGATTAGCCGGTCCTGTAATCAGGGTTCAGCGAAGGTAATTAGATGTTACGATGGAGAATTTTAATTACGGTCATTAAACACGGATCGTCTGACCCGGGGGTAGTTGCGTGTTACCGGGTACGGTAGAGTTTTCAGGGCTACTCTAACAGTTTGAGGGATGTTGCGTCGAGAGGCTCAAAGATGTGTTTTTTATCAGAGTGGTGATGCTTTAGCTTGGGCCAGGAGTGTCTGATACATTATCAGGTGGATGAGGATGATGTATCGCAGATAAAAAAAAAAGGTCTAGATAGATCTTGAGTAGATCTACATAGATCTCAGGTAGATCCACTTAGGTCTTTGGTAGATCTTCATATATCTCGGGTAGTTTACATAGATCTACTAAAGATCTATGTAGATCTACATGTGATCGAAAATTGAATAAAAAAATCAGTATTAGATCTACATAGATCTTGACGAGTATATCTACTCGAGATCTATGTAGATCTACTTCTTTTACCTGGACATGTGTGATCTAGAATGGAGTAATGGACTTGATGATTACATAGATGAGAAAGTTTTATTTTCTGATCGGTGTGTCAAGAAGACTTGCAAATTTTTATCCTTAGGTATTTTTCTTGGTTCAAGGTCGCACATAATACTTACACATCTACAGTGGAACCAGAGTGCAATCATTGAGCTGTTCCTCATAAAAGTTCACATTTGCCCACTGCGCATGTGCTAAATCGAGCTACTAACTGAATTGAAAAAAGTAACGCGCCTGCGTATAATAGTTTCAAATCTCTTTAACTTTGTAGAAAAAATTATGTAATTGCAGTACATCACTGCCATACGCAACAACAAAAGTATAAAATTTGTGAAAGCCATTTTCGAAGTTGAAATATCTTATTTTTCTTTTATTATTATTTTGTTAAGTTACGTTTCTCCCTCGATATACTTCGAAAATCAATAACTTTGATTCTCTATCTCTGACTTAAAAATGAAATTTTTTAAATCCTATGAAAACGAGAAATGTAAAAATTAAAATCTCTTGAAATATTGAACTTTATCAATTCGAAATTTGTATAGTTTTGTAACGCTTAATTTTTTTAACGACAACATTTTACTCTAAAAATTAACTGAGAGAATTCGGACCTTCTAAAAATTTGTTAACTTATGAGTAACCACATTCTTTGATTGCAAAGAATTAAACTTGCCTAACTTTTTTTATATTTTCGAAATAACATACCGTTTTACAGTTCTGGAAAAATATTAATCAAGCAAAATCGAAAACTCTTCAAGATTCAGTGCTATTTAGTCTATAAATTCAATTTTATATCAATAAAGAAGTTTTTGTTGCATCAGTTTTTTTTTTTTTTTTTTAACCCAGAAACCACAGAACCCTGTATTCAATACATAAAACAGAAATAGCTAAGAATCACCTTGGAAAACGACAAATATTTTTCCACAAAAAAAAAATATGTATATGTGCATTGCTGAAGTAACTTCGTTGTAAAAAATTATTCTTGAAAAAAACATTTTTTTTGCATAACTCGAAAGCGACAGTAAAAGTGTGCTTTATAGCGACACTTGATCGAATCGATTCCACTGGACGATCGTTTCGACGTCAAATGGACACACGTTAAACTTATTGAATTACAAATAACGGATATTTGTAGTAATTGATAATAAAATTTTATAGCCCCTTTTCTCATATTTTTATCGCTCCACTCAAAACATTCTAATTTTAAAATCGAGTTTACGTCAGCAATTTGAATACTTGGTCTCTTTATGCTTTCCTAGAATCATACATTCAAATGAACTTTATCCGAAGAGTTTCAATTTGACTGTAACCTCCATTTCGCACTTTTTGCAAGAAGTATGACATCGCGAACAAACCTTTGGGCTCTCATTTCCATTTAAATTACTTTTAACACGAGTCGTAGATTCAATTATTCTTAACCGCGTTCCAGTTTCGAGTATATTTTTTAGACATTTTTCACCAGCAGTTTGTTTTCATTGCAAGTATAACGTGTGGGATATGAAAAATGTAGCGATATATGTATAATGTGCATTTGTTCCGGTTATTACGAACTACCTCCGAGGTGTTTTTTCCCCGATTTTTTACTCCAGGAGGTACCGTGATCAAGTAATGTTTCGTTATTAAACTTATTGAAGTGGAAAACGAAAACTTGCAGATATTACGGCAGCGAAGGAAAACACTCCCTCCAATGGCCAGAAAAATATACTTTCAAAAAACACGATAATTTGACGAAAATACGAGAATAGCAAACGTTAGAAATTATAACAATAACGCTTACCAGTTTGAAAAACTATCTTAATTAATACGCTGTAAACTACAGCTCCAACTATATGATATGTTTTGCTGTATTGCGACTTTTTTTATATTGTAGTCGTCAAAATGAAATTTGGTAATTTTATGTTTTATGTATAAAGTTCGTGGAACTATTTTCTGCCCTGTAAATTATTCATCATCATCTACATTAAATGATCATTCAGAGCCACAAGGGACCTACTCATGAGTAAAAGTTTTGAATTTTCCCAGAGTATCTCAATACATGTATTTCGGCCATAAATTAGGCCCTCTTTAGGGGATCTAACAAAAATAATCCACTGCAGTTCTTTTTTTGAGTTACATACCATGATGATGGAATGTCTTCAAACGGTTTATGAAAATACCATGGAATTCATCACTTGTTATTTTTACAGTCGCAAAGTACCATCTACCTTCATTATTCCAACTAATTAAAACATTAATACAATAAAATGGAAACATATCTAGTCCATACCTAATAAATAATAATTACCTCCTTCTGTAAAAACCTTAATATTTTTGAAGTAAAACTTCTTAGGCGGCATTATCACTTTTCAGGAGTGTAATTTATTCAGGAATGTAATTTATTCTAGAATGTAATTTATGTAGGGAGCAATTTGGAGATTTTACAGTATAAGATGTTAGACTGTAAGATGTAAGAGTGTAATATGTTCGATTGCAGGGAGTAATTTTGAGATTTCGTTGTAATGTAAGACTGTAAGATAAAAAACTAATGTTTTCGTTTGGAGGGAGTAATTTCGGGATTTTACCATGTAAGATGTAAGAGTGTAACGTTTTCGATTGCAGGGAGTGATTTTGAGATTTCGTAAGTCTGTAATTCTCTAAGAGTGTAATGTTAGGTCGGAATAGGTGGAGGTCAGGGGGCCTATTCTTAAAAACTTTCTCGTATGAAAACTAGAGAAACTAGTTTTAGAGACTAACTTTGTGAGACTAACTTAGTGATTTTTTTACTTTTGCAATTTTGTGACTTTTCCTGATTTATAACATTTTATGATTTTTGTGTCTTACATTTCAAATTTTCAAAAGTGCAGCAGGGGTAGAGGTTGGAGAGTGGGCCATTTAGTTCCTAAATGAAAACATACCTATTACCTTCTCACGAACATGGTCAATAACTGTATTAAATTTTGGGAGGTTTTGTGCAGTAGTTTGGGAATTATAAAGCGAATAATAATGAATCAACACGCGTTAACCCATTAACGCCTAAACGGACGTTTTTTCAACCAACTTTTGAGCGGTGAAAAAAACCATGTAGAAAATTTTGAAAAAAATCCAGCTAAGGTTTTTCCAGGCCGAAATTTTATCTACTTTCAGAATCTGGCCTTGTTTTTTTGATACTATGTGAGCCTTCATTGTTATTAACAATTTAACGAAAAAAAAACGTGAAATTTTCCAGTTCGATCACTTTTGAAGCCAACGAAACACATGAAAATCGAATCCTGAGAACCGCGAAAACTGAAAATCTCGCGTCCATGGACATTAAACTCGAAGATTCATGCGCTGTTTTTAAACATTATGTAAATGGCGCTCTCTGAAAAAATTTTTATCCGATTTTGACATTTTACCATTATGTTGTGAAAAGCTCATAGTATAACTTCAAAATGTGTTTTCGTGTTTTTGAGATCACTGAACACGAATTTGACATTTTTATTAAAAAATTATTTGTTTAAACAATTAATGTTTAAATTTCATGTTTTTTTGTAAAAAGACCGCAGATTTGTGAACTACGGAAAGAAATACGCTGGATACAATGTTTCATCAATTTTGTCATCTTGACACAACAACAATATAGGATATTTATAAACAAACGCCCTTCTCTGAGCGCGGAACATAAGAATTTCGTCTTTTATGGCAGAGTTTCATATCGTTTCATATGTTTTTTCGGTCGGTGATCACGAATATAACGTTTTTTTTACAAAATTCAATTTTTCAAACAATTTATTTAAACAAACTATGTCCGAATTGCATGATTTTTTTTCAACAAAGGCAGATTTGCGATGTACGGGAAGAAATTAAAAAAAGAGAAAATGTTTTATTGATTTTTTTCATTACAAAACAACAACGACATAAAATATTTATAAACAAAATCTCTTCGCTAAAGGCGGAACATAAATATTTAGTTTTTTGTAGCAGAGTTAGATATGGTTAACTTGAGTTTTTTCGGTTTCTGATGATAAATATAACATTGTACTTGCAAAATTTTTGGTAAAACAATTGTTGTCAATTCAATAGTATTTCAAATTCACTGTTTTTTCAAAGAAAAGTTGTCTTTGCGGTACAGATTCATCGATTTTTAAATCAGTTAAAAAATGAATTCATTACTATTTTTAGTCGAATCTATCAATGACATTCTTGTTGCTTTTATTAAATAACCTCATGTAGAGGTGAGATGTAAGAGTGTAATATTTTCGATTGCAAAGAGTAATTTTGAGATTTCCTAAGTCTGCAACACTGCAAGAGTGTAAGAATGTCATTGATAGATTCGACTAAAAATTAGGAATGAATTATTTTTGAACTGATTCGCAGCTAAAAAACGAGAAAAATATCACACAGAAAAATTGAGGGACCTGTTAGAACTAAAAAAGGCAAGAGTAATAGAAAACTATACATCGGAACCTTAAAGAAAGCAGCATGAGAAGTTTTACTTCTAACGCGTCTTGATTCATATCTCTTCTTTTATATTGACTCATGAAGTATAAGAGTCACTATTAATAGTTAATCAAATATCACTCAATAGCAATATTTCCAGCCCTAAAAAAAATTATATTATTATCTATTTTGTAAATTGTCCTTTTGTCTATTTAAAGTGTTTCCTCCTTTCTGAATGTGTAACATTTCTAAAACAAAACTCTAATGAAAATTCTCTTCTGTATCGAAAATCACAACTTTATCTCAATTAAATTCATTGCTAGAATCAACTACATATTTGACTTGTCAAAACTGTATGTTGAATCATCTTGATATTAAAATTATGCTCCATTACTCTTGCACGCTATTTAATTTTTCGTCTCTTCAATATTTTAACAAATACAATCTTTAAACTCTGTTATATAAACTACACCCTGCTGTCCTTTTTTTTCTATCTTATCTTTCACATTTCTAATAATACTATTATTCAGTTTACAATGTACATAATCGACCACTTTAACATCATATTTATCAATAACTTTTATCATTCTAAAAGTAAGACTCCTAACGTATAACAAACAAACCGTTCTAATATCTAAAATAAAATCCATAACCTCTGTATTCCTTCTATTACGTATACACCGAACCCTCTTATTAAAGTATCTATTGATAAGTCTTTCTGAATCATTTTTTTTTGACAATACAGATCTAATTATATCAAAGTTTTTGCTATTAAAATTTTGATCAGCCAAATTTTTATTTTAATTTACTAAACCAAAAACTTTTGCAATCTTTTGTTTTAACTAACGATGTGAGTTTACCGGTGAGAAAAAAGAGGCCAAGCCATGGTAATTTCTGACGGTGATTTACTGTTATTTGCAGTCAAGCAAGTTTTAAAACTATCAAATTCTATTTTACCGTCAGATTTTATTACCGCTTGTTTCCAATCAATAATTTCCGGTCTTGTTCGAAATTAAATGAAAAAATGCAACTTAACGTAATTGATCAAAAGATTTTCAGCAACTCTAGGTAAAATTAACAATCTAGGTATTTCAGATTTCATAAATGGCTTTTGATGCAATATTTTAATGACGTCTAATAATTGTTAACTCTGAAAAATTAAAAACAGTTTTTTTTTTTTCAATTTTGAAGTGGATTTTAATTTTTACACGACGTGTTAATGGAAAAGATTGAGCATATATAAAATCTTACTTTCAGGTATCGAAGAAAATATTTACTCTTGTAAGGCTTGCACTAGATATGTTTGCTTCGAATCGTATTAATGTTTCGATTTGTTTGAATGATTAGAACGATTAACGTAGATGGTGCTTTGCAACTATAGAAGTGGCATACGTAGCGAATTCCATGGTATTGTTGTCAGTCGATTGCAAGAATTTTAGTACGCAGCTACACAAAAATTGTATCTTCATCTGGGAACTACACATAAGTGTACCGTTTACCCATTAATTTTGACGTGCTGAATCGAAATCCGTTACTCGAATAGATCCAACATGTCTGGGTTTCGGCCATAACCTCAATTTTTCTTGCGGAGTTGAGTTAGTTTTCATTGTTTGTTGAGGTTAGGGCCGACTTTAGACCCGTTGGGCTGATAATGGATTCTGATTCAACACATCAAGTTGCATAGGAATACATATTTTTATGTGTTGTTTCCAGATAAAGATACTTCTGTGTGTATGTAGCTGCGCACCACTCACACAGAAAAAAAGTATCTCGATCTGGGAACAAGAAGTCATTTTTTCTATGAATTTTGGATGCGCTGAATCAAAATCCGCTATCAGAATTGGTCCAACAGGTCAAGGTTCTGCCCTAAAAAAAATTTCTCACGAATTGAAGTGATTTCTCATTGTTTTTTGAGGTTAGAGCTACGTCCAGAAGTGTTGATCCAATTCTGAGAGCGGATTACGATTCGGCGCATCAAAATACATGAAAATACATATGTCTCGTTCCCAGATCAAGATACTCTTTTTTGCGTTTTTATGTTATCATCATATTATGTTCCTGAGAGGAACAAGAACTATCGTTAGTTGTTTTTGATAAATTTTCTGAGAGCCTAATTCGTGGCCGAACTATATCGAGATACTATAGGGGCATTCTACGTCAAGTGTACCCAACTAAAAAACTTGCATTCCGGGATTTCGATGAAACTTGTTGAAGTTGTTGTACTACCAGAGTACAAAAATTATATTATATATTATATATTATATATTATTAAAAGGGGGGTAGGAAATTCTAACCAGTTGCTGAAATGCAGGGGCTCAAATTTACGGGAACTTTTTTTTCGTTTAATAATATGTCTTGTAAATGTGAAATGGAAAAAAACAGGATGAAGTTTCTTATCAATTTTTTTCTGAATTATAAAAAAAAAATGTTCGATTCGTGGAAAAAATTATTTTTTTTTTAAAAAAAAGCACATTTCATTTTTTATATCGATTTTTCATGGAATGGAGCATTTTAGGATGTTTCAAGTTATTTTAAATGAAAGCTTATCTTTTTTCCTAAAAGATGATGTATATTTGAAGATGAACTTTTTGGAACTTATCAGTTTTTTGGGGTGTAAAAGACGGCGCGATCCACACATCGTCTTTTCTACCTCGTCTACGTCGCCATTACTTTTCACTTCAGAACGCGAATGATCGACACACTCGATAGCTTTCGTTGTTGTTCAATACGGACTTGATTAAAAGAACTCAAACCTCTCAGCAATAAAAAAGTTGTGAGACTTAAAAACAGTATTAAGCACTGTGAATAAACTACGCATGTGGATAATTGAATCGGAAAAATCGTTATTCATTTAAATGCTTCATCACCGAACTGTACGTACCGTACCACGGCCTACGCTTACCTACGACGCGCTTGACGCGTGGATCGCGTCGTCTTTTATACACCAAAAAACTGATAAGTTCCGAAAAGTTCATCTTCAAATATACATCATCTTATAGGAAAAAAGATAAGCTTCCATTTAAAATAACTTAAGAAATCCCAAAAATGTCCCATTCCACGAAAAATTGACGTAAAAAATAAAATATGCTTTTTTTTGCAAAAATAATTTTTTCCACGAATCGAACATTTTTTTTTTTAATTCAGAAAAAAATAGATAAGAAACTTCATCCTGTTTTTTTCCATTTCACATTTACAAGACATATTATTAAACGAAAAAAAAAGTTCCCGTAATTTTGAGCCCCTGTATTTCGGCAACCGGTTAGAATTTCCTCCCCCCCTTTTACGTAATTTTTGTACTCTGGTAGTACAAAAATTTCAACAAGTTTTACCTAAATCCTAGACATCAAGTTTTTTAGTTGGATACACTTGACGTAGAATGCCCCTATAGGAAAATTCGAAAGTTTCACTCATGAATCTTTCCCTTTTGAATATGAAGTTCCTTCTTTTATACAGTAACATGATGGACCATCGACGAACATTTGAGGTAAGTCAACATCGTGTACCTGAAAAGCTCAACAAATCAGTGAATCACGCAATAAACAAAGCTCAGAAACCCTAGCTATCCCACTAAACTACTACCAAAAACCCTTGCCGCTGAAGTAGCCCAAGTACCAGAAAAAGTCGGAAAATGAATAAGCGCGTGTAAAAGTAATGGGAAAAGCGGCGGATAGTGAAGAAAAATGCGCTTTAGGTCGGAGCATCGAGAGCATGAAGGCGAAATGCGATACCTCGGGTGAAAATCGATCTTTTGGTTTCGCAGCACTACCAATTTGGGGAGGGCCGGTGCATGTTCGGCGGGACATGTTGGTGATGATGTCGATGTTGTTGGTGAAGATGATGATCGTTTTGTCGATGGTAGCGCGTCGCGTTCGCGCTGTGGATCGGGTTGGCCGAGGCGGGAGAAGAGGCCAATGGCAGCGAGTACACCCTCTACACGAAGTTTGACGGTCGCGAGGTACGCGGGTCATGCAACACAAGCAAAGCACAAACTCTTTTCCTGTCTTTTTTTTGTAAATGAACTGCCGAAAAAAAAAGGTTCCTCGAAGCTCCGACAAAGAGACACAAAGTCGATAAAAAAAAGAGAAACAAAAAACAGAAACAAAGACAAACAAACGCTGATACACACTCCGAGAAAAGAGTTCCTCGGGTTCGTCATTCCAAAAACATACTAAGTCCGATAAACCAAAGCTCTATAAACGTCGGAGGAACTTTTCTCCGGGTGCTACCGTTGATTCCCAAGTTCTCTATTCCTCGCGCGAAAGTTTTAGCCTCAAAAGGGAAATGCGTCGAAAAAGCTAATTATTGGAGACGATGCAAGGGGTAATCAAGGCTCCGCACCGGAACAAAACACCCATTCTTCGCGATAATTACCGTGCTCCTTCAGGAAAAAAAATAGGGGGTGAAGGGGAAAAACGAAAGCTCAGCGTTTGCGAGTTGCAACAGACAAAGGTAGAGACATAAAAAGGGAGACCCTGTGCGGAAAAGGGATGTCTACGTCGATGGAGGAAAAGTTTTGGGAGATGCCGCGTTACCTTGGTAGTGTGTTTCCTCGATGCTCTGTATAACGTGCAGCTGGCTTGCAACAATGCGAGGGCCACGAGCGCTGCCAGGCAGCCGATAACGATGTACAGCTTTGTTGTTCCCAGCAGTAAGTTGGATGTCACGGAATTACGACTCTCGTCGTCGAGATCATCGTCATCCAGGTCATTCACTACGGGACAAAAGCCGTGGTTGATAAAATCTGGGGGTTTCAGGTACGGAGTAGAACGCGATGTTCGTTCTGGGTCTCCTTGTTTGTAAACAAAAGAGTATAACATGGGGATATGACTTATGATATAACTATTTCGGTATGTAACAACTGTACCCACAAAATCGTTTAATAAATACCTTGTGCATCAGAATCTTAAATCATTGGATCAGCCTGTTGCAAAGTGACAGGCGCATTGTAGCTACACTGCCGTGCAAAAGTTTTTGAACACCAATGTGCAATAAAGAGTTATGACTAATTTTATTTCAAACCATTACATACATTTATAAAATTACTTTTAAAAGCTCGCTTATCGTAGACTAAATCGATACGCCATCAATATAAGGCAGTCACATAAAACATTAATGTAAATACATCAACTATTTGATTTCAATATTAATACTTAAATTAATAGTGAATTGCTTAAAATACAGATTTTACGATTCAAGGTGTTCTTTTAATGGGGTCTTTCAATTAGAATTAATAGAGCTGAATTATAATTTTTTCTTTAAGACACCTGACAAGTTTTCTTGAGAAGTTGGAGGTCGTGTTATAATTTAATGGTCAACCTCCGTCCAAAGCAAATCTTTTGAATTCATATTAAAGAACTGAGGCAGCCAAGCCATGACTTCAGAGTATAATTTTTTTTTCCTTTTTTCTTTCTTTTTTTTTTTTTTTTTTTTTTTTCTTTTTGAGTTAACTTAGGCAAACTTTCGACGTAGACTTCAGGTCATTATGTTGCTACATAACAATTTTTTTGCCAATAAATTCCTTTTCTACTGGTACAGCATTTAAAAGTATCCTGAGTATCGTTTTTTTCTTTTTCCATTCTTTTATCCCCTTTACTTGTACAGATGACTGACACGATACTGTAAAAATTCTAGCTAAACTACTACATAACCTTCATGTTGAGCGGTTGGTTTTTAAAATCGTGATTTTAGATTCATCAATTTAAAAAATTTTTTTCGGGTCGTCTATAGTTTAATTTATGTTTTTTCACACTCTTGTTGCATACATAAGGAAGAAAATTACATAATTAAAAAATATAATTGAAGAAATGATTTATAAAAAAAAACGCAATAATATTTTTACACAAATAAATGTGAAAACGTTCAATTCCAATTCTGATCAATTGTGGCGAAAATTATTTTAAGCGCTTCATTTTTAATGTATTTGATTCTTAAGCTTTGGAAATGTTCTTCATCGAAATATAATTTCAGCTCATCTCGTGTTTGTTGACGTTTTTAGATTTCATTTTGACAGTGCATGATGTTATTATCATGTTGAAATGAACTGTTCATTCTAAATTAAGTGACTTACAATATGTTAATGCTGTTCTAGGAGAAATGAGTTGAATGTGACAAAATAATCACGGACTTATGGGAACAACAAAAGTTGATAAAACCTTATAATGCGCTATTAGAATAAACAATTGACACGGATAAAAACAACATGGAATGATTCCTTTCCGATGATTGGTGAGTAAACTTAATTACGTTGTATAATGAAGAAAGATTTTTTTTATTCAGATGTTCTGGTATAATTTTCGAAAAATTAATAACTAGATTGTTCCATAATGCATAAGGAGGACTAAAAAACTTACAGTTAAAACTTTCAATATTTAAAAAGTGTGATATGTTCAAGAAAAAAATCTTTTCTCGCTCACTATTGTTACTTCTTGATGTGAGAAATTAGTTTAGAGGTATCATTAATGTGACGAA
This sequence comes from Platygaster robiniae, assembly GCA_028476575.1. Classification (NCBI taxonomy): domain Eukaryota; kingdom Metazoa; phylum Arthropoda; class Insecta; order Hymenoptera; family Platygastridae; genus Platygaster; species Platygaster robiniae. The sequence goes on along the minus strand of CM052023.1, from coordinate 10,386,002 downwards.
TTATACATACAGAGAAAGCACTGTAGAAAAATGTATATTTACTTTGTTAGGTCAAGTCGTGTTTGATGATTCGTTTAGATAGCAAATAACAATTCTTACCTCAGTATACAAAAGCAAATTAACAAGAATTCCGAAATCGCAAAAAGTGAATTTCTAGTCACACTGAGATAAGATAAAAATGTTCTTGGCTAGGCTACCATTTTTTACTTTTTGCGTGAATACACTCAGGCTCAATAAACAGCTTTTCAGGCATATCGGTCTTATTTGACGTCATAATTCTATTGTGATAATGTGATTTTGAAAACATGCTAGGATTATTGCAGTGGCGGTCCTAAGGGGGGTAGGTGGAAATTAAGGAAACCCCCCCCCTCCCCAACTAAAAGCAGGATAAATCTGATTAATTGACAGTGGATTATAAAAAAGGTCATTAGCATAATTTTCTATCAATTCCCCCCCTCCCAAAATCGTTTCTAGGGCCGCCCTGACTATTGCTCCAACTGTATTCAAAATCTGATATTAATATTCAAAATTTCAATTAATAACCCTACAAAGAGAATATATAAAAACTCTTTCACGGCAATTTGCAAATGATTTACTATGAGAGTTCATGTCCTCGGTTTTTGAGAAACTGCATTTCAGATGCTACGATACCGGTACAATGACAGTCAATTTCGAGATAGAGGAATCTTTGATATCTTCTTTCATTGGAAACTTGTTACAACAAAAACATGCTTTTCAACGTTTGGCAGTAGAAGCTCACAAACTGCGATCCTTAAACTAATTCAATAAACGTACATATAAACGTGAACAAGAAAGAACGCACGAGCTCGATGCGTTCAATACCGGATGCAATATCAAAGTTTTATTTCTCGCGCGCGCGATAAAAAGGATCCCGGAGATGAAGAGAGCGCCTTTGTGGGTTTACAGTCCGTTGTTGGATTTATTGGAATCCTCGGGTGAATTCGCGTGAAAATTTCGCGAACTATCGACTTAGCTCGCTTCTGATAATAGACAGAAACGCGGGATATTGTAGACATCATTTTTCTGATCCGGGAATATTCACTTCGGTACGATTCTAAGACTATTTGTTGCGTTTTTATCGCATTCGTATTGGCATGGAACAATTGAATCAAGGGGATGTGAAACATTGAACAGTATTTATTGTATCAACGTTTATGGTTTTTGGCGGAATGGGAGACGCGGAAACAGAAATGCATGTTGATGTTGGTGAAGGAAATCGTTTGGATTTCGATTTAAACGATGTGAGATCGTTTTACAAGCATCAGCGAAATAATCTTTAGGTTTATAAATAAATAAATATGAAAAAAATATGATTGTGCTTTTTTAAGAAAATTTTTTTGTCTTCTACTAGTAAAGTTGGTAATTAGAAAACATGAACATTTCAGGAAGTGTTGCTCTCTGGTTCCACCGTTTCTTAAAAGAAATTGTAGTATTTTACTACATTTCATTTAAAAAACGCGTGAGTAGAGACGAACAAATCATTTACATATGCGGCTTCGATAAAACGAATTATTTCTACATGAGAATCACGCATCGACAAAAGTCATAATTTTAATGTTCGACAGGTTGCCCCTGATTCGATTTTCTCTATAAAACTTGTTTACCTTACTGATTTATTCGGACTTTTTTTGCGCTCTTTCATTTGACAAATTGAATTCCGTCCATCCCTGATCAATCGAGCGTGAACAAAAATTTCACGTTCGATTTTTTTTATCATTGAGGAAACTGAAACGAGGGAATATGCTATGAGTTATTTACCTCGATGTGCCCGAAGAACTATGTAGTGAGGATCGACCACGAGGGCGCCCACTTTTCCGGAATAGAGTGATTGTTTCAAGGCAGTCTCTGCCATCGCCGCCGTGTCAGCTGGTCTCAGAGCCCTGCCTTTCACCTCGTTTTTGTCGACTAGTAGTTTCATCTTTGCGATCATCGCGTCCTTCCCACTTCTGATATTACATTTCGTATTCATTTTTTCATGTTGCTTAAATCTCTTAGGTTCGATGACTAATATATTGTGGAATGGAGCCTTATTGCTTGATTTTATTTAAAGTCACCGAAAAAAAAAAAAAAATTTTCGTGTGATTCTAATTTTCAATCCTGATTCTTCAGAGTCCTATTTTTTTTAGGCATATGCTAAATTGAATATAATAGTGTAGATTGGAAATTAATTTGTAAGGAACATAGGAGTCATAGCATACACACTCATGCATTCGTTAGTTAAATCATTAAATAATTTTTTTTCTTTAATAATAAGGTCACACATCTTAACTATAAATGTTTTTGAAAATTACTAGATTGTTTTTATATTGATGAACGAACTTTTCACTTTACCTTTGCAAATCATCGACTCCGATAGCATAGAACCCAGGCAAGGTTTTAAAGGTTGGCTCAAAGCTTTTTGCTATGTTGTTAGTGACGGTCTCGAAATCCGGGCTGCCACGTTGAGGCACTTTATAATTATCGCCCAGGTTCAAGAGCTTTACTTCTACGTCGTAATACAGACGAGGAGGGGTCGGCGTCGTCACTTCTTCCTCTTCTGTAATATCCCATTTCCAGTTAAGACATACTTCATCATACAGTGTCACATATATTATTTAAAAGTTAATATCGAATGAACGAGGACTATATTATTAGTGTTTATGAGTATGACAAAATTTTACTATTTATCGCAGATATTTTTGCTTTGGTCGTCAGGGGTGACAAGAGATGTAGGAATGGTGGGTAATAATACGTATTAGGAAAAATTCGGGTGGTTGAAATACTCAAAAACACTGAACAATATCAACACAGAAATTAGTCAATTGACACTTTTCAGTCTACAAAATCTAACAACCTTTAGATACAATTCATGATTATTATTGACATTTTGAAAATTATTGTTTATCTCAGTAGAATAAAATATGTATTTTTGTATTAAACATTTTATCATATGTATGTAAAAAAATTTTTTCGTAGCGGGATTAATAAAGTTTCTAGAATCTACAAAATTTTTTGCGAGCTTTCCAAATTTCAAATATTTCACAAAACATTTTGATTCACCGACTCAGATGTAAATTTGTGCAACTCATTAACATTCATTGTAAGTTAGTAAAAATGCTTGGATTTTTTATTTTCTTACTAAACATGAAAAAAAAAACTTTCCTTTCTATATTTAAAAAAAATTAAATTGAATAATGAACATCATTTATAAAACCTACAAACATTTTCCAAAATCTGATACAGATTTTTCGAATTTTTCAAAAGTATTGATAGTCAAAAAAATACTGATGTTTTGAAATGTTCGAATATTTTTAATTTAAAACATAATATAAACAATCGGAATTAACTTTACTGATTTTATAGCGAATTGCCATATTAATAAGAATTTTTCTTAAATATCCAATATATAGACTCAAGTTTTACTAATTTTTTTTAATGAAAAAACATTCGCATTTTGCGGAAATGTGATGATGAACACAATCTCCATAATTATTAAACTTCGTGTGAAACGTTACAAATTGATTGAATTTTATAGATAATAATCTAAAATCTTTTAAATTTGCAGAATTTTTTAATTTTGATAATTTCACACATACTTGATACAAAATATTCGAGACTTTACAAATTTCATGATGATTTTTCGAACTTGAAGTCTTTCGTTATTTTTTCACCTTTTTGGAACAGTTTCCATTTTTCCACGAGTGAAAAAATAGTACATTTTGCATCTAGGGAAAAAATAAATTTTTCTCCAGGGTGTAAGATATATCCCTCAACTTCGGCTCGGGATATATTCAGTCGAGGGAGAAATTTATCTTTTTCCATGGTGCGAACGATTTTTTTTATCGTAGTGGGAGAAATAATATATTTTGTAGCTAGGGGCAAAACAGCCGATTAGAACTCGTGTGATTGCCGCCTTCGCTTCGCTCAGGCGGCAAACCCCACACTCGTTCTAAATCGGCTGTTATTGCTCCGAGGTACAAACGATACTTTTTGCCTCGAAAACGTTAAAAATGAGCGTATTGAAACTGTCTCGACATGGCAAATGAAGTATTGAAGGTTAACACGGAGGCTGGAGAAAATGACAGTCGGCAGGGTTAAGGGGGGGCCCATTTAGTCCGCCGGGTTTAACTCGGAGGGTTAAAAGGACCCCCCCCCCTTTCCCTGCTGACAGTCATTTGTCGACAGCCTGCGTGTTGGCCTGAAATACTTCATTTGTGTATGTCAAAACGTGTTTAAATACGTTCATTTTTACTGTGTGAGAGGCGAAAAAGCCGATTTTTGCCCGCAAAACGGGCAAAAAAGTAGGCTTTTCAGACCGCTATTATGGAAAATAAATATTATGGAATAAAAAAATGCTTTCTTGCATTTTTTTATTCATTATAAATATAATAATGCATAAAATCTACAAAATTTATCAAATTTTCATTTTCAATTATAAAAACTTAGTAGAATTCGTAAGTTTTTTGACAATCTCAAATTAAGTTTATAATCCCTGACGATCCAGATGCAATCGCCATGATTACCTTTGGAGAACCTAACGATTTTTGAAAATGTCGTGTATTTCAGCCTAAAACTTGCATATGGTGAAAAACTGTAACAACATGAAAATAGTAGCACGAAAATACAATGTTATCCTTCATGATGAAAATCAAATTAGCTGCCTTTTTTTAACACAAAAAATATCTGTGGCTTTCCGGCATCACTGAAAAAGTCGCTAGTGCTATAAGGTTTAAAATTTCATCAGAATATCATGTAAAATAAGCTTATGGCAGTATCGACTTTTTCGGTTATGCCGGGAAGCCACAGATATACTTCATTGCATTTCGCAACTATATTGAAAAATTTGTTGAAAATTCACATCAACCATCAATCAAACTTCATAAATATTTATTCAATAAAATTTAGGCGCATGCTGAAAGCAAGCGTGGCGATCGCCTTTTTAATGCCTTTTGATCGCATCAGGACCATCCGGGGTGTTTTTCAATCGTACAAATTTCAAACATAATTCTAACTTTTTCGCATCTTCTGAATTTTACGGAAATACTTCTGAATCAAAATAGTTTTTCGTAGCTTTTTAATACCTTGAAATTTATTTGTATTTCTTGAATAGAAAAACATAATTTGTATTACAAAAAAACATGTTTATTCTCACAAACTCCTGTATTTAGTAAAATTATCTGAAATCCTGAAAATTTTTTGAATTTTATTCCTAATAATTGATAATGGAGAAAATTTTCAATGTAACTATCAAAAGTTATTAGTATTGACTATCAAAAATTTACTAAATCCTAAACATATTACAAACTTTTAAACATCATGAATACTTGTCTAACTGATAAGACTTTTTAGTGATTTTTTAGTGATTCTTTAATACTCTTGAGGTTTCACAGATTTTAATTGAAAAAAAATTCCACCACACATATTTTGTGGACTTAGATAATGAACACACTTTTCAAAATGTTTACATACAATTTCGAAAATACTGTAGTTTTCTCGAATTGTTGAAAATGATAATTGATAGAAAAATTTGAAATATTTTTGATTTTTAAAAATTGGCAAATTTTTAAACATTATTTTAAGTATAGTAAATTTTCAAAACTTGATGAGGATAAGCTGCAACTTTTTTTTTTTTTTTACGACCTCACAAGTTATACGAATTATTCTTAGCATATATTAAGAAATATAATTGGTCATATTTCAAAAAATTCTGATTATGAATAAAATTTTTTAACTCGATAAGCATCTGTTTTTTTAATTTTCAGAGCGAAAGAAAACTGTCTTACCTTTCAAAGATTTTGAGATTCATTAATAATTTTCAAACTCCACACATTATTTTTTTAAGGGAGTCTTCTACCTTGTGGCTTCGTTTTTGATACTGTTTTTCGAGGATGAGTTGTAGGGAAACCAATAATGCTATCAAGGTGCGGTTTTCTGCATTTGATTTCTACATTTTAAGACTTTTTACACAAATTTTTCTCAAATTTTGACTGTTTCTGATTTGAGCTTGAAATGTCTGCGTGCAAAAAATGCATATTCAAACGGTTGACACGATTCAGCTTATGAAAGTCGCCAGAAGCAAAAAAACCAAATTGATTTATTTTATCAATACCCTTGGCTATCGTTAGACAGATGCTTTTGAGAAATTTTTCATTTTAACAATTTTTACAGCTGTTTTCGACCGTGAAAACAGCTGTACCGTGAAAAAAAAAAATGTTGACTACTTTGCGCGAATTCCGATTCCTACAAATTTCATGTGTCAAACGATAGCCAAGGGTATCAAAAAACAAAATCATTTTGATTTTTATGATTCTGACGACTTTCATTGGCTGAATCGTGTCAACCGTTTTAATATGCGTTTTTTGTACGGGAGCATTTCAAGGTCAAATCGAAGACAGTTAAAATTTTAGTAAAATTCGTGTGAATAATATAAAAATGAATGAGTTAAATGCGAAAAACCGCACCTTCATTGCATTATTGGTTTCGCTACAATTTATACTCGAAAAGCAGGATCGAAAACGAAGCCACAAGGTAGGAGACGCCTTCAAGTGAAAAACAACTATGATGTATATTTATCAGAAATATTATAATGAGCACTATCAAAACCGTGATTTGCCATTTGCATTAATTGACGTTTGGTAAGAATTTGCGGTTCATAATTTTCTGAAACGTTTATAACCCAAATGACGTTATTTAATATTCCCCGTGTTCTTGAACGTTTGTTTTGTGAACAGTCTAAAAAATGATACATTGATTTTTTTTCTGAAATCAACATGGCTTGAAAAAATGTATGGCTTTTTATAAAAAGACCCATCATTTTAGAAGCCGATGCATTGACAGAAAAATTGCTGCATATTTGAATAAGCTGTGACATTCCTTATCTATTTCAACTCGGAAATGATCGAGATGTTACCTTCGCTCCCGCAACTTCTGATGCAAACTTTTTCGGCCGAAACGATCGGGACGACTTCGTGTTTTCGTATTTTCTTGTTGACCGGATTAAAGGCACCACCCTTGACAGGGAACATGAGGTGCAAGCATTGCTCATCCGTGAATGATAGATCCCGGTTGTCTTTGGTCATTCTTTTTCTGGAGAAGCTCAAAGTCGTTTCACCGTTTTCGATTCGTCCACTCGCGTTGAAAATATCTTGCGAAGAATCTAAAAGTGGCGCGTTATATCCGTTGACGTACGAGTCCATTACGAAAGCCCGACCGTTGCTCTTGTCGACCCAACCGAGGACCGCGTCCGTTTGCGACTGTTTTTGAAGAGTTCAAAGTGTCCGTGTTATTAAATTGAATCATTAGATTTTCAAATGATAACATACTTTTCGAAGATTAAAGGGAATTCTTTTCACAAAAACGTCTTGGAGTGCAAAAGTTTTTGGACACTCGAATTTCGTATGTCGTGAAAATAAAAATGTGGAATTATTTAGAAATAACTTTCGAAAATTGTTTGCTAAACGTGGCGAGACTTCAAGTATCACACACAGGACCAATTTATGGTAGCTATGATACACAATACGAAAAAATTTTCATGTATTAAAAACACTTGTTCGACAATGTTTCGACGGCAGATGAATAATCATGTACTAGGTGAATTTGAATCAATTGTCTGATAAGTACTCTATGCAAGACAGTATGGAACGTAACAAAAAAAAAACTGTTTAACTAAGAAAGTAATATTATATTGAATTGATTCAACCGAAAACCCAGTGATAAATATAGTTGCATCTTATTTTCAAAATTATAACTGCAAATTAAAATATTTGAAAGTTTTGATTTAAATTGGTGATGGATGATCACTTCATTTTTTCATTCAAAAAATTTTCAACGTAAACTCCATAGGCTTACTTGCAAATGTCGTTAGGATTTCAAATAAATACAAACCCTTGTTCTTATTATTTTGCAAAAAAAGACCGATATAATTCACAACCGAGAACTAGTATGTATAATCCAAAAAAACAAACCATTTTTTCGTCTTTGGAGAAACCAACTCCGGTCCAGGAATCCGTGTTCTTTGTGACTATAGTAAACGTTATAGAATCCTGTAAAAAATTTGGCGTGAAAAATCGAACACATATTTTACACAACTTGAAGTTCGCGATTTCTCGCCCAAGTTGCGGATAAAATCAATGATACATTGTGGGAAACCGCGAAAAGGAAATTCTTATCGTAACAAAATGTAACTTCTCTCTGGCGGGGCTTGCTTGTAAAAGAAAAACGAGATTGGATGTCAATGCAAAATATTGGTATGAATATACATTTTTATGGAAAAATATGTTTGAAGGATTGGTAATATGTTGAATCGATGGAGTTCTCATGTTATTTGTGGGTTACCAAACGGCCAAGAAATGTTTGAATTTTGAATTTTTGTCAATACTTCAAAAACTTCGAAATCGAAAATTTTTTTTGATATGTGGGTTTCAACCAATAAAACTGATGTTTTATTTAATCGAACGATCAACAATCGTGAGTTGTTTTCTTTGCAGAAAACGTACTCATACAAATACATGAAAAAAATTTTGTTCGATTTTATTAGGTAGCTTTGGAGATATGGATTTTTTAGTTGAAGCCTACAAACAAGTTTGATTGTTTCTAATATCAAGAAATAACAATATTTTGACGGAATATTAATATGGTAAAATAAGTCCCATAAAGACTATATAATACACTGTTCTTTTTTTAAATTACGTGATGTACTAGAATTTTCGTGACACGCTTGACGTGTTTTACAAAAAAAAGATCAAAAATAGTAAAGGAATTTGTAAACGCAATCTATGTATTTTAACTGCCTCAAGTTAGAGAGCATTAACAGTCGCGTTCCCTCGGGAGTTATTGCAATCACACAGGTTGTACTATTAAGATTATGCTTGTCTGGATATGGGCAGTTGAAGCTGATCTAGTTCCAAGCTAACTCGTAATAAATTTCCGAATGGGCATATTCCAATGCCTTCATGCCACTTATACGAGTAAATAAACCTGGCGCTCGCAGTTCGATCGATTGCGTCTCTTTTTACATGCATGGCCGACAACGGGCTTGCAAGCGCACAAAAATTGAAGAGTACATTACGTTCCGCGGGCACAATTTTTTTATTTCCGAGTAGTAAGTTTGTAGGCCGAGGAAAAGCCGAGGCCTACAAACTTCCTACTCGGAAATAAAAGTATTGTGCCCGAGGGGCGTACCGTATTTTATACACTAAGGGGAAATAAAGGGCAGTTTATTTCCCTGAGGTGTATAAAAAAATTTAGTGGCCGATGAAAAATACAATGAATCAAAAAATTGTTCACATTATTGTATCCAAGGCAACAAAGTAAGAGTATTTGTATTAAGAAGTATGTATATAAAAAATACTTTTCAATTTTTTTCATGATTCTCCTTCCACAGAAGCTTTTGTAAGTACAAATACTTTTTTTTAAAGCATAGAATGACAGAACTGAGAAGGGTTGTGCGTGACTGAAAACAAAGTTCAATTGACAAGCACGGTGACTACTGCAACTTTTTATATTGTTTTTTTCAAGTATATCATTACGTCACGTAATGTTCGCTGTCTTTTAATACCTTTCTCGATTTGTAAAGCCATTTTATCCTGTAATCACAAGTGCCATTCAGCGGAGAACAATGCCTCGGGTAACGCCACTCGCCTCCGCAACCGCCCCCTTCCAGTGACATTCCTCCTCCGTACTCGGCCTTTCTTTTGTCGTCTGTAATTTCGATTCTTCATGACTATTCGGAATTATGTCTTAATTGGAAGAACGCCACCGAACAAAATTTTTATCGCGGTCGTTCTTTTCTTCGGGGCATTTTTATAGACGCGTTGGTTTTTGGTTCGAGCATTTTGAGTTGTTGACCCTATTTGAAGCTAAGAATGTGATTGACAGAGCTTTCTGAAGGTTTCGTGATATTTCTTGTTTTTTATTTTCTTGCACTAGAATAATTTGATTTTTATTCACTAGCATCCGTTTGTATTTTTGTGAAAATAGTGTGAATAAAGATGAGTTTTGTGAATCTTGTATTAGTTTCTCTTCTTGGAACTTCAAGATATTCGGAATAAATTGAAGAATAGATATCCATGTTTCAAGAATGTATTCAAAAGTCAGGCACTGTGTTTTTTCTCTGGATTTCAAGGAGATATACGAACAAGATATGAAAAAGTGATGTCTGAAAGATGTCTTTCGTATCTGGTACAAGATAAGGTAAAGTGCCTAACTCCGCACCCTGTCTTCATTCCGCTCCCCAGCTTATCTTGAATAGCGAATGCTGCCGTCTACAATGAATCACCTTAACTTTTGGTACTTAAGTAATAAGTGAGTCAGCAGTTAGTTTTACGCGTCTGTAAATGTTCGTTTGTAAAATTTATTTACACTTTTATTTTCGCGTTTTATCAATCGCAACTGACATAGTGTAGAGTACAATGTCCATTGTGTTCACCAAAAATAAAATCCTCGACTTGATACTCATATTTTTATCAAAGATGTTGCTACCGCAATAAAATTGTAAGATATGATGTTTGGTTTTGTTCATAAACCCTAATTGTGCTATATTCACCTGAGCGTGGAACCCACGAAGTGAAAATCTCACATATTTCATTAGTTAAAATTAATATTTTAATAGTTCCATTAAAATTCGAACACTTTTCGGATTTTTATAGCAGTTGTATGTTTGAAACCTCGGAAACTTCGATTTTTGTGTGATCTTTGCTAAAAGGTGAATGAATTCGACTTTTCTTGTCATTTATTAGAATTTTGAAATTCCGATAACATCTATATATGAATATAAATTAATATTAGCAGTTCACAGTGATATGCTTGTAAAAGAGAATATATTCACCTAATTTTCATAATTTTTACTTAAAGTGTGGGAATAGACACCTGAATTCATAAGACGAATAAGTATAGGTTTATATAATTTTCATCCGTTTTTTTGAAGCTGAGGCAAATTACGTGGATCTCATTACTAAAAACTTATTACCAAGGCTTTCGACTAAAATCAAAAATTTTTTCAAAAGAATTTGTTTACTCTATAGAAAGTTATTATTTACCGAAGATTTAAATGGGGTGCGGAAGTTGACACTTTACACCATTCTATACCCAACTTGTAAAATATATAAAAAAGTGTTTTGTTCGGAATGAGATCAAGTTAAAATATCTATTTTCGTGATGTCTTAAAAATTTAACAAAAATTAACTATTTCGGACTATTTTTCCCTAGAAATTTTTTTCTTCGCTGAAATTTCAGTCCCTAATGTGAAGTCTTTATCAAGACAAGGATATAGTTCTATATTTTTATACAAGCAAAGAGTGGATATTCAAAATCGTATAACCGCGAAATGTTTTGAAATCCGATCAATTTTTTTTTAAACTCTAAGCTGATGCTCTCATTTCTGCAATAAAGGCAAGTCAAAATTTGCAATAGTTTTATTGTTAGAATTTTTCAAACGTTGCATTCTGGTAACTGGCAAAACCTACTATTGGCAATTTAGAGTCGTGTAGCAACCAATGGAGCCTAACGTAAATTACGTGTTCTCACAGACACTTTCGGACTTTAAGAATAGTAGAGAACACAAAATGTATCTGTATGTGTGTTAGAATTCTTCGTAGGGTCCCTGCACATTGAAATTCAGTGTAGTGGCCAATCTGAAAACATTTAACTCTCTGCCAACCACCTGTTTGCCTGCATTTCTATTAAGGTAAATATTACGTTTTTTTTTTCACGTAAAAAAAAGTAATTTAATGTTGAAAACTATCAAACCGTGCGTTCGATAATATTGTAACATTAATTTACAAACATTTTGATACAAAAAGCAATATTGCAGGTCTTATATTTTCGGAGAAATGGCCAATCAAAGTATAGAAGAAATTTGATGAATAAATTATCATTACAATCGCAAACAAAAACAATAATTAACAAAAAGTGAACATTTTATGAAGCATTTTGGTGATAAAATCGCCAAAACTTTAATAAAACCTTTGCGAAGCTTAACTTTTCTTTCTTTCACTTTGTAACGCTTATGGTTTATATACGACTTTGGAATGCCAGACCCCCTCGGCAGATACGTGGCGAAATTTAAAGTGGTCGTATTTTCCTCAGTGCTAATCGAAATTATTCCAAACTTGAATAAGTGACATATTACCTTATAATGAACAAACAATCGTGAGTTTTTAAAAAAATATCAAAAATCAAAAAAATACGAGCGTCTTTCCACTCTCCTGTAAAAAATTGGAAATGGCGCTTATACGACTTTGAATATTCACCCTTCTAATATTGGAGCAATTGATATAATTGGATTACATTACGTTTATGTTTTAGATTTACAGTAGTAGCCAAACGTTTGACGATATTACACTGGCATAATGTAAACTTAATATAATGAAATACATCAATTACTTCAATATTTGTATGAATATGTAGCATTGTCCCAGTCCTGACGATGGTTTCAAATTTGGACTGAAATAGCGTCAAAGAGAAAAAAAAAGTCGACCAGAAAAGCAAGATCAAAGGATTTTTATCATAGGATTAGGATGTCTGAAAGATGTTTCCTTAAATGCCTGGCGTGAGACTTTTTTTTTATTTAGAGGAAGTACTCAACAGATTTTTAGAAATAAAAAATTTGAACTTGGCTTTTGAAGAACACCTGCACATATAGATGGTTTCGAAAATTACAAAAAATTTTTGTTTATGCATCAGTTGCACAGACATCTGGAAATATCTCTGGAAAATTTCGGAACGAAAATCGTAACATTTTTGAATACAAGCTATTTTTCTGCGTTGCAGCGTATTGCTGCCTTTCAGATGTGCGGACTTGGAAAGCTTTTTTTAAAACCTTGTTTTTCGAACTTCTGTACGGTAGAGCTTACAAACGGCTCAACTTATTTTAATTTTAGTTTCAAACAGTATTTTTATGGACTTTAAAAAGATGTAGAGAAAATGAAAAACTGTTTCCAGATTTTACAAAGATGCCTAATAGATTATTTTCTATTCAAACATGAAATACATGCAATGCCTGTACGTAACCAAACAAACTCAACTGACTTCCTCCCTCCCTCCCTTCGTTTTCCCTGGCCATAACTCTAGCTCAACCTTTGACGAAATTCTTTGTAAACACTGCATAGACGTCCGGACTCATACGTACCAAAAAAATTGATGGTGGTGAATCCGCGCTGTGATTTGTGCCCGTGGTATTTGATTTCCTTGGGCTTGTAAAAGTCTTTGACTTTAACGCGGCTCTTCTCGACACCGCTCGGTGGCGAGTGCACGTATTTACCCGGCTCCTGACCCTTGGCCCAGATCACGTGCGTGTCCTCGTCCCGGATTTCGTGGTCTGTGAAGGCCTCATTCGTCGACAGCTTTTTGCGGAACAGAATGGTAGTAACGCCGTCGCGCTCGTAGCCCATGGCAGCAGTGAGGCTGTCGACGCCGCCCCAAAAGCTGTCTGGACGAGGCGTCGACCGGTCCCGGGTGTAGTAGTCCAAGACCCGGTGACGCGTGCCCTGAGCGGTTCCGATCACTATGTCGGTGCAGTCCATGGCGTTGAAGTCGTGCTTTGGGGTGTACTTGTGCCACTTGGCTTGGGGGAATTTAGCAGCTGCGGGAAAACGACTCGCGTTTTACGTTGGATCAATCAGTGTAAAATTATCATTGAAATGGAGAGCATGTGGAAAACGCACATTACTGAATAATTCTGCAGATAATAACTGACGACTGATTTTTTTTATTTTAACGTCGTTAAAATTCACATAAAGCAAAATTTTTTCTGGTTTTTCGCGAGAAATTCGAATTTTGAAGAATTTTAAACATTTTAGTCCTTTGCTGTAAAAATGCCGAGAGAAGTGTCCTCTTCGAAAACTGTGAATTTTCTCATTTTCTTTACGACTGAGCATTATTACGAATTTTTTTCCAGATAGATTTTAAACCGTTTTCCCGCTTTTTTTTTGTTTTGTTAGAAAGCTCTTATGGACAAATTTATGATTCATTCACATGATGGATTACAATTTTTGAAGCAAAATTCACAATAGATACAACATTCAATAATAAAAAAAGTTTTGTTGGGTTAAATTCACGATCGCCTACTAACAAACCAATCTGGAATTAGTTTCAAAAATTTTCCCTTGAAAAACAACCATCTTTCAGTGTATGTTCAGAAAATTGTAGAAATTAATCGCTATCTTATTATCCGAGAATAATTTGAATAAAAGTAAAAAAAAGTATTAGAATTCCGAATCGCTAATTTCGTACCAAAATGTTGACACGAAATTGTACGTATTTGCGTTCATGAAATTTATTTTTACAAAAAAGAAAGATTTTCCGAAGATCTTGTTGAACAAAAGCATTTATGTATGAAGAATAACGTTTCTCATTATAACTTATCCCATATGATAAAATAAGCCTTCATAATGGGAGTAATCAGTTCTTTTGTCCTTTTTAATGCAATATACTGTTTTTTACATGCTTTCCGGCTATATACTTGTAACTTCGACAAAAATAATTACTATAATTGAAAACAGTTCAATATCACGAGGAAATTTCGAAATTTCATTTAAATTTCCCAGTAATATTGCATTGGAAAATACTTTTGACAATTTTTTTCATTTTGAAATACGTTGTAGAGTGCCCATGGATCGTAAATGTTTTGGTAACATTTCCTAACCATATAAAAAAGCAGTAGTTCCGAGATAACTTGATTGATTTCTTTAATGAATAGTATATGACAATGTATTCTTGAAATTGAAACAAATAATAATGAAATATTCCTTTAATTTCTTGCAATAATTTGTTGAAATGAGATGAAATAGGTATCGCAATTTCTTCCACTAAAGAATTATGAAAACTCGTTCAACGACTTTTTATCATACTGAGAACATCAAAAGTTGTTCGCTAATTTCGTACCAAAATGTTGACACGAAATCGTACGTATTACAACGTACAATTTCGTGTACGTTGTTTTAAATTTGTTCGTTCCAAGAGCAACCGAAAAATTGTCGGAGGAATCAGTCTTGTTACAAGGGATCTTAAAAATAAGCGAAACAACAGAAAAATACCCGAGTAATTCTAAAAGAATATGAGATTTTGTTATGCTACTTTGGATCGGTCAATGGTTTGAAACAATAACGTTTACAGTTTTAATGAAACACCAATTCCAAACTATATTCGATTTAAATATTTTGACATCTACAAAAATTTTCATCAGCTGGAAGAGCATTGCAAAGCCTCTGAAGAAAATTCTTGAACGAAATTTCAATAATATGTGAAAATATCATCATTACAAAGAATAAGTACCAATGAATCGTCAAACCAATCGGTGTTTCAAAGTTAAAACAAAAAAAAAGTTGAATCGTAAAAAAAATCTCTACGGAAGAAATGAAAAATATCAGTGGACGTATTAAAATATTTTGAGGATACTTGGTGGAAAGCATAATAATTAAAGCTTACAGTAATTTTGTGAAAAGTTCAACAAAAATGAAAGATGTGTCAAAATTTTTTTCATCTTTTTTACGACTTCCTTAAATTAAAACAAAATTGTATTGACAATTTGACTTGACGTATGATGACTGTAAGAACTCTAATGTTTTGATAAGATGAAAGAAATCTAGACAGAAAGTTATAAAGAAGTAACAAGAGTATTGAACGAAATTTTTCATTTATAATTTGTTCTTTAAAGAAAATAAAATCTTTAAATCGATGAATAAATCTCACAAATGAAAGATGGTAATACTCATACATGATTGAATTGAAAAGTCTCACATTTGTGACTCCTTTGGTTAAAAGTTACTTTACAACGTATCTTTTCAACTAGATGTAAAATTGTGGGACTGTCATAAATTGAAAACCAAAAACATCAAACAACTGTTACGTTGAATATTTTTTATGCAAAGCCTCGCCTCTTAGGTTTTTTCGACAGAAATGTAGTTTAGTAATATCTTTTTGGTTCGGTTCATCTATTTGTCCGCAGAGTCAATAAAAAAAACGATTATATATAGTCTGACTAACTACGAAGTCTCCTGCGTGACAAATATTGTAGAAACTGCCATCCTCCTACAGTTGACAGGATAAGACTCAATTCAGACGCCTCGTTGTAGACACACATACTGTTATTCATGCTAATAAAATTGACAAGTAACTGACTTTGCATAAAATATCGTAATTTACGCTCTAACAAACCATTTGACTGCCTCGTACTGACAACTTTAACCTCGTCCGTCAAAAGTAGATTTGCTTACCCGTTACGTAACATACTATTTTGCATTACTGTAATACAACCAAATTTAAAATTGTTTCTTAGTTACCTAGATTGGGCTTACAAACATATATTTTCAATTACACACTCATTTTTCATATTATTACCTGCCATCGCTCCTGTTTTACCATCTTGCGAACTCGTTGGCTCAGGCTCAGATTCAGGATGAGGGATCGATGGCTTAGGTTCAGCCTCAGGATGAGGATTTGAAGGTTCTGGTTCAGTTTCAGGGTGAGGTGGAGAAGACTCTGGTTCTGGTTCAGGTTCAGGATAGGAACCTGAAGATTTAGGTTCAGGTTCGGGATTAGCAACTGACGACTTGGGTTCAGGTTCGGGCTGAGTACTAGAAGACTTGAGTTCAGGCTCGGGATGGGTACTGGAAGATTTGGGTTCAGGTTCAGGATGGGCCCCAGAAGACTTGGGTTCAGGTTCAGGATGGGCCCCAGAAGACTTGGGTTCAGGTTCAGGATGGGCCCCAGAAGACTTGGGTTCAGGTTCAGCATGGGCATCAGAAGACTTGGGTTCAGGTTCAGGGTGAGAATACGGAAACTTTGGCTCAGGTTCAGGCTGAGAAGACGAAGTCTTGGGTTCGGGTTCAGGTGATAATGGTTCATGTTCGGGTTCAGTATGAGGGAAGGGTATCGAGTCGGAATGAGGTTCGGGTTCAATCGCCTTGGGTTCCGGTACAACTTCAACTTTGCCAGTAGCAGGAGGTTCAGAACTAGGTTCAGCAGTGCTATGAGGCTCGCTGATCGGCTCCCCTACTGGCTCCCCTGTGCAACAAAGCAACCACGTGCCACCATCACCCTATCTTCTCATATGATTGAGGTTAAATGCGAAGTTATTTCGAAAATTTCACGTCGAATCAATTATCTGTCAAATGTCAAGTTAAATGAGACTACTATGTGTCGTTACTCATTACGTAGAGTCTTGTATTATTTCAGTTATAACGTTGTGGACCTTATCTTAAACATTGATTTCTTCAAATAATCTTGCAAGATTTTTTACGTCTTCTATAGTGGCATTATCTATCAACTTGCAATTGATACCAATGGGGTTGTTTATGAGCTTCTTTCATTAAAAATTTTATGGAAATGGGGTGACTAGCTGCAGGCATATGACGCTTTAAATGTTAGTGCGTTTAGATACATCTTTAAAAACCACGATGGAGTAGAGAGCAAATATCTAGTTGTGATTAATCTCTGAAAGACATACGTTTGTGATTTAAAGTTAAAAACAATGTATGCTGATCTTCCTATTTGCCCATGGAAAATAATTTCTCTCGTAGTATAATGATTCGACGTGAAAATAATCGAATAATATTTTTGTAAATCTACTGTCTCTATCTTCTGAGAACGAATTACAGTACAATATAAGTACACTGCTGGTTTTCAAGATATATATTTGCATTAGATTGTGGATGGATTATAACAAGTGTAGCTTACAATACTTTGTTGTTTAGAGTATTATGAGTTTGTGTTTTAGAATAGTGTTCATGCTGAAGCGACATTTGACGATGGATTGGATTTCTAGAGTCATGTCAATGTGTGGTTGTTAACGGTTACTGATGTTAGTATAATACGTTACTTACCAGAATAAAAAAAATGATTTATCACGATTAAGGAGGTCGTCGAGTGTTAAGGCCGTATTTTTATGCTTTTTTTTTTAGAAAAACCGTTGAAGTTATTTAATTATTGAATTTTATTTCTTTTTTGAGTACATTTGTACAAATATTTTTTAATTTTTTTAGGCCAATATATTGGATAGTATCGGAGATACACCGCCCAACAGAAAGACATATGTTAAAAAAAGTTGCTCCACTGCTGCCATGATTCTGGGCGTTCTGATTATCTAAAATCAAAACACCAAATGCCATTTTATTCCTGAGATTTGAGGCTATAAAATGAACTAAAGAAAGTTGGAATTCCAGGAAAAAAGTTTTTTTTATTGGTCCGAAAAATTGATTTTCTTTTTGTAAAAAAATAACTAACAAATAAACAAAAAAACACTAATTTTTTGAAATTCAAACTTTCTTTCAGTTAGTTATATAGCCTCAAGTCTGAGGAATAAAATGGCTTTTAGTTTTTCATTTCAGATACTCAGAACGCCCAGATTCATGGCAGCAGTAGAGCAACTTTTTTTTACATTTGTCTTTCTCTTGGGCGGTGGATCTACGACATTATTCAATATATTGACTTCAAAAAAAAATTAATAAAAGTTCGTCCAAACGTACTCAAAAAATAAAAAAAATTCGAAAATTACTTTACTTCAACGGTTTTTATGAAAAAAGTTATTAAAAAGAGGCATAAAATACGGCCTTTACACTAGACGACCCCCTTAAGTAAACTATAAAATATGATGTTTAATGGTGAAAATGTTTGAGTTTGTGTTTGGATGCTCTATCTTGAAAAAAAAAGGAAAATATTTCAGAAACATCTTTAACATCTTAAAGTTAAACACGTAACACAGAAAAAAATAAGTAAAAAATTGGACGAAATGAATTATCAAAATTCAGAAAGGTTTGATTGTTTGCCAGCTTTTGTGGAAATCAATTAAAATTTGGAATTAAAGACTATCAGTGTGTTAAAATTGCAAGTGTTAATTATATGTGGGCTGTTATGACAGCTTAACTATTTGTATATATGGTGTTAAGTATAGTTACATTGTATGTGGTAAGTATTAGATCTAAAGTGTATTGCGATAAAGTCGTGTATTATCAATGTTACGCTTTTGTACAGGATACAAAAATTAAAAAACATTAAATATGGGAAACGTATGAAAAAGGAAAGTTGAATGAATGAGCCTTCCGAGGTACAGTATCGTGATCAAATGCGTGTGAAATATTCAAAAATATTTAATGAAGATCGACATTATCAAAAAGAAATTGTTTGATGATAAGTTCGTTTTTGAGTGTATTACGAAATGTGTTCGAAGAGGCTTGTGGAAACTTACCTGTCAGCTTAGAGGCGGCTTCTCTTTTTTTGCGACCTATAACATAAATTTTAAACTGTCACGTATTCCTTTCACGAAGTCCCACAAATATGCTTCGTGGAAATAATTTTGATTTTTCGAGCATGAATTTCAAATTCTTAGAATTTTTTTGTTCCACGCTATAATTCAAAACTCGTCAAGATCAAACTTATTTTATATCGTTTAAATACTGTGTATCATAAAAATTGATTCGTATTCACTTGTTGTACCGGGATTTCACTGACAATGTGGAATAATTGTACGAACAATCCTTATAAAGGAAATTTATTCCTAGACTGAAGATCTGCAAATTCATTTTCTATGCCGAACACACGCGAACGCTTCAATCATACACTTGTCAGTCTTACCTTGCTGCGAGCTGACGCGATACGTGACGCTTGAACGCGTTTGAACAGTTACTTCTCCTTCCGGTGGAGGAGTAACTGTGCTATCGACTTTTGCGGACCTCCTTTTGGCCCCACCGGGTCGGAAGGATTTTGGCTCCGGTTCCGGTTTCGAAGGCTCCGCGTGTGGTTCCGGTTCACTCGTTAGTTTGTTCGGTCTTGAGTATTCTGGTTCTGGTTCGGGTTGACTTTTTGGATTTGACTTCTCATCGTCTTTCGAACCGCGATCTTTGATCTCTGGGAGTGCGCGACAAGCGGCAGTTAAACCTAAGGGTCTCCATCCTACTCCAACCTTTGATGAAAAAAATTGATTTCAGACTCTGCTCTGCGTATTTTATGATTGAAATATAGAGTATTGCGCAATATATCCCTGATTTTATGATTTTGAGAGCAGAAAGTGACTCTTAGTTTCTTCAGTCTTTTCGTTATATGGTTCTTATATGATTTCGTCTTTTCCAACACAATTATTAATAGCGATAGAACATACAAAAAGCTACAAGATTTTGTGGCATTTTTAAATCCAAGGTTCAATATTTAAGTACCGACATTTCTTATCACATCATTGTATTGCAAATTAATAAAAGCGTGATTGAAGACAGTGTGCCCTACGAAAAAAACAATGCATGACATAGATCCTAATTTTAGCACTTATAAAGAACTTACCCAAGAAGTCCCATTTGCAACAATGACGCCTTCTAGTTCTTGGCTACTCTTTAATATTCTCCAGTAGAAAGTAAAGTCATCGGAAAATTTTCGCATGTTGAAAGATTGCAGGTCTATTTCTGTAGTCTTAATAGGTGATCCTGAAACACACGTTTGTTTTCCAAATATTCTTTACGTTTTGTTTTCATTAAAAAATTTTCCTATATGATGAGAAATAAAATGAAGTATCGAATCATACAAAAAAAATGTTTTTCAATGGTAAGTATTATATGCGAACTGAAGAAAAAAATCATGTCATCCTGTATGGGAAATAATATTTGTATACCAATATATTATTATTATTATTATTATTATTATTATTATTATTATTATTATTATTATTATTATTATTATTATTATTATTATTATTATTATTATTATTACTATTATTACTATTTTGTTTTCTGTGAACGGATTGTAAAGAAAACAAATATGTCGTTAGAGGATTGTTCCCAGAGTTTTGATCTCAAAAGGTAACAAATCGTACATTTCACTGTATCAAAGGAAATTTTGTCTCATTTTTAGTCATGTGTTTGACAGAATTGCAAGTGCCTTGCATTCCATCGATATTTTAATTTCGATTGAAAGAAGTTTAATGTTCAAAGTAAAACTCTACGATTATCTTATTTAGAGAAAAGCTCATTTACTTCATTTCTTTCGAAAGTGTCCATCAAAATTTGAATATAAAAAAATTGTGTATTGCAAGTAAGCATGTATAATTTGTTTTTTTAATCTCATCTGTTGATTTTATTACATTTAAAAGTCTGAAGAAAATGGGCAACATAAAGAAAAACAATTACGTTTGCTGCAATTGGGCCCAAACCATCCAACGTTGCAGTAACAAAGTTTTGTGGGGGAGGTCGTGCCACCATTATCAACGCAACCCCCTTGAGACCCACAGTCAGAGTCGTCGAGACATTCATCTTTGAATTGGCACCTGGCTCCACTATACAATCTATCACATCTACATCGGCCCAACAAATATTTTCCGTGTCCATTGCAATCTTCTTTATAGGCTTTCCTTTCCAAAATCTGAAAAAGTACAAAGAAAAAAACTCATTAAGTAAGTGGCGTCACAGTTTAAAATAAACTTTTATTATCATTCATGAAAAATTGTCAGTTTTTCACAGTTTTGTGTAGACTAGAAATGATCAATTATTTAATTCATGAAAAACGAAAAATTTGTTGTTTGTAATTTCAGTAAAAATGAATTTTTTGAATTGTGAAAAATGTATGTTTTTCACTCATTTAAAAATACGATAATACCTATTACTCCTTCTAAAAAAGAAATGAAAAAATTAAATTGTTTCGATTCTTGTAAGGCAAATATCTTAAGTAACATGTTAGAAAAGCTTGATTGTCTCACCAAATTTGGAGTATCTTAACTTGTACCCCTCAAAAATTTGTCGCTTTTTGAACTTGCCAATCTACGATTCTACGGTTCGGGAGTAACGTATTTTTTTTGTCAGTAAATTTCAACTTTGACAAGTATTATTAATTCATAAAAATGATTCATAATCGATTTACATATTTCAAATTTTTATTTTGACTGCTCGGGATTTTAAATTCCACATCTTTAAAATGTCAATCATACTTTTAAAGACGAAGATCTTGCGAACATACGAAATTCGAATAATAATGCTACTCCAAAATACTTTTTTGCAAATTAGGAATTTCCGTCAAACAGAAAAATTTGACAGGTAGTGTTCGAAAAAATTTTTTTTTCATTTTTCATCGTGATACTTTTTAGGAAGCATTTTTTCATTTTAATATTGAAGGTCGATTGTAAATAAATGTATAATTGTTCGGAATCTTCATCCAAGACTGTGAAATTCAGCATCTCGGAAAGTTCATTCGCAAAAATACATCTGAGGAACATGAAAATGTTCACAAATGTAAAAAAAATAGTAGTAGAACTCAGAAACCTGAAAGTTTGAAATTTCGGGAACTTGAATTTAACTGAAGATCTTTTCATTCGTACCTTCTTACAAAAACGCTAGTTGTCAGTATGAAATCATGAGTTTCAAATCACAAAATTCAATTATTCAACATTCGGGAATGCAAGAATATGTACTACGTCTTTTTGACTTCTGTAAAAATTGTGTTATTGAATTTTTTATTCTAGTTGTCAAACTTTGTAGAGTCGTTTGGGAATTTCATAGCTAAAATCTCAAAGTCCCATAATGGAATTTGCAACATCTATAGATATGGAAAATTGAGTAATAAGACGTTTTATTCTAAGAATTGAAAAATCTGCTGCTTAACAATTTTCCATCGCACGAAAAGAGAAAAGAATTTGAAGTTCCGTGGCTTTCTTATTTTGAATTAAAGAAAACAGAATTCAACTTATTAAGTTTGAATCAAACCTTTTTATTTCATTATTTTTCAACAAGAAATTACAAACTAAGCTGACATTACCTTAACTTATTCAAAACATGTTGTTTTTTTAACTTGTATAATACTGCAAGTAAATGTAGTGATGTACAAGTAATGCAATATTAAAAAAATGTTTAAAAAAATATGCGTATTCTGAGGTAATTCTTTTACTGATTTCTGATCACAAACTGTAAATTTGATTTCAAAAAACTTTTAATTTCTTAATTTGACTTATTAGAAAAAAAGAAATCTTCTTGTTTCCTTGAAGGGGGTCGTCTACGTTCGTGATTTCGAAAAATCAATTTTTTTTTTTTTGGCTTATTTCCAATTTAGACGTCATTTGGAGTATGCTCTATGAAGGATTTATTCGAAAACATGCTGATAAACTATGGAGCGCCATACCCAGTCCCGTCTAGGCCTTTTACGCCATAACGTCGCCTACTATTCCTCAAGTATAATGGCCATAAGGTCTTTGTGAAATGTTTTTGACTGTTTTTACAAGTTACGAATCGGTAACATTTATTTGAAAAAGAAGAATATCTCTACGGCTTTTGCATAGATGATTTAAGTGTAAGTTTTGCCAATTAAGTATTATTTCACTATAAAGCTTTAAACGCGTTTTCCCGAAAGTTGTGTTTTTTCAACTTCCCTGCAAGATTTTGAGTAAAGTTGTACACGTGTCGGTTTGATTTTTTTTTCATTTGCTCAGAAGACCTGTCGCGATGGTTGGACACGAGCTTTTGACAAAATATTGTTTTTTTATTATTGAAAAAGCAATAATAATTCGAAAAAAAAGGGAAAAAAACACTTTTTTTCAAAAATGTCCATCATTTCAAAAGATTTTTGAATTTCACAAAAAGCTCGTGTCTAACCATAGCTGATGTAATAATAATTATAAATCAGTTTGGTTTTTTGTTGGATGTTACGTGGTTAACCAAAAATCTTGCAGGGAAATTGATACTTAAATTCTGATGAGTGCACATTCAAGGTCATCCTGCAGTTGAATATGTGGAAATATCATTTCAACGAAATTGCCTCTTGAAGGATTACGATTGAACAAACAAAAAACAAAAAAAAGTGTGTGGATATCTTTTTCCTTTCCTTAGTAATAAATTCTGGAAAACACGCTCGAAAATCAAGCTGCTACGCAGACGACCCCCTTAATGACAAATCTCACTTATGAAATCCACAAAGTTACGCTACATCCCTTACCGACTCTAAAAGACTACTACCCATTTATCTTGACGAAAAAAAAAAAACAAAACAAAAAAAAAAACACATGGGAATGGATTTTTTGCCGGCCATTTGTCACGGAAAAATATTGGATAACCGTGCATTGAATTTCAACTCCAGGAAAAACGAATATTGAACAACAATAACTTCTTTCGCACACTGTCATTCGTTAGGCGAGGAAATATGCTCACTACGAAAAGTCCGCTCGGCGAGAAGTGAAAGACAATAGACGACAATGTGTCAGTTTTTCGCAAAATAATAAAATCATTCCATGCACGTACATTTTACGGATTGCCTGCATTCAGTGCTCGCTTTCATTCACGAGCTCGAGAAGCTCGTTCTGTGTGGGTGATGATGAAAAACCATTCAATAGACTCAAAGCTCTTTCTAATTTACGATATTTCTTTTAAAGCCTTTAAACAATAACTTTTGTTGTATTCTTGCGTGGCAAATAATTTTCTCGCGTTTGTATATTTATCGACGTTTTATTGATTGGGAACTCGAAAGTTATTGTTTTGCGTCATTTAGTTGAAAGGGCAAGGAAAATAGTCTATAATGAAAGTGCTTAAAATTCATGATTTGATGGAAACAAAGAACAACTGAGTGCAGCAAGCGAAAAGTAGTTATTGTTCGATAAAATTCAAAGTAATCGTTTCGATCAAGAGCAGCTAAAATGCCGATTAAATGTTCTGAAAGGGCTAGAAAGTGTTCAAATTTTATTCCATTTATTGACATTTTTTCATCCTAAGTAACCTGAACCAGTTGGAAATCACTATAAAATGCTAATGGTGAATGTCTGCCATAATTAGAATTATTTAAATTTTAGATAAGCTGTCTGTAAAAAGTCACGGGACACTTTTTTTGTATATATTATTAAAATACAAATACAAAAATATTCGGCAGTAACTGCAAAATATTGGTGGTAGGATATTATTACAATTTTTACAATAAATCCGGAAAAAAATATTGCCAAGCTGCCATATCATTTTAGACTTGTGAACTTGAAAATGAAGTTCACTAAATTTGACAGTATTCATGTAAAAAGTATGAGAGGTAACCAAAATATATGATATATTTTTTTACTCTGTCTGCATACAACAATATTCTTTCTGATCATAAGGTATTACATATATGAACTTTGATCTCTATACTCATTGTCAGGTGCAGGTACTGATTTGTTTTTAGTTTTGCTTTTTCATTTTTCATGTAGCTTTTTACTGATTTTTCTATACAGCTGCCTAGTATTGGTGAAAAATTGATTCAGCCTGCAATAAACGAGTAATTGGAAATGTTTTTTTAAATATGTCTCTGATAGTCCAAAACACATTTTCGTGACTAAAAACCTACACACGACAATGCAAGTGGTAAAAAAAGAGAGAGAGAACAAACAAATCATGTAAGCATCTTTTTCAAAAAATCGTTCTCAAAAACATTGCATGTTGTTCATAATTAAAGTATACATTTTGGTTCAATTTAAAGATAAGACATACTAGAGTCAATAATCTAAATAAATAATCTTTCAATAAATTGATTTTATATAACAGCATAATTTAAAAAAATTTTAGATAGCAGAAATTGAGTTTAAATTGTGTTATTTTTTTCTCCATTAAATTACGTTCCGTTCTTTGATAAAGAAATGTATAAATTTTGAACATTTCACCCTTTGAAAATAAAAGACGAAACGCTGTTGAGGCGAGAGTAGAGAACAAATAAATTGTGTGAATCTCTCTCTTAGCCCGCGCGAGCATTTTTACTGGCGTGCTTTGACTGCCATCCACATAACTTTTTATTGGTAACTCCCTGATGTTTTTAATGGAATTTTATCGTGTAAATATGATGTACACAACATAATTCTTCTTGTCTTCAGAACAACCAAATAGTTCATGAAAATTTTATTCGTCGATTCGAAAATGTTTGCCTTCTGAACAGAAAACGTTAAAAATTTACCTCATTTAGTAAAATTGATTCTGCACAACATAAACAGGAGTTTTTTGTAAAAAAAAGAAAAATGGAACTGTACTGTATATGCATGAGAATGAAATTAAAATTGCTCTCATTGGAATAAATTTTTTTTAGAATAGTTGGTTGATTATTTGAATAGTTTTTATCAATATTCATAAAATAATTCTAACCGTTTAACATTTTATATTGAGGAATAAAGTAAACTTTTTTTATTGACCACTTGACGTGACTTAAAAAATGCATAACCAAGTTCATAAAAAAAACTCACGTCGATGTCGGCGCAGGACCAAAACCTGTATGAGGATCCCCATTCTTCCGCTTCGCGGACGAGCCTGATCGAGCAGTCTATGCAGGTGAAATTTTGGGGCAGTTCCACCAAATATGACTGGGCGCTAAAAATAGAGAGAGGAAACCAAAAATCAATAATCAAATGAAAAAATGAATTCTGAAAAGCGTCTCGTTTAAATCCTTGTAACACAAGTGTTCTCGTATAAAATCATAAAAATACTGTGTTATGGTATACTTTATAGAAAAAAAAGTAAAGAAATTTGAAAACCAAAGTATAAATGGCAGGTGAATGAAATCTGTTATAATCGTGTCACGTAATAGTATGTAATACGAAAATTCCGTTATTTTCAGTGTCCTCAACACGCAAGTTTCTGCTAAATAACTGTACCGTTTCAACTGTAATTTAAGCAACTATAGGGAAATCGTGAAAAGTTTTGACTCATGTATTTACAACTTTGCAATATTGTTAGAATTCCTAGTTTTAATAAAATTTTCGTGTGTTAATCATAACTGATTCTTGAAGCTGGAATTATTATTCACTAAAAAAATCATTTGTTGAGATGGAAAAGTACCTAACGTTAAAAAAAAAGGAATGTAATATGGATCGCCTTTTTTTAATTGACTGAAGGCGAGCAGTACTTCGAAGAAAAGCATCCAAGTAATATGGTACAAAAAAAGTCTGAATTTTATCTAAAGTTGAAGATTAGATAATTGAGTTGAAAACTCAAGATTTCAAAAGTGGCCTTGCAGTTACTGCAAATATATAGAATCGAGATGTTGGAGAAAATTGAAAAAAAAATGATGTGTTGCAAACAAAATGAAAGGGAAATAATTGATGTGGCTGAATGTAGAAGCATAAGTAAAATGATGTTCAGTTATGTTAATTATGTAAAATTACTATAATATTGTCAAGATATTTTCTTGATTCATACCATGTAGTAAAAAAATAGGTAAACATTTTTTCGACGTTTTAGTTGATACTCTGGAATAGTATTATCTGATCACATATACCAAACTTCTATTAAGTATGGATAACGATATTTCTATTATCATTTATTACTACTCCAAGAATTTTCGACAAGTGTAACCAAAATTTCAGAATTTAAATTCTATTTGAAACCATTTTATATTGAAGCTTGAATATTTTGAAGGTTTGTAACTTGGCTGTTTCGAGTGAATAAGCTTGTTGAAGTGTTGATCAAATTTTGTTATTTGCTTACATAATGGCATCGATTATCACAGAAATCTTTAGGGGTAGCCTATTTACAAGTTAAATTTCGATCTAAAAAAGTGGGGGTAAATTCATATGGAGTTTATATCTCTATATACCTAAAATATAGGTATACTGTTCTTGTACGCGCAGTTATTTTTTTTGACCGAAAGTCACGTTGATGTGGCCCACCCCTGGAAATATTACTACTCGGATTCTAAGATTTCACTGAATAAGATGAATGCTTCAGAGATATATAAAAAAAAAACTGCAAAAGCATTACTTTATTTAAGAACGTGATAATTTGTTTTCATAGGTTATAAAATACAAGCGAGTTTTCGAAAACAAAAACTTGAAAATTTGATAACTCTTTATCTGGAAGACGAACTAGATGATCAGAATTGTTCAAGAATAAATAATCAGTAATTTTTTAAATCTCTTTTTATAGATTCAACGGAGCGTCTATTATAAGTGTATAAAAGAAAAAAAGTCAGTAGAAAAAAGTTCTTTTGTCAAAATTTAATATTATATTTTTATGTACTCCATAATACTCTAACAAGTACGTGAAACTTTGAAAATCGTATGTTGAATAAACATCAAAACTAATGTCCCTGTATTTTTTTAAATTCAGAAACGCCAAAATTAATGTTTTCAATGCATTCTTATCATACAATTTTTACTAAATGTATATTAAAAAAATCTTACGTTGCGTCTTCTTTGACGAACTCGCTTTGTCCTGTAACAGGCGTGAGGTCGACTAGAGGCCTGTCCAAAGCATCTAAAATTTGTAACCTAAATCCTCCCTGAAACAAAAAAAGTTGATTGTCATTTTATAAGATTCACACATTCATTACTTTGAATAATACGGTTTTAGATTATTTATAAAGAATTTATTTGGTTTTTTTCGGCTTCATACACAAATCTCCGATCAAAACATCAGATAAGTTCGTTCTCTAGAGGTAAATTTTTGTAAACATGGATAGATATTTTGAAGCCATACAGTTTTTTTTAACATTCATAAAATCTGTTTGCTTCTTTTCTACAAAATCTTCGATGAAAACTCCACGGTAGTTAAAAAAAACTAATAGACAATTAATAATGTAGTTATTCTTGTTATTACATTGTCCCTAATTGTGAGATTTCCACACATTGAATACTTTACCGTAAAAAATCTAACGACTGTGTATTTTTCGTATATCATAGCAGTGCAACGCAAAAATATTTGTTATTAGCTTTAAAATATTGATGGTTGATGATTACAATAATAATAAGTTATTATTAGATATATAGTTATTATAAGATAAGTTTTAGGAATGAAACTTGCAATAACTATGACTTGGCCTCTTTAGTCTTTTGATTCGTACCCCATAAAATTGCTGTGTGAAGAGGGTGACCGTTCCCACCCCTCAGAAAAAATTGTAGACTGTTTTGGTAGAAAAATAAAAAAGACTTAATAAAGTTTCGAAAATTCTATCGATGTGATGCCTTGAATCATGAAAGACATATTGAAACTAAAATAGTTCAATTTTTATTACAGAAAGATATTAGTATACTCACTCATTGTCAGTACCTAATATTGGTACAGAATAAAGTCTACAATGAACGAGTTTCTGAAAATATGTATTTGAATATTTTCCTATAACTTACATATTTCGCATGAAACCCTAATACTTTTGCATAATATTGTTGATTTTCTAATTTTTTAATCCCTTCCTCTGCTGCCATAAAATACCATTTTCATCAAAAACCTTGTGTCACGAAATTGCATCTGTGTTTATGCATTATGATCACAATTAGTTGATTGCTTTATACTTATAATAACCGAATTAAAAATCGCAGGATAATAAAATCAATTCAATGCAGTTTTCCCAGCACACGCAGCCACGAAATTAAATTCGTAACCCGATATCGGAAACATTATGGCTGAATGTGAATTACTGTCGATATTCAGCGGTTATGTAAAAATGCCTTTTTTCATGCGATTTCTCCGCGCTCAATGAATGTAATTAACATTGAAGGGAGACAGGTTCCGAGCGTAAAACTCGTAGGGAGTTGCTGCGCGGATTCCAGGTCATAACGGTTCGGTCCACGATGTGATAGGCGCGGAATGCCCGGGACATTATCGAGCAACGGCCAATCGGAATATTTCTGACGAACGCGGGAATACAAATTAGTTTGTGGCGAGGTCGTTGAATCGACGACGGAGTTGGGAAAGTTACGGGAGAAAATTGGTACTAACGAATTCCTATGGTTTCAATTTTCCTACAGTCAGGGGAATAGGTTCAGAAGGCTCTGTTTTTGGAAGTAGTGATTTCGCGTTTGAATCAGGAAATTTTTATGCATATAATTTCTATTACTTAAAGAAACTTTTCACGTAAACACCTTTTACAAAATAAAAAAATTAAATTATGGATAGTTATCAGTACAGTCATTAGAGGACTTAAAGGAGGGGACTTTCGGACTTCCAATGAATAAAAAAAAATTATTTTAAACAGCCTCGTTGGCCATTCAAAAATTCGTGTGTAGTTATGTTACATGAAAATCTGCATTCTAAAAAAAAATAAATGTTGGAGGGGGTACAAAAATATGTACAAAAATATGTACCTGAAATTCCAAACGTTCAAGATTAAACAAAAAGAGAAATTAAATTGATTTTTAATTTTTCTCATGGGCAGAATGAAGTCAAATATTTTTTTAGTGAGCATAAAGTTTGTTGTTTTAACCGGAATATCCATGAAAGCAAAAAGAAAAGTTTTTTATCAACTACTCGTCTTTTTTCATTTTTCGTTTAATTTTAAACGTTTGGAACTTCAAGCACATACACAAAATCATGTATTCTTCGCCAAAAGAGGTCAAAATGTGTGATAAATTATTTCCAATTCGAAACATTTTTTGAATAGCCCTTTTTATCACTTGCAAGAAGAATGCGACACTATGACCAAATCTCATTTCGGCATTAACCTGTCTTTCCGAAAAAATGCGTTTGCGATAAGTGATAAAAAATCAATGCCTCAAATTATTATATGTATTTTCAAATGACCTTTCTGCCCAAAGTTTTTTGACATCGTTTCAATCAAGTGCGAGAAAGATACTTAGAACGGAAAGCGAAAGAGAGGAAGAAGCACGCGAAGAAAACGGCCTCCTGAAGAATTTCTTCTGCAGCTCTTGCGTAGCTCTGTCAAGTGCGTTCGTACAGATAATCTTCTCCTTCGTTTGCCTAGGCGCTTTTCAAACGCTTTTCACCGGATGATGAAACATGATTAATTGAGCGGCAAAGACAAACGTTGGATTCTTGCACAATGTGCGGAATGCGCTTTCCTTCGCTTTCGCAGCAATGGGTATTGGCGTAAAAATTTTTGCATTTCTAAGAAATATTCAATCAAAAAAACCAAGTTTTCAGAATTGCCAATGTTAAATTACAGTGTATATTTTAGATGTTCTAATGTTTTGCAAAAAAAAACTATTGTTTTTCAATCATATGTTGTTTTTTTTTCAAAGTAGTATCTGCGTAGTTCTGATTTTTAAGGTGAGGTTCATTGGATATTTCCACGTTCCAAGTTATTCTTTACATATGTACGTTTTCTGATTTCCTTTTTACGATGTCTTCAGTGAGAAGAACGATAAGCTCATTTCGGAAATCGAGGTCGCAAGTATATCTGCTAAATGTTAAAAAAAGCATCTGTTTGTCGCAATGCCCTGATGAAGATAAATGATCCGCGGAATCAGTTATACAATGGCACAGACGAGCTAGATTTTGATGACTGAATGATTGCAGAAGCGCTTTGAGCTTCGACAACGATCTGACAAACGAAAAAGTAATATCCGATCGAACGATGCATTCGTGAAGGAAAAACGTTCAAATAAGTGGTGGAATCCCTGGAAGACTTATCTCTTTATAGGTCTTTCACAAATTTGGCTTTTTCTCACATGTTTTTGTGACTTATGAAAAAAATAGTTTTTTTTTGAAACTTTAACAGTATTATAGAGATCGCAAAAAGCTAAGGCAAAAATTTTGAAGATTTGAAAACAAAATTTATTGATATTCTATAGTTTTTGAAAACTCAGAGAAGTTCGAATAACGAAAAAAATTTTTATTTGAAAATGCCTTGTACGAACCTTAGGAAATTTGTCGAAGAAAATTAGATTTCTGTAAAATAGGCGAGAGTCGCACTCAATTTATTCATAATTCTCTTTACATATGGATTCGCACTTCAAAAAACCTTTAAAAAGAATAAAACGATTTCTTCAAGAAATGTTGCTCACTCAATTTGTAGACATAAAAGATGGCAAACTTTGGAAGTCGCTCGCAATATTTTTCATTGAACGAATGCGTTCGAGAGCGTCTATGACCCGAGGAAAATGTTATTACACGGTTAAATTCACCTACGGCTAGGACGCGCACGGTTGGGAATTGCGAGTCAAGTAGGCGTTGTTGCATGCACCGTACTTAACACTATCCTGTGAAAACTGGGAAAGGCCAATTTGCCGAGCTCGGAAAAACTTTGTTTCCCTCGTTACCTCCTCAGCCGAAATTGCTACAAACAGCTACACTGTGCTCTCATTCACCTCCAATAAACGTTCCGGAATATTCAAAGAAACGTTCAAAACGGTACAAAAATTTTCCTTTGGAATTACATCTTACGTAAGTTCATTCAACCGTTAAAAAAACATTCGGATTCGTGAAGTTATGTGGCAGTGGGATAAACAGTTTTAAGCGATTGGGGTTTATGGAATTTTTCTTCAGTTTAGAGCATTTTTATCGATTATGAGGGGAGTTATGATTTCCGAAACGATTTTTTGAAGTACTTCTTGTAATTATGGGAAACGAAAAATTTTAAGTTGATTTTCATGAATTAAAAATAATATTATGAAATTTTCTTGTTTCTTCGAAGTTAACTTAATAGACTGTAGTTTTATAAAATCCTCAAATTTTATTTCTTAATTTATCTCAAAAACAGAAAATCTATCGTAAATCCGTCTATTTCGTGGAGCGGCAAAGTTCAGTGAACGTAGGATTTGTTTAGACACTTCCGAACGAGGCGCGACTGTAAATATGCACGACTAATAAAGTTGGAGGAGAAAGGCCTTTCGCAATTTCAGCGTTGCGAAGCTATCACGCGCCCTTGCGTATTACCATAATACAGCCCTGCGCGGAACTTGGCCGGCCCACGCGCTTTCCGCGGCATCCGTTGCATTATTCAGCAAAAGAAGACATCGGTATTTAGCGAGCGTACGCAACCTACGACGCATGCCGGATGATCATACGCCAACAGTGCCAATGGCTTTCGAAACGATTTTGTTCGCTGATTGTGAGTTCGTAAACGTCTATTCCGAATAATTTCAATGGGTAACTTGACGCAAAAATTCTATTTTAGTTGATTAGCAGAAAATTAAAAATAAAAGTATGTAATGTTGAGATCGCTCCGTAATATAGTAACATGAAGGGGAAGCCTGTTAAATGATCATCGGAGCTAATTTCTTTCCAACAAAATTCAATAATTATTCACCATTTATTTATTTTGATATCATTATTTCTTTATTTGATTCACAAGCTTTCGATATTTTTGTTTTATTTTGATATGAAAATTTGGTTTTATAGTTACACAATGTATATATTTTGATGGGTAGTTAGTTTTGTAATAGATTACCCGTGAAGAGGACCGTCAACAGTGATGGTCATAAGCTTGGGAATTTTATAAAGTGATAATTATATAAAGAGAAATAAAGAACAATTAGTTATTGAACTTTTTTGGAAAGAAATAAGCTCCAATGATCATTTAAAAGACTTTCCATTGATGTTACTAAAAATAAAAGACTACGTACACTGCCGTGCATGAGTCACTAGACATGCATTTTTCGTAGATTATTACAATAGAACTGTAGTAATATTTCTACAATGTTTTAAAATATTGATAGTAGGATATAATCACAACTTTTGTTATTACTTTAATATGTTAAAAAAAAAATCAATAATCTACTACTTGGGATATCATTTTAGGTTTATAAGTATGAAAAGCTACTTTGAGCAAATTTCACAGTATCTATGTGGAACGTCCAGAAAATTACTATCAGCAATTTTTTTGTCGTTTGAGTGCGGCTGAAAGCATTTTTTTTCTTGCTTCTTTAAGGAATTCATACTGACATTTTTGTCTATATACTGATAAATTGTCTGATATTAAGTTAGGTTATGTTGAGTCAAGAACGTAAAATGGCTTGACACGCGCTTATATTAAAAATAAAGAAGAGAATACCTTTTTCAAAACTTATCTCCTCAAATTTCTTTGACGGATACATCAGCGAGATTAAAAATTCAAGAAACAATGGTGTCCTGTAAGAATCAATAAATTAGTGAATTTTGACAAATTATGAAGTTGCAGACTTAGACTGACAATGATACAAAATGACAAAACAATTGTCTCATTTCCTGAAAACAGACGACAAGGAATCACAAAAATTCCAGCTGATACCAATGATTGCCACGATAGTAAAATTTCTGTTATATGTATGTAGATACACTGCAAAATGGAAACTGCGTTAAGTATGCTTGTATGGTAGGATTTTCGTCACACAAGACTACTTTTTCCACCACAGAAAAAAACAGAGATTTATGTGGGCTAAAAACAATTAAAACTAGACTATTGACTACCTCCAAAAAGTAAATCAAACAGACATCATATATCGTAATTTAAGACTTTTAGAAGTGAGAAACGTATTCATGGGCCATGTACATCAGGTAAATGAAAAAATGATGCCCCGCTGTCTAGCATTAACTGTTTAATATATAGTAGGTTCTGTAATGCTTTAAGAAGGATTTTTATTCAATAGAAATACAGTAGAAACCCGTCCATACCGAATCAATCCATACGTAACGTAATGAAGTGGAACGGAAGAAAAACACGTTCCGAACCTTTACTAATGGACCGTCGAGTCTCGTATCTCGGAATTTTGTTGATTTAGCAGTGTCGTACCTAGTGCAAGGTTCATAAGCAAGGGAACGTGGGCAAATTTTAAATAGTTTTCGTTAGTTTTTGTTCAACTATCGAAGAGTCAACACTATGCAAGCGACAAGAAAAAAAAGACACTGTGCATCTTTAACGAAATAGTTCAAGTAAAATACCAATAAACTTTCTAAATGGTACTGAAGTAAACGTCACCGGACCTTAAATTAATTTTTTTAACTTTGCAGAATTCAAAATTAGCTTCATTAAAATTATTTTTATGCAATTTATTTTATTCAAAAAAATTTTAAGATTACAATACGAAATAGGCTAAGTTTTCTCAAATTCTATCATTTCGATGGAAAACTTTTGTCTCTATAAAATTTTATCGTAAAATAATCTTTATTCAATTTCTTGGGAAAATTAGTCGTTTTTAACATGCTAGAATCCTATAAAACTTGCATTTTTTACGCTGATGAAAAGAATATGGTTTTTTACAGGTGTTCAATAATTTTTGTAGTGAATGGAATAGTAAAACTGGAATTATTTAAAAAAAACTTTTTCACACTACATGGCGAAAAAATATATGTACTTTTTCTTAGTGGAATAACCTGAACCCAAACTCCCTATAAATTTTCATGACACCGCATTCTCCCCTTAAAAATTGTTTTAAGAACTCCTGAAAATTAATTAAAGACAAAAAATTGTTCATTTTTTTCTTAATCGAACAACATGAAATTCAAACTTTATATTATAATGTGCATATTTTTCATCTACACCTACTCCAGAGCATTCAGATAATATCAGTCCTATAAGCCAAAAAATATTGTTTTTATCTACATACCGTACATTCAACTAAAATGAAACATTAATCACTTTACGAAAAATCATTTTACAAAATTAAATTTCTTTAAATAAAAATATTAGAAAAAACGCTGAAAATAAAGGTGTTTCGTTAAAAATTCTTGTTTACCACATGAAGGAATTTTTGCAATACAAACTTCACAACAATTGGTGATTGTTACGGAATTTTTGTAATAAGTAGAAATAATTTGAAAGTAGCGGAATACGACGCTTGAAAAGGCTTGATCACTCAGCACATAGGTACGACACTGTCGAGGGACTGAGGGTCGGAACACCTACTGGTTCACTTCGCGCTTTAACATATCCAGCCATACGTAATTATGCCCCGAGCTTTCCGGCTGCGCGGGTTTCTACTGTAGTCAGCTTAAGAGAACGAAGTAAAATTTGAAGGCAGAACTTCACCGCAGTACACTTTGACACAAAACTGTGCTAGCAGATGAGCGAATTGTTGACAGAGGATTTATTGTATAACAAGATGATCACCCAAATGTTTAGTAATAAAGTTTAAATGATCTCGATTAAAAATGAGAAGTAAAGCCAGAAAATCATGACCTAGCAACTTTTGTACTTTTATTCAAGCTCAATATATTTGATATAGACCTTTGAGGAAAAAATAATTTTTTCATCCAGGTAAAAGTCGGCTTTTCTTCCACCTAAATAGAAAAAATCGTTCGCAACATGGGAAAAATAAATATCTTGCGGAGGATATAACGTTCACCCTCGCGAAATAGTACATTTTTTTCTATGGCGTGAAAGATTTTTTTTTATCGTACCGGGGAAAAAGCCGATTTTCGGGCGCGAAGCGGGCAAAAAAGTAGGCTTTTTAGACCGCTATGATAAAAAATTTGTTTTCCTCCAGTTGCGAAATGTACTATTTTTCAATAAATTTCAAATATACCTTTTAACCTCTATGAGTTTTACAGAATGACGACAATAGCTCTTTTTCAAATGTTTTTTATAGTTAATTAGAAATTTAAATTTTTAGTAGATTCTTATAGTTCCATGGTTTATCACAGTTGACAATTTTAACATTTGAAACAAATTTTCGGTACAACTGTATGTACTTTATGCAAGAATATCTTTTGTTTTTCAACGAATTTTTTGTCTGTATTCGAGAAAACAAACCTCTCAATCTATAACAGAATTCGAAAAGTCGGTGTCAAAATAAAGAGGTTTTGATGATTCCAGCCATGAAGTCTTATAGAGTTAATAGACACACAAAATAAAAAAATATTATTAAGTTCGTTCTAAAACTTTGAGAAACTAGGCAAATGAACATTTTTAAATATGTCTTTCATTTCCGATTCCTATTTTTTCTACTCAAATGCACATACATTACCTAATTAAGTCAAGAACAATGTTATTATAATTTCAAAATTTTATTGCCTATTTATTCCTAAGGTTCTTTCAAGAATTTTAATGAATATTCCTGTAAACTACAGTTGCGGGATTATATATGGAAAAAGCTCTTTGCAGTTCCTTAACTAACCAAATGGTGAAAAAAATTAAAAACACGTCATTCAAAATTTGCAAACAAAGTTATAAAACACATCGAAGAATTTAATGTAATACATATTATTCTAAACGCGAGACAATGCAAAAATCAGCCCATTCTAACGAACTTGTGTTCAATACTGAAATGATGGCATTGATAACATTATTCAAAATACTAAGAAAACAATTAGTAAAAGTTGTATTTTAACATTATTCTTTGCCATCTCGGCACCATGTTTGCCTTACAAGCAACTGTGGCGAGTTATTAAGCGATTAGTGACAATTATTGCGCTTTTTCATACACGCTGCAACGTGCGTGATTAGTGTTTTTTCCTTGCTCATTCGTAATTTCACTGAATTACAACTCTCGCTTAAAATTAATTCTTGAGTAGACAAATTATGGCCTAGACCAGAGCTGAAAAAACTAACAATAAGTAATATTGTACTGAACCGTAAACTCATGCAAGATGAACGACAATTTGTTTTGTTTTGTTCGTTTGTGCGTGTGTGTGTTTTTTTTTCATAAAATAACTTTTTACACTTTAAACGTCTATTTTCACCCTTGCCCTTCTAGATTTTCATAAATTTTACTAAAATTATTTGCCTTATTATTATATGTTCTTAGTATTCATTTAAAACTCTGGTAGTTATGGAAAAATGTTTAAAGGATTGTTTCTTTTTCAATTTATTTCAGTTTTCAGTGATAAGAGAAATTTTTGTACTCTCAGTTGAATTCTCTGAAGTCATCGAGGCAGTGTCAACAAGTTATTTTTATGTGAGTTTATATTATTATTTCAAAAACATTTCATTTATTGAGATGTTTAAAAGTAGAATGAATTCCAACATGTTTTCAAGATTGCTCTTATAATTGTATATTTAATTTTATTAGTTTTAACCATTTAAAAAAAATCTTGAAGACAAATCACTTCCGAGTAAACTTTAAGACAATTCTAGTTTTTATTAATAAAAATATAAATATTTCAAAATAAAAAAAAGTGAAAAAAAAAAAACTATACTAAAACATCTAAAGGACTCGAAATTCTTAACTTCAGAGGTTATTTGGTCAATTCAATAAATTCTAAAATTTTCCAAAAATACCCTACTTTTTCAAAATTTAACTGCAATTTGAAGATGTGCTGTTTGTAGAAGCAGTATCTTCTTATCATAATCAAATATCTAATAAATATTCATGGTCACACGTATGTACAATTTTATTCAGATGAATAAAAAACTGGAAAGTGCTCAATCATTTTCAATAATTTGTCGTCTCGAAAATCGTCTCCCGTCATGACTTCCTTACGGTTACACCTGATGAGAAAGAATTTAGAAAGTCCATCTTTCCAGTTACGCGGCGCAACTTACGTCAGGACCCTGGATTCCTCGACCACCGTTTATTTGACTTAAGAGATCGATAAATTTTTCAAACTTTCATCAACCGACTTTTTTTAGCGCTCGCCGGGAAACTGGCTTAATTTCTTTCGCAATCGATTCCAATACTATCATTTCATCTAAAATTTCATTAATTTCCGCAGTTACTTAAAATAACAAACCAAAAGTCACGCGTATTTCAGAATAATTAATTTTATTCTTTGCCATCCAAATATCTTTTTTGTTGGTTCCCTACTGCATTACTTAAGTAGACTGTATAAAGATGAAAATCTGAAGAAAATTTCGTTCAAAAGGTTAGGGGTGTGTGGCAATTGTATAATAAATTCTTGAAATTATGTATGAATAATTTAGTACTTACTCTGTGTGGATACGCCAAGTGCCACGTCACATTGAAACTACTTCCAGACAAAAATGAGGTTTTGATGTCACCTGGAAACGAAAATACATATTTCGAATAATTGAGGATTCAATGGTGGTTAAATTTTATTACTATATGTATTTAGTTCTTAACTCAGTGAAAACCAGAAAAATTTCAAATACATATTATGATTTTTTGTGTGCACAGTACTGTAGCACTTTGGAGGAAAATTAATTATTTTGCTCTTCAATTATGGACAAGTTTCTGACTGAAATTGTTGTGCAAGACAATTACAATGAAAAAAATTGTTTATCGTCCTGTTGAAGAGTCATCGTTTTTGAGCACTTCCATATACATAGAAATAGAGATACTTTCACGCTTTGGAAATGCATATACGCATACCAAGGTAATAAACGAAGCATTTTATGACAAGTGCATTCTCGATTCGTTAACAATTGGTTTTCGCAAGCTCGTGCATTATCGGCAATAACTGTGATTAATATCGTGGCCCCTAGTTAAACGTCGCCGTGGACGATAGTTTTCGCCATTCGTGTCAGGGTCACGGTCGCAAATCAATGCGCAAGATTTTTACAACCAAGTTATCTTTTACGAAAAAAAGTTTTGTGACATTTCAGTTACTTTCTGATTAAATAGCGATCCTGCAATTTCCTTAATGAATCTTTTACTTTAAGAAAACGTTTTTCAAAGTTTTAGGTGACTTTCTACTACATTCTTAAACAGTCTCTGAAATGTCATACACATTTTTTGTTGATTTATTAATGAATTTTACATTTTTTGACTTAATTTCTCCAAGTTGTACAGAATCTTATATTATGAGTCAATTTTAGAAGCTCATATCAAGTCTGTGTTTTTTTTTATCAAGACAAAATAAGGTTATTGCAATGCTGAATTTTTAGAAAAAAAACTTTTTTAGAACGTCAGTGGACGTTGTTAATGTTTAAAATCATTGAAAGCATATAAACTCTGAACAAAAAACTAAAATGAGGCAAGTTCATAAAAATGTGATTGTTTCGACAGGAGAATTTTTTCAATTTTCAAAATCTGAAAAATGATTGGAGTCTTTTTTTTGATAGTAGTTACATTTTCAAAAGTCACAATCTTTTGACAACGGGTAAATACTACGAATGGAATAAAAACTTGAAAACTTATGAGATTCTTAGATATTCATAAAAACATACATGAATTTCTTATATTAATTTGTGGTCATTTTCCTCGTATAATTTTTTACATTTCTATTAATTTTGAAAACCGTTTAACCATTTTTTGGAAACTTTTTATCGGAAATCTGAACATTTTGCAATATTATTGAGAATCAATGTTCCTTCGAATATATAAAATTAGTGGAGAATTTCGTAGTACCTAGTATGTAGTATTTAGAGCAAGTTTCAATTATTCTTCAGGTTTCTTAGAATTGGGAAAAAAATATCGTAGGTATGTATATGAGAAACTGTCACATACGAAATAAAATATTTCAATAGTGAAAAATACAATTTCTCATTGAAAATTTTCATAATCATTTACAAACTTATCATTCGAAATCCGGCTATGACTTTCAAGCGATTTTGGTAATCTTGAATTATAACAAGTTGGAAATATGAAGAATCTTATTTTTAATTATCGATTTGAAGGAATGACTTGTCAAAAAGCTTGGTTGAACTTTTTTAGCAGGTAACACATGACATGACAAGTTCGGGCTTTTTTTCCCAAGAAATCAGGAAGGCGTGAACGATATATGCATTCGTCCAATAGTTGTCATATTCAAATATTGACTTAATGAAAAAAAGCAACACTTTTCGAAAAAAAAAAAAAAAAAAAACAGCTATTCCATAGGTTGAGAGAATGTATGTAACTAATGACAATGCTTCCCCATCAAATTTCATTTTCACTGATTGAATGGGAAAAAATATCAAAAGAACATTGAATTGACAATATAATTATTACATAATATACGTATGTACATCATCATAAATTGACGGTTCATGCTGAATCATCAGACGCGAATTTCTCATTTCTGAAAATCTAAAAATCCGGTGAGATAAAAATTTGGAAAATCATGTTTGTTTTACTGCATCAAGTTTTCTAAAACTTATGGAAAAAAATTATAGAAACGGGAAAATGTATTCTCTTAAAGGAAACATTCCAAGTTTGCTGATAATAATTTTCCAAACTGAATAATCTAATGTTTCAATTGACTAAAATGACAGCATGTTTCATTCAGGAGACTAAAGCGTTCAATACGAGTCAAAAAAATGATGTAGTATTGATTATTAATGAGCAATATTTTTACAAACTCAAAATACCATGTTTCTTGTTTATCGTATGAAAAGTCGTGAACATTTTTGATTCAATACCAAACATGAATGAAAAAACTTTGTCAGTAGTGTAAAAGTCATTTTTTCGCAAATTTTTGCAAAGAACGAATAACTAGTGCAGCGCTGATTGCACTTTGTTAATCAGCCAGCGTCACGTTTCTACAGCTGTTCAAGCGAGCAATAAAAAAGTAAACTCTTTAATAAAGAAGTAAACTAGAAAACTGATTTGGCGAGCCCAAAACTAAGCCTGATTGTCATTATACCAACTAAATATTCAGTTAACGTGAGTAAGTTTGAGGTTCAGCAAAATAAAACTTTTTATGCTAAACAAAATTTTGATTCTGGATTAACAAATTTGAGTCAGCAGAAGTATAAATCCCTTCGAGCGAATCGAAATTTTGCGAGCATAAAAAAATATTTTGACTGAACCAGTAATTAGGTTAGGTGAACAAAATATTCAGTTAATCAAGTAATGACCAAACTTCCGTTTGAGCCAACCAAATCAGTTTTTGAGTTTAAATTGTACATGTCGCTTCTAGGGAAAATGTACTATTTCGCCTCTCTCTACTTTGTGGTATATGATTGCGAATAATATTTTGCAACCCTACCAACTCGAAAATTATTTCTCGCGAATTAATTATTTCAAATGAATTCGAATAGCGTTATTTTGTACAGAACAAAGTTCCATAGTTCTGTTAGTAACAAGTCTCGATTTTTCAATTTTTGCTGAACGTTGGATTTTTTTTCCCTGAGAAATAAGAAAACAGCTCACTCTCTCATAAACGTTTCGTCGAAGGAATTCGTTTTTTTTCTCCGATAAGAATTCATTTTGTATTATTGCATTCATTTATATGACATAGTTGAAATACCGACGAGACGATTCATTCAATAACGATTTTACGAGAGGAAAGGTGTCCTAAATGTTGTAATTTATTTTAAGAACTTTTTTATAGTGAGTTGTAAAATAAAATCGTTACTACTGTATACTTATTTACAATGAACGTTAATTATAAACACAGCTTTTGGTCTCTCCACCAAGTCAATATCCTGAATAAAACCATCATAAAATTTGCAGTTCACTTATAAACCAAGCAAATGATACTGTTAAAACCCAGAATGCAAGAACTGAACAAAAATCTCCATTAGATAAGAGAAACTTATGGAATTCGTTTCAGGATTTTTCTTCAGTTTGCAATTCCACCAAATTGGTATTTCAATAATTGAGAATGGTTTTCCGTAACTTTCAGAGCAATTTCATTTTCCGCTCCGATCCGCGCGGAAAAATCTTTCCTTAGGCGTTTGCGGAGTGCTGGTTGTATAAAAAATTCTGAAAATGATACTTTCGAGGGTTTTCGTTTGGTTGGAATAAAAGTTCTTGCATTGCAAGTTGAATTGTCAATTAGAAGCGTTGGGGAAAAAAGAGGGTAATGTAAATCATGGTAATTGAGAGTTTTCTAATTGGTTAAGTAAGTAATACAGCAGAAATCTACCTGAGGTCAGAAAATTGAGTGAAACGTTGGTATATGCACCTTTTTATAAAAAATTTATAGGGAAGCATGGTGCATAACAAGGTAAGGGGCATAACGCGCCGAAATGATTGATTATACTACAATGTTGTGTCATCTGTCCAAATTAACATGTATATTGTTGTGCATCATATCCGACATTTTGCAAGTAAATCAGGCATAATAGTTGCATCAGCATATTTTTTATGACATGTGTGCTGTGTTTTACGGTCGAATTACAATTTTCGAGGATTTGTAAGTGAAAGTTAGCAATATTTATCAATGTTTTATAAAAATTAGGTTCGATCGAAGCTATAATATGTTGTTTCAGGTTTACGTTGCGTACTTGCGTTTTTTATTCCACGTGTAAATTTATTTTTGGCGTGTTTAAATAAAAAAAGTGCTTCCATGGGCATAACGGGAGGGGCATAACGGGATACTATCTACTGTAGTAAACAAACTCTAGATGCAATTAACGATGGAAGCTGTTCTTCATTCATGCGTTTTGAAAAGTCAATTTATTTATTTTTCGAGTTAATTATCGCAAATCTAAAGATTTAAATTCAAAAACAAAGTCAACAGAGATCCAGAAAAGCTTTAAGGTTTTCTTTAAGAAATTTTTTATGAAACTACATTTTTTATATTGTTAGATAATAAAAATAACTTCTACAACAACTGACTGTGTTACTTATGAATAATAAATACTTCTCATGCAGTTATTAAAAATGAAAATAAATTATTTAACAAAGAGAACGAAGATGATCTTTGAACTTCCAAAGTTGTATTTATTACAATATGAGTTGGTTAAAATTATCGAAAAGAAAACTGTACAGAATTGACATTTTTTATACGCGAAAAAAATGAAAATATAAAAATTACCCTGTTATGCTCTATGCTCCCCTATATAACTGGATATTTCAAACAATTGAAATGAAAATACTTTTTTCTTTTTCAAACAGCATTCATAAACTCTATGTACCTTCTGTTCTCTAAGGCCCATAAATAATTTTTCCTAATATTAATTTCATGTTTACAAAAAAAAAAACGCAGAAATTCATAGAAATTCGTTGAACTAATAATTTTTTGTTTTATATTCTGTGGAATCATTTTCACGATTTTCCCGACTTGTGAAAATGTAATGAAGGTTTCTTTTTATGTGGGCGCTCATTCAGTTATTTTTTCACGCCTTTTTTCTCTTATTAATCAATTACGCGAGCTCGAACAACTTCCGTACTTTCAATTTCTCTTCGATGCCCCTCGCGAAGCAACAATTATTTTCCATTCGAAGAGCGATGCGGCATTTTTACCGAAGCTGCAAAAGCTAAACCGTTCGTAAATTTATAATGAACGGAACTGGGAAATTATCGAGACTCAGCACGTAGAATTAAGATTAGAACGTTTCATTCCCAAAATTTTACAGTTTTAAAACATACAAACCTTTTATTACTGAAATACTTTGATTCAAACATTATTTTCGAAATAATTTTTGAATCGAAACGAAATCT
The DNA here is from genome assembly GCA_028476575.1 of Platygaster robiniae. Taxonomy (NCBI): domain Eukaryota; kingdom Metazoa; phylum Arthropoda; class Insecta; order Hymenoptera; family Platygastridae; genus Platygaster; species Platygaster robiniae. The sequence continues at coordinate 10,342,243 of CM052023.1, read as the reverse complement.
GCCAGAAGAATATCTAATTTTGATATATAGTCGATAGATTTCATTTACTCAAATATACAATATTTTTACTGCACTATCTATCATAATTCATGTCTCTTTCATTGAAAAAAACTGTTTTTGAAAAGTCCAAGTCTCAGTTGATTTCATACCGAAACGTTTTTACTGAAAAATTTTTCGTAACTACCGAAAATTTGCCGCCCATTCGCTATTGGAAAAACATCTCTGTCATTTCGTCTCGACGGATGGAGCAAATTATGGGATAAATCGAGGTTCTAGAGGTCGATCGATCGATTTCTTCTTTCCCTCGGCGCGCTTCCACCGGGTCGCCGGAAATTGTAATGCTTCCCCGGCTCTTCGTCTTCGCGTACGGTTTCCGTATCTGAAATTTTATATCGAAATGGCGAATTCGGGCAAAACCGGGCGCAGAAAGTGGAAAGAAGCGCTGAACGGAACGGACATCGAATGGCTGGCAACTTCCGGATTACATTACTGGCGCTCATTAATGCGCGCGCGCATTTTCTTCCGAGAACGTTCATTTCAAGTCGGAAAAGTGAATGCCTGAAAAAGTACTAAGTTGACTGAAGCGAATTCCGTAATGCAGTTTATTTTGCTCAATATTTAGTGTTGGTCATGGTCATAAAACTTGTAAAAAACTGATTGTTAACGACATTAGCAATTGCTCAATTTTACATCAAAGATACAAAAGTGAATTGTTTTGATATTCATTGCAAAAATAATTGAGAGAGTCTTTTTTCTTGCTTATTGACTTTTACGTAAATTCAGTGTAAGCTTCTCTATGATATAAGTAATACCACGATATCGTTTTTATTTTTAAGCTACCACTATTATTTTCAGATTTCACTTTTAAGAACGACTGCTGAATTCGCGAGAATCCAGACTAAAAAAAGAAAAAGAAATGAATTCTTCCTCTCAAAAAAGATCTACAAAATTTTTACTTTCCTTTCACTAACTCCTACAATTCTTATGAACTCACAATTGAGGTATCAAAAATAAATTTAAATTTGCATCACGGAGATTCTAGATACAACGCGCTCATGTGGGAAAATTATATCAGTATTCAGTCTGTGTTTACGCCGCCCTAGGAAGTGTCTGCGAGCCCGTATTATCCTACTTGATAATAAATCCCGGGCAAGACGTCAAACTCTAACGTCGAATGCATTATTCATCGAATTTCCTTCAATTTTTCAGAAGCATCTGATTCGCGGGATCGACGTTCGTGAGCTCTTTGCTCGCTTTTTCCTCGTTTGAGCGAGGTGTTCTTTAGATACTGCACCACCGGAGAGTTTGACGTAGATATTAATAAGGCGTAAAAAAAGGATTCTCATTCATCGTTCATAAATATGAATATTTAATATTAATAAAATCAAGCGTTTATCTTTTATCTTTCATATCTGAAAATTACTATACATCATTTTTAATAATAAATACAGAAAAATCTATGGCTCCCAGCCATAATGACGAAACTCACTAACAGCTGTTTGTGACAAAACCAGCCTTAAAGTTTTCGAAGTGTTTTTCGAAATTTGGAAACTTTTGTGACTTTTTCTCTTACGAAATCATTGATTGCATTGGGTAAGTAAAAATATTTTAGTTGAGTGCGCGCAAATATGCCTAGAAAGTATTTTTTTATTGAAAAATGTGACTTAGTCGGTTACGCCGGGAAGCCACAGAAGTTATGACGTGTGTGCGCAGCAGTCAACTGATGTTCAGCTGTGTTCAGCATCAAAACAAAAACGGGAAAAACGTAGAAAAAGTGAGAAAATGGGTTGTGTTCATGAAAATTGCAAAAAACAGGTTGATTGAATAAACAATCGTACCATGCAGTCGAATTATTCATTTATTTTGTCCGCGTGAAATTCTGTGGCTTCCCGCCATAACAGAGAAAGTCACACATCTCATAACGTTAAAAATGTCATCAGAATATCATTTGAAATGAGCCTTATGGCATAAGTGACTTTCTCTGTTATGGCGGCAAGCCACAGACATCATTATCAAACTGATTTAAACAATGACGAATGAACTGATTCCTTATGCTGGGAAAACGCTGAGTTGTGTTGTAATGCTGAGAAAAGTGCAGTTTGTTGGTTATGAAATGTCGATAGAACGAACCGAATGTTGGATATTAGAGCGTCAATTGACATTTTATGGAAAGATAAACATTTAGAGATATCAAATTTCACATTAACTCAATTTCTAAAAAAAGGGAGTTTCGTCATTATGGTGGAAGCCACAGAAATATTAGTTTGTTTTTAATATAGCTTCATATATTAGAGAGTTTGGTGTTAACATAAGGTTCTGAAGAGAATATGACTTAATATTGTGTATTTTCTCTGTTTAATTATTTTTCGTTAGGTGTACATTATCTTTATTAGTGGGTTGAAATTCAATCCGGATGAAAAACCTTCTCTGAATATGCGAGTTCTCCAGGATCCTATAATGAAAATCAGTGTTGATTTAACTATTGAACGGGAAAACGTCAAATACGCTGGTAAAAAAAAAACGGGAATCACGCGCTTCGTTACAGGGGTAAATTGATTTCACGTTCGAGTATTGTTCAATTGGAAAAACCAATTACAGAGTTTACATTGTGGGCGTGATTTTTGGTGAAGCAGGAATTTTCGGTTCCCATATTTGCCAGTGGAAATGCAGGTCGTGTCTCTGATTGTGGACAAAGGTGTCCGAACTTGGCGTGACGCACATCAAACACTGGGCTACCTTACGCCTCAACCTAACCGAACCTTCGTGTTCTCGGGGTCGATGTGTGTCATACCCATATACAATAATGCCATGTGTGCACTCGAATAGACATCAATATTAAATAAACCAAAAGGATTATATGCCTTGATAATTACAAAAAGCAAACATTCATTTTTAAATCTGTACTTGAAAAGCAAAAACATTTTACATCGGAAAAAAGACATAGTAAACTTCACTTGATACGGCTTCGAAAGTACAGAAAATCTCGGCCAATGACATCATCGATTAGATCACTGACTCGGTAACATGTGGAAAATAACGATATGCATTAAGTGTAACTGACTGTACCCTTATAGAAATTCCTTGTATTTTTACAACTTCACCAATGTGGAAATACACGATAATCCACGATGTGAACGCTCACCATAAAAGTGCAGAAAGCGCGATTCAAATGTGTTCGCAATTTATTTTTCCATGTAATCGAGAATCGGCATTTTTTTACGTAGTTGTGAATTTCATTGTCCGCGGAACTCGCTTTTTCCTTGGTCATAAACAGACCGGAATTCTTGATTTTCCAAACAGTTGAACTTTTAAAGATCAATAACCCAGAACTTAAAAAATTGAAAAATCACATTGAATAACCGTACACTGAGTACTAGATCTTTCAAACAAAATATCTTAAATAGGAGTTTAAATATTTTTTTGCAAAATATAACGTTCATGTAATTTATTATTATATATAAGTAACATTTCTGAAATTTTGGTCGAAGCCCAACCTAACCCCGGACATCAACGTGAAATCGATAAACAATTATAAGTTTTTTGAAATTATTGAAACGTTTTTTTTAAGTAGATTCCTAGTGAACTTAACAGAAAGATAACAACGAGCCTCACTTTTTTGCACTACTTGGCGTTCATTCAACTAATTGTCAAGTGCACGATATAAGGTGATTATTATAGGTCGTTGAAACCGTGCACGTGATGCATGTGGAGGTCGCGCTTGCGACAATGCAGCTCTTCTGCGGTGCCTCATGTGCGCGTACCGACGCGAAATCAGAGACGAAACACAAACTATTGGAACACTATTAACATGTCCAGGCAATTAGATCGCAGGTGTGCAGCGCAATGATCAATAGAACTTTCTAAACAACAAAATACACCGCACCTGAGACGCATAACGCTATTCAATAGAATCACCGAACGGGGACATGTCGAGTTGTTATATGTAGAAACGATTAGAATAAGTTGGATTGATCGTGGTGGAGGCATTGTTTGCCAAACTGTAGAAATGGAAATTGAATAATATACTGGTACGAGGTTTGTTGTTTGTTATGCTCCAGTAAGGAGGTTGACAGTTTTTTTTTAAATTTTGCATAGTATGAATAATTCTTGCTTGTAAACGTGTTGTGAAAATGATCCAATTTTATTGGTAAAACATCAGAAAATTGATGAAATCAGCTTAAAAATTGTTATAAGAGAAAACATTAACTTTCAAGAAATTAAAGTTGCAGAGAGAGCGAAAATGATACTGTTAAAAACATTAGGGTGTCACTTATTTTGGTGATGTCTGAATTTTTTCTATTCTGAGGTTTAGAATCGAGCAAGATAAAAAAAAAAATTTTTTTGTAAAGTTTAAATCTAATCGGACATAATTAATACCTGCCACAAAACGACTAAAGTTTTAAATGAAATTAACATGTTTTTTTTAATACTTTTTTTAAAAAAATTTATAACTTGTGAGTAATTCGTGATAAATGTATGAAACTTTGAATATTTTGAGTGTATAATATTGAATTTTCAACCTAATTTTCCTGGACATTTCTATTGCTGTTACCTATGTTTTACAGGCACCGAAAAGAGGCAAACATGTACTTTTTCAGTGCTTGTAAAACATAGAAAAGGGAAATAGCAAAATCCAAAAAAATTTGGTCTTTAATGTAACTAGTTTCAAATATTTATCACAAGTTTTGTACAATTTATGAATTTTTCAAACAAAATGTAGTAAATCCCATTCAGTTTGTGACACATGTAAATCAAGTCTGATTTGCTTCCTACTTTACAAAGAAAATTTTCTTAGAAATTATTTATTAGAAAATTGACTTAAAGCCCCGGAATGGAAAAAATTCTGACGAAATTGACACCTCAAAGAATATTTACCCTCAAATCAGCTCCCTATCGTGCAAGACTCTTATCAAACAATAGAAACATTTATGGCCCAATTTTTTTAATCCAATTCGTAGAATTTGTCACCATTTGAAAAAGACCTAATATTTTGTCCTATTTTTCCACTATTTAGATTTGGTGTCTCCAGGTCAGAAAACGAAAAAAAAATCCTTTTGCCTGGATGTGGAAATAATTCCAGTTTTTGGGAGACTGTCAATGTCCCCTGCGAATGAGCCTCCAACGTTCTTTCCAACAGCATCCAACAGTGAAAGTCTCGGAATGGCAGTTGCCTCCCATTCCCCCACTCTTTACAGTCACCGTCGTTGAAAAGTTATTTTCCCATAGAGAATCCAAGAGTGGATTTTCGCATTGAACTCGCTCTCGGCAAAAGTGGTACATTTTTCTCAAATTGAAAAAAAACACTGATTTCAAATAATAGCAAAATTTGGAATTGCTCTTCTTTTAACTTCTGGAAATCGATTTATATACAAATCTTTTGAACCGTCAAATCTAGAGGATTTCCCTTTCTTTTTTTTTCAAATTTTGACAATACAATGAAGTGGGTTGCACTCAACGACAAGAAATTGAATAAAAGGCAAAGATTGGCTATTGTATATCATGGATTCCCGATGAAATCTAACGGTCTGACAAAAACAACAGAATTTAAATGGGATCAATTACACTTATGAATTTTCTCTCACGAAACGACAATTTCCTCTTTCATAATCTACGCCACTCAAATTGAAAGAAAAAACCCATCGAGACCCAGCAAACTGTGGCAGCATTCATGAAAAATTCTCGACCCAATTCAATTATCTAACGCGTTTTTCACGTCCGACGTTTTCATTTTTACTCGCTTTTTTCTACATCCCACGCGAAAGCGCTGCAAATATTTGGAGCATGTGATTGCGCGGAATCGTTCCAAGGAGGGAAAGAGGGATGAAAAATGTCGGGCTCACCTTTCGGCATTCCGCAAGGTCCAGGTGTTCTGGAATTGTCTAAAAAATCCAGATCATACTTCCTCGCGTGCGGAAATGTGAGAGCCACGTGCGCCTGCGTTGCCCTCCATCGAAACACGCAAATCAGCACCAACAATCTCACAACGCCATGTAACCTTCTCTCCGTCATTTTTTGTTCTTTTCTTCGTATAACTGCTTTTTCCCTCGAAACCAAAATCATAGAATGGCTCGTAATCTGGATCGCTGCATTAGGTCTGCGCTAGAACAAATGAAATGACTTCATTCAATGGAAATATCAAAACTTTATCTAAACTTTCGAATATTGATGGTAGGGATTATTTAAGTTGATAAAACTTTTGTAAAAATTGCACAATGTTCAAGGCATCATAAACAATATGCTATGTTGGAGATTATATTGAACTTTCATGCCTAAAAAACTAGAATTTTTGTCCAGTTTAACGTTATTTATGCAAACGTACAGGATCGTGCAAAAAATTTTTTTTCATTAAGAGTGTGTCTAGAAGAATGAGTATTCCTTTTGCTTCTTTGGAAAATTATGCTCTAAGGTAAGAGATATTTTTTTTCAGTATCTAAATTTCACACGATCAGTTGCGTTGATTTTATAAAGAAAAATCGCTTTATAAACTAACTGAGCCGTCGAGAGTAAATTGGGGCCTGGTCTGAAAAACATGGTACCATGTACGGAAACGATACATTTTCTTTTTAAATTATACAGTACCATTTATTTATTACAAAAAAAATTGATAATTAAAAAAGACATAATTCTCAATATCAATCTTACCACTCGTATATTGAACGGCATTTTTCGTAGATTTGAAATTTCAAGAGCGATTGAAAATATAATAAGTTTGAACGTTCAATAAAGGTGGTTGCAGTAATAACATGATACTGAAGAAACAATTAACCGTACAATGTGTTATGTTTCAAAAATTAATCGGGAAACGAAATCAACACGTAGATTTTAACTACTGGTTATTTTACATAGCCATTGAGTGAAACATCAATTTTTATTTGAAACAGTAAAGCCTTTTTACTTTTTGGATGGAAAAATTTATTACATGCGAAAAAATCTTGCTTTCATTTTGCAATGTCTTGACAAAACTATATTGAGACAAATTGATTCGCCATCAATCAGATGGCAAGAAATAAAATTTTTTTTTATACAATCTAAGCTCCTGGGGCTTCCCGTAAATCTGAGGCAAAGATGGCCTCCCCCTTCACTGCCATTAAATTAAAAGCATGTTAAGCGAATCTTTCTTTAAAAAAAAATATGCCAGTTTTTCAAACCACTCGTGAATGCTTATTCTTAAAGAAACATCGGCAAAATGAAAAATTGAAATTGTCCTATTCAATTTAAAGATACCATGGAATTCGGTAAAAATCGGATCTAACACGAAGTGGTAAAAATCTTTTAAAAACGTAGTAACAAGAAGACGAAACAATAGTCTTACTTCTTAAGCGGAACGAAAGACGCATAGCCACAGAATTTGTAATTGATTCAATAATAATTCGATGATGAAATTTTTATAGCTATGCGTCAAAGTCAAACAAACTTTACGGTAGGATTTCCGTTATAATCGTCTTTACGGCCACCAATTATGAATAGTTACTTGTGTAAAGTGAAGAAAATCAAAACTGTATTTTTGACAACTTGAAAACATTTTTCGGACGAAGAAATAAAAAATAGAGATTTTTAGTACCATAAGATTGACTTATGTAAAATGTCTATCTTCTTAGCAAAACTTGTGGACTGTTTTAATAAAATTGAAGTAAACTCGGAAAAATTAAACTCAGACATCAGCATTAATATGAAAGCAGCATGAAAGCAGCATTAGAAAACAAAAGGATAACTTTTTCGTGCAAAAAAAGTTTTCTGCATTTTCCTCATGTTCTAAATGTATAGCTATCAAATATTGGTAATGAAATTACACTACTATACGATAAATAATCGATAATGAAAGGTATTTCCAAACGCGTCCTTAGTTTAAATTAATATTGGTCATTCCCCACTAATAAACTTGATGTCAAATGACTTTCGCATGACAGTGTGTTAATTTTTGTTGAATATGAAATAATCTGCTGGTCATTTTCAGAATATACAATTTCAGCCGTGTCCAATATTAATCAACTGATTGCAAATAACTTCTTGCCGTGGTTTGTATAAAGCGCTCGACACGCGATGTCGTTTCGAAATGATATCCAACAACAATGAAGGGGCGTTGGAAAACAATTTTCGGATATCGAATGTCAGAAACGCACCGCATTGCGTCGAGTCAATGGTTCAAACACAATGAATGGCTGGAGCCTCAGCCGCTGGATATTGAATTCTAAAGCGTTCTGAATGATAGAGAATTGCGAAACGGTAAAAATTGTGTCAGATTCCTAAGACGAGCGACGTCTGTTTGCAGTGGATGATGCAAAAACAAAGTTCATCTCAGTCAAGGCGAACAACTTGACACTTCTTGTAAAACAAGGATTTTCAAAGTTCGAAATGGTTGACACTTTTGAGTAGATCATATAGATTGTAAGATAAAACTTGAAAGAATAATGAATACAAATTTTGAGGAAATGATCGACTCCAGTAAACGTGAAACGCATGGACTTTGTACATGAATTCATAAACATGGAAATATTAGAATAAAAATTATACATATAAATAGGATACGTAAACTTCTCGTGAATCATAAGTTGTTATTAAAAGATTATGTATTCTAAAATAATAAATAAGAGTAAAAAATTTTGTTATTTCTGTAGAGTATAGAATAAATGAATGAAATTAATTCAGGCGCATGGGTAGAATTTGATTTTCGTGGTCAGAATCACGATTCTGCACGCAACGAATAAACTTTTACGCATCATTCAACTGACACCTCAACAAGAGGTGAAAATAGAAAGACGTACCTTATTGAAAAAAAAATTGAATCACGTTTTTAAGTTGCTTCTAATCGCTAGATTTTTTTATATGTATAGAAAAACGTAGCAGATTTTTCGATATCTTGATTATAATTATCACACCAGTTCTTACCTTAATCGTCAACCATTTTTTCCACGACGTCAGCGTAGTCTTTAAATTCTAGAAGATATTACATTATTCTATTAAATCCTGTTAAGGATACAAATTTTTCGCAATAATTGTACTCTCGAATAATAAATTATGAAATATAACTTCTAAACCTTAGTGAAGCATTTCAATGTTTGACTGATACATACTTATTCTAATACATAACAGATTGTTATTATTCATAAGCATACTGTAATAGTATTTCAATACTATTACAGTATAAGTCGATCATTAGCACGCTCCGGTTAAGAGGCTTAAATATAATATTTCAGTTATGATTCATTGCCCATTATTCGACAATACAAATTTTTGTGAGAACAGATTTAAAACATGAATAGGATTTATTCAATAAGCATAATATTTTCTAGATCTTGAAGAGGATTACGCAAAAGTGGTAGAAACGTAGGTTGATAACGCGAGGACTTCCATAAAATGCATGACCGGCTTATCCAAAAATTTGCTTCATTTTCATATGTAACAAAATGAAAAAGTTATCAGGAAAAAATCATAGAAATAGATGAACAAATGTTATAAACATGATAATGAATGGATAAAAAAATAGTATGTATTATTATATATCACCGGCCAAACCATGACTTGAGCATTCCTGGTGAACGCGAAGGCGAAATCCGAATTTCCAAATTTTAAAATTGATAAAAAAATCATCAACCGTTGGTCAAGTAATTTAAGTTTTTCATTCATTTGATCAGGAAAAATTCGATATGCTAGACATTTTTTTCGGGAACAGCCGAAAAACACATTATTAATATTACGTAAAAAAGTAATATTTTGATATGAAATACAAGAAAAATTATAAACCACATCGTAAAATTTATTAACATATATTTATTATAATGTTATCGTCGTGCGTTAGAAATACAAGATAGTGATTCACTCCTTAATATAAATATCAATATTATAGATATTTGAAAAATATAAGTACAATTTGACCACAATTCAGAGTAAAGGAAAAAACTTTTTCACGTTCAATACAATTTTAAGTGATAATACGTTTCTTTGAAAAACTTATGATAAAATATTTTATAATTATAATCTCATATGTCATCAATATTATACTCTCTCATTTTATGACTGATGAAAATAATTCTTTAATATTATTTCGTAGATCGACTCTGAAGTTCTACTAATGAATAGGTTTACGAATGGAAATTGGTTGCTCGCGAACAATTTTTTAGTGATCGTATCCCTTCTAAAAAAAACTCTGAACTATTCAGCGCATACGCCCAATTTTTAGGATATCCACGAACATCCGTGAACGTCCACGAACGTCCATCGAGTTTTTCATCAACTGTTCGGCGAAAAATAAAAAGGAAATTGATGTTTTGTGTCAGTTTGGGTCACTCTGTAACCAAATCACGCAAAAGATATTGATATATATGGTTAAAATAAAATAATAGGATTCACTTGTTTTTACGTTTGTGACAGTCCATGTAGGTGTACGTGTCCGCGTACACGGTCTGAAACGGACGAGAGAAACAAGTGAAATCTATTATTTTATTATATCAACATTTTTCAACATCTTTTGCACGAACTGGTTACAGAACGACCCTAATTGACTAATCATACCATTTTGATTTTTATTTTTCCATGAACAATTAACGAAAAACTCGAAAGACGTTCGCGGACGTTCACGAACGTCCATGGCATGCCGATAGGGCGTTGAACATAAACGCTAAACAGTTGGGATTACACGCCCAACTCAGCAGCGTTTATGTTCAACACTTATCGTAGATGCTCAATGTCGAGTGTAAACGCAGAACAGTTGAGAGTACACGCTCAACTATTCAGTGTTTATGCTCAAGGCCTAGCATCTACACTGAACGTTGAATATAAACGCTAAACAGCTGGTATTACACGCCCAACTATACAGCATTTATGCTCAACATTCGGCGTCGAAGAATGTAAACGCTGAACAGTTGGGAGGATCTACGCTGAAAGTTGAAACTATCAAGCGTTTATGCTTAACGTTGAGCATCTACGCCGAACGTTGAACATAAACGCTGAATAGTTTGGAGTACACGCCTAACTATTTGTTATTTATGCTCAGCGTTAAGCATATATGCTGAAAGCTGAACGTAAACTTTGTACAGTCAAGAGTACGTGCCCAACTTTACCGTATACTCTAAACGCTGATCTTCATTTCAAACGCTCAACTTGACCGTACATGCTCAACTTTGCCGTGTACGCTCAATGTTGAGCATTATTTCAAACGCTCGATTTGACCGTACATGCTCAACTTTGCCGTATACGATCAGCGTAGGCGCTCAATAGTCGAGATTTTTTCCCGTAAGGGTTGAGCTTTATGTTCAATTTTAACGTATACCATCAACATTGAGCGTTTAAAATGATGGTCAACTTTGAGCGTATACGCTCAATAATTGAGAGTTTTTTCATAAGGAATACTTTAAAAAACATAATTGAACATATTTGAAATTATAAACTTCGTGATCGCGATCTTTTTATTCCCTCATTTTTTTTAATTGAGTAAAATAGACACTATTCAGTGTTAAATGAATAACATCCAGTATTTATCTCTATTAGCCAAAATTTGTTAGGATTTTTTGGAGTCCAAGTGTAATTTTGTTTTCAAACGTAATTATATTATATAATGAATATCATTTTTTTTCATAAATACAAAATCTGATTACTCTAATTTTCTCATTCTTTGAAAATGAGTGAGATAAAAATGATGAAAAAATACTAAAACTGACATGAAGTTAAAGGTTCTTGTATTATTACTGATTATTGTGAATTAAAAAAGAACAATATATACAGTTGAGTAATTAGATTTTTTACATTTATATTAACTTATTGGCTTATCAATCAAAGTTTATCAGTATTAAGTATAGATAATGTGAGTTTGGCTTTTGCAAGAATAAAAATTCAACAAGTTGGATTTTTTCCTGTAGGGTGAAGGAAAAACCTGAATTGCCTGAACGACGATTAGGCAGTTACCGAACTGCCTCAAATTTTAGGTGATTTGTCTTTTGTCTGGACATTTACCAGAAATACCTCGATTTGGGTTTTGTAGGTAACATGAAAGTATATTACATTTATTCTGAAAACGAAGAAATACTTATAGCCGATTCTTTATTAAAAATATTCTTCAAACAGATAAAATGATCAAAAAATAAATTATTATTACAAATGGAAAATTAGTCTGAATTCTATTTATTATTGTGATTAAATATTTTCATTATTGATTAAAAAAGTCGTTATTCTTATATTCAAAAGTAGGAACCCGCTTCATAAAATTCGGTTGAAAAGTCATAATTCCGTTTAATATTGTCATGCCATATGGTCATGTATTATTGTCATAATTCTATTTAATATTGCCATTCTATTTACCAGCCATATTTCTATTGAATACTTAACAGTCATAATTCTCTTTAACATTTCGTGACATCTTTTCATTTTTAATAAGTTCATGTTTGCAAAACCTTATAGTATAACGCATGGCATTTAAACTATGTGATATTCTTTTTTTCATTCAGAAAAAAGTCGCAACGAAACTTAATTGAACGTCACTGATTAACGGTAATTGATGACAATCGGGGAGTTTTTTTTATCGAACGAGGAAAAACAAGAAAAAAAAACGATTGCGCTATGACTTTCTTTCCGCCAGAGCGGCCAGAGCGAACGACCCTGCGGAGGCATCTCCGGGGAAAGGAAGCTGATGGAATCCCGGTAAATACCGATTGCATGGTTGCCACAGCGGCCAAAAGACCGCCGCTACTTTTCTGTAATCCAGCGTTACTACTCAAACGGGCGTATCAACTTTCCCAATCGCTACATCGGAAAATGTTTCCGGATAAATGCAACACAATTCATAGTCGGAATGCTGAAGTTTTTTCTTCGCGATTTACCTAACCTCATAGTCACTTATACAACGTGAAAAAGAAGTTTGGTGTCAACTGTAACACTCATAATAAATGGTATACAAGAACTCAGAATAGCTAGACAGTAAAAAGTTGTTCTACCGACAATAACTGGAATCGTATGTGACAAACACATGCATATAGTTACGACCTGAAGAAATCAAGAAATCTTGATTAAACTTCCATGTATAATAATCGGTTTCAGTAAAAATCATCATAAGTAATATTTCTAGTATACACGGGCGCGCGTGGGCTCGCCTGGATGCCAAGGATGCCAAGCCCAAGGACGCGAATTCCAACGGAAACGCGAACAGGCATGGCGGCTAATGCGAAAAAATGTTGCGCCAGAGCAGGATCTGGACTGATTTGCAAAAAGCTTTGAAAATAAATGTATTCAATTGGATGCATTTCCGAAATTTAAGTCCTATCAAATTTCAGCCCAACATTAATGAATATATTCTAAACGAAAAATGACGATGAAGAGAAATCGCGTATTTAAAGAATTGATTGTACGAAATTATTGAATTTCAAGTTTGCAAAGTCGTAAAATCTGCATCACAAGCGAACTGATTTATAAACCTGCACTTTGACGAATTTCGTTATTGCGAGACAAACAAGTTCGCATCGGGTATTACAAAATATCCAAAGTTACGCAAGGGGTACTGGGCGCAACCGAACGTGAATTTACAAACAATGCTGTAATTCATACGCGATATGGAACGTGTAATCCGAGCCGAAACAGGCGTGAAAATCAAAAGTTCCTCATTAACTCGTCATACAATTTTTATCCTTCTCCGTCTGCTACATGAAAGTGAAATGTTTTCTTGGGTGGAACTGATCCTCCGCTTATGGTAAATGATCCATCGCGGGAATTCGTTTCATATTTTGTTTAATTTTTTTATACTTCAATCTGTTACATTATCTTTTTAACTTAGTAAACAATTGGTCTGCAAATGATGGATCCAATGATGATTTGCTGAAGCGACTCCAGTGATAACTTACAGAAGAAAAAAATCTTCATTTGGAAATAGAAAAAATTTACATATCTAATGAAAATTTATTGGAGCTATCAGACGATCAACGCAATCAAAGCTATCATAGCATATGTTATTTTGAATTGTTCATGTCTTATTCCATTTGCTCATATATGACGTACATTATAGAAATTTTAATATCATGTTTCAACAGCAAATAAAGCAACACAGGAACGCGCAGAAAACGTTAAGAGAATCAGACGCAATTTGAAAGTAAATGTATTCCTCGTGAGAATTTCTCATATCTAGTTGCTCTCGATCCACTATTGTTTGAAAGTTTACGAATGTTGTTCACCAACACATGAAAACCACGAAATTACGAAGAAAGCAGCGTCCATGAAGAGAAACACAAAAGCAATCATCAAGCAAATGATAAGCATCATCAAACTACTATTTCGAAACCTAAACGTAGCGATTACACCAATGTATTCATTAATCTCCTTCCTTCCACTTTCACGGAATCGGCTTCTGCTTCCATTTTGTATAATTCTAGTAAAAAGAAAAGAAAAACAATGATCAGCGTTTAAACACTTCTTGAAGTGATAGGAAGTTGAACATTTTGAATCGAGTGCACTAGTAATTATCTATTTGCATGCAGAACGTTATAATGACATGCCACTGACGTATAAATCATGTCAATATCACGACAGTGTGTTGAATTATCGAGTGACATGATGAATGAGAGTGCGAGCGGAACAAGTATTTAGAAAACGGCGCTTCCTTGAAGATCATCGGTGACGCTAGACTTCTTCCCCCTCTCTCTAATTTACATTTTATCACGCATCGCATCTTCATAGGCCGTTACGCAACGTTGCTGCGAAAAAACAGGAACAACAATAAAAATGGACATGTTAGAAATGTCCATGGGTATAATCTATCTTCAGAAAAGTGATAAAACTTTTTTTTTGGATTGTAAGAGGTTGTAAGAGGTTAAAAAAACCGTTTTCCAACACGTATTTTTTTTCAACATAATATAAACAAATTTATATCCTTTGACCTACATTCCGCTTTGAATTAAATTTCCCGAAAATGATTAACTGCGTTATCTTTTTCTGAAATTGCCTCAACATTGATATTCCGAATCGACATAAACACAAAATTTATTTATATACTGATTCTTTCACTGCATCCTTCAGTACTTTCTAATCATAGTAACCTTACCAACGATATCAGAAACGATTGTAGCTAAGATTATTATGAATTGGAAAAATAGTGAAAACAGGAAAAAAAACGAATTCGTATAAACTCATAGTCGCATCGAATTGCTATTAAACACAAACCTTTTTCAAAAATTGATATTAAATTCTTGAATTTTCACATGTCACTAACACTTGTAAATTTTTACAATTGTTCATCAAGTTTTCAGAAACTTTAATTTATTTCTTTCATATGCAAAGAATATGGAAGTTGACATAACAATTCTATTCTTTAACTGTAATTTTGATGAAATTCTATAAGAAGTTTCAGGTAAATGTCTCCCTTGCGTCCATGTCCTTCGTTGCGTCCGATGTGGATTGGTAAAGGTCAAATAATTCATTTCTGCTAGTTTTTTAATTATTTTAAGTTTTAATCGTATTCCCTGATTATTACTCTTCGTACACATCTATTTAAACTAACTAATAATCGAATTTTTTAATTTTTGCATCAATAAATTGCAGCTGTCAAAATGACAAAATATTTTCATTTTTTTATGGTGAAGGAAATCATTTTGAGTATTGTCATAGTGTTTTGTGTGCTGCTATAAAGTGGAAATTTAGGTGAAATTGGTTTGAGCAGAAAAAAGGTCTGTAGTACATAATATGTAGTAAACATTTCATTATAGAAAGTGAAACGCTAAACGCTACTAAAATTTTCCAATGATGGTGATGCGTCCACAGCGTTCAGTTGTTTATACGATTAGGGTGGGAGGGTGAGGGGGGGGGGTTCAATATTCGGACGAAAAGACGGTCAATAAAAGTATAGGCGGACGCCACGACGTATAATGATATATTAAACCAAATTTCAACTTTTATTACCACACTTTATTCACCAAACAATGGCTTTTTTCATTGAGAAAATATGCCTACCTCAAGAATTTACGATTGTCGTTGCTCTAGAATGTAGGTGCACTTATTTATTTATCATTTTTTGAATACATCGTAACCCTCACATGGACGCAAAGGGAGACATTCACCTTAGATACTTATAGTTTTATTAGTGATAAATAATTTCTACTTGGACAAACATGACATATTTAAAATTAGAAATAAATAATTTGTATTTTTCAAAACATGATCTTTGAAACTTATAGTTAAAGGCTGTGCAATTATAACCCCCCCCCCCCGCCTATACAATTTGATTGATTTTATACCGTAATATTTAATCGATCTAATGATAATTTTTTTATCTATTAAAATGAAAATATAAACATGCTTACATTATTTACATGTAAATGGCGAATCGAAAAAAATATTCATCATTATATGTGGCTTGGAATAAGAAAAGGGACCTGTGGTTACAAAAATCGTTTTTGAGTTTTCGACTTAAAAAAATAAAAATAAAAAAATCTATTTCATGAGCTACGTCACGAGTCTCTGTGCTCATTAATGGAAGTAGAAAATTTTTTTTAAATACGAGTAAGCTGTTACGAATAGATAAAGAGAAAAGTTTCTCTTCATTTTTTCAAAATTCTCGTATGCAAGCATAGGACCATTTTCTCATTCCAAGCCACATATACTTTATTACAATATAAGTACCTACAATATTTGTTATATTTATATTACATTTTATATAAGATATATTTTAATTTACATGTGCCTACGTGAAATATTTAATTTTCTAATATAAATTATGAAATTAACTTGAAGTTATAACGTATGTGATATTATTATTGCATACTGCACAATATTTGATTATATTTATTAATTTCATTCATATATGAAAATGTTAGAGATCTTATTTATTTTTCTTTCTTAGTATTTGTAAAGTATGTTTTCAACTGATTTGTAAATGTTCAGTTCAAAAATTAAAACAAATGCAGATAAATTTTCAGGAACATCTTTTCTGAAGAATAAAAAAACGATAGTTAGAATAATGGTTTCAAGAAACTGAATCCTAAAAACACTTTTCCACAAAAACTGCACAAAATTTCTTGAAAAATGAACAACTCCAGAAATAAACCAGAAATCCCCAATTAACCTTTGAAGCTATAAATTTCTTCGAAATGTCTGATGTTGAATACTATACGTTTATGATCGATTGAAACAGCTTGAATATCCTATCGTAAAAAATCAATCAACTTATACCTTAGCCATCATCATGTACCAGAATATGGAATCAGACCAATCCCATGCTTATTTTCAGTTTTACAACGTTGTGCCAAAAAGTTTTACTCTGCCAATTTCTAGGCATATTCGAGAGAAAGTCCTAAAAATTTCAGTTATTGGAATTTTTCGCGAAAACGATCGTCCGCGACTTTGTGTGAAATGTCCGCGTGAGTTCTACAGGTTCAGCTTTATTGGCTGATTATGGAAATATCGATGTATGGCTTTACGAATGGAATGGAATTCTAGTCGTGCGAAATATGCTAATTAAAAAGTAAACGAATAATTTAATGCGATAGGAAAAGGCATCGTTTTGATACGTTCTGTTTATTTATACACTCGAGATGGTCCGAAGATAAAGAAAGGGAAAAAGCTGCTCGATTTAGATAATTCGCCGTGCATTTGCTCTCGGATAACTTTTCAGGTTTCACGATTGCGAAAATTCTTGAAGAATTATGCGGTCATTACTATATTTCCTGGGATCGATTTATTGATTCGTAAGTCATTGAAATTATAGGTGCTTTTAACTTAGATTGATCTCAGTTATGTGCAAGCTTAACTTGAAACGCGAGTGTTTATGTTAATTTTTCATGCGAATTCGAATGTCAAAATCTCAGAGTTCGTTGATTATAGTACGATATTGTAAGTCCTGAAGCGCTGATGCAACTATGATGTATTCTTGATCTCAAACCGGGGTATTTAACTAGAATTTTTTGTTTCGTTTTTTAATGATGTGTTCAAAACTTAAATTAGATTCAAGAATTCAAAATTTTAAAATGAATTTATACTATTCATTGTCTGCATTGCGGAAATATTCAAGTCGTTAGTCTAACAGTTTCAAAAAAGTGATCCGATCACAGCTTATTAGGCCAGTTTTCTTGAATATTTTAATACGAAGTCCATTAAGAAATTTAATTTTGGAAAACTTAACTTACTGTGAAAACATTGTACCACATTGAAAAATAAAAAAAATGTTGTGAGTGTTTACAACTTATCTTTAATGTTTCAATCACGACCCCCACTAAGAGCGAAACAACTTCACTATCTTACACTTGACTGTCAGGCTTGAATTTCAGTGCTGGAAACTGAATATTTAGAGCAAATACCACGTTATTGTACCACTGCTCTGCAAAGGTACCCAAGTTGTGAGTTTAGAGCATGTCTCAGAAAACACATGTTTTTTTAAATCTCATTTGACGTACTTTTAACTAAATATTAGTGTCAAAATCTTGCAATGTATAAAATAACTAATAACATTTTTGTCCTGCACTGAAACAACTACAAACTCTTGTATTCTAGACCCAACTTCAGTCAATCGGTGCGGGATATTTCATAGGTAATAATTTCTATTTTCTCGTCGTTGAATAATCTACCTTTAGTAGCAGAGGACTCTCAAAGGTAATCCCAATCACGGTTCAACCGGTTTCAACATCGCCTTTGGAATTTCACTGAAATTCACGTTAATTCTGGTACCTCAAGACGCGGCCATTTTGGTACCAGCTGCTCGATCGATCACGAACACGTTTTCTTGACTCGGGACTCGTCAGGAACCGATTTTCAACTGATTCAAAGTTGGCTGCTCGGTTCACGTCGGACCGGCATCGCGAACTCGCCTCGGGACTTCGCTCCCACTTCTTCAGGTGAGGTAGCGTTGCGTCGTTTGGGCCTGTGAGTGTTCCTGAGTGTTCCCACTGCACTTCCCCACGCGAGGCTCTTTCACTTCTACCTCTCCCCGCCGGCAATTTTTCGTCATTCCTTTCATCCCACCTTCAGCCATCTTCCACTCACGCTTTGCAAAGCAATCTTTCGCGTCCTACCCGCGAATCGAAAATTTTGCACTTCAGTTAAAGCGAGGGGAGTGTTGTTGAGGCGAGAAAAAGACGTAGAGAATGAAAATTGTTATCAGAGAAAGAGAAATGCAAAGGTGGTGATGGACCCCTTCCCCTAAGTCACCAAATCTTAGCTGATAATATAGTACTGCCTTGATTTGTATTGTAACCAGAACTCGGGGAAAATGTGACAAAATATTGTATATGTGACGCACCGCGAGAGAAGGTCCCTTATGCAAAAAATATATTTTCAGGTTTCTAAATAAACTGATAGTATTTGACTTCCTGTTTCTTTTGCGAAAAAAATAAAAATTAACTCTTGTCAAGTGTCGATACAGTAGAAGCGATACAAATGCATTCTTTATGAAGCGTGCCACCTTCTATCGCTCGTCCTGTAAAATTCTGTTTTTAGGCATAAGGGACCTTCTCTCGCGGCGCGCCACATATATTGTATTTCTACTCATAAACGAGTAACAAAAAACGACTTATTGTTGCTCTTTGGTATATTTCAAGTCTTGAAGAGGGCTACGATCTATAACCGAAAGCTAGAAGTATAATTAAGAAATTTCACGATTAAAAATTGGCTTTGAGTGAGAAGTCTTGATAATGACATCGATAATAACAGAGCGAATAATTACATATACTAAATAAGGCGTTTTTTTTATAAGCTCATAACTAATATATAACTCACACTTCCATGTAAAAGTCTTTGAATATACAAACGTACTACTGTTTGATGCCCAATTTTATTTTAAAATATTAAAAACATTAAAAAACTCTTTGAAAATTACATTTATTGTAGACTACAATAATTTATTATCAATATAAGGTAGCCACAACTAACGTAGAATGATTTCTTCAATCCTTTTTTTTACCAATTTTTCACTTTTTGTTTACAGTTGAATTTCCACAATTTGTGGCTTGCTATTAATGACTGTTGCAGGTGTAGATATTTTGAGTTAATTCCATTATTTGCAAACTGTCCACAAGTTTTTTTTGAAAAGTTGAAGATCGATCGTTTACTGAGCTGATGCAACATTTTTCCATGGGAACTCTATTGGGTTTAAATCATGAGACTGAGGTGGTAGAGCGATGCAAGGTATCGAAATTGCAACAGAAGTAAGTTACTTTAATATTTACACAAATATCGTTTTTCAACTCTTTAGCTAACTCTTCGACTTCTAGTTACTTGTTCAGTGACATCTGATATAAAAATTATCAGTGAGAATGTACAATTCATGAAATATTTAATTAGAATGACGCCAGGCTCCCAAGACTCATAAAAAAACTACTATTCTTTTTGAGTTTCCTTTACCAGAGGATAAGGATCGTGATAAACGATTATTCCTATTATCTCGAATTTTCATGGAGTCGTGTTCGCGATAAAATCGTTTTGTTCTGAAACATTTATCCATAATTAGCTTGTGATGCATTCTCGCAGATGCAATCTGAGAGTTACAGAACACGTGAAGGTAATGATCGAGCGTGTAATGTAACAATTCACGTATTGCTCAATGTTCATTAGGTGACGACTAAGGGAAGGTTTATGGACTCTTTGGAAAATGGAATATATATTTGGTAGTGGAAAAAATTTATCGAGCTTAAGCAGACGATACAGTCGTTGAAGCGATACGTAATTTATAGGATCATAAATCGCGAAATATGGATGTAATTAAGAGAACAAAAGTTCTCGTGTGATTTTTTTCCTCGTCCATTATCTGTGCACTTCACGTACTATTTTATTCAAGCCATAATCCACTCTCTTGTCTTCAAAAAGAACGTTATTTCGATGGTTTTTGAATAGCCTCATAATTTTTCATTTTAATGTTGACTCTGGACAGATGACAAAAAAGTGGGGATTGTATAAGACTTACACTGTAAGTCGAAGAGATTTTCTTGACATAACGATACTTTTTGGACGTTTCTGTTTATGGTTTATTTAAATTTTCAATAAGTCAATTGGATTGCTGTAAAATCTAAACCATATATATAATATGATTTTCGTGTTATTGTCAGATTGATTGAATGTTCAAGGGTATGCAAAGGAAGTAAGGATTTTTTAACTAAAATCTGCAAACGCTCAAATATTTTTGAGATTCTTGGTTTTATAGTAATAAGTTATTTTACGTACGTTTAGGCACTGAAATCCCAATGTCAGGATAATAAACTCTTACTCTATACCTTCGTAAATTTTCAAAGTTAGTGTTCCCAACATCATGAATTTTATGTGTAATTTATTTTTCATAACCTTATTTTCCGAAAATTTGAAAAACTTAATTATCTGGAACTATTCCCGTTTTTTTTCCTGGTTTTAAACTAATACATTATGTGGAAACAGATAGGAACGAATTCCAGCACGTTTTGAATCGAATCATGCCTTCGTATGTTGTGAATTCTTGAACTTAAATCCTAGAACTCTAAATTTTCGCGTTCCGTGCTGATGGAGGTTCTGTGGTAATCATTCTTAAGATTATAAATATTCTCGTTTACATTTTTATATATATGACTTTTTTTCCGTACATTTTTTGTTATGATTGAAAAATTCAATCTTGATAGACCTGTGCTTTTACATATTTTCATAATTGATTCATTGCTAAAAAAGCTAGAAAATTAATAGATAAACAGTAACCAATGTTGATAAAATCTAGAATTCTGAAACTCAAAGACATTACCTTCGAACTTCTTTAGATTTAAAAGTTGATTCGCATTGACAAATGGATAATAATCATAATTTTCGACAATTCAATTACCAGAGAAACATTGTTTTGTAAAATCGTGAAGCTATATTTATTATTTTATTCATGAAATAAAAATTGATTGTTTAGTAATCCATCATCTTGCCTAATTCTCAAATATGCGTGTTTTGAAATCTGCAAAACGATTCGCAAGATTTCGTGTTTGAATCGCAATGATTCGTTACTTGAATTTATAAGAGACCAGATTTCCTCACTCCGAAATAGAAACTTAGAACCTTGTAATGCATATGATCTTTAGAAACGTTAAATAATATGTTTTAATTCCGAAAATGCACGATACATGGAGTTCTTACTGTACTTTTGAATTGTAGAATCTCTTAATTTTAACAAGCATACAGATCAAAAGTAAAGGTGTGATTTATTTCTTTAATTCATAAATAAGTTGTGGATCTTTTTTTTTTGACAAAAAGGGTAATTTACTACTTTTATGACAACTCTCCTTGATAGTCCCACTTTCAAATCTATAAAATTTAGTCTCATTATGTGGAAACCTAGACATACAAATTGAAAGGGAGAATAATACATTTTGATATTCTGCACCAAAAAAACTATAACCAACAATTTCACCCTCTTTAAAATATCTAGCCTTTTCTGTAACGCAAAATTTCACCAGCATTCTAGGTTTTCTAGTCAAGCATACATCCTTTCGATCAATGATTCCGAAATTCAGCTTATGCAACGGCCGAAATTTGGCAATCGTAAATGTCCCCTTGTTTTTATTTTACCTTGCAATAAAAAAATTTTCAAGACAGCTCGAGGGAACCACCACCGTTCACGCGTACGCAGCTAAAATCGCAAACCATTTCCAGCGCCAGCGCAGAGTGTTGTGCAATTTGGCCTCGTTCGTTACATTGCGGCGACGTTCCAGAGAGCATAATCGCTCGTTGGAGTCGAGAGAAACTGCGGGTACGAGAGTGCAAAGATAACGAAAATAATGTGAAAAAGAAAAAAAAACACGATTTCGTTTAATTCCTTCGCCTTTATCCAAGTCCGGAAAAAAAAACTAAAGTTCAATTTTACCATGCAGTCGGAATGTTGCATAATCTTTTAAGTCGTTTCATATTGACTCGAAATTTCAAGTTACCAACTTTATTGAAATCACCGTACAGAGATTCAAGTTCAATAATGTTTGAAATTTACAAATTAAAAGTAATTGACTGAAAATGATTGGTTTGAAGGGAACCAAAGTACATTTCATGTTTGAAAAATTATTTTCTTTAATATTATTTCATTCAACAATAATTATTCTTCTGAATACCATACATCACTTTCTCTTCATTTTACCATTTTCACTAATCTCAATATTCGCAGATCTCATCAAAATTAAGTCGGAGTACTTGAGAGTAAGAATGGGCACGTAAAAAATGGAAATTGTTGAACAGGTTCCCGTGCAACCTGCGCAAATGGAGTGGTGTACCAGGCTTTCTCCGGCCGTGCACCCGTGCAGTACTTGATATACACGCATGCAATGCCTTTGCTCCCTCTCACCGTTGACCGTCCTCTTTCCTTTTAGTAATCCAGCCAGCTCGGATTCTCTTCCGACTTTGAGAAATTACTAAAGTCCCATTCAGAAACGCATAACGCAACTCGCGACTCTCGCAACTTTGAGAAACTTATTACCACAATGGTCGAAATGGATGCTAAACCTGGGATCGTACTAGGATTTCAAGTTTCTGAAAATTGCCTCGAAATTTTTTAAACTTGAAAATGGGATGAATTTGGACAGGTTTGAATTTTATGGATGTGACTTGAGTAAGAACTGATAAAAATATCTTTCGATTATCCTGAAAAATGCACTAGTGGGCGAAAGTCTTTGGACACTCAATTTTAATAAAATAATATGAGAATCCAACTTTATGCTCTAAAAGAATATTAGAAAAAAAGAATGTCATTACAAATTTTTTGAGTATTTCAGCATATTCGAAAGACAATATCCGCAATCAACTGTTTTGGATATCGGAACCAAGTTTGACGGTATTGATACGAAATGAAAAATAAGTAAAGAAATTTGTTCATTTATATTCTAAATAAAATTAAGAATTTTCGATTTGCTTCTGTTAAATCAAAATTTATGAAAAACCATTTATGAGGGTGAGTATTTTTACCTTTTTCAAAATATTAGGTAGGTTAAGAAAAGTAAGGTTTTCTTCGATTTAGAATGTAATATGGCTCCAAACGGAAATCGTAATGAAGGGAAAAGCTCTCATTTTTTCATACAGTTTTTACCAATTTTCTCCAAAGGAAATATTAGCAAAAACTTCTAATTGAAAAAAAGACTGCATCATATATGATTCGACTACATCACTTAATGGGGTCAAATTCTGAGAGATCAGGATATGGAAGATTTCGTGAAACAACGAAACAAGAGGACCACAGATTGTTTTATTTTCAAAGCAAAACAGGCAATAAACAACCACAGAAACTAGATTTTAATAATCTACACGATACTAAAATCTGCAGATACTTAAAAACAGAGGATGCTTTCAGCAGGCTTGTACGGTAGAATCAAAGTGGGAAAACTACTTTTGAAATCACAAAGCAAGAAAAAGCGACTCTAATGGCCTGAAGAACATTAAAAGTGGAATATTAACGATTGTTAATCTGTGTGAGAGGCAAATATGAATAACTATTGACTTTTATTTTACTGAACATTATTGATCATAACAAAATAGTGATCATTAGTATTTTTGTAGTGTCTTGATGTTATGTACAGAGTAATCAAGAGTGATTGATAGTGCTTGCATGTTTTGTAAAGAGTGTTTTATAGTACATAATTCATAAGTGCTCACACGTGTCGTTATGTTATTCGTAATGCTCATTACTAGTCTGATGGTGCTTGACGAACTTCACTCTAATGTAAGGTGCACTAAAATATGATAAATTGGAAGGCTGATTCACATAAACCAGTACTTTTTCGCCTATTTGGCTTGCGTGCCAAAACTTTTGTAACAATGTTATATGTAATGTATATTTAATATCTATGTTAAAGCCAACAAGTTTCACTCACCTTGCCAAAGTAACTATAAACGATTTTTGAGTGAAGTAGAGATTTACAATAAACAGCCTTTGACCACTGATGAAAAACTATAAACCCTAATTAAAGTGTCTAATAGTGACGTACACAACTCGAAAATATTTGAATAGTGACTAATTCATAGTGAACCTTTATTGATTGTGAGAAAATTTTTAGGAATGTCAACCAAAACGAGATTGCATGTTTTTAGTGAGAACCAAGAAAAATGATGTTTTTCTGATCTGCTGGTAGAACTATTGCTCACATATGTTTACTAAAACATAACAAATTTTCAGGAAAACCCAGACTTGGTTTTTTGGTTTTATCAAACAGGATTTATTAAAAAACTTGCAATTGTTTCATTATTTGTATGAAATTAGATATTTTACTTAAAAATACTTTTTCTTTCGGTAGTTCGTAAATGGAAATAATTGAACTTTTTAACGCTGAGTGAGTGCTGTAGAAATTTTGTACTTTGTTGACTGATAAAATTTTCCTAGAATTGTTCAAATTTGATATAATTCGATGAAAAGAAGGTTTTATCGTAATTTTCAAAAAGTTTTTCCCTCAAAATCTGTCGAAACAAAGGTTTCTGAACTGCAAGAAATTAATTGCCATTCTTTTGGTTTTTTTCCTAAAAAAAAAAAAAAACAAACAAACAAACAAATTTGATCAAAGAAAATGCATGACAAATATAATGATAATACATTGTGTGGTCCACATTCTCAAGGTTTTATTACAAAAAGTGAGCAATTTGATGAAGAAAAGATTTCATGTATTTATTCAGTTTTTTATATTTCCAGTTAATTGATTTAGTATATTGATGTGATTTTCTATAAAAAAATTATAAATAGTATTCCTTGCAATCTCTTCGACAGTTGTAATAGAAATTAGTTGCATAACCCTAATACACATTGGTGTTTGAAGTCTTGTGCGTGGCAGCGTATTTCAATACCATTCGTTCAACATTATTTGGATAGTTCTTTAATGTTTCTAGAAAATATCATCTGAGTTCAAACCCAAGATAGAAAATATTTTTAACCTTCAGTCTAAAGTTTTGATTTTGAAAATGTACGATTCCGAAATTTAGTTCGTAGCTGATGATAACAAATTTGCAACTTAACACTATGTTACTATTAAACTTCCAAATTTCACGAATAAAAAATTCCATATCTTTAAAGAAAATGTAATTTTAGATAATGTAAAGTAAAGACCATAAAAAACTCGCATTCACTAGACATTTTAAAACTCCAAAACTTCAAGAAAAGTGGTATACGTTTTCTAAAATAATTCATCCTTAACCTATTGACTCGCACATTAGAGACATCAAGCAAGCAAAGTTTAATATTTTCCTCATTATGGTAGAGAAACAATCACGATCAACCTGACGAATTTCTGGTAGAAAAATATTCACACGACATCGTTTTGTAATCTGTATCAATTCGTTAGTCTTTCGTCCATGTTGCTCCAACGACCCAAATGGTTTGAGATCGTGATTGATCAGTGATCCACGTTCGGGGCGCGGTGGCGACAGAAGCCAATTTTATTGCACGTATAAATTTCCGCTCGCGCCGAGTCAAATGTCACCACGTCATTTTCCCGAGAACAATCTCGATGTTGAGAAACAGAAAAACGAAGACGTGCTTTTCTATTTTCATTTATGTAATGCACGTTTAACTCTCACCTCAGTCGTGACACTGGCTTCGACATTTCAAGACTACAATGAAAGTAAATCCGCCATTAGGTTATTGCTGGAAAAAGTACAATATTTACATAATGTTTATTTACTTTTTCAGCATAGTTTTCCATGTTCAACAAGATGCAGTAAAGTATTTGTGTATGAAGGATTCCAAATATAGTAAGTATACAAAGTGAGCTTTTTTCGTTTTATTGGAATTTCACCCATGAAAATTAAAAAAAAATGAATGAATTGATTTCAGATATGAATAATGATTGTCTTTTAGCCGGATTTCCGGAGCTATTTTCAGGAAAATTTTTCAAAATTATATTGTCTGTGAAGTTTTTGGTTATAATTTGTAAATGATGATGGCGGGAAAAATGAGCTGAACGTCACGTGACTATCAGTGTTCAGGATAAGAACAGTGCTTTCATTTTAACACTCTAAAGCGTGAATCAAACTGTACGATTTTTTTCGCAAGATCGCGCGATTACTTTAATGGGGTTAATCGACGAAGGAATAAAGGAAAGTCCCTGTTCGCTCGCACCATCGGGATGACGGTTTCAAGGTTCCCATTCATTAAAGCGTTCAACGAAGTCTTCGATACATCGACGGACCAAACATGGCGTTGCAATTAAGGCGTAATTCTAATGTGGAAGATGAAGTCGAACGATGCGAAAATACATGGCATTGAAGAGCGCGTAACACAGTTTTATCTTGACGTACAATGTGATGTTTTCGTCGGGTTGATACAGTATACGAGGATTGCTTTGGGAATTCACGGGGTGGGGGTTTGGTGGAATTCACGAGTTCAACGATCCGTTATGATTTCCAATAAAAATACGTGGACCCGCTTTCTTTCGAAAGTACGGTAAGATCATATGATGTGCAATCCATTTCAAACGTATTTTTATCACTATAAAAATCTATACAAGTTTTTTTACGCTTTAGAGGAGCGGTGACCAAAAACCTTTCTTGGTAAGCAACAAAATTAAATCCAAATCTAAGAAATTTGAATCAAGATCTTTTTTATCATAGTGGTCTAAAAAGCCTACTTTTTTGTCGGCTTTTTCTCTCACTACGATAAAAAAAATCGTTTGCACCATGGAAAAAAATAACTTACACCCTCGTGAGAAATTTATTTTTTCCCTAGATACGAAATGTACTATTTGTGTTCGTGAATGGCATTTCATAATATAAAAAATCTCATACTGTGAGGATTCTACTTTTCATATTTTTTAATAAACTAATGAGGATTATAAATGTGACACAGTTACGTTTGAATTCAACAAATACCAAGTCACAGATTTGAAAATTTTTATTATATTTTGAAAGTAATGTCTCGCTAAGATTAATAACTTTTGCAAGTCTTTTAGGATCGTTGCTCTTGCAACAACACTGAACATTTAATCTTTTACAAATAGGAGAAACTATTAAGAACTTGTTTGCTGATTCACTGTGTTCTATTTAGCTTATTTAGGAACAAAAAAACCGTGCATGATCTTAACAAGGTCCCTACAGAAATGGCAACACATGAATGAACGTGTTGTTATTTGTTTCAGTAAAATTTCTGTGATTCGATTCAAGCTTAGTTATTAGATACATCTATACAATGAAAATACCTATGAAAAATTTTTATTTGTGAAACATTTTTAATTATTCTTTGCTCGATGATTATAATCTCTTTACAGTGAATAATTATCTGGTCATGAAATAAACGATTCGTTATTAAAAACTCCTTTCTTATACTACTATTCTTAACGAAAAACAATTGAATCGTAATAAAAACACAGTTGTCTCTTATACTAGGATAAATATCACCATCATTATTATTTTCAGATTCCTCGGCGTCGAAAATAAACTATCGAAAGTATTTGCTTAAATGGAACTAAACATATAATTCAATGAAAATATGTGACTTAAATAAAACATGTATTACTTAACATGGAAAATTATGATGATAAATCTTTTTCATGGGAGAGCTGTATTAAAAAATAGTTACCGGTTGATAATGTTGTACACGAAAGATACGTGAAGTTCTATCAAAATTATAATAAAGTAAAGAAGAAATAGGGGAATAAAGTTTCCGCGAGTTTGTGAGTTTTCTTACATGCATGAGTGCGGAATTCGTGCTCATAACATGTTTTTAAGTAAACAAACAAGGAAAATTTTCCGGATTCGATACAATCGATACACTATGTAAAAATAAAATGCAAACGTGACGCGTAAGAATTTGGTTGTGTGAGAAATAAAAACACTTGTTACTATCTATTGCATTATAAACGTGACGGATAAGATGAATCAAACTCACGCTTTTGCGTCTATGAAGTCACGTCCTGGGAAAAAGCGCTAACACTTTCATCCATTGCAGGTATTTTCGCCTCGGGACCAATCGCAATATTAATTTTACTCAATAGCCATATTGCGAAACGACCGCTAATCGTTTTCCGCTAATAATTCTCGAGCAGAAAAGCGCATTTACATTATGCAAAGCAAATCGAAAAAGGTTTTCAAAACCAACTGATTCATCTTCTAAAAAAGGTAATTGTTTACCCAATTTAGTAGCAAAAAACCTTGAATAAGTATTAAAAAAGTGATTGAATATCTCGAAGAAATTTTGAATCCAAGTATTTTTTAACATGACTTTAAAACAACCATTATGTGCTCTGAAATTTAAAATTCATTGAACGCTCCATTTTCCTTTTTCATTTGAAGTATAACTGCAGAGGTATATTTGATGAAATTTTGAATACTTAATGTATGATTTCATAACAATTTCTTTAATGATGCTACTGTATTTGAAAGAAAAAAACTCAAAGACTCATTCGAACTACATATGACAATTGTGTTTTGCCATGGAGGAAACCAAGCAAAACCGAGAAATTTCTCCGATGAATTTCAGATGAGTACACCGATTTCTACAATTTGCAGATTGCACGATTGTTTTTTGGCTTTATTTACTCTGGGATGAAATTTTCCTTTCATTTTAAGGTTTTTTTTTGTGAGTTCATATTTATTCATTCATTCTGGGCTCTGGAACTACCAAAACATATTTTTGAAAAAATAAACAAAAGAAAAAAAAAAAAAGTTGGGTGCGTGTCGTACGACACACGGTTCAAGTGGAACACCGTATTGTATTTGAAGATGTCTAATGATATCGGAAAAAAATTTAAATAACGAAATGATATCGGTAAAATAAATAAAATAATGAAAACGCGTTCACAATATTGCGTTTCGTTGTTTTCAAGTTAATCACGGAGTAGTCTATGAAAATATTATGTTTTTATTCTTACATATTTTATTCGTTATATTCTGAAGTTTCATTTGCGTACAAAATTTCTTTCATGTCTTGGCGGCCGTCGACAGAAACGTAGTTTCTATTTCGGGTTGAATGTACTGATACCGTATGCAAATTTTGTAAAACCGTCAATAAAATAAATTAATATTCTCCCGTTCGGGGCGTTTGAAAATGAGGGCGCTGAGAGTAGATTTGTATTGCTTACAGTAATAATAATGAAGATGCGTGAGTGGCAAGTATATATTGTATGTAATTGTTTCATTTATTTATTAACACTTGTTGAAAGAGTTTGTATATATCGCACAAATAACCTTCTCAATGTGTGTTTGTACAATATTAACGAATTGGAAGATCTAACATCGACCAGCCCAGGAAGAGGGTATACATGTTACTCAAGGCTTATACCAGGTGTACTCCTAAGTAATTTCCCGTTTTTTCAATGGATGGCGTTCTGTTTTGTACCGCTGTTGGTAACACATACCATATGTCATTTTGTTCAGTCATATCGAGTGCTTGAACTGCGTTGACATTTTCTCGAAAAAATCTTCCAGTAAGTTTTTATTGCGCTTCAAAAATGTCGAATTTTGTACCGAATTTTGAGCATATGCGCCATGCATTGCTATTCATGTTCAATCAGGGGAAAAAAGTGTCCGAGAGCCACTGTGCGCTTGTGGAAGTTTATGGTGATCGTGCATTAACACTTCGAACATGTGAAACGTGGTTTCGACAGTTCAAAAATGGAGATTTCGACCTGAACGACGCCGCACGCTCCGGCAAGCGAAAATCGTTCGATGACGCCGAATTGCAAGCATTATTAGATGAAGACAACACGCAAACGCAAAGACAGCTTGCAGATGCGTTGGGAGTTCAACACAGCAAGCAATTTCCAAACGTCTGCGAGCCATGGGAAAAATTCAGAAGTGTGGAAAGTGGGTGCCCCATGAACTGACCGAGAGACAAATGGAGAATCGAAAAGTGACCTGTAAAATGCTGCTTCAACGATATAAAAGAAAGTCGTTGCTGCATCGTATTGTTACTGGTGATGAAAAGTGGATTTTCCTGGAGAACCCTAAGCGCAACAAATCGTGGGTGAGTCCAGGTGAAGCATCGACATCGACGGCACGGCCAAATCGTTACGGTCGGAAGGTCATGCTGTGTGTGTGGTGGGACCAGTCCGGTGTTATATACTTTGAACTGCTGAAACCTGGTGAAACTGTGAATGCCGTTCGCTACAAACAGCAAATGAAAGATTTGAGCCGAGCCATTGTGGAAAACCGACCAGAATATCAAGAACGACAGAAGAAGGTGATTTTGCTCCACGACAATGCGCCGTCGCATAAGTCGAAAGTCGTTCGTGACACGCTGGAAAGGCTCAAGTGGGAAGTTCTTGATCATGCGGCTTACTCACCAGACCTGGCGCCATCCGACTACCACCTCTTTGCCTCGTTGGGCCATGCCTTTTCTGAGCAGCGCTTTGACTCGTACGAAAATGTACGAAAATGGCTCACCGAGTGGTTCACCTCCAAAGGCAATGATTTTTACTGGCGTGGTATCCACAATTTACCAGAAAGGTGGGAAAAATGTGTAGAAAGCGATGGAAAATACTTTGAATAAAATAAAGGTTACGGTTTTTTTGGAATTATGTGTTTTATTTGCAAAAAAAACCGGAAATTAATTAGGAGTACACCTGGTAATAACCGAAATAGGAAATATAAATTTTTCTATATTATTTATTGACATTTTGTCATTTCTAATAGTCTTTCCATTGTTTCCTGAGTCATTTTTATTTTGTGATCGTAAAAGTTGGTATTATTTTATTGAAAGAAATTGAATTTTTTTATTGAAAAATGTCTTATACGTTCATATATATAAATGACACTTATATTTTAATTAATTTCTCATTTTCTAAATTACATACATATATATATATATAGATGTAGATGAGAGTGGTACTTATCTGGGTCATTTTTGAAAATCGATGGACGCACCCTCCGTAAAGTTTCTAAATGCCAAAAAAATGCTAGCGTAAAAATTTCATCGTGGTTGATGCAAATTAACCTGTGTCGCAAGAAGGGTAAAGTTTTGAAAAATCTCCATCTTTACACAAAAAAATTTTTTTTTTTTTTAAATCTCTACTTGCTTCTTAGTGGCTTATTCGCCCCAATATTTCTATGATTTCACTCGTAAGTGATACCTGAACTTCGACAAAAAATTTCAAGTGTCTACATTTAGTACATAGAGTTTTATTCACGAATGAATATGAGTGTCATTTCCAGACGAAAGCAAGAAGTTCTGTAAAATGACGAATTCTAGAAAAAAATTTGCAGTTTCTCTATTTTATAAGTATTCTATTCAAATTTTTCCGAAATCTTGTTCTCTAGTGCTTACCCTTCAAGGAACAAAAAACTTTTTTTTAAACATCCCTACCCGATTTAATTTGATTGTTTTATAAAATTATGAAATTCTAAATTATAAAATATTATAAAATTTTTTGAAAAAAAATATCTATCAAAATATATCTTTAATTACAATATCATTTGACAATATTATAATATCATTTGACAATATTTACATTATGTTTTTTTAAAAATTGATTTATTATCTAGCAGAAAGTACAATATGTCAGAGTGATTCCCGTTCACTATACAGTATTATAATAATCACTATATATTTTTCTCAGTGTACATCACATTGTGGAGGTAGAGTAGGGTGATAAGCAGGAACGACTGGATGCTAATATAACCAATTTATTTTTTTCACAATCACAATACAGCGTCGGTCAGCGTCCGAGCGTCGGTTATAAAAAAGTTGATAGGCGGTTGACTGCTTGCAAACCAGTAGTCTGAAACTGTATATATAACTGGATTACTGTACTGAGTTGAACTCGAACGTGGCTTGCTGGCCGGGTCGGGCGTATTGTTTTCGTCCTTTGTTTTTTGTCTATTGTATGGTCTTACAATTTCCATCCTATCCTTTCTTGGGTAGGATTTGTCCCCTACTCCTTGATAGTGGCTCTTATCAGGGTTTTTCCTTTCGGTCCGTTTTTTGTACTTTCTGTGTATCGTATTTTGTTATGCGGTCACCTGTCTTGCCTGGTTCCTGCTTCTTTTTCATTTCCTTGTTGCCTCAAATATTTGGGAGTTCGTGTTTTATCTTGTATGGGATTTTCTCCGTGGTCCATGATTCCAGAAAGCTTATGCTTTCTATTCCTATGTTCTTGTAGAATCTGCATCCCTGGGAGCAGATGGTCTCTTCTATGTATGGGCCTCTTCGTGCAGTTCTATGATTCTTTCTCCTGGTCTGGCCCCTAAAGCTAGTCATAGGCAGCGGTTTTAGATCTTCTGTAGCTTCTCGAGCCATGTCCTTGAAATCATTTTTCCCCAGACCTGTGCTGCGTGGAGTAGCACTGAGCGGATTATTGTCCTATATACTCTCAGCTTGTTCTCGGGAGTCATTGAGCTTCCCCTGTTGAGGAGTGGCATTGATGCCCCTATTGCCTTGTTGGCCTTCTCAATGTGTTTTATATACTGTGCGAAGTTGAGTTTCTCATCCAGTACCACTCCCAGGTACATGATGCTACTTTTCCTCTGCACTTCTTGGCCGAACGCTGTGATGCTTTGCGGTGTTTCTTCTTTTCTTCTGTGGGAGGATATGATAAATTCCTTCTTCGACTCGTTGACTTTAAATTTCTCCATCTCGAAATATTTTTCAAGGTCTTCTGTTAGTTCTTCTACTCTGTTGACCGCTAGTCTCTTGCTGGAGAAGTGTGAGTAGGCCGCGGTGTCGTCTGCAAACACCGCTAGTTGCGTATTTTCCTTTTTGGGGAGATCGTTGTTGTAAATTATGAATAATATTGGGCCCAGTATGGATCCCTGTGGGACACCTGCTGCTATATTCTTCCTCGTGGAATATTCATTTTCCACCTTGACTCTGAATGTCCTTTTCCTCAGAAAACTGGCAACGATTGTTGTCAAGTAAATGGGGAGGCCTAAGTTATCCAGTTTGTGTATAAGGTTGTCATGCCAGGCCATGTTGAAGGCCTTCTCGATGTCCAAGAAGACCGCCGCTGTCGATTTTTTCTTGTTGAAGTTGTGGCCGAATGTCGAATGTGACCCTAGCTAATTGTTTTACTGAGCTTCTTTTCTTGCTAAAGCCCTATTTCTCGTCGTTTAGATTCTTCTCAAGTTCTCTTTGCTTCTTTATCCTGTCCAAGATGATGTTCTCCAGAATTTTTCTAAGGGTTGGGAGGAGACTTATTGGTCTATAGCTTGTAGTCTTCTTCGCTTCTTTTCCTGGTTTATGGAATGATAGTACAGTGGCTTCTTTCTATGTTTCCGGGAAATAGGAGTTTTGTAGTCATGCATTGTAGATGTATGTAAGCTGGATCAGTGCTTTGTTGTTTAGATTCTTTAGGGTTTCGTTGCAGATATTGTCTGCTTCTGGGGCTTTCCTATTTTTTAATTTATTATTTTTACGAAAATAGTAAAAAATAGTAGTAGATTTGCACGAATTATTATTTTAACGAAAAAAGTGGTCAATTTCCTAAAATGTTTAATTTTTTAATGTCTGGTATTTCGATTTTTGCAGCAAGAAAAAAAAGTTTTGCCTAAAATTAAAAATTCTTTGATCAAGCAGAGGCTTTTATAATTATAAACAAGCCTCAAAAAATCCATACTGTTCAGTTAAATGGTTTTCGAGAAACTGTGCTCACCGTGGAAAAACATCGGATTTTGGCACAATTGCTGTAGTGCACCCAATTATGGAAATTTCATTCTAAAAAAATTTCTAAAATACCTTGCTACATTAATAAATACAAAGGCAATAAGTTTTTAAAAAAACATTGTGTGGTTTTTCTAAAAAAAAATTGTAAAATCGCATTTTTTTCCTCGAGCACAAGTGTATATAACCTCTTAAAAATCCGAAAATCGTGAAATTAGAAAATCATGCTTTTTTAAACAGATCGTTGATAATGAAAAGTCATTAATTCCTTATTTCGCTAAGAAATCCCTACCAAAAATTTTTTTAACCTGTGCCCTAAAAATAAGCCAATAAATTCTATTGGGTACACAGAAATATCTAAAGACAATTGCACGGCAATGTAGAGTACTTATTTGACCATGAAATCTTGAACATTAGACAACTTTTGCTTCAAATTCAGAGGTTGAACATGAATTCTGAGTATAACTATGTAGATGAGTGAAGTTTAGATACGGAAAATTGAACCTCAAATCTCCAGATTCTAGTATGTATCCCCTAATTTTTTCAAGAAACTTAAAATATGAACTATTAATTAACACAGCCCCACGAAATATCAAAATACCTTCATCTGGAATAGCAACACATGTATTCCTATGCATTTTGACGCGCTGAATTCGAATCAGCAATCAGGATTGGCCCAACAGGTCTAGGTTCGGCTGTAACCTCAAAAAACAAGGGACAATCCCTCAAAATCGTAAAAAAATTATTGTTAGGGCTATTCTGAGTAGGTCCATTATCTCCATTATCCATTATCAGAATCGGCCTACCGGTTCTAGATTCGGCTCTAACCTCAAGAAAGAACGAAAAAACACTGGAATTCGCGAAAAAATTGAAGTTATGGCCAAACATAGACCGATTCTGATAGCGGATTTGGATTCAGCGCTGTAAAAATACATAGGAAAACATATGACGCCATCACAGATAAAGATACTTGTTCTGCGGGGCTGCTAAATATTTAATTAAAGATTCCTGAGCATAAAAATCTGTCTTTGACATTATCTCTCTTTTTATCTTTTTAGAAATCGATTGCACCAATCTTATTACTCAGAGCTCGCTTTTACATAGACTTTTTGGGATATCCCATGGTTCATTGGTCTTGGGAGAGCGAAAATCGGTTTATGCGTACCGAGAGTTCGATGGTTTGCCGGAGAAAGTGCGAATCTCGCGGGCAACACTTAGGGAATAATGCCATAAATGCCCCAAGTTTCCCTAATAGGGCTCACTTTCGCCGCTTCCGTTACTCGAAATAACTGGAATGTCTCGTTTTCACTCTTGTTGAACCTCCTGAGTAAAGGAAAAGAAAAAAAACGCACCGGTTATGGCAAAGAAAGAGGAAAATAGCGATGCCAAATGACTTTCAGAGGTACATTCATGGGCGCAGAGGGGAGGGGGATGAGGCAATATAAGAACTTGAGTGAGCATATGAACGATTGTGGAATTTGTCGAAAAAGACAGAATACAACCAAGAACAAGTTGAAAATATTTTTCGTAATTTATTGAATTCGATGATTGACAATCAGTCAGATTTAAAGCATTGTTACTTACAACACTTTAAAACAAAATTTTGGTTTTGCCAGATCCCAACATATTTTTTATATACAACAGGTAAGTATAGGTCACTGAAATACGTATGTAAAAGGATTTTGAAATTCATAGTTAAATTTGTGAATTATAAATATGTGAAAGTATGGTAATGTAAAAAACTTATTTACCATCCTATCCTAAAAATCAAAAAACCATTTTTTCTTTCTTTCGATACAGAATTAAAAAATGTTTACGAAATCGCGATCGCATTAATACTTCAATGCCCGAATTCCCTCATGAAATTTTTTGTTTGCTAGTCGTTTGTCTCAAATTCATTGACTCGTGATCAATAATCTCAGTTGAGATTAAAGAATTAATAAAAAAAAACGCACACACACACATAACCGTGAAATGAAGTGTCAGAACAACTGAGAGTATCTATACGTTTATTCTAGTTTTTTCTCTCGCGTGCGTGTTCGAGATTTCATCAAGATTTTACTACAGTAACTGCTATACCCTACCTTATTTATAGCATTTTACTATAGCAAATGAAAAGTGGTATCGCCGATTTCTACCTCGAGGCGGCGCGACCAACGCGTCATCATGGCAACGGTTTATATCTTCGTTCTCTCTCTAAGGTCAATAGACGTTACATAAGTTTGTCCTTGTCGTGTTGTGGAATCCCACACTACTTCGTACGTACGCTACTGTTCGCTACGACTACACGTTCAGCGTTCTCAACAAGGTAGTTCGTGACAAGGACAGACTTATATACCGTTAAGCGTTAGAGGCGTTAGAAAAGGAAGACAAATGAACTCAAATGAACTGTTGCGAACGCTGCGTTGGCTACGCACAGCTGCGTATCGCGATAGGTTATTATTATCATTATTATGTTTACATAAAGTTATTGATAATTTTATTCAATTCATTATAATTTCACGGATGATTGAAAGTTATAAAAGTACCGGAGATTAGCGTCCAATGATGGCCTGGAATCAACTCAATCGTCAACTGTCAGATAAGTTTTTGATTTTATTAGTTAATTGAAAAATTGTTTACATGAACCGCGGTTACTTTGTGCAAAATTTTTATTTTTACAGATTATAAGCCTCGACTTCTCTCTACCTACAAACTTCCAACTCGGAAGTAAAACAGTTACGTCCCAGGTACATAATATACTATCATTTCAACCAAAAAATTCTGTAGAGTGAAAAATGAATTTCCTCTTTTTTAAAATTACAAGTAAAAGTTTGATAAAACTTGAATTTGTTTTAATTTAATAAATTTGGCCAAAACGGTTTTAGTTAATCATAATTTTATTTTTTTTAAATCTAATTTTAAAGAGAAACACATACAGAAATTACAAAAAAAATTATTTATTATTTTACAAGTTTGATAACTTAATATTATTCGACTGAAACTCATCTCAGTGGAATTGTTTTAAGTAATGTTTTACTGTATTATTTTATATCCTATTTTAAAGTTCAAGAAATGCAGAAATGTCAATACTCATTTTTATTTTATGAAAACAGCCATTTTTAACTGCACATACTTTTGGATAATTATTGAAACAGGTTTTTGAAAGTATTTTGAAAACGTTTCATTGTGAAAAAAAATTAATTGAATTGAAAATGCATTTTTTCATCTCAAAACTTCAAAGTTAAATTTATAATTACTCAAGATTATTTGACTGGAACCATTTTATCAGAAATTGTTTGAAGAAATGTTTTATTTATAATTTTATATCACATTCTCAAGTCGAAAAGTTTGTTAAATGAAAACTTTTCGAATATAATTATTTTTGCAAAAAAACTCGTAGACAATACTGAATTATACATTTTATATCTTATTGAGAACTAAAACCTATGCAAAAATATTCTAAGATAATCGTGAAAACAAAAAATTATTATTAGAAACTACACGCGCATTATTAGAAACTACAACTACACAATAATTTTAAATTATTTCTTGAAAAAATAATCTCTGTTTTTAAAACACCTGACTTTATTGTCAAAAAGTTTTGAACAACTGTATAATACTTAATTTACTTGCCTCTTTTCAAAATAAAATATGTACGATTTAATAATTCTCATTTAAAAAAAGCACATGACATAATAACATGCAGTTTCTAATAGAATTGTGTAAATCAAAACAGCCCAAAATAATGTAAAAGGTACAAACAAATACTAGATAAATTATTTTATAATCATAAATAAGGTTATAATTATATACAACATATTATTTATTATTTATTCAGATTAAAATTTACTAGGAAAAAAATCACCTATAAAAGTGATATATTTTTAAAAAGGTGTGAATTGGTAAATGAAAAGCAAAAAAACAAAAAATGACTTCGTCTTTCAGTAATGGATGTATTTCAATAACGCATATATATATGTATAATTTATACATAAATACTTGAAAATTTGATATGATATACATTGATCATACAAAAAACTGATTGTATATATAATAATTGATTATATAAATTATCAATGGATAATTGATTACATGTATATATTAATAAATAAATAAATGATTATGGTGATAGTAAATAAATAAAAAATCGAGTGTGTAATTGATTAATTGTAAATGAATATTATTATTAATATATACATAAATATCAATTGATTCTAAAAAAATCATTTGTATAAATAATTGATCATTTATTATCATAATTACGATATTGTATATATAAATAATTGATTGTATAAATGATCAATGAAAAATTGATTATATGTATATAATAATGAAGAAATAAATGACTTTAGTAATAAATAAATAAAAATTAGAATTTGTAATTGATTAATTGTAAATGTATATTATTACTATATACATAAATGTCAATTGATCGTGGAAAAATTAATTTAATAAGTAATTGATCATTTATTATCATTATTATGATAGTATAATTTAATTATACATATAAATAAAAATATAAATTTGACTTTATTAGATAGGTAGTACCTGAATAATTGATACGAATGGAATTGATTTTTTGAATATAAATATGAAATATAATATCAACAATCTCAATTGAAATTGAAGTAATAATAATAAAAGAACACACATCATCTTGAAATTAAAGAATGAAAATTGATTTTAGACTTAACAATTTATGAATTTTCAGATCTTATACTGCAGTGCTTCTACCACCTCCACCTCCACCTCTTGGTGGTTGTTTGTCCAACCGCTTTACGCTATTTTTACAGTAACGGCTAACCATCCCCATGAATTTTTGTTCAGCCTTTCTCCAGCCCCCTCTATTTCTCCTGTAACTCCGAGCATTAACATTTTCAGTGGCTGAATCATAATTTGATTGTTGGTTGCTTCGTCGTCCAGTTGGTTTGTTGGCTTGTCTGGTGGGTATTTTGGTGGCTGGGCTACCCTGGATGTTTACATTCATTAGGTTCGCCTGAATCATGGCCATAAGTTCCAACATTTGATCCGGTGTTTGCTGTGGTTGTTGTAACTTCTGTTGTTGTTGCAGCATCTGATTTTTCATTTGTTCCTGCAGCTGTTGCATTTGTTGCTGATGCATCTGCTGTTGCTGTTGCATTTGTTGCTGATGCATCTGCTGTTGCTGTTGCAGCAGCTGCTGTTGCTGCTCAAGTTTTTGTTCCAGCTCTTGTATTTTATTTGTATTTTGCGACTCATTTAACAACTGTTCAAAAAAAATATATTTTTGTAAATATGTACATTCAGAAAATATTTGAAAGTCCTTCATGAAATTGTTTAATTAGAGAACAATAAATTTTATCTATTCCTGGACTTAAAAAATGCATACTTATCAATTTAAAAAAATTATAATATGAAATTCTTATACAATTTCATACCTAGTCTTGAAATTTTGACGACTTGAGAAGTGAGAAATTTTAATATTTTCATGTTTTTGTAATAAAAAATTTAATAAATGTTTGATAAAATTTTCAAAATAAAGAACTATGAAAATCAATTTATAAATACGGAAATAAACATCAAACTTACTATATTACTAATTCTGTGAATTCAAAAATCCATGCTCTCTATTTAAAAAAATTATATTTATTATTCTTACACTTTCATAACTTGTTTTGAAGTTTTGTCTACTAAAAAAATTAGCAATTTTATTACTAACTTCGTATTTATAGAAATAACTAAAAAAATGCTAAGGTGTTAATTTTGAAAAAAAGAAAAATTAAATAAACAGTGTTATTAAATGTTGTAAAAATAAATTACTTCAATTATTGATAAAAAAAATTTTAAAAACTTGATTTAAAAAAATATCAATTTCCTATAATTTATGTACATTACAGATGACTGAACATCAAATTTCGATGAAATGTAGCAATTAAATATATGCGAATGTTGAAGATAAACTGAATCTGATAATACATACTTGTATAATGATAAAGAGAAAAAAAAAATGATAATTGATCAATTATTGATTAACAAAAAAATACTTGAAATCGAAAATTCATAGTCAAATTTGAGATTGAAAAACAAAATTTACAGTCGTTAATTTCAAAATTTAGCTATAGCTTATAATTATAATAATAAGTTATAATTATAGCTGTAAATTATAATTTGAAACCCTGGATATGCTAAAAACTCAGAATTTTATCTTCTCGATTGAAAACACATTTTTCTAGAAAACCTATCCTAAAAATTTTTCCTGTATACGCGCCTGATATGTTTTATTTTTTACAAAATATTTGGTAATATTCTGAGTAAGGTATAATATAATATTGTCTATGACCTTAAATCCTACTTTTTTATTTAATTTTGTTAAATTATACATGTTCAACTCAACTTGAACTCCAATTTAACTTAAATAAAAATTTACATTTCTACAAAGAATCAGAGTATAATCAGTACAAATTAGTAAAGAACCCAATTTTTATACTTAGGGCCCTGGGATTTATAAAATACGAGACTTTCATTAAATTAAAAATGTGCCTGTGCACATATACTTTGCGCGTGAAACTGCATAATTTTTTATATGCAAATTTATTTATTGCAGGCACTACTGTATGCTATTTCATAATTATATTTTCATTTTTTTTTTTTTTAACGAATAACAGGTTAATTTTTTATTGAGTGCAAGTAAATTTTTACTAATAAAGTCATGTCCTTGAAAATACACACACATTCATATATATGCAATTAATGTGTGTTGCTAGGCAAGAATATCTGAATATCTTTCTCGCAAATGCATTTGCACCGTGTTTGATTTTTGGACTCAGTCAGTTATTTTTCAAAAAATGACAAAAAAATTGAAGAAAAACCTTTATCTAAACTGAAAATTATACTTCCAAACCTTCGTTCTTCCCTCGGAAATTTAAACACATCATACAATTTCGTTATATTTAACGATTACATCTCCCAAAACTTGTATTTCAAGTATAGAATAAATAATTACCTCCTCATCGAAATCCATCTCGTTGGCGATTTCACTCGATTCGCTCATTTTTTTATTTTTGAAGTCGTAAATATTCAAAACTTTGATTTTCAAACGTCGCAGCCGTTTTTGGCGGTTAGGGCAAAAAAACACATATATATTGTATCCTTATCTACACAATCGATATTCGTCACGTTCGAGAGTTCGTTAGTATCGATGTAACAACTATGTAATTTGAATGCTGAAAATATGAGTAATGTAGAAAAAAAAATAATAAAAAGAATGCATATTATTTATTACACAATATAGAATACAAACTAATACAAAATAAAATATTGATTAAAATACACAAATATATCGATGTATCATACTTATATTTGTTTACATTGCAAAAGCAACACTGCCATTTGAATGCGTGTATGCCTTAGCATATATACATACATACATACACACTGGCAAACTCATTCACATTGATTCACATACACAATACGCAATGATTGCAATCGGTGATGTTTGCATTGTTATTGTTATTATCCTCTGAGTTTGAAACTTTGAAAAATAATAAATATTACTCGAAGTTGTCAGGGATTGTATTATTAGAAAAAAATTTGACAAATCCTGTTCTCGAGGCATCAACGGTGAGGATCTTGCTTTATAGTGTAAAATATAGTTTATATAAATTTTGGAAGTTATAGCCATTTTTTAACTTAAGGATAGAACATCCCTCGCTCCCTGGGAACAACGTCCGAGCAACATCAAAATGTTGATCAAATGCTGCTATGTCAAAAACAGATAAAAATCATGAAATGGAAAGCTTCTAAGTTTCGGATGATATTTTTAATGTAAAAAAAATGTTTGCCATTCATTTGAATAGTGTATGTTGACGCGTACATAATCAGTCGATTTATTTTTTATTTTCAGTACCCCCTTCAGGCTAATCTCTTCACACATTTATCGCCAAATATACTCTATTTAGAGAGCAACAAATACTGTTAGTTCTTTTTTTAATCAAAAAGAAAGTTTTGAGCAAATTCTAAGCATTTATTTTGTCGCTATATGTTAATTGCATGAGCAACATTTTCCAGGTTGTTTCCAGGGAGCGAGGGTATAAAGAATTATGTCAGTTTGTTTATTATTCTTAGCTTAACAATTGTGTAAGAAATGCACAAATTTCATGTGTTCGGTAATCGTAAGAGTATATATTACACAGTGTAAAGAAATTCGTAACTGTTTCAATTATATTTTTCAAAGCAAAATGAACTACAGTTAATATTTTGGATTGTTTGAATTCTAGAGGATTTTTTTTTTAAATTTATTTATGTTAAAATGAAAAAAATTATAAATATTTATCGAAAAAATTAATTTACTGGATAACTGAAAAGCTATTACTGCAATTAAGACAGTTTTAAATTTGACAATTTCTGAATAAAAAACTTAATCTCAAGATTAATACATAA
Source organism: Platygaster robiniae (assembly GCA_028476575.1). NCBI lineage: Eukaryota > Metazoa > Arthropoda > Insecta > Hymenoptera > Platygastridae > Platygaster > Platygaster robiniae. The sequence continues at coordinate 10,299,393 of CM052023.1, read as the reverse complement.
ATTATCAATTTCAAATTGTCTCCTAAAAAGCTGAACAACTATACAATAAGAAAATGAATTTTTTAGTAATAACGTTTTGAATTTCACTCTTGAATTGAAGAATCCTCTCACCAGCATAGAACAATTTAAAAATAAAAAAATAAATACCAGAGTTATCAAATCGTGACTGATACTCGTCACTGATATCGACTATTTAAAAATCAATTATTATGATTTGTAAATTTCATATATACTTTATAATAATTGTTTTCATCATATGATTATTATATACAAAATAAATATCAAAAAATAAAGCATAAAATAAGATAACTATAAAATTATGATTCAGAATTTATTTGGCAATAAATTCAGTTTTGAGAAAACAACAATTTAAGATTTTGATATTTCAATGAGGAATATTAAAAACTATGAATGTTTAACATTAAAAAATTATATAGATTGCAAACTCATTATTGAATGTTAATTATAAAATTTTTTGTCATGATAATTAAGTGTTTTGAATTCATGAATTTTCATTGCAAATTTTGTATCGAATTTTCTGCAAAGTAATAAAGTTGAAGAAAATCGATTGTAAATGGAAAAAAGTTACCGAGATACAGATTTAAATAATAAAATATAGAAATTTTCGATTGAAAATATTTCTTATCTTGCTGTTGAGTAATTTTCAAAATCATTCAATATGAAGTTAATCATTTTGTTCGATATTTCCCACACAAAAATGAATAAATCATCCAGTCATTTGTTACGCTTTGTAACTTCAGCCAATTCCTTTAGTCAATGCATCATTATGAAAAACAAATTATGGCAATATTATTTAATGTTAGAATTTTGTAAAACTGTAAATGGGCAAATTGAAAGATCTACTGGAATGTATGAGAAATATACAGGAATTTTATTAACTCTTCAGTAGACACCCTGAGTTTGAAAAATTTGAAACACACGATTTCAAAAAACGTGATAAATGTTTGAGATGTATTGTGTTTGCAATCATTATTTTCAAATACACATGTTATTGTTTTCCTAATTATTAAAAAACCAAAGAAACAAAACTAATACACTTACATAATAAAAAAAAATATGGAAAACCTTGGGACGTCTTACAAATTTTTATTGAGTTTGGAAAGTTTCCCATGATTTTTACTATATTTCAAATTTAAAAAATAAAAATAATAACATGTTAAAATTCTTGGAAATTATTAACAATCATCGAGGACTTAGAAACCTTGTAGAATTTCAGAAAATGCCAGTTAATTTTTTATTTCTTGTTCCTTACCATAATCATTAGTTTATATATACACTCTGATGTTTGTTTAATTTTTAAAAAAACAATTTGTAAAACCTGCAAATTTTTGAAGCGAAATTTCAATGTTGAACAAATTATTATAAAATTTTAAATTTGTCATCTATTATGTACTATGTTTTAAGTATGAACTATTTCAAAGAATGGACAACATTCAAATTCAAAGACCGTTAACAACCCTAAAAAATAAAAAAAATTGTAGAATTCGAGAGGCACTTTATAAATTTCATTTATTCAGTACATAATATTTTTTTTTTTTAATTAGGCAATATAATACAATTTCATGTTTTTTAAAAAAAAAAATAGAAATCTTGCATTATAATATTAAACGATTTTTGAAAATGTTATTGATTCGAAAAAATGTACATATTTTAAGAATTTTATTTAATTATAAATTACGATGATGGAGAAAATTCTATATGACTTTGAAACATTAAAAAAATCTGTAGATTTTAGAAAAACGCCAATAAATTTTGTATATTATAATGATCATCATGTTTTTCTGAAAAATTTGTGATAATTTTATGATAATTCAAACATATATCTATGTACATTAATTTACAATATATGTATAAATAAAAAAAAATCAAAATTGATCATGAAAAAAAATTGATAAAAAATAGTTAATAATATACGTATACATTGGTGATATACAATATATGAATGGAAAAAAAAATCAAAATTGATCATGAAAAAAAATCGATTGCCAAAATAATATATATGTATATGTTTGAAAATAGGAATGAACGAATGATCAGGTTCAGAATAATAAATTAATGATTGATTATTTAACAATGGAACTAACGAAATAAATTATGAATTGTTGTGTACATAAAAAAGTTGATGAATAATAATCGATATATATATATATATATGTGTGTGTGTGTGTGTGTGTACATTAATGTACAAAATATAAATTTTAAACAAAATCAAAATTGATTATGAAAAAAAATTAATTATGAGAAAAAAATTGATGAAAAAAAGTTAATAATATATGTATACATTGATCCCACCGAACATCGCCAATGTATGTATGAAAGGCAGAATTAATAAAAATGACTCATCTTTTCACAAATATCGATGAAAAAACTAAGTAAAAACAGCAACCTTAACAGCAATTGCGATCATCATAGCGATAACGTTCGCATTTTCCAATGACAGTTTTTAAGATTTTTTTTCAAACGACAAATTTCGACAAAGAAAAAAGGAATGAAATCCCTTATCCTCCCCTCTCCGAACATCGCCAATGTATGAAAACCAGAATTAATAAAAATGACTCATCTTTTCACAAATATTGATGAAAAAACTAAGTTACAACAGTAATTGCGAGAGAAGGTAATGAAAAAAGTAAGATACAAAAGCATTGAAATCAGTGCTGAATTAATACAGAAAAAAAGAATTACACTGTTCATCAATTTTTAAATTGTAACAACAAGTGTGATGTCTTAATATGTGACGCGATCTGAGAAAAGGGACCTTAGCGTCCTGATCGTTTAGGTACATTTTCTGCCTCAAAAGCATTAGAAAGTAAGCCCAAACGGTTTGGACGCTAAGGTCCCTTTTCTCAGATCGCGTCACATATATTCTCATCTTGCAGAGAAAAGAGTTAGAGCGTTGTTTAATCATAGTCGAATGCACAATACGTGGTTGAAAAATGTTATTATTACATAGTAATCGAAAAAGTTAAATTTCATAATCTCCAGAAAGGGTATGTAATTTTTTTGATATATTTAAATCTTGCTGAGACATTATGTGAAACGCCATTATACTTGGGCGATAAAAAAAAAATACCGGGCCTTACAATTTCACATAGAATACACACACGGTTTGAACTTGCTCAAATAAAAGTTGTGTGAAAATCTGATGGTCTCGGAAATAAAAGCAGGATAAAATTAATTCGTGGGCTGCTGTCAAGATTTTACAATTTGCTTTTTTTTGTATAAATGGAGCCAACATCAGACTGTAGCGGCATATTCGTGTTTTGTATATCTTTTTCACATATTATGAGAAATACAATATTTTCCTTCCCATTTGCAGACTTAGGACTGACAGTTACAGAAACTTATGGAAAGAAATCAAAGACACGTCTACAGCGGCTTCAATGAAGACGCAAAGAATTGCCGATGATTAACTATACTGTACTGTAACTGGTATGGTTAAAAATATTGTGTTTCTCGTACTATTCCTACGTTTTATTTCGACTTGTATTTATCACATAGTGACTGTCTATAAATTCCGTGACAAAAATTTTGCTATATTTTAAAATAACCACCCTCCACCCTCGCCTAGTAATTCTCTCAAAACTTTAACATGGGTCGTAACTTTTTATCTGACTTCTGATCCCCACCCTTTCCCCTAAATGACACACACCCTCCCTTTCTTTCTCACGAGAAAGAATGAATGATCTCATCAATAAACTATAATTTCACAACAGTTATACAAGTAGATGATTAAACTTGCAATAAGAACATTTGATTTAAGAGCAGTCGTATCTTTGTTAATTCATAACGTATTACGAGAAATACAATATTTTCCTTCTTATTTGCAGACTTAGGACTGACAGTTACAGAAACTTATGAAAAGAAATCAAAGACACGTCTACAGCGACTTCAATGAAGACGCAAAGAATTGCCGATGATTAACTATACTGTAACGTAACTGGTATGGTTACAAATATTGTGCTTCTCGTACTATTCCTAAGTTTTATTTCTACTTGTATTTTTCACATAGTGACTGTCTATGAATTCTGTGACACAAATATTGCTATATTTTAAAACCACCCTCCACCCTTCTCTGGTGATTCTCTGTAAACGTTAACATGGGATTATACGTTTAGTTAACATACGTTTTTAACTGTTAAGGTTTTTTATAGTCATTTTTGATAGTATATTTTATTCTACAATCATATACATTTGGTAAAACTTATGCGTGACTTATTTCAGTTACTTCGACGCATCTCCCAGTTCCATGCATTCATTTTAAAGTTAAAAATCAACGGCCAACGCCTAATAATAATAAAGCTGAATTGATGGATATAGTAAAATATTATACTTATATTCCGACAGTTCACTTGAAAGATCTGTTTTTTTTTTTCTTTTTTCTTTATGTATTCTCTAATAATCTTAACTGAAATTATTAAGTATATATGTGACGCGATCCGAGAAAAGGGACCTACTGTCCAAAAAGGAAAGTTTACAGGACGGGCGATGGAATGAATCGAAACACATTGTCGAGCATGGGATAACTCATTTTCAAAAATTCATAGCTCGGAAAAAAATCAAAGTTCATAAATTCTGACTGAACTAAATTCAAGATCCGATAAAAAACTCAAATAATCACTCATAATCCGGAAAACGATTTTTTGGCCAGTAGGTCCCTTTTCTCGGATCACGTCACATATTTGTTATTATTTAATAACATATATTTTATTGTTATATTTGGCGTACAACAAACATTATTTCTAAAATGATAGGAGTCGTTTCTTGTACAGCAGCCCACGAATTAATTTTATCCTGCTTTTATTTCCGAGACCATCAGATTTTCACACAACTTTTATTTGAGCAAGTTCAAACCGTGTGTGTATTCTATGTGAAATTGTAAGGCCCGGTATTTTTTTTTCATCGCCCAAGTATAATGGCGTTTCACATAATGTCTCAGCAAGATTTAAATATATCAAAAAAATTACATACCCTTTCTGGAGATTATGAAATTTAACTTTTTCGATTACTATGTAATAATAACATTTTTCAACCACGTATTGTGCATTCGACTATGATTAAACAACGCTCTAACTCTTTTCTCTGCAAGATGAGAATATATGTGACGCGATCTGAGAAAAGGGACCTTAGCGTCCAAACCGTTTGGGCTTACTTTCTAATGCTTTTGAGGCAGAAAATGTACCTAAACGATCAGGACGCTAAGGTCCCTTTTCTCAGATCGCGTCACATATTAAGACATCACACTTGTTGTTACAATTTAAAAATTGATGAACAGTGTAATTCTTTTTTTCTGTATTAATTCAGCACTGATTTCAATGCTTTTGTATCTTACTTTTTTCATTACCTTCTCTCGCAATTACTGTTGTAACTTAGTTTTTTCATCAATATTTGTGAAAAGATGAGTCATTTTTATTAATTCTGGTTTTCATACATTGGCGATGTTCGGAGAGGGGAGGATAAGGTTTATTTGTCTGAAAAAGCTCCTCGTATACTTTTTTTTTTCTTTCATTCTTTGAGAAGTGTGAAGATGTATTTCCTCTACCATCATTTGGGCATCTTTTGTCGTCATCTAGTCCATTGTGTTCGAGTCATTGGGACCTAGACATTATTCGATACGGATTGAAAGGAAAGAATGAGGAGGAAAAAAATAAACTCCTTCAGGAAATTCGCGCATAAAAATATTTATTTGATCGCGATTTTGTGAAGATTTTCGAATTCTGTGTGAAAAAACAGAAAAAATCGTTTTTTACTTTTTAAAATAGCATGAAAAATGGAGAATTTGGATTTTTTACGTTTCGAAGTCTGTAAACATTTTTGATTCGCAAATTCCGCTATGAATTTCAAAATCCTTTTGCACACGTGTTTCGGTAACCAATACCAACATGTTGCATGTAATTTTTACATTGGGATTTTTTTTGCCCCACAGTGCAATTAGTGAAATTTTATGAACTTATAAGTCTTTGGTAACCACTGTAATCACTGAAAAAAATATTTGACTATAAAATTCATGCATCGTTACCCATTAAAAAAATCGTCCTTAACTTTTTACTAGACACGTTTTGTCTAACTGATTTGGAGCAGTGAAATCCGAATCTCAGGTTCAAACAGCAACATTAGTTCTCAAGACAATCTCAAAAAAAAATTATTTTTGCATATGTGGTGCAATATTATTTGCTAATGGATCTAGAGCTGATAAATTTCTAAATAATGCCAGATAATCAAAAAAAAAAAAAAAAAAAAAAAAAGAGCTTGGTAGTGGAATATCAAGAAATAGTTTGACCTGCAACGAGTTATGTTTGAGTATCGTTACTTCGAAATTTTTCAATCGCAAAATCGTACTGACGGAAATTTTTGGCAAATTTTATGGTTCGCCATAAAATTTGACACTGAACTTAGAAAATTATTCGAAATACTCAAATCTTATGATATAGCCGCAATTTTTATAGTAAGCCCTTAACTATTTTGACCACTCACCTTTCAGGGTTATGCCAAATATATACATATGCAAAGCGTAGGGTTAAATAAAATAAAATAAAAAAATGCTAGATTGAACTATTTTGTAACTTAAAATTATTTTAATAATCTGTATATCGCGATTGTTGTTGAAAATAGTGATGGAAATGCAGTTGAATCAGAATAAATATTTTTATGATAAATTCCTGGACATCATAAGTTACTCCAAAAGACATTGTTATTTATAATGTTTACTTATTGATCATTGAATAAAATAAAAAGTGAAATTTCGAAACAACAACCTACATTTAAAATTCACAACATGCCCTATACTCTACGTAAGTAAATTGTTTTTAAACTATATGTTTAGATTGCTCGTTTTTATCAATATATCATTCATGAATCTTTGAAAATTTGTTTACATTTGGTTTCAACTTACAGAGTTTGTACCCTTCACTTGCTTATTTTTCTGTAAATAAAAACACTCGAACAAAAATACTATTCATGTAGTAATACTCTGCGATTGACTGATGTTATTTTGTTCATTTTTATGAGTTCTCTGCATTAAATTTATTTTGTTGTCTTTTATATCTGGAAATTATACTATAATTTTTTTTATATATTACATTTTTGTGCACAAATAGTTTGCTGTTATTACTTATGTATGACATCTTTGCTTTTCATTTTCGACTCGTGTTTCGTGTACTCAGAAACTGGACCTTCTTATTCAAAATGATACCTTTCGAATAAAAAATAAGCGTGCAGTACATGTTGACAGTTGTTCATCAAAAACTAAGATAAACTCTCCAGTTAACAATCAGTTAAAGTTTTCAGTTTGAGTGCTAACCCTTGATCGCTTTTCAAGGTACATCAACAGAAGTAAGAGAAGAGTGAATAATAATCTGGAACTGAAAAAACGTTTTTATGACTAGTGCCGAAAAAACCTTGAAAGACCTTATCTTCGGCTGCATGATAGAAGTGCACTGTTAGAACTTCAGTTTCAGAAATCGTTGATTAGAAAAAACAAAATCATATACATATATATTTAGTAAAACAATCCTAAGAGCTTCATGACAATAAATTGTAATAAAAGGTGTGAGTATTCAGTAAACTTATTAGATTTGGTTGCTTTTACTCTTGTCAGATCTGACATGTATACACAAAAGCGAAATTATAAAATTATAAAATCAAAATGCTGGGCGCACCACTTTTTGCAAAAGTATTGTTTACGTCAATTTTTTTGGCTATGCCACATGAATTCAAATTTTCAACTCAATGAGAGAAGATACAAATTATTGTATGAGGAGTGATTTTGAATATTTAATGAGATTCGTTTTTGGAATGTTATTTCTTGCTGTACTTGTTAGGAATTAGAGAAAAAAATCAAATTCGACCATACTTGTTTACAGTTTCCATCATATTTTCACTAATAATGTCCTACATTTTGGAGTCAATTTTCGGATCCACACAAAATAAGTTGGAGCTTTCGCCCAGATTTTCAACTGTTATACTGTTAGAAATTAATAGATGTCATTTCTAAGTTGCAGTTTCGAAGTTAAGTCGTCATAAATCAACCTATCAACACTGGATTGCTAAAACAATCACAGATCATGTCAACTTTAGTCCAATGGAAGAATGTTCAGTTGACTATCATTCGTGACACGAGAAATGATTTCTAATCTGTTTGGCCATTAGATGATGTTTCTTCACTTTCGCGCGATCAGCTTATTACTCAATCGGAGGATGTCTATCATTCCAACATGATGCACAACTTGTGTAAGATATCGGATTGAGATAATAATATAATGGTCCATAGTATGAATTCACGCAAGATTGCTGAAATTAAAATTGATTAAAATGATTAGAAACCAAGATAGTCATTTGTTGTAAAAACACAGGAACTTTTAAGAAAACCATATATTTTTATGGAAAAGCAATTGCTTTTTTTAATTTTGAAGTTCTTCTGACATCAATGAGTAGGTCTTGCCAATGAGGGAAAAACATTCTATGATTTGCAACTTTTTAAGCAAATTTGACGAAATCTTATTCTTTTTTGATACATCTCGTAATTTAACAAAATTTTGTCAATGGAGTAACTTAACATTAAATTTTGCTGCTAAAAGTTGTTAACTCGAAAAAACAATCTGTAAAAAAAAATTGAATTTTTTTTTCAATTTCACAAACTTTACAAAGATAAAATGAATTCTTCAAAAATTCTAAAATTGGCAACTTCTGTAATGAACTGATTTTTGTATTCGAAATGCTTGTAATTCATACTTCGCAATGAACTCGTACAAAGAACGTTATTTCAAATCTGATCATTTTTCATAATTACCAATCAATGAAACCTAAAAACGACGAACAATAACAATTTACCAGATTTTTCACACTTTTTAACCGTGAAAAATGAATAAAAGAACTTCTGCAATATCTTGTTTTTTCCCTTTAACCCAAGTCCGTGTTCGAAACATTATCCATATCTTAACAATGTTGGTCATTTCGTTGGAAAAAATATTCTTCCAGCGAATTTTTGTTTCTCATATTTTTTACATATGCTTAGAAAAAGTTAATTATCACGTTGAACGTGATGGTGCAAAACGGCGTGAGAAAGAAAGAGACGGTAAAAAGTGAGAGAAAACAGTTAGCCGAAGAAGCTAACGAATTTGTTGACGCATGCCTTTGCGCTTTTCTATCTCTTCGCTCTCTCGGCATATTTTTCTGCAAATTACTGTCATAATTCGCAACTTTCTCAAAGCGGGAATACTGAATTCTTCACACAATAGTTATTTCAATTCTCAATTCTCAAGGAAAATTTCTCGTATTTTTGCAGAATGTCGAGGAAGGTGATTATTTTTTACAGGTATTCTTTGCATTGAATTATATTTGCTCCAGGAAAAATGTATACGAGATTGAAAATTTTTCAAAGATTTGAGAAAAATATGATGATTCTCCCTATAGCAGACATGTCCATTATCTTCTTATGATTCTTGAGACCTTCAATAAATACATAATATAAAATATGTAGCGGAGACTCCCCCAAGGTAGACACCAATCTTTTAAACAGTTGTAGAATCCAAACAACATCACATATCTTGTACAATTATATATTTCATGAAACCTTATTTCAATAACTGACTATTTATGACACACAATTTCGATATCACCAAAATGACTATTATTTTATATGACTTTAAAAATAGGCGGAAATTTCGACTTAAAAAAAAGGTTTTCCAAGGTGGACACTTTAGTGAAATCTATATCGAAAGTTGGAAAAATAATCCGAATATTCACATTTTATCAGTTTCATCAATCTTCAATGTTTTCTCTCAAAATGACGCGAAAGTTGATGAAAAAAAAATATTATAAAAAAAAAACGAATACTAATCGTAAAATTGCAAATAAAAGGTTTCAATCAGAACCTTCGGAGTTGCACTGAGGACAAGTGTACCAAGAGCCGTGAACTTTGACCCATTTTTAGTGGACGTCTTTTTTACATTCGTTGCACGCAATCGAATTGAATTTCTATAAGAAAAGCAAGTGTCCACCTTGTGGTAAAAAAGTGTCTACCTTAGGGTTAGTAACACGATTTCATTGAAAAAAAGAAAAAAAATGTTTCACTCGCCATATCATGTGCATCTGTTCAGAATGTTTGTCTGGTACGTGAACAGGGTCAAATGTATATTTATCTTTTCAGAATCACTGTTTTTAATAATTGTATCCCTGTTATACGAAGCATCTTCAAAACTTTTAGAGTGACTTATTCGTAGATAGTGGCTAACAGCCATGTTTTTCCACTGCATGATATAACTAAAAACTGCCTATTCACAAACTGTAATACTGACATGAAGCGCATTGTGCTATTACCTAATGCAAAAAAAATTTTCCGGGGTGTCCACCTTGGGGAGATGTCTACCTTGAGGGACTCTCCCCTAGTAATTCATCGTGTCATTTTCAAATTTAAAGATTGTCTAAACAGCACACTGACTGTCATTTTCGAAGAAAAAGGAACTGAAATCAATATTTTCTGCAATACTCTTCATTTTGTACCATATTCTATAATTTACAGTGTCTTAGATTAGTCATTGTTTTAAAAATAAAAACTTTACAATTCTCGTTAATCTGAAGTATTTCCAGACATCAAAAAACATGAGTTCTCGAAAATTTTTAATAAATAAAACTAATATGTAGTTCCTAGATAGCTTGTGTATTTCGAAAAATAATTCATTATTAAAGGTTTCGTTGGTTAAAATTACAAGAAATGTTTGTTGAAATAAATATTTCTGAAACATAAACGAAAAAATTTTTCTTGATCAAATTTCTAGTTACTCAAAACTGACAACTTTCCATTACTGACTTTAAATAGTCATGTCACTGCACTTGATATACTTTACAAAGCAATGGAATCGTTGGTTATAATAAGAATTTTTAAAACATCATGACTATTGCGAATTCTGTTTTTCAATTTAAACTTTTAGCAAAAGACACAGGTCAAATAAAAACATGGTTTTCTAAAAATTATTGTTATCATTTTTTCTCTGAAATAAAAACAGTCTAATTTCACAAAGATATGTACAATGATCAATTGTAAATGCTAGTATTGGCTGACAAAAACCGCAGAAATTTCAGGACAGTCTTATAGATTTCAAAATAACGATTCAATAGTTTGAAGTTTTTTTCTATGATAAAACTGACTTCGCGAAAATTAGAGTCTTATTGTTCGAGGATATGTCAGGCCCATAGCCAGGGGGGGGGGTGCGAAGGGGGCAAAAACCCCCCTAAATTCATCGTTTGCCCCCTCTGAGATTCTTAGATAATCAAAGTTTTTTCGAAAAGAAAGTGCGCGGTAAAATTTCATCGAATTTTTTTTTTTTTGAAGCTAATGTTTTTAGCTAATAGTTTTTAGTTAATTTGTATAGTAAAAAACAATAAAATTTTGTAAAAGTGTGTTTGACAAATCATAATAAATTATCTTTCCTTCTCTCAAATTGCATTTTTTTCAATTGGTTGAAGAAAATTTTGCCCCCTCTAACTTACAGACCTGGCTACGGGACTGGGATATGTCATTCAATGTGAAAGATTTTTCTACAATTATATCATCGCAATTACACAAGTGTCGCAGAAGTTTTAATGAGTATCAAAGATACCTTTCGACAGAATTTCTCAAATTTTTTGTAGCATGATTGAAATATTTTTTGATGTGTTAAGGGCACGGACAAATATAAAAAATGCGATGAAAAGGTAAGTTTATTTGAAGAACTTTTTACATTTCATCATATCTCGCATATTGAGATAAGTTTGTTATAATAATTGATTTATTTGATTTTTCATTCAAACTGATTAAAATTTTGGCTGTTCCTATTTTGATAACACTGGGCAACACGAAAAACAGTCTAGAATTTCTCCAAAATAACAAGAATGAACATGAATCCCATAAACGATTCCTGGACAAATTTTTTTTTGAGTTAGTTCGTATAAGGGAAAAATAAACAATAATAATGTTCACTAGAATACAATGATGGAAATGGGCAATTTATGTCCGATTTTCACGATTTAAAAACTTTTTTCAGCGTTTTTTGGACGTATTGGCTCCTTTAAATGATCAGCTTTTTAACAAAATTGACCAAACTTGAATGAACTCAACCCGTGTAATACCTATGACAGTAATTAAAAAATATCGATATCCTTTCACGAAAAGTACTGCAAAGTTTTGTGAGTTTATTCATTTTCGAATTTCATAATAAACAATTTTTAATTTCATTAACATTATATAAAAAGTTTTGTAGTAATAGACGTAATATGTGCCTATTACAGTACATCCCGGAGGGGATTAAAAGATATTGATTGTAAATGCGAAAACTAACGTAATGGTGAGGTAATCATCCGATGTGAAAACATCGGGATTCCCGTTATTGAATTCCATACAGCTCAGAGAGAAAAATATCAAACAAAGAATCAAATTTTCCAGTTGAAATTACTTCTGATGTTTAAATTCAACAAAAACGTAACTACCACTTGAAATGAATTCATACTCTTATATTCTTTTTTGCCGTATTTTTTAGGTTAGGCAAATATCCTCAGCTAAAGTTTTTAATTAAAGCGAGGTTTTCTCCTTTCATAAGAAGTATACATAATCAAATAAATGAAGATTCATCAAAGAGTTTAATATTCCAGTCTGAATGATTAAAAACAGATCGATTTTTTTTGTTATCGTCATATGACGAAAATCATATGGTAATATTTTAATGAATAAAATTTAATATAAAAAAAATATATACTTGTAAGAGAGTGTGTTCACTCAGAAGCGTTTTGAATTTCTTAAACTTGCAACAGAAAATAAATTCTTTAATCTTCAATTCTTCACTGGTGTTTGATTTTTCACGGAATATTTAATTGTGGCGTAAAAACGACTGCTTATTATGAAAAATTATAATACCGTATTTACTCGCGTATATATAGTAGCCGTCCCCCAATTTTTGAGGCCTCAATTGGTGAAAAAACATTTTATCTCGATTAGAAGCTGCGTATTGAAAAGTTGTAGTTTACCATGCTTAATGACTTCGTTGAACAACTTATCAATCTGAAAAATTGGTTAAATTTTATTCCAATAAACTTGTTTAGTTTTCTACTTGTAACTTGTAACTAAAAAAGAGTATTTGAAATTTTTTCAGCAATTTTTTTTTCTTACTTATGATCCAAAATGAACTTCAGGAACAAAATATTTGTTATTCGATAAAAGGTCGGACTTGAACTTTGGTATCCGAATAAAAGCCGTGCCTGATTAAAAGGTGCATCTTAATTTAAAGCTCCAAAAATACGAAGAAAGGTGCGGTTTATATGCGAATAGGTGCGGTAGTTACTGACGTTCTAGATTGTGAGTTTGTCAAAAGCAACAATCTTCGAGTTTAGTATTTTTAAAAACCGCCTAGATACAACATTTTTTCGTTTTGAAAATTCAAATAACCTAGAAAACGTGCTCTATAACTTTTGGGTTTCGTCAATTAAAATCGTGAAATTTTAAATACATACTTAATGGTAGATATTCCGAGATTTATTGACAGATCCGAAAAAGTTAGTCACTAATATTTTTTTATTCATCAGTATGAAATTTCGTTATCAAAAAACAACATGATGCACGATGCTATGTATAAATTATAATGTCGTGAGCGAGTGAAAATTGAGACTGGAAGGTCAAATTCATGAATGTTACACATTTTTTACACCAAAAATTATGAATCTTCTGTGATTGGTTGTTATGGTTTAAACTAAGATTTGTCGTATAGGATATTTATTTTTTGTGACTGGATATTTTTGATGAAAAATTCCTTATTATATATTTGTGTGAGAAAATTGTGATTCCTAGATCTCAATAACTTTTCTTTCTATTTAGAACAAAATACATAGTATTGCATTCGACAGCCTTGATGTCATATTTTTTTAAATTTTTTCATAATGATAGATTGTAAACACTATTCTCCTTAATTTTGAATGTAAAAACTATCTTTTAACGGATTCGAAAAAATTATTAAAAAAAAATTGTTACATTATAATGAAACTTACCGATTATCAATTATGAAATTGAGAAGTTGAGTTTTTGTACTCGATTCTCCTTTTTTTAATTAAAAATTTATATATGAAACTAACTTAGAGATTTTTGTATGGAAAATTTGAAGGTACTCAAATACATTCGAAGAAATTTTACGCAATATAATTTTTTTTGTGATATGAAAAAATGAAAAAAAAATTCAAGTCATTTTTAATATTTAGGCGAGAAGTTCGGTTGTGGGCATGGTTCGGTTTCGGGCATCCCTGGATATCTTTTGACAGAAAGCACGCTAGGTTTTTCTGACAAATGTCAATTGTGTATAACAGCAGTACGTTCTTTTTGTGCTAAATACTAAAGTGAATAGATGCGTCTGCTTTGTGTTATGAACAAATTTACATTTCTACGCTAGAAAAAAATCACAAAAATACTCTTAAACCGTTTCAATAGTGTTATAAATCGAAGTAAATCAATCGAGAAGATGAGTGCAATACATATTTATTTAGTAACTTTCTTGGACTCTGTGATTTGACATCGATTGCAACCAGCATATTGACACTGAAAATTTTTTCGCCACTTATCGAGATGACTGCTAAATTCGGTTGCGGACACCTACAGTATAATGGTTATTGGAAATCTTTTCTTTGAGTGAAACTTGTTTGAAAATAATATTGACACGAATTTCCATAGATTTTATTCACGAATTAGCCATCAAATGGCCAATGAAGATCGCGGTGCTGATTTCTCCTATATTTGTATTTGCATGCGCGCCAGATACTTCACATGCGAACCGACCATGAATTATGCCAGTGAAGTTCTTAAAGATTCATCAATTTTGTTTTTCTTTATATTCATGGTAGATTTTCTTCACATCCACACATCCTTCCATTTGGAACAGATTTTCCGAGGGTGCCCACAACCGAACCGAAAAAAAAATTTCGACCAAAAATGACCACTTTACCGAATCGCAAAAAAAATTTTTCTACTTGAAAGGATTGATTTAGTTCATCTATAAGTAGTTAGATAAGGTCTTAAGCTTTCCATAAATACCCACATTTCCGGAAAATGTGCATTTGTTGTTATGAGCCAAAAACGAAAGGGTGCCCACAACCGACACTTTTCCCCTACTTTTTAAGAATCAGTTGTTTCATAATTGAAATTCGAGGAGCAAAGTGATAAAGTTCGAGGGTGAATCATCGTGAATAATTTTAGAAATATTGCAAGTATTGTTTTCTCAAAATAGCAATTTCGTAAGTCCTGAATACTTCTAGGTAGCAAAAACTAAAATAGATATTCAGACAATCAATATCTTTAAATAATTGCAATGATTTAGAAAACAAAAACAGATTTTCTATGAAAAAAAATTTGTTGATTATTATATCACGAAAAACTATAATTTCCCCATTTTTTTTGTTCCTTTTTTTTATTTAATAAAAGTGAACTGATTAAGGTCTGATAACAAAGTGGCCGTGATTAAATCACATTATATGTTGTTTAAAAAAATTAAAAAAGTTTAAGATATAATCATTATCAACAAGTCAACAAAGACGACTAAGATCATCGATGACACTATAGTCCTTAATAAATTGTAAACATGTTTTTCTTTAACGTTTGAAACATTACAGTGAGGAAAAAACATTCATTTTCATCAGTTTAGTTATTGATGAGTTCTAGGGTTTTCATTAATTTTAACAGTGAACTAATCGTCAATTCTACCTGCAAAACAAATTCGCTTATCTGGAGAAAAGTTAAGAAATTATGGACGTCAAAAATTTAAAAAACAATATCTAAATTTTATGGTGAGAAAAATATGCACATCAAAAAATTTTCAATCAAACTTGATAATAAATAAAATATCATAAGATTTACACAAGTATGGCTGATTCGTTGTACTACAGGGTTACGATACATCAAAAATCTTAAAAATTGTGTACATCTAACGCATACTCAAAACATTTGTCGAACAATAATTTTACATTTCAATAAACTTTATTCCGCAAATATACATATGGTACAATGATCTAGCTACATAATTATCATGAAAAAAACCCCGAGTTCATTCGAAATAGATATAAAAAAGTAGGGTTCAAAATGCATAAAAAAACTTCAGTCCAGCTATAATAACTTAATTATAGCTCTATAGTGTACGTACACATAAATAAGGAAATTTTTATCATATAAATATAAAAGTAACAAATGCAACATTTTCACTTCTTCCGTCGTGGATTCAATAAATATTGTTCTACGCATTTAAACACTTTGAGCAAAAATAGGTAATTCGTTGAAAGTTTCAATCGCAGTATTTCTAAACAAATGTTACGGATGAAATAATGTGCAATACGAAATCTTGAGAATAGTAAAAACACCATTCATTAGTTTTGTGCAGAAAAACTTGCTATGTAAAAAATAATTTAGATAGTTTAATAAGGAATTCAAAATAACTGGATTTAAAAAATCTTGTCTCATCAAATTTTTTTCCTTATTTCTGGAGAGAAAAAAAGTTGTTCATTGGTAAGAAGTTTTGAATTACATTTTTTTGAAGAGAAGTTTTGAATACGTTGCTAATTTAAATTTAGAAAAACTAGATGTCGGAGTTTCATGCAACTTTTGAAAGAAATGCACACAAAAAACTTTTCACGTGAAAAAAAAGAGAAAAGTTTTTTGTTTCGCAAAAATTACGATCATTATATCTTTTAAAAATTTGTTTTTTCGGTTCAGAATTTCGGTAATTGCGTCAGCATTTCAATAAACTTGTATCGTTTGAGGGTCTTCCTCATGTTCCCTATTTTTTAATTATTTATTCTAGTTTTTCCAATACACTCCAAAATTTAAACTAGTCAACCAGCGAAATTCCTACAACTTCTTAAATTTGATTGTGGATTTGCATTTATATAAGGCTCAAGCACATCATAACTGAAGAGTGGATATATAAAGTCGCATAACTGCAATTTCCAATTTTCTACAGGGGAGCAGAAAAACGCTCGAATTGTTTTAATTTAAAATTTTTTTTTAAAAACTCACGATAGTTTGTTCATTATAAGGTAATACGTCATTTATTTAAGTTTGAAACGATTCCGATTTAAAATGAGGAAAGCATGACCACTTGAAATTTCGCCACGTATAAGTCGAGCCGGTCTGGCAGTTCAAAGTCGTATATCAACCATTAGCCTTACTAAATGAAAATAAGAGAAACAAGCTTCGCGAAGGTTTTATTACTTTTTGGCAGTTCTATAACCAAAATACTTCAATAAATTTTCACTTTTTGTTTATTATTGTCATTATATGTGATTGTCAATAGAAATTTATTAATTAGATTCGTTTTTTTTATTCGTAGTCATTATCGTTAACAACATTGTTAATAACATTGCTTCTTGTATCGAAATGTTTGTAAATGTATGTAACAATATTATAAAACGCACGGTTTGACGGTTTTCAATATTAAATAACTTTTTTTTTTTGCATGAGTTTCCATTGGTTGTTAAACGACTTTGAATTGCCGAAAGGTCGCCAGTTACCAAAATGCAATGTTTAAACAATTTTAACAACATAATTTTTGCGAATTTGGACTTGCTTTCATCGCAGAAATAATGGCATCAGCTAAGAGTTCCGAAAAAAAAAAAAATAAATAAATAAATAAAACAAATTTTGAAAAATGTTGGTGCTACGACTTTGGGAATCCACCCTCCAATGATTTTAATTGATTAGCAACTTCTAGTGGTAACGAAAATTGTGGTTCTTGACAGAATCTTCAGATTATTAAAACATGAAACAGATTTTTTTTTGTGTAAAACATCTCTATTAAAAAAAAATGAAACGTCAAGTACATCAAAATTACAATGAAAAATGAAGAGCTTCTAAAAAGAAACCCCTCTCAACAAAATATTTTAACAAAATATTCTAAATTTCCATCAGAAAGCCCAAATGTTAAATATTTGAAATTTTGTAGATTCTTGTGAGGTTATTTTTATTTTATGATATTCTCGATACACCCAAGTTCAAAATTTTCGATGATCCGTAATTAACAACAATTTTTGTGGATTTCTCATAATGATGGAAATTTTGATTAGAATTGATGTTAATTGAACACTTGATGTCTTACAAACAAATTTTCAAGTATGTGTCTTATAATCTCGAAGATAAGTTAGTCTTTTTACAAAATATTTAACAGAACCTTTAAAAGTTGCTAACAAAAATATTCCGCATTTTCAATAAGTATATAAAACCGGTGAAAAGAACTTAGAATAAAAGAAATTTAGATTTTCCTTTTACTCATTACGTGAAACTCAAAAAATTTTCAAATATCATTATAGTTAAATGATGTTCATAGTAATGTTCGGTATTACTTAGAAAATCTTTCAAAATGTCCATAAAGCCTAGAGGAATGTGAAAAACTTTGGATGTTTTTACGATACTTTCTCATACAAAAATTTTTTTAAAAAAAGTCCCACTTCGACGGAAAAATCGTAGTAAACGCACTATAATGAAAAGTTCTTTCAACAATTTCTGCGTAAAAGTTTTAAATTAACTTTGTCTTGCTTTAATTTTCAGAATTTCAAAACGCATAGGTGCCCATAACAAAGTATGTCTGCACAATTCTGGAACAGAAATGAAAAACAACGTCCACGAATACGATCAGTCCCGGACGGAAGTGGTCGGCGAGAAATTCTGGATTGTTGGAGACCGGAAATCAGGACACGACGCATTTGTCGGTGTCCCTCGGGTTCTGGCAAGAAGATGGCGCGCTGGGGGCAGAGGTCGTCGCGGGTGAGCGACGCCGGGCGCACGCCACGGCGTCGTTTGGCACGTAGGAGATGCGGACGCCACCGTAGGCGCGCCTAGGAGGCAACGCGTACGCCGTGGCCTCGTCCGAACTGCTCGAAGTGCTACACGTTGAGCAGCAGCTTTCTTCGTCGTCCGCTCGGCTTCTTGGACCGGTCCCAGCTGAAAACCACGGTTTCCTCCATGACTTTTTATCTACTTTAATATTTATACTTTCAAATTTATTGACAAAAATATATATTGTTTTGCAAAAGTGCTTAGGCACTTAATTTTTATATATTTAAGGGGCTAGGCCACCCCTAAAATTGAAAAAAGATGCTCAATTCAATAATTTTTTTTTGGCAAATCAAATTGCACACAATTTATGTAGACTGATAGTAATATTATACGACTTATGATAACAAGTGAAAACAATCCCGGCTGTTAAAATCCATATGGAAACTCAAATTGGTCATGACCAATTGGAAAAACCTATGGAGTTATTTAACGAAATTATCAAATGGAAATTCCAATTGGAAACACCAAATGGAAACTCCATTTGGAGTTTTCGATTAGAAATTTTATTCGCTGGTTACGAATCGCAATTATTATTGTTTTTGTACGTTATTTATCATCCAGAAAAAGTCACATTGAACTTTTCCACAAATAAAAAAAAAAATTCTGCTCCCGAGCGGGTTCCGAACTAGCGGTATTCGGAGTTGGAAGCGAGTGTCCAGACCACTCGGCCAACAAGGCCTCTTTAATGACAATGAAAACAAAAGTATCTTGTTGTTACTGCTGTATTTATGTTCACAATCACTTCCTTCTGTTTTCCAACTAATATAAGAAGCCTCAATAGCTAAGTGGTCTGGACAATCGCTTCCAACTTCGAATATCGCAGGTTCGGATCCGCTCGGGAGCAGAATTTTTTTTTTTTATTTGTTGAAAAGTTCAATGTGACTATTTCTGGATGATAAATAACGTAAAAAAACAATATTAATTGCGATTCGTAACCAGCGAATAAAATTTCTAATCGAAAACTCCAAATGGTGTTTCCAAATGGAGTTTCCATTTGGTATTTCCATTTGGAGTTTCCAATGGAGTTTCCAATTGGAAATTCCATTTGATGATTTCGTTGAATAACTCCAAAGGTTTACCAATTGGTCATGACTAATTGGAGTTTTCATCTGGATTTTTACAGCCGGGATGTGTTTTCATTGAAAATAGCAGTCATATGCTTGGATTTCTTCAGCCCTTTTGTTTGAAACGGCGCACACGATTTATTTTCCAACTAGCAACCGATTTTTATAAAATATTTTTATACACTGTTCGTAAATATAATCCTATTCAAGATAACGTATCCTTTTTGCAAAATGTAAAGTACTTTTTGCAATATTACAATTATAAATAAAAATATAGGTGAAATAGTGACTTTTCTATGAATATATTCTGTATCAATCATAAAATCAAAAATATATACGTTACACTCAAGAAGACTAATTTACTAACATTTTTAAAAAAACTTTTCTATGAATATAATCTCTATCAATCATAAAATCAAAAATATATACGTTACACTCAAGACTACTAATTAACTAACATTTTTAAAAAAATTTGATCAAGATCGGTTGCTATTTGGTGAAGATATCGTGTGCACTTTTTCTACCAGACCTACAAGGATAGCTGAAGAAATCGAAGAATATGACCGCTTTATTCGATAAAAATATATTGTCACAATTTTTATTAGTCTACCAGTTCTAGATTTACAAACAACTGAGTTTTTTAGCGATGGTTTCATATAATATATATCAGTATCAGTAGTTCGTTAGAATATATCAGTTGCACCATTTTCTATTTATTTAAGTAAGAATGATTGAATATTTCAGTTACTGCTATGAAGGTTACAGAATTTTTTCAGATGGAGCAAACGAAAATATCTGTGACTTTAACTTTTTTTCTTCTTATTAAGAAGTTATAGATTTTTTTCAAAATCTTGAAAATATTTAGAAGCTAAGGACAATGAGACATCACCAAATGCAACGACAACACTTTCTATCTAACCGCGTGGTGGCTTTATGGAATTCTCTACCACAAGAAGTGATAAGCTCATCATCGGTGTCAGCGTTTAAGAAGGCTTATGAGCAACACGACTTCAGTGCTACTCCATAGACTATATATATAACGGGCCTTGATACCATACTTTTACCTTTACTTTGTATTATATTTTGTATTATGTTTTTGTATTGTGATAAAACAATTGTCTCTGTAAATTGAATGTAATATTACGCCAGATACAAGCGATATCAGTTTTGTAACTGCTGCTTGTGCACGATGAATAATAATAATAATATTTGATAATGAAAAAGAAGGTTTAAAACATACTCATTTTCTTTAAAGCTACATAACGCTAGTCATAGATTGATGTATTCTACGGTGAAAGAGCTGCAGAAAATGCTTCTAGTGGCGTGTTCGATACTTCGAAAGGAAAAAAGGCTTTTAACCGTCACACATGCCAGTACGGCCATTTCCATTTCAAATCAACCGTTCCTT
This sequence comes from Platygaster robiniae, assembly GCA_028476575.1. NCBI lineage: Eukaryota > Metazoa > Arthropoda > Insecta > Hymenoptera > Platygastridae > Platygaster > Platygaster robiniae. The sequence continues at coordinate 10,278,074 of CM052023.1, read as the reverse complement.
CAGACCAGAAAAGCTTTTTTTTGACACCAGTTTTTCGTCATTCAGTTTTTTCAGTCAAAATCAAGTTTTTTCAAGTTTATTTAATGATTAATAAATCTAAACACCCTGAATTCCATTTTGAATTAACAGATTTAAAAAATTTTTCCTTCTAATGAAAGCTAAAGTCCAAGTTTTAGAAGTATATTATGAACATTAGTTGAGGATTAGATTCATTTATTAATTCAACAATAAAAAGAACACTACGAAATTCTTCCTCAAATCGATTTCGCAAAAAGCGCATTTTTTCGTCACGCAATTTTTGAAGCATAAACGAAATGCTATAGACCACGACCCAGGAGTGTGCCAAGTGGCTAAAATATTATTTTGAAAGTTATGACTTTACCATAAAAGTGTTCGTTTTTTTAAACGGAAGCATGACGTTCCCGATTACTTGTCTTGTATAACTAGATTTCAAGGTTGAGCTCACGTACAAGGCAAGCATTAGGATAAGTAGGTAACAAGGTTAAAAACGTGACTACAAAGGGGTGATGCTTGGCATCTCCAGGCTTGAAAAAATGTATTCGTGTTTTTGACCAACTTTGTTGCGCCGAATAGCCGGTAGAGGTGCTGACGATCTTAGTGAGTCACGTGATTCGCTCTTGATTGGACGTTTGACTCACGTGATCTTTACAATGGTACCTCCAGCACTTCACATGAGCAAAATGAGAAACTGCAACTGGTCACGAAACCGTAGTACACCTTTTTTCCCGAGCAGCACCCCCCCCCCCCCTTGCGTGACTCATTAAATCGATTAACGAACGGCATTATAAAGTTTCACTGAAATTTAAACTAATGATCTGAAAGAACCGGTTGATTTTAAATAGCATGATCCATTTTTACTTTCTATCAACGGCTACGGATAGTTCTCGACAACGCTGATCTTTTATTTCCTTTCAGAAACTTGAACTTTTTCAATCATCAAGCAATGATATGCCTTTTTCCTGAAAAGAACTAGAAATCCGTCATACCCCAACTCGAGGTGCTGGGCACTTCATCAGGCTGAAGGCTCCTGGAACGTGGTATGCTTCCTTTAGAAGTGGATGGAGCTGCATCCTGGATCGGCAAAAGCAAGCCTGAAATCGCACCCCCATCATCACCCTGAAATCTGACGCGCCGTGACGTCGGCGTCGGAGGATCCGCCAACACGAGATTCATAGGGTTCACGGGGTTCGAAGTCGGCGACGTTTCAGATTCTTCCGGTGACGACTCCGGGATCGGCGAGACCGCCAGAACTTCGTCCGTCGTTGACGTCGTCGTTGTCGTCGTCGTTGTTGTTGCCGTGACGACGGAGAATGGTGGTTGCAGTTCCGGCATGCTCGATGCGTGCGACGGCGGACAGCTTGGAATGCAGCGCAGGGGCTCGCGGTCTCTCGCCTGCAGCAGCCTGCGGCATTTTGTATTTACGAGTGAATTGCGTTTCCGGTTACGGTATGGAAGATTATTTCCTTGATACTTCTGGACGAAGGCAAAAATTTTCCGCTAATCGAATAGTGTCTTGGGAATATTTGTTTCACTACTTAGGTTACTTTTCAAGGATGGAGAAAATTTTTAAGCAGTTTATCACAGTAACAGAATATTCTAGAATGAAAAATTATGTAAAATGAGGTTGGACTAATATAACTGAAAAAATTGAACGTAATAATGAGCATGTTATTACAGTTTGAAAGCGAGAAACTTACTCATTCATAGAAAATCGTTAATATTCGATATTTTTCAATAAAATAGTAAACCATCTCTTATAAACCTTGCTAATGGCGCAAAAATAATTTTTTTGCAAAACACGCAAAAAGTTGTACTTCGAGGACCTGTATGGCCGCATTAAACACACCCTTTTCCGCCCGGCAAACGCTTCACTCCCTGAATACACGCACTGAAGCAAAAACACACGCACTGACGCATTGCTCCAGCACGTGTCTCCAGGGACTGAAACATTTGCCGATCGGAAATGGGCGTATTTAACGCGGCCGTACAACTCCTCCGAGTACAATTTTTTCACGAGTTTCGCAAAAAGTATCGTTTGCGCCTCGGACCGTGGACGTGGGTTTGTCCTCGGACCAAATATCAGCCTCGGCTACGCCTCGGCAGATAAATTGGTCCTCGCACAAAAGCCACGCCTCAGGTCCGCGGTACAAAATATACTATTTTTTGCTCTAACCCTAGAACTTTGCAAGATAGCTAAGAACTAAGTTCTCGGCCATTAGCCAAGAACTTAGCCGAGAGAACTTAGCAAGATTAGCTAAGATAGCTAACCCGAGAACTTGTCAAGATACCTTTTTATCTTGACAAAAAATATCTTACGCCACAGGCACGGATGTACTCATTTACAAAACGTCGTCTTCGAATCAGTCCGTAATTTTCTTGTTTGGCCAAAATCACACGTCCGTACTTATTGCATAACTTGCTATTGTTTCTACTTTGAAATTTCACGCGTTTAAACTAATTACATTTCACACGCAAAATTTTTAGTGTATTTCTTATGATGTTTAAAAAATTAGCATATTGTTTAAAAACTTTCAAAGTTGTCAGTCTCAGCTTTTTTTATAAAAAATTCTTTGTAAGGGAAAACAAGTTTGTTCAAAGGTACCATGTTAGCGATGTGCTGTGATATTTTACAAAGGATTTTATCTTTACGAAATCGATACGTTTTCGGAGCTTTTTGAGGGGAAAAAAATTCCTTACATTTTTTCGTTACTTTGATTTTAGAGTTGCCAGGAATTTCCTTATAAATCGTGAATTATTTAGATGATTGATGAACATGTTTTAGTATCCTCACAATCAGTAAAATTTTTTTTTGTTTTTTTTTTTGTTTTTTGCAATAGCAACTTTAAAAGTGTTTCCCATCAAATAGAAATTCAAAAAACGTACATACTTACTAGGGTGTCACTTATTTTGGCGATCTTGGAATTTTTTCCATTCTTGGGTTGAAAATCAATCTAAATATCCGAGAATTTTTTTTTGTGAAGTTTGAAGCAAATCGGACTTGATTAACACGTGCCACACAACGACTAAAGTTTGAAATGGGATTTACATGCACTTTTTCATACATTTCGTTCAAAAATTTATCACTTGCGCAAAACTCATGACGAATGTTTAAGACTTGGCATAGTTTGAGTGTATGATGTTACGATCAAGACAAAATTTTTCTGGATTTTTCTATCACTGTTTTTTATGTTTTACAAGCATCGAAAAAGTACATATTCGCCTTTCTTCGGTGCCTGTAAAACATAAATAACAGCGATAGAAAAATCCAGAAAAATGTTGTCTTGGACGTAACATTATAAACTCAAACTCATGCCAAGTTTCATACATTTATTATAAGTTTTGCACAACTGATAAATTTTTGAACCAAATGTATGAAAAAGTACATGTAAATCCCATTTCAAACTTCAGTCGTTTTATGGCACGTGCTAATCATGTCTCATTAGCTTTAAACTTTACAAAATATTTTTATTTTTTATTTTGTTTGATTTAAAGCCTCGGAACGGAAAAAATTCTGAAATCGCCAAATTAGTGACACCCTTTTACACACTTACCAGTATAATTAAGATAGATTAAATGATTGATTATACTTTCAAAAAGCGCGAAAACTTGCTTTTAATAAAAATATTGAAAATGAGAATTTTGAAAAAACCTGTATCATTTTCGAAAAATTAAAAAAATTCTGAGTCCTGTGTCGTCCGTTTTGGTACATTTCATAAATTTTTTTTTCTTATCGAAAAGTAACGTCCCAAGTTTCCCGATAACTTGTTATATTCATTAATCACTTCAATGCTTCACATTCTTAGTTTTTAATTTTAGTATTAACTAGGCAAGAAAATAAATCAAAACAAAATTGATTTAGAACTGTATTTTTTTAGACGCAGTAGAAGAAGAAAAATTTCGTGGACCAATTATTATTTGCTGCCCATGATCATTGACTCGAATTTGTCAACGCTCAAAAAATTTTTTTCCTTGTTATTATTTTTTTTTTTTAATTTTATTTTGTGAAATAAATTATTGAAAATATTTGTCATCTGACTTTTCCCTTAAGTTGTTGTCGATTTTTTAAAATGTTTTCTTAGACGTTCGCTAATTCTACTTGCTCGCATCTTTTGCGTAAAATTATCCTTTTCCAAACGATTCGAAACATTATCTGAACATAAATCTCATCTTTAGATCAATTTATTAATCGACTTTCTGCGAAATTGGAAATACTTGTTGTTAAGTTTCCTGGAGTCCAAAGAGCTTCGTTGTAACTACAAACCGGAAATTGAAAAAAATTTACTGTTTAGTATCTTGATTCTAGCGAGTTATATACATACTGTATTTCCAAAGAATAAATTCAACTGATGTTCAGAAACTACTAGTATGAATTCATGATTGCGAAAAAAAGGCAAAAGTGAATTTTATCACAACTTCAAATTCACGGTTTCGGATGAACAGATATGATAACATTATTTTTTTTCTCACCATTCGAACGTCATGATAATATATTAATAATAAGTTTTGCGTTTTGCAGTATTAAAACACTCGGGAACCCAACAAATTTGGCTATTTTCAAGCACTGACATAGTTCGAGGAATTATGATTCCATTGAAAACGTAAACTGCTACTAACCGAAAATGAAAAATATTTTCCGCGTGATAGAGCCACAAACGATGGTTCCCGAGTGCATAATTATTTCCGAGCGTGGAACAAGTTATAATATCTTGAATTAAGAGCTCACCTTCCCAAGTCAGCAGAAGACTCTTCGCTATTGGTTCCTCTTTCCTGGAGGAGCCTCTCAAGGTTCCTCTCGAGGAGAACCCTGTCAAGAGCACTTGACCTTGAAAGGGTTGCAGGGTTTTCTCGGGACTCCCCGGAAAAATCGACGGTCATCGCGGCCTGGGTTGGCGTCGTCGCCAACGAAACCGAAGTTTGTTGGTTACGATGAGGTTGTTTCCTTGAGGTACGGGGTGAGTTTCTCGGTGAACCGAGGGTGTGTCGTGAAGACGCCGATGCTGGTGGGGTTGAAGACCCTTCGCTAGCTGCTCCTGAAGCTTGCCTTCTTTGTAGCCTTCATTCACAAAAAAATCATACACTGTTTTAAGTTACTTTGTCTTTGCGGACACTGCAAAATAATAATCTGACCATCCAATCTATACTTACTTTCAATTATCGTATTGAAGTGTTGATGAAATTCATAAACAAGAAAAGCATTGCTAAGATAATGAATCATTTCTAAGTAATAAATGCAAATAGATGAAATTGGTCGCTCTTATACTTGTGAAGAAAAAGAATCCTAACACATGTATCACCTTGGAAATGTTGGGGGTGGCGGCGGCGGACCAACGGAGGAATCACTAGGTGTCGTAGGCGGCTCCCCTTTGCTGCAAGCTATGCTACAATAAATGGCACCTCGCCTTGGCAAGAAAGGCCGACCTAGGAGAGATGTCCGACACGTTGCGCAGCAGAAACACACTTCCGTCGCGTGCCAGTGTTGTCCCTCGTGGGACATTTGCCCTTGATCGACGCCTATCGGTTCGCCGCAACTATCGCAATACTCCGCGAAGGAAGCATCGAAACAGTGCAAACAATATGGCCTTCCTTCCCTCATTACGTATCTCTGTCCACCCAACTGCACAAAAAATCATTTCCGATCAATTTTACAGTATTTTCAGAAACTTTGAGAATGAAAACGCACTTTTGGATCAAATCAGTGTGATTGGGCAAAAAATTTATTCCGAATTCCTACCTGGCGATCACATTCCATGCAAGCGAAGTGCCGCATGTGCCAGGCCCGACCCTCAGCCTCGGTGCACTCGTCGGCGAGGATGATCTCGTCGCAAGCACAGCACCGGGGCTTCAGCGTTTCCGCGTGGTGTCGGCCACAGTATAGCCGACCATCCCGCCAGAAATATATGAGGTCCACTAGGAGTTCCCTGCAAACGCAGCACACGAAGCAGGCCGGATGCCAAAGTCCAGCAGGGCCCGCCCGACTCGACGACACCGCGATCTCGCCCACGGCGATCGCCCTACCGCACTCTCTGCAACCGCTCCCGTGCGCCCGCTCCACCTGTCAACCCCACGATTACGCTCATTACCCGAACAAAATTGATAATTCCTCGTGCAAATCATGCAAATCACGTTTCTCTCTCCATCCCGGAAACTGTTGAATCGGGGGAATAAATAATTGGTACAAAGTAGGCGGTACATGAATGACGAGAGGCGATTTCGAAACTCTTTGGACCCCTGTTATCAGCTGTAACGAGAGCTAAACTTAGAAAAAAATTAAGGGTTTTTTGCTGTGACGGTGATGGAAGTTCTTAAACTATACTGGGAACTGCACTTTTTAAAGTTTGGTGGTGATAGTTCTTATCCTATAATGTTTATCATTAAGTGCAATATTTTGAGTCATAAATAAATAACTGTTAAAAATTTAACGGCGCCAGCGTTGTGACTGAAACGGCTTGTCACTAGAATTATTGTGCAATGGGTAACGAGACAAATCAATATTATAAAAATTTTCAAATTTGTTTGGAAAAATATCAAAAATAGCGTCGAGAAAATAGTGAAAAATGATTAAGACGAAATTAATTAAGGATATGTAATTTTTTTCAATATTAATCATTTTTCATAAATACACATAAAAAAAGTCTGGTACATCGAATAAGGAAATTACTATATTTTTACGAAAATGCTTGTATATGTACTTATAGACAATAGCAGGTACAGTAAATTTACTGCAAACCAGATAGGAATATTTCTATAACAATTTGAGAATTATAATATTGACAAAAAAAAAAAGGTCAAGAACTTTTTAACACTATGCTGTCGACATTAAAAATTTGTTTCAGAGTGTAAGTTCCTCCACAATATATGCCTTGCTTTATCGTTTATCAACGATTTTCCACATTATAATGAATAATTTGACAAACTGATTGATCGTTTAGGGTCTCATTTAAAATCTTCAATAAATAAAGTTTAAAAATTAATCAAAGTTTCTCCTTAGAACGCCCCCTCTTTATTTATTTATCATGAAGCTTTCAGCCATGCAATGAAATTTTTTGGTCACTTTGGGAAATGTTCTTCTGTTTTAGCCGTAAGTTTTTTTTTTTCAATTCTAACATTATTTAAACTTATGTGTATCCTTATTCTTCAAAATATGTTATTGTTTCTGTGGATCCAATGGAATAACTTTGTCGATTCGATGTTTTCTTACTCTTTGCCCTTATGAAAAAAACTCTGAACTATTGAGCGTTTACGCCCAATTTTGAGAACATATGCTTAATTTTCAGTATGCATGTCCAATATTAAGCGTTTTACTCCAACTTTCAGTATAAACGCTAAACATTTGAGTGTATATACTGAACATTGAACGTAGACGCTGAACGGTTGGCATTGCACGCTCGTCTATTCAGCGTGTACGCTCAGCATTTAGCATCTACGCTGGAAATTGAATATAAATGCTAAACAGTTCGGATTACACGCCCAATACAGCAGCGTTCATGCTCAACACTCAATGTAGATGCTCAATGTTGAGTGTAAACGCTGAATAGTTGAGAGTACACGCTCAACACTTCACTGTTGATGCTCAACGTTTAGCATCTTCGCTGAACGTTAAACATAAACGCTAAGCAGTTGAGATTACACGCCCAACTATACAGCATTGTATAGTTGGGTGCTCAACATTTTGCGTAGATGAGTGTATACGCTTAACAGTTGGAGGTACTCGCCCAACTATTTAGTGTTTCTGTTTAATGTTTAGCATCTACGCCGAACGTTGAACATGAAAGCTGAACAGTTGAGAGTACACGCCTAACTATTTAGCATTTATGCTCAACCTTAAGCATATACGCTGAAAGCTGAACGTAAACTTTGTACAGTCAAGAGTACACGCCCAACTTTACCGTATACGCTCAACTTGACCGTACATGCTCAACTTTGCCGTATACGATCAGCGTTGAGCATTACTTCAAACGCTCAATTTGACCGTACACGCTCAACGTTAAGCGTTATGCTCAACTTGACCGTATACAATCAAAGTTGAGCGTTTGAAATGATGCTCAACTTCGAGCGTACATGCATGATGATTAAGAGTTTTTTTCAATAGAGTGATTAATTATTTTCTCCTACGTATTTTTTTTAACTTAAATTATTCTGTTTGAAAATTATTTTTTGGTAATAATTTAAGATTCTTGAGGAAATTTGTTCAAAAAAACTTCTGTTTAAGTTTGAAATTAAAATCATTTCAAAACTAGCTCCTTCCGAAATAAAACGTTAAATTTTCTTTTTGAAATGATCGGTTTTTCAAAGTGAAAGGAATTAGCTTTTCACCTTGAAATTCTACAACGATGGTATTTTGAAAGGCATTTTCCTTTCAACTTTCTCATTTCTCAGACGCCTCTTTCATCGGTCTAAATATAAAAATTGAAAGGGAACGCGTTTTAAATTGACATGACTGGACATAATTGTTGACGAACGTAAAAAGATTTTAAAATTGAAAGTATGTTCCTTCCAAAAAGTTTTGGAAACGAAATTTCTTCCAAATTTACGCAGAAGTTTTCTGGGTTTAGGAGATTCTTGCTAGGGTTTTTTTTTTGGGGATCTCAAAAATAATGAAGGAATGAACTTATTTTTCAAGCATATGCAATATGATTTGATTTTTCTTAGTGAAAGACCAAAAAAGGACACTTTTCTTAGCTCCTTAAGAAAATCAATTAATCTACATTTCAAGATCAGCAGGCTGAATACTTCACCCAATTACGGAAGGAAAAATCCAACTTTTTAAATGTAAAGGACTCAAAAAAATTTTGAAAAATTCGAATTTGCAAGATCTTCAATTAATGATATTTATAGGATTTCAGATAAAAGAAATTTAGAAGTTTAATACTCCCACTAAAGCGACGTCAAAAGAAATTAATAATTAGAAAGTTACTTTCAAGATAACGAGACTAAACGCAGGAAAAGATCCTTATCAAGGGCTTTAATGGCCGTATCAGGTTACGAAATTTAGTCACACCACTCGGTCTCTAGAGTCAATTAGTCCACATTGATTAAATAGGTCAATTACTTATGTACGTTTACATAGTTTGAATTACACGTTGCGCTGGATATTATTTCAGTCAACACAGTTCGATCACATGATTATATTAGTTTGTCATCAGAATGGACCACTGTTACATCCAAATATCTGTTTCCCAATGATTGGTTCATAATTTCTGAAAATACAAAGGAGATGTAGGTTGAATGTATGAATCGTATTGATTTTTTCTGAATGTGAAAATGATTTACTGACTCCGAAATTTTGATATTCTTCGCTATTGTTGAAATAGGTGTGGTCTTAAGTCTACCTGGATGGGGAAGCTTTGTAATAGAGTTGTAAAACTCGTATCTAATGATAGATTTTAATTTATAGTTATGAAGTCTCTGAGAAAATAAAATAATTTGGAGAGTACAAAAGGTAAGATTTTTGGTCGTTAAAAGTTCGTACCACGATTGGTAGAGTAATGATATTTTGTAAAAAAAACCTAAAACGTGTAAAGAAACACAACAAAACTTATATGCTTTGTTCTTGAAATTTTTGAATTTTTTTTCTGTGAGCTCTCATCCTATTGATAATTTAGCAACTTAAAGTTTCGAATAAGAGATAATTACTCACTAATCTTAAACTCAATTTGAATTTGAATTTTAATCCTTTACATCCAAGTCCTAAAATTGTCATTTACATAGCTTTATCATGTCTGATGACGAAAAACGTCTAAAACAGTTCTATATTCGTGTCTCATAATGGATAAAACGGTTTTGATAATTGATATCCTCAAGAGGAGGAACTATCTGGAGAGTACAAAATATGGGAAATGTATTTCACGGTTGTGGATCGTATGATCTGTTCTGAGAGAAAATTCACCTGACTCGCTTGACCGCGACCGAGAGCTTCCCTCTTTCTTTGCCCAGCAAACACTCGCAATTCCCTCTTCTCCTCTTCCGTTAGACCGCTGCAATACCTTGCCTCGTTGTCATGGGGCGGGAGCTGCTGAAGCAGCTGCCTAACCCTTTCCCTTTCGCCAGCGCTACCGACATAGGGTATCTTGTCTTCAGGTAAACCGCTAAAGTAAAGGTGAACCTGCCAAAGATAAGTACCATTTATAAATCAGATCACGTTCAAGTAACACCTCCAAATCTAATCCTTATCAAAACATGCAATATCTTTATTAATTGTCATTCTGATTCCTGAAAACTTACGTGAAATTTTGATAACAATCATTCAAATGTGTACTGAATTTCATGATCATACGTTCACTATCAATATTTTCAAAATAACGTGATAAAATAATAACATTGATTTGCAGTGAATGATTTTTGTTCCTTATTGATATATCGAAAATGTCTATTATATTTCAATATTCTTAACGTACAGTCGTATAATATGATTTTCGCGTGCTTGTAATATTTATAATCTTAGTATTACATGAGTTCCTGCATCATTTTTACTTTAAAAACTCAATCTAGAATACATACAGAATTAGATATATTTTGAAAATTTCAAAAGATTTCTCAAAAACATTTTAATCCATAGATTTCTTGGGTTCTTGGCATTTTTCGTATTCTTCGAGTATCTATTATAGGATTATAAGAATTCTCGCTGCATTTTCGTAGATTTTTATCATTATTGATAGATGATGCGTTTGCTTTCAAGAATATATTAAACTATAATAATACATTAAACATTAAACTATCGTAATACATTAGTTTAGCTAGTAGATGGGTAGTTTAAAATCACTTTTTTGAACACGAGAATAATCGAAAATCTTTCCTCATATTTCATTGCTTTAATTATTATCGTCCTCTATATAATAATGCTGTCATTTTTATAACTCGAGTTTTCAAGCCCCACCTGGATATTCGAATTCTATATTTATTACATGGCGAAGAAATTTACGATTTTGAATTACACATTCATAACAACATTTGACATTTCACAATAAGTTTAACTAATGATACTACAATAAATGTTTTGCCTTTCACTGTCCAAATTTCCCTCTTCCTTTAGTTACAACATCAATGGAATGTATGGAATTTTTTTTCTTTTTTTTCTCAAATTATTGTCAATTTAACATTACACTAATGATAGCAAACTTATCAACACTGATATAATTATCGAGCTTTTATCTAATATTTCGTATTATAATTGCTCATGTATGGGACATTTTTCAAAAAATAGAAATATTATCAACACCCCTGATAACACTACAGTTTTTTCAAATCATCGAATGTGTGATCAGTTTCAAGAAGCAGAAGTAGTAGCATTGATTATACAGATTTACAGAATTATATCTTTTTCAGCGGATTTCCGAAATTTATTCTTAACTTCAAAACCAAAATTCAAAACCAAGTTGAAGTTGCCGAGTTTCTGAAAAAGGATAAATGATTCCAAGCACTTACTCAGTGATCATACTCTATCTTTTAAAATTCTGCTGTTTTAGGATTTTATTATTTTGTAAAATTTTAGCAAAAGAAAAACATTTTGGTTAATTTTAAAACATGAACAAGATTAACGTGATTACACAAGAACCATTGAAATGCATGACGATTTATTCAGGTAATTTGATTGTTTAGACTACTTAAGAAAAAATTTTAAGAACTTGATCGCTTGCTCATTTAGTGTACAAGTCATAATAATTTTGTAACCGTGGAAAATAAATCCGAAATATTTATGATCTCGAGGTGCACTTCATCTTCGAGATCAAAAAATATTTCTGAAAATCTCTGTAAAAAAAATGAACATGAATCAACTTGTGCGGTCAATCATTTCTGGACATATCCTCATCGAAAAGTTCAGTTGAACTTTCTTGTCGGGTAATACAGGACGAGAAAGTCAGCTCTTTTCTTTTCTGTAATATTTAGGGTTCGCGTCGATTTTTCCCGCTCTCTCATTGTTCTCACGTTCAGCCAATGAGCGTCGCGTATTTTGAGTTCCTGCGCGAGAACGACACGGTTTTCATCGATTCAGGCGTTTGACATTATCCCTCGGGTTCACTCGGGTTTCTTCGAGGAAGAACAAAATTTGCATCTAAAATGTTTTCTAAGAGATGGCGTAAGGTACTTCGCAGTGTTCTGACAGGGCCGTAGTGAGAAAACCTGGGCCCGGAGTTAAAATTTACAAATTATTGTGTAATAATAGTAATAATAAATATTTTTTAAAACGTCACAAAATAAAAAAAATCATCAATTTTGATGACTCCCTTCCTATCTCTTCAGGCCTGTGCACTGGGTGTAAATGTAAAGCAAGCCCAGAAAGCCATAAGTAAAAAGTGACAGGTGACAGTTGTTCGTAAACACTTGTATTGTAAACACTCGTTCGAGTACTTACATGGATGAAATCGAGTAAAACTAAGGAATTTTTCCGATAAAGTTCAGATAAGTACATCGATTTCTTTGATTCGTATGTTGCACGATTGTTATTTGGCTTTGTTTACTCTGTCGTCAAATTTTCTTTTTGTTTCAGGATTTCTTTTATTGTGGGCTCTGGAACTACCAAACGATATTTTGGAATGAATATAAAAAAAAAGACTGGTGAGTCAAACTTGAATAAAAAAATTATTATTAAAAAAATTAACGTTAAAGAATGGTAGGTTGTGAACACGAAGTAATTTGTTAACAGTAACCTTACATTGTTAGAATTAGGATTCGTTAAAAAAATTTCCACTCAAAAAGTAATGTCAGTCAGTATTTCATTAATAAGAATTCGGCAAAATATTTTGATATCATGAAAAACGTTTCAACAACTAAAAAATATTATATAATTTTTCATTATTTTGTGAATAGACAACAATAACAACATTAGGCAAAATATTTTAGCAAACAAAGTAAAAATAAGGAAAAAAAATGAATGATAGATTTACCGTCAAAATATATTTAGTACGATGATTTTCTTTCAATTATGAACTTCAGACAAAAGAGTTGATTTTTAATTCAAGATCTATTTTCGAAATTTCGCAACATTTATCACCAAATTAAGAATCAAATAATGCGTTCAAATTTTTTCTAATTAAACTTGGACTCGAAAAAAAAAAAAAAAAACGTTAAAGAATGTGCTAGATTGTGAATGCGAAGTCAGGGATTTATTTATATTATTATTTATCACAGGCAGATGAGGCTAAATGTTTAGTTTAAAAAACAAGGAAAACGTGACTCATATTTTAGAATGTGAAAATTCAGTGAATACATAATACCCCTGAAATTAATGAGACATTTCAAAAAAATTTTTAATGTTTTTCTATATTCTATAAAAATTATGCCTAAAAAATAGGATTATTCCTTGAAAAAAAAAATTGTCCGAATCATATAATCAATAAATGTAATAATATTTTATATTAATTCTACAAATAAAAAAATAAAGAACGAGACATCGCTTGCAATAAAATACATATTGTTGGAATTAATTGTCTCAAAAATTTCATCTTCAAAAATAGTATCGGCAATTTATCAACTCAAATTTAACAAAATGATTTTATATAATAAAAAATGTAAATGATTTTTTTGCAGAAAATTACCGTTCATGATTACCGATAACATAAAAATAAAGTACCGAAAAATATCTTTCAGAGAAACTTACACATTCCTTCTAGCATATTTTGTTACAAGTTTTTCAAAAAAATCTTTCTGTAGAATGTTTTTCAAGATGTTTTGCATAAACCTGCAGGCTTATTCATTATCAAAACTCTTTTAAAATTGTTGCGAACTATTTAAGTAAAAGCTCGTTGGTCAGACGTTACGGTATATTATATAGATAGATAAGTTTCTTTGATTTTTAGCGACAAATAAGTATAAATTGTTAGTATCTCTCTGACTAATAACCTTGAATGTTACATCCAGTATATGGATACGAGGACATAAATAAACTTATGATACAAAAACGAATTACTCACAAAATAGTCTGATTATCAATGTAAAAATGTACTACAAAAGCAAATAAGCAGGTTGTCGGGCCTTTTTGTTACATTTTTTGTGAGACAAGTGTAATTATGAAATCAAGTGTAACCGCAATCTTTTTCCATTTTTCTCATTAAAATATAATAGGCATGCCAGAAAATTCAGGCTGGAAAATGTATGGTCTGGCCGACAATTTGATATCATTTTTTTTTGATGCGTGACATTTTTTATTTTTTGTAATGGCCATCGAATTCATACTCATATGCTTTTTCATGTCGACAAACTTTTAAAGACGAGTTAAAAAAATTTTTACTCGAAAATCGCACACGCTTCCGGAGAATTAAATAGTCATATATTTTGTAATGTTATACGCTTTTTATTTGTGAACTGCTGGAAAAAACATAACAAAGTCGTTACGATTTTTTTCATCCTGTATTACCCGACAACCTTTTTTTACTTTTTTGAAGTTCTTTTATAGGGATATTAGTTTCTATATTTCTTTGAGTAAAAGTTTATTCAAAGAGATTGAAATTGCTGCAAGTCAAACTTTCGAATAAAATTCAACTCGATTCGAGTGAAATTTCAGTCATTATCGAGGGAAGTTTCACTCTATTCGAGTGAAATTCCATTGGAATATAGTGGAATATGTCACTTGATAATTCTGTTTACAGGATATCCACTCCCTTTGAGCGAACTTTCACTTGAATGAATTTAGAGAGTATAAACCTATAGGTGTCTGAATCTTCATCTTTAAAATCAAACGACACAGTCGTTACTTTTACAAGAAGATTGAAAATATTTTAACCAACATAATAAAACAATAGCTCTCATCAATACAATTTTTCAAAGATGAAACAATCATTAAAAATATTTTAAAATAAGCGTTAATCCTGTGCAATCACAATTTCACAAATGTGATAAAACAAGACAACATTCAAAACAATAGCATTGCATATTATTAATTATAAATATATTTTGATTATTAGAATTTGATACTTGAAGTAAAACTTATATTTACTTGAAAAAACAACACAGTTCCGTGAAAAATGACAGCCTTAAAAACCAAGATGGACTGCAATTTCTAGGCTATGCAGGTGCAGAGACGTACATAGGTCGCGCATACCTGGCACCTGCTTCTTAATTCAGTTTCTTTCCCCTATCCAACAACTGCAACGGACCCTTCGTCGTGAGAATTTCAACGTTTCCTTCATTCCGAGGATTTCAACTGTTGACCTTTTCCCTATTCATCACTTCATCCACTGTATCTCACGCTTTTTTCCAGTTTCGCGAATTGTTTAGCAACACGAATTTCACGCATGCATGGAGTTTGTCATGAGGGACAATTCTTGATTATAAATTCAGGAAGTTGGTTTTTGACATATATCATCAAATCGAGCAATTCGCATCAAAGTTGATTTATAGTATTCATATATTTGTTACAAAGAAAAAACTACTCGTTCATTTTTTTGAATTTTCCTGCTTCCATTCAGTATTCCTTATGGATATTTCGAGGTTGACTTTCGACCAATTTGAAGATAAACTTTCATCTTTTTATTTAGGATTATTTTCATGGAAAAGTCCTAAAATCATCCACCCTGTATGTACATCACAACCTCCAATTGCAAGTTTAATCGACAAAAATTATAAAGTCTGAAATTTCGAGGGTTGAAATTACCTGATCAGGCCTAAGACCCGGTGGAACCCACGTGTATTCTTCCAGGGCGCAACCACTGTCATCATCACTTTGGGAGTGCCTTTGATGATGATGGTGATGCTGGGCGAGGGGGTCTTGTAAGGGTGGCGCTGCAGGTGGAGGTTGGACAGGGCTCTCGAAAGACTCTCTTTGAGAACCTGTAGCAATGGTTGAAGTATTTTGGAAAGCCATTGCCATGGCCATTCTGGAGCCTGGCATTAAACCCAACCCCGAGGAACCCCCGACCTCCACAGTTGCTCGCTGGTGGTCCTCCCGGGGGCACCGACAACTTTTGCAAACTTTCCTGAAACAGAAAAAGAAAGTACATAAAAATAAATTTGAAAATTTATTTCTTGCAGAACAAAATTTCTTCAACTATTTCATAAATTTCCGCTGCGTGCATGACATTACAATTAATGTTAATATATTAGTAGCTGTATCAGTTATTGTTGTTAATTATGATGTTAAAGTATATGCAAAGTAAATTAAATCATCTTTTGTAATAATAGATAGTAATACATTAACAAAGTATATCGTGTTTAAGTAACATCAAAATTCTCCTAAGATTATCTTCAAATTTTGTATCGGAAAGAATCATAGCGATTTATGAAGTAATTTCCTAATTTCGTTTTTACCACTTGCACAATTTAGTTCCACATAGGTGTAACACAATTATTATCCTTTTTTTCTGCTAGGAGCTTTTTTCCCAAAGCAATGCATTTTTTTTCCTTTCCAACGCAATAATCCCATGGTCAAATAAGTCTTTAATGAGTTCTGGCCATGTATTTTCATCTCTCTTGCTCTCTAATCTTCCTCTCACTCTTCCACGGTCTCCTCAGGCATTGCGATTTAATTTTATGTTACTGTTACCTGCGGCTCGACGTCTTCGACGCCGCGAAGCTCCTCTTCATTTAACGTACTACTACGAGAGCATATTTATAGGGTGTCTCGCAATTTGCAAGCCTGCTGTTTCAAGGACAACGCAATTTTTTCCTTTTTCGCGTTCCACGCTATATTATCATTCAACGTCTGTTCAAAACTGTGAAAACTCTTCGCATACTCGTTCGACATAAAACCCTTATATGTCGAGGAGAGTTGAAGACGTTTTGGATGGTGCACATGAATTTTTTCAAATAATTTTGTTTTTCTGTAATAAAAAAAGAATTTTCAGACATATTGAAAATCAACTTTTAGGTATCGAATAAAAATTTTTACTTCACAACTTAAAAAGTGCATTAAACTATTGAGTTAACGCCGAACTTCAAAAAAAACCATTAAAAAAACATAACATGATTATTATAAACCATGTCTTACATTGCAGAGTGCTTGCATTGTTCAGTTTTTTTCAAAGATTGTTAAGTTGTTTGAAAACATACTTTCATTGATACAGGAGAACTTTTATTTCTGCAATAATGTTGTCATAATATACGACAAA
The DNA here is from genome assembly GCA_028476575.1 of Platygaster robiniae. Taxonomy (NCBI): domain Eukaryota; kingdom Metazoa; phylum Arthropoda; class Insecta; order Hymenoptera; family Platygastridae; genus Platygaster; species Platygaster robiniae. The sequence continues at coordinate 10,261,014 of CM052023.1, read as the reverse complement.
TGGAGTGCCTAAAGACTTTTGCATGGCAGTCTACCTTGATAAGAAAATGTTAGTGGAATGCAGGTAAAAAAATTCAAAAAACCTCAAATAACCAATGCACATGCCAGTGAAATTAACTTGGAACTGATAAAAATAATCCGCTCCAGCCCAACTTTCCTTTACGTCGTCATCAGCCTTTATCCCGATCCTGGAGCTTCGTCAAGTGATATCTTTTCACATTAAAATCTCCCATCGCGAATACCCATGCTCATTAATGAGACGGGAAATTATTATGGCTGTTCGTACGTCGTTACTTTCGCGAAAAAAGGTTTTTGTTTCAGTGTTACAACTTCGCACGATCTCGAGTCGGTGTGAAGTGTTCGAAGCTTGATTTTTTCTTTTCGTAATCAACTGTTGCTAATTAAAATTAACGTCGATGGAGGTATCAGGTTTTGTCGCGATTGGGATAGGAAAAAAAAGGCTGGGGAAAATGAGTAGCATTCTTTTAGCAAATAAAACCTCTCGCTACAGTGTATCATTAGCTGCTACATTCCGTATAAATGCTAAAATCATACGGTCATTATAATCCCATCAAAACAATTTTGAACCTTTTCTAGGGATTTTTAATTCTCGAGTAATTTGCGATGTCCGTGGAGGTTGTTTTTTGTATAATATAGTGGTTTGAGACTTAGGGAGTATTTTCGACATATTTTTTATAAAAATTGTACTAAGGTAGGGTTAAGTGATTTTGTACATTTTCATTCAAAAATTAAGTTTTTGTCCTAGTTTTGAGGTTGTAGTGTGAAAAAAATAGAATGTCCTTTGATTCCTTTTTATTCTTTTTGGAATTGCAGATATTAAGGGATTGTAATTTTTTGATATTCAGAATAAACCCTTTAATTTTTTTTATTTGTAATTTCAATATTTTTGATGACAAATTTCTTAACGGTATTCAATTCACAACTTACGAAATGAATAAGGAAAGAAAGTCACATTTTTTTCATGACGGTTCGAAATATTGAGCCGAATAAAAAAACCAGAATTTCCGTTTTTAGAGCGAAGCAGTCTAATTGTTTGAAGAAATTGTATCATTTTTGAAAAGAAGAAGTTTCAAAAGAAGGAAACGTCAAGAGATATGTTAAGATGTAGCTTTTTTCAATTGCAGATCAAGTTTATTATATATCTTTGGGAATTTTCATTTTTCTTTTAGTTTGAGCCAAACATTCATTCTTAGATTTTTGGTAAAGAAAATGGTTACAAGTTAGGATGCGAACTCAGAATCTTTAAATTGCGCATCGGGTGTTTTTCAGCCAAAGCGAATCTAGAAATACATATGGCCCAATTGAAAGAGCACAAAAAAATATAATCGAGAGGTCCCAAGCTTTTGACGAATTTTTACTCTCAATGAATTCTCAAAATGAATATATATCTGGTATTATTGAGAAAAACTTTGATTTGAGAAGTTTTTTGAATCAAATGAATGATGAAGTATGATTCGTAAATGATTTTAACTTCAACGTTTTAGAAAATTTAAGTTTTTCCTTGGAAAAAACAACTGTGAAAGAAATAAATAAGTTTAAAGCTTTTTGAGGATTCTGTGAAATTCTAGTATGTACGTTTAGGATGATTTATAAGGGTTTATTTTTCAAAAAATTTCAAATTATACCGACTTCTCTTCTTTACAATCAGTTTGAAAAAAAATGTACTGAAAATTTTCCTATGTCCAGAAAGGAAAATAAAATTCAGAAAGGAGAATGAAAATTTCCACAAACTTTTTTGCGGTTTTATTTTCGACAAAGATAATCGTTCCAAAACACCTGAAACAGAACATTATATTCATTTTCAAAAGAAAAGAGAGGAAATTTTTTTTCCTTTCATGATGATAATTCCATTACGTCCCGTGTCGGAATGACAATTTCAAGGATAAGAGTCCCGGCTATTGAAGGACAAAAGGACGAGCAGAAAAAGCAGAGATTGTTCTGTAAATTAAGATCCTTTGTGGCTTCCTGCGGTGCGTAATTACCTGAGATGTATACGATTCTGGGAATTTCATCGTTGGAATACGTGAACACGTCTATTCGTTACATTGACAACTTATTGTCAACTGTATGAACAAGGTTTTTTCACAAAAGATAAAGTTCACTGACAAGATATTTGTTGATATTGTAGAAGCACATTTGCCTTTTGCCTTTCGCCATCGTGCTAATAGATAATATACCTATTTAATAGAGTTTATATTAGAATTTTTACGTTTGAAAACCTTTCCAAACTGCTTGAGAAATATTCCACTCGTCATTCTAAGATAAAAAAAATGTTTCAACTCAATAACCGATCGATCAATCCCTCGAGTTCCGGGTCTCGATATTAATCCGCGTAAAAATTACCATAAAAATGCGACTCCATTCATTATACACGAGAAAAACCGCGGTAAGATCGTATCCCGCCGTGCGGATTATTTATAATAATCAATAAGGCGTTCCCTTGATCAACATTCAGATTCCATCTATGATTTTATTCGCTTTCATAAATAAGTTATAGACAGGAAGTGCCAAGAATCGAGCCCGTTACATGTGTTTGATACCGTTACCAGATTTTACACGGCGTTGGATACGTCGTGACTAGGTCGATTTTCCCAGGAAAATGAGAAATAGGAATCTCCCAAAACGAATGAGATGTGTGAAAACTTGAGCACGTGAATTTATACGGATTATCGCCTTCGACGGACTTCTTAATTTGTGGAGCACGAACACTGTAACAAGAGCTAAAGTGTAATAAGCGTGGAAGCGACCGACATGCTTCGTTTCGGATTCATCACAGTCTCTTGGACACCTATAAAATAGAATTTGAATGTTCTGATTTGTTTTTCAATACATAAATCTATTTCATTTTTTTCATTCGGATAATGATAATTTACGGGGTTATTTGTGCGTTACTGGTAACGGCAAGCAGTAATCAAGCGAGATTTTTTATCAGAAAAAAATTTCAATTTTAATTTCAATTAACTTCAACAACAGATTATAATAATATACATAATGTAATGTAAAATTTACAATATAATCCAAAATTTTATAGGCAACATTTCACCCCCATTTGGTTCCTTTGAAATTCATGTAAAAGACATTGTTACTTCCAGTGATTGTTCTTGAAATTTCCAGAACTATTTTATTTTCAAATAAATCAATAGTTCATTTTTGTAACTTAATAATATGCGATTACCAGAACGCTTAATAGATCTTAAATCAGTTTTATAATTTTTTTTTCTGTAGAAATCAGGGCTCTTCACTGTGTGAATGTAAAAGTTTCAAAAAATTGTTTACATCAAACTTCGAAGTGCGCCTAGTTTTTCACTCATAAATTTTCAGATAATTGTGTTCTATACTTGCAAATAATTTTATTTTCAGTGGATACTTTCTTTAAAGTAAAAGTCTGATAAATGTCGAAACTTTGAACTTCAAATATGATTTAATAGTACTATGAGAAATTAACATAAAGTTTTGTTTTGTTAGAGTTCGGAACGATACCTCTATTAGGTCGTCACTAATTTTGGCGATGTCGGAATTTTTTTCCATTCCGACACTTGAAATCAATCAAGATGATAAGAAAAAATTTGTTGTAAAGTTGGAAGTAAGTCGGACATAATTAGCACGTGCCACTAAACGACTGAAATTTAAAATGGGATTTACATGTAGTTTTTCATGTATTTTGTTCGAAAATTCACGATTTGTCCGAAACTTATGATAAACATTTGAAACGTGGTATAGTTTAAGTGTATAATACTACGTTCAAGAACAAATTTTTCTGTTATTTATGTATTACAAGCACCAAAAAAGGCAAACATGTATTTTCTCGGTGCTTGTAAAACATAGATAGTTACGATGGGAAAATCCATAAAAACTTTGTCTTAAACGTAACATAATACATTTAAACTATGCCAAGTTTGAAACATTTACCATAAGTTTTGCACCCGTTATGAATTTTTGAACAAAATGTATGAAAAACTGCATGTAAATCCCATTGAAAAATTCAGTCGTTTGTGGCCCGTGTTAATCATGTCTGATTTGCTCAAAATTAAAAAAAATTTGTTTTAATATCTTGATTGATTAAAAGCCCTGGAGTTGAATAAATGCAGACATCTCCAAAATAAGTGACACCCTAACCTCTATTCTTACGAATACATGGTAACATCAGTGAAAGGTCTATTACCGAGACGATATTTTTGAAATGTTTTAGAGTTTGCTAAGTCTGTATTCAAGGTCCATTCTACCTCATTACGTCAGAATCCTTTATAACCTTAAAAAAATGTCGAAAGCCTAATATTCTTTGGAATTTTTAATAACTCAATTTTGCTAATCAAAAACTTTATAATTACCTGATCTTTAAACAAAACAACCCTTAAATTACCTAACTACATTGCCCCGTCACGCTATAACGCTGTTAAATAAGAGTTGGACGCCTTCCATTACAGGAGTTTGAACAAAATAAATTTCAGAGTAAGAAAGAGTCATAACTGAAGAAAGTACGTAGCCACTTTGCAAGGAAATTCAACTTTTTTTTTCTTATAAGTTGCCATTAGAATGCTTATATTTGTATGTGAGAAGCGAGTGATACTCGCATTGTAAAAGTATACCGATGAAACAGTAGCCTTGTACATCCACGTTTCTATTCCCGGATTTAGCTGAGAGTAGGATAATGAAAAAATTCCGACCAAAATACCATGATCTTACGCTACTTTGGTGCGGATGAATTAATAGGTTATGCTTTTGCGTTACAAGTCATAGAATTATGAAATTTCTAAATTCAGTGGTTAAAAAAATGGACATTTAGTTTATACATTAGGGTGGTCCTTAAAATGGCTTTTGTAGAATCTTAACCGTAATGTCCCCCAAATCAACTCTAAATATATCCAAAACCTTTCTTAAACTTTTTCAGATTTTTATTTCAACGTTAACCCTTGTCTATAAAGTCCTCTTTTTCCCCATTTAAATAACATGGGATTTTGTCTTTATCTAAGTCTCTCATTTTTCGTCGGCGCATAATACGTCTTAAAAATCGGTTGGTCACGTCAAGTTTTAGGCAAGGGGTGCAGTTAACTGTAAAAAAAGTTCTTAAACCGTACACTAACGTTTCGTGAGTCACCAGCACGAAAAAATTGACTTAATTGTGAATTGTTAGTATTCTTCGAGAAAATTGATGTTTTACCACAATTTTCGAATCTCCATTTGCAGAAAGCAAATTTGTCTGAACTACTAACTTGTTGATACATTAGAATATTATTAGAGTGAAATTTACGAATTCACAATTGTTCTTACAAATTATAATCTAGTTTTCATACAAAAAAATCATTTATATCGAATACGGGACAAATTAGCAAATGAGGCGGATGTGAATGAGGTGATGATATAGGATGAAATTGGGATATGATGCAAATTGATTAAATGTAAACATGAGAATTTCTAGTATGGATTGTATTGAGGATGTTGTGGACTTTCTCTTTTTGAGAAATATGTAATTAGTATGTTTATTAAAATATGTAATTAGTATGTTATTGTTGATGTATATTTGTAGTCTTTTTCGACGGTTCGCATTCAGAAAAAAGTTTTCTAGGCGTATTTGTGTATACAAATATTGTAATTTTTTGTAGAACTGTCAATAAATTAAAATTGGAATTAAAATTGAATCATTCTCAGTATATCCAAATTATTCATTTTTCCTTTTGAATGAACGATGAAAATGGATACGAAAAGATCTGAATTCATTGTCAAAGTAAATAAGGTTGCTGATATGCTGTTGAATTGTGACAATATTGAAATATGATCAATAGCAACAACAAAAACAAGAAACGAGACAGATATATATATAATTTGTTAATAATTTTATGGACTTACCAATGTATTGTTTATTTCGCATTTCAACATTTCTTTTACATATTATTACAATGAATTTGTTATTTTGACATAATATGATATATACCTCATGTATATAAATTTTGTCCATTCATAGAATACATATTACTGTCGTGGAATGCGTCAGTATTTTCTTATATTTATTTTTTTTTTTTTTATCAACATTAGGTAATAATTCGCGAGAAGAATTGTGAATTTGTAAAATTCAATCTGATAATATCCTGATGTATCAACAAGTTAGTAATTGAGACAAATTTGCACTGTAAATGGGGATCATTCGAAAATTGCGGTAAAACATCAATTTTCTCGAAAAATACTAATAATTCGCACGAAACTCAATTTTCTAAGTAATGGCTAAATACTTGTGAACAGTTTCAAAATTTTCTTTACAGTTACCTGTAACACTTGCCTATAATTTGACGTGTCAAACTGATTTTTAAGACATCTTATGTGCCGACGAAAAATGAGAGACCTAGATAACGACAAAATCCCATGTTATTTAAATGGAAAAAAAGAGGTCCTTATAGGTACGGGTGAATGTTAAGAAAAAAATCTAAAAAAATTTGAGGATTGTTCTTGAATTATTTGAAGCCGATTTGGGAGGCGTCACGGTTAAAATTCTGCCAAAGTTATTATAAGAAACACCTAATATACATACTATAAGTATCGGAGTTCAATGGCATTCAACTTTTTTTGTTACAGTGCTATGAGGTAAAACAGGTCAAGGAGTTAGAAACCGATAAGGTTATAGCGTTCAAGGTTGTGGGGTTCAAAGGTGGGTAATTTTGAAATTATTTGTGTTAAAAAATCAAGAGAATTAAGGTCGGAAGGGTTACGCCCTTTAAGGTTATGAATAACCGTCACGCGATTGGATAGAATGGACCTCGGATTCGGATTCAAATTCAACGATCCCTAGAAAATATGTAAGTATGTAAATAAACATAGTCTGGGAAAAGACCCAAGATCTAGTCCTTGATTTCTCCTTAGATTAAAAAAAAAAAAGTCTAAGTTGACGGTCGGTAGGAGTTTCATACAGTATTTTTCATCACGAGAACAGCAAAATCACGTCTACATTTCAGTTTTGAGATTAGAGTGATAGAATAGAACTCCTATAACTTAAAACATACGTTTCTTTTGCCGAAACAATAAAAAAAAAAGTGTTTTTATTATTTCGCACTTCCGAAGTTGTAAGATATTTTGAGAGTGTAAAATGGAAATTTTTTCCAATGAGTGAATAATTTGTCACTCCTTACACAAAGAACAGTAAAAAAAAAAACTAACATTTTTCGAGAATAATTGAAAAAATATCCTCGACCATAAAAAAAACTTTTCATACATTATTTACTAATATTAGAACTTACTCCGTAGAAAGATATTCCCCAGGATGCAGTAAAATGTCATTCGACGAATTTTTGGGTTCAACTTCGACGTCAGCAAAGTGTCTTTTGCAAACGCCAGTTTCAGTGTCAGTGCGGTTCAAAAAATCCACACATTTTTCAGTCGGGCTGGCACCGGGGGCAGAAAGAACAACATTGTTATTTTCTCGCGAACTGTTCCCCCGACCTCGTAAAAAAGCGTCCAGATAGTGTTCGCCCGTGGATGGAATGTTGTACACCACTGGTCGCCAGGGCATCGCGCCCTCGGCGCCATTCTCTTCTTGGCACTTGGGGTCGTCCCCGGAAATGTACTTTTTTGAGTAGAGCTTTCGGAGGTAAGCTTCTTGGTGGCTTCTGCTGGACCAGCACCCACCTTGCCACCATCTCCTCGAGCCGAAAACTGAGGTTTTCCTGCGCCTTGCGATGCTCGAAAGCAAAACATCCCGGGCCTTTTTTTCCTGGTCCGAAGGGGCCTCTTCCACGACCATTGTGAATGAGTTAAGGTTTCACTCAAGGGTGAATTTCCTGTTTTTCGGCGCACTTTTTGTTGGGCGATGATGATGTTAAGAATCCCTGTAGGCGTTTGGGTAATGCGTTTCACAGTTTTTTGAGAGTTTGATGGTTTTAGGGAATCGCTTTGAAAATAAATGTTAATGGCGAAGATTATAATTTTTGCAAGTAAATCGTAAGAATTTTTAGTGCAATCGTTCTAAGTCTTTCTGAGCAAACTTCATCTTACCTTTTTTATTATTAATGGTGGGATTGTACGATTTATTGTTTGTTTATATCTTTTTGATTACATTTAAATCAGGTAGAAATTTTTTTATTCAAAGTTTTTTTGTTTTATCTCGTGCAAACAAAGCGATTATGCGATTTTTTCGCAACTAAGTATGAAGAAACGAATTTGTTTTATCATCAATTATTTCAGATGCAAAAAATCATCACACGTGATATTTTTTGCATTGTAACTTATTTTGCAGCTTTATATAAGCAAGAAAAGCTTACTTGTAATCTTTTGTTGAACACTGTTTTTAAAAAGGATCACTAGCAATTACCAGTAGTTAAAAGATATAAGATAGTTATCCGTATGCTGAAAAAATTGTCAAATATGTTTTTCTAGTTATTAGGTCAGTTATAATATAATTATGTTTTTCAGTATTATGAAGCACTTTTAAACAATATTAAAATAAAGAATTATATACTGCAGTAGTGAGGTTTTACTTTTTATTATTACGTTTTTATTTCCGTCTTGAAACTTTAATCTTTGGTAAAAATGATTAAAAATACAATTATAGCTCGTAATCGATTATAATAGTTCGATCTTGTCAGTATCAACAGTTGTTTTCGTAGCGATTCTTCATAAAACCGAAAATATGAAGATTGCAAGTTACTATTTAGGTAAAAAACATTTGTCAAGCTTGGCATGATCAAAAATGGATGATAAACATTTACAGTTATATGAGGATTTTCAGCGTTCTTTATTCAGAATAATTTTCTTAAAATATTATGTGTTTAGATTTTTGTGAGTATGAAGCCAAGAAAGAAAACAATTTAAGAAGAAAAGTATTAAAAAAATTTTCAGAAAGTTTATAATATAACGCTTACCTAAAAAAATTAAAATCAGTTGTACTTGATGCGCAATCGTTTGAATAGTATGTATTATTCTCAGAGTCTAAACACACGAAAAACTCTCATCAAATGGGAACAAATTTCTCTTTACTTTTGTAAATTACGGAAAAAATTGTTTCTCTTTCTAAATTCAACAACATTCAAAAACCGTTTTGCATGGCTCAAACAGACGTTTGGTCAATATATGACCAAACAAAAATGTGGTTGACCCGAGTAAATGTTTGGTATAAGTAAACAAATTTTATTGGACTCTAGCAAATTTTGGTTCAGTCAAACATATATTTATGTCTGTTGAATATAATGTGTTTGTCTGTACCAAAAATATATTAGAGACCACTTTAACTTGTTTGCTCATAAAAATTTATTTGAGCTAAACAAATATTTGTTTCGTCATATATCGACCAAATGTTTGTTTGAGCTAACGAAACTGGTTTTTGAGTGAATTAGTCTAGCATTGGAAAAAAAATTATTTTATAATATAATTAATTGAATCTGATGATATCTACGAAACTTATATACAAACATATGATAAATTCGAAGAACCTTGAACTTCAGATCCATTAAAACTGTGACACGTGTAATGAGCTGATTACTCGAATACCTTGTCGAAGTATCTCTGATTACATGTGATCATACAACAATGAAAATATCTAGTTACTTGTAACATGTACTTTTTTCCATTAAATTGTGTGACACAAGTCCTAATCATGCCTATTTCTTGGTAAGGGTGGCCTTTTTCAGAATTGCCTATGGGCGCAACGTGGGGTGAACCCGGCCCTGTATGGCATCGATACGCGGCGTGGCCCGAACGTGGAGCCTTATCTATCCTAGAAAGGCTTGGGGACGACGGCGAGGGTGAACATGTTGGCGCTCAATCCCATTGTTCTCGCAACGCGTGACCCCGGATGCTTTCGTGAACACGGCTCTGTTATTAAGAACGATTATCTTCGGCGGTGTTATGGCCGCTGCCTCCGCCGTGAAAAAATGATTGCCCCGTGTTCCGAGGGCTGCGGAGAATCGACTCGATTTCTGAACGATCGCGGTTTTACCGGAAAGCAAGAAAGCGCTCTATTCGAGACCATTAAGCAGCGGGTAGCGACTTGATGGGACTGTCTCGGACTGATGAAAGTCGCAGCTTCAGGTTTTTCGAAGTGAAACATCATTTGAAGCGTTAAATTTTTATAAATAATGCCATCAGAATAATTTTGAAGGGGACAATTCATATTCCGTATGAGGAGTACATTTTATTTCAAATAGTTGCTTTCGTCATACTGCATCTTTGAAACAGATAAAATGGATCATCTTTCTATCATACGTAGAACAGAAGCTTGACGAGCCCAGTGAAACGTGTCGAATGGAGAAAGCGAGGGTGGAAAAGAGAAAGATTCGTACGCAGATGAGCGAACTAGTTTCTCACATTTCTCAGTTCTAATTAAAAACAGGAAGGGGCCTTAATCTGCGGATACAATCGCGAGCAGAAATTAACGTTTCAATAAAGGCGAGCAAGGAGCTTGAATGGGATGAAACTTGCTCGTTGCATACGCGGCCGAAGGCTGTTATTAAAAACGATTCTTCGTTTAGCTTCTCGTCCCCGAAGTAGCCGATAGGCAAAACAAAATGAGCATGCTAAGATACCCAGTGAGCGCCAATTGCCGTCAATAATTCAATTTCAGGAAGTTGACGTTGCTACGGATTTATACCCACGCAATAATGCTTGTTATTTATCGTACGCATATATGTAATGCACTTAGTACCGAAATCGATACGATAGAGAAATGCTGGAGGCTGGAAATATCTCGTTCAAATTCAAAACAATGTTATCAATAATACAACTTATCCAGTTTTCAAAGGGAAATTGAAAAAATATTTGTGATTTGTTTGTGAAATCAGTTGAACATACTAGCACGCAGAAAATAGCTTAGTTGATGCGACCGAGGATTAAAGGAAAAGAGGATAACTACATTTTTGAATATTATGAGTAAAGTGAAGTTAAATAAGTGCGACAAAGCATTTTCAGATTAAAGGCCAAACAGAGTTACTGTGATAGATGATTGTGAGGTATGAAATTTTTCCTGTTTGTATATGATAAAAAAATTTTATTACATATTTAGGTATTTTATTCATTATTATTGCGATTTTGGTAAGTTTGGGATGATTTCGTAGAGTTTTGACAAAATATCAAATGAAAAATGACTTCCTTGGAAAGCCTTTTGCATTTCAAAATAGGCGATTTACATTCTGAAGTTCCAACTTTTACCCATTCTCTTATTTGCAATGCTTGATTTTTTTTATGATGTAGGGTAGACTTGCAAGAAAACTGAAAGTGAATGATAATTAAGCACTTTTGTTCATTTTTTTAAATCGAATGTCACTAACAACTCGTAATGATTGTTAAGCATACGGTTATTGTGACACTGTAAAGCAGGCTGATTGTGACTTAACGTTAATACGTTTTGCCCGCCTTCCAATATTCTTATACTCACTCAGGATAATACGATTTTCTATATAGAACAATAATTTTTTAACGATAAGAATAATTACAAATTCTTCTGCCCTTTCCCCAGGCCAAAATAAAAATTTGATTCTTGAGTCTGATAAGCTACATGAAGTTATAAAAACAAAAAAATCGAAATGAGAATTGACGTAGCTGAAGTCATCACAAACAAAGAATATTTAAAGATTTTCAAAATTTACGACACAAGTTCTAAATTGTAAGTCAAATATTCAAGAAATAATATTTTGAAAAAAAGATAGAGAAAACTTCATTTCTAACATTTCTGGGATGAAAGTTTCGCCAAAAAGAGAGAGAAAAAACTAAAAGTAGGTATCTAATAGTAATACTGTTAACTAACAAAAATTTTCTCAATTCATTTATTTATCGACTGTTTTTGATTATTTGATTATCGACTGTTCTATTTATTTCATTATTGTATTATGTATTAATGTGTTTTTAATGAATTCATTAAGAAATAGAAAGTTGTTTTTTCAGAATAAATTTTGTATCACAGTCACTTCAAAGTCTGTCACAGTAACTCCGTAGACTGTCACAAATTATATCGTTTCACGAGTTAACTGTGACGTTTTTCACGGCTTTGGAAAATCACAGATAGTATGCGTGAACTTTGAAACAGTTAAATTTAAGTATTTGCTTCGCAATATACATGTAAATGTTAGATATAAGCATATGCAATGGATCATTTGCTGACAGGTTGCGTACTTCATACATATGCTTTGTACGAATGATATCTAACATGGTTTTTTAGAGGTTAGGCATATGTTATTAAAACTCAGTGCAACAATGAACACTACACAATTAACAGCATCACATCCAATGCTTTCGAAATATAGAATTAGCTAAGTTTTAAGTTCTCCTTTTTGCAGATAGAGAAAAACAGCTGAAGCTTATGAAATAATTGTGGAAGATTATTGTGAGCTTTCTATAAGTATCCAAACCTATAAATTCTAAGCTAAGAAAGTTTAAAAATGGTGATTTCAAACTTCAGAACAAAGACTGTGAAAGACTTAAAGAAATGTGAATATTATGAACTGCAAAAATTGCTAGACAAAGAAATAACATGAATCAAAAAACAGTTGGATAAAGCATGAGTAGTTGATGCATCAAATATTTGCAAAAATTTACGTGCTAGAGGTAAGTATGAAAATCTAAAAAATAGTTCCTATATGAATTGAAAGTAAAGGACATTTAAACACAAAAAATGGTCCACAGAATGACTCTTGGCAGACATAAATGAAAAATTTTTTTTGTATCAAATTGTATCTGGTGATTCGAAATAGATTCATGTCGACACTTCATGGTGTATAAAATTATGGACAACCAAGAACAGTCATCAATTTCACAAGTAGTTAGAAATATCAACGAAAAGGAGATTTTTTTGTATATTTGATGATATTACAAGTGTTTAATGTATTAATAAATTCTAAAACCTAGTCAAACAGTTATGGGTGCTCTCTACCATCATCAATTCATCAAACTTGATGCATTCTTAAAGAAAAAAATTCAGGATACCCTGAAAGACACAATGTCGTTTTGTTCCATGGCAATGCTCGACCTCATGTTGCGGAGCCAGTGAAAAAATGTTTTGGAAATATTAAATGGAAAGTTCTTAACTACCGCTTAACTTATCAGACCTCGGCCCATCTGACTACTACTTATTGCATTCGACGCAGAATGAACTTACAGATTAGAACTTCAATTTCTACGAAGAAGTGAGAAACTAGCTCGATTTTTTTTTTGTTTTTATTAAAAAAAAAGCTGAAAAATGCAATAGGATGCTTTATCTTTGATGCAAACACCTATTTTATACTTATTTATGAACAAATACTTCCGTAGAAAAAATAATATTAATGGCAGACTGCTGAAGTTCGACTTTGCTTCTTCGCACCAGAACAACCGCGATCAAATCTACATGATAACATATAACTGAGCATCTTTGTATACGAAATTCCTGATTCTTACATGTACTATGAAAACATAATAACGATTTGACGATTGTCTCTGTATTCTAGATATCATATCATTCACTTTGTCTTTATCTGCAGCTACTAAATTCCTATCAAAACCAGATATTTAAGAAACAGTACGAATAAATTAGAGCTCACTTTTCACCGAAAATAATTTGCTGCATGCGTTCCTATGTAAAACAGAACCATCCACGGACGTGAGGTAATTTACAGAGTACGCAACAGTACCATGTAGTATTCAGAAAAATAATTAGTCAGCAGTTGCCATTACATCTTCCTCCGATAGCAAGAAGCACTTAATTCCGATTTATAATCTTTTTTTAATCAACTATTTATCTTTCTTCAAGTACTGACAGTTGACGTGCGCTGCAGTTGGAGTAAAACATAGTCGGCGAGTGCAAAAATGCTTGGACTTTTACAATTCCCCAAAGAGAAGCCGAACGGTGCTCTATCGATGTTCGCGATCTACGGCGCAGCATCGATCTCCATTCTAAGTTTATCGCCAATGGAAGAGGTGTTTTTAATATCTACGCCCCGACATTTGCTTCGCTATTTTTCGCCTCCATTTCGCCGCATTCGTTATCGCGAGAAAATGCCTGATGGGAACAGGTTTTCCGAAGGATATCTCAATCGATGCTCCATCGTTCCACTTTACAGCACAAAAAAATACGTTATACATAATTTGAGACAAAAGTTTAACATTTTCGCAACTTTCGAGAGATTGGGTAAGAATTAAAAATAGTGACCGAAATAAGAGAAATTCGTCATCAAAATTTTTCAGAATATCCTTCAGTTAAAATATTACTTTTGGATGATGTGAGGAATATTGGGTTCTTTTAGAGCCGAAGTTCAGGACATAATAATACTGAAAGTACAAATATTCTCTCAAATTCTGAATCATCACAGCATTTTAGTTTTCGCGAAGTCAGAAGGTATTTATTCGAATGATTTTTTTTTGGGTGGATAATTAAGTCCTGTAGGATTATCCCAGGGATTCGCTGGCATCCCGGGAAAGGAGCTTCGCGAATAACGCACGCCGTTACATATCCTACGCAGAAGATAAGATCGAGGGAAGAACTTATTCCTGGGCTCGCGGTCGTCAGGTACGTCAGGTATTAAAACAGAGACGATCGATTACGCGGAATCGCCGCCGATCACGCTCATACATCGCATCTTGTCTAGCCTTATTTTCTATTACGATATATACACTGGGATCAAAATTTCGATTACCGTCATTACGCTACAATGTAACATCCTCGGTCTTCGCCTCAGGCATGTGTGCGATTACGCTATTCTCAACGAGATACGTCATTTGGTCTTCATTGAAGTTTACTTTTCATTGGCCATAATAACCTGACCTTGCTCAATTTCGAGATGAGTTTCCGAAGCATTTTAGTGATAAATTGCGTTTGTGTTCCGGTGTCGAGGAGAAAAGACTGTTCTCTTATTGAAGATTAATAAAATTTTAAACTTTGAAAATTTTTTATGAAATATTGTATAATATTCTGAAGGCACTTGTGCTACCATATTATTCATAAATGTTACAAATTAAGTTCTTAAAAAATAACTTACACAGCAGATCGTTTCTTCAAATTTAAAAAATTACTTAACTGTCTAAAAGCCTTCAGACACTTAACTTTTCATGTCTTGAACGTAGGTTACAGCGGAAATATCTTTTCAAAACTTCCGAATATTAATGAAAGATATTATCACATTTTTTCTCCATACAAGCATATATACAGTATAGCATTTCCAATTCACCATGTTGGAAATCATTTTTAGCCTCTAGTCCCGAAAAGCAATGTTCGACAAATTCGATAGTATTTATGCGAAATGGAAAAAAAGTGGCAGAAAGAAAAATTTTTAATCATAGCGCTCTAAAAAAAAATCGTTCGCAACATGGAAAAAAATAACTTACACCCTCATGAGAAATTTATTTTTTTCCTAGATGCGAAACGTACTATTCTTCCACGATTTCATAATTTTTTATCTTTGACAGTATGGTAACAAGTAAGCTATGTCCACATTCTTAACATCTAAGAGTTTAAAAATTATACAACTTTTAGAGTACAGAGTCGCACGTTAATAATCGTAATAATTCGTAAAAAAAGAAATTTGATTTTTGTGATTTTTAATTAGTTACTGAAGTTGAAATTTTTTTTACTAATACTTTTGGTATATATACCACTTTGAGGATTGTATGATATATTGATATGGATTATAGAGAGCTTTTTAGAATTTGATGCTCTAGAATTCAAATTTCTGGAACATTTATATGTTTTGGTAGGTTTTTGAGGAAATTATAACCACGCAGACTTGAAGTATTTCATAAATTTATCAAACCGACGTGAAATATGTTATTTATCAAATTTTGTAGTATTTTCTGGTATTTTTATAGATTTATAGTATTTCTATGGATCGCTCAATAGATTTATAGAAATTGATGCCATAGTATCGAAACTTTCAACGATTTTGAATATTTGAAATGATTTTTTATAAAACAGTATCTTTTATATTGATTTTTCATGCTTGTGTTTCATGTTTTTCAGTATTTCTACAATTAGAAGTATGTTAAATTGTGAAAATTGAAGAAATTAAATTTTATGTATTTCTATTGTTTTCTATTTTAATTTTTAGAATAACTTCTGAAATTATATAATTATTGAATTATGTATATAACTATGTTAATAAATATACTTTAGGATTAGGAGTTTTGAAAATTTTGGAAAATATTATACCTTCATAATATTTTTCGAATTTTTCTAGTAAAGTTTACAAAACTTTGGAAGATTTCTCCGTAATTTTACTATTATCTTATATTTTTGTTAATAACAGCAATAGCTAAGAAAACTAGATGCTCTGAAACGTTAATTTCGATCCATTCTCAGTGATTTCATAAATTTATGAGAAAATCACATTCGAAACATTTTTTTATGCTTTATTGTGTATTTGTTTTTTCGCATTTTTAGAAGATCTAAAAGATCTTGTCACGTTTTCTAGAAATTTTATAGATCAACAGTATTTTAGAATTTAATGCTCTAGAATTTCAAAATTTATAGATCGTAGAGGCATTTGTCGAGTTTTTTTCGGAAAACTGTTTTTTTATAAGAATTCATTTACTTGTACTATTTTTTCAGAGTTTTTATGATTTCGAAGATTTTTCATTACTTCTATATGGATTTTACATCAATTGTTAGAATTCGATGATCTAAGATGCAAAGTTTCTGAAATTTATATTTTCTATTTTATCCTACGTTTTGATAATCTACAATTTTTTGAAAAATATGTATCTCTTTTTTTATATGCATTTTTCCGTAACTTGTAATTCTATTATCTATGATGTAATTTTTTTAATATTTCATTAATCAAATAATTATTTATTAATTTACTCAATATTTACATTTCATAGAATAATACAGACGTATGTTGCAGCTTGTTGTATTCACTTATGAATAATTTATAGATTTTCTTTATGTTGATTCTAAACAGTAAAATAGCTTGGTGTGCTCACATTGATCAAGGAAAAATGGCTGTCGTTTTTTATACCACCCTGATAGCTTTTTTTGACGGAAATATCTGCAAAATGTAAAATTTCATTTGTCTTACTGTCTATGTGGAATATCCAATAAACAGCTACGGAAATGTTTTAATGTGTAATATTTGCTCAATATTTCATGCAGACACACAATGTTACTGAGAAACTTTGGAATATACGAGAAAGCAATTATAACAATAGCTTTTTGAAAAATTTTGAAAAGATTAATTGACATTCTCCTAATAAACCATGGAGCACATTGATTCCTGAAGACTTTTGCCCGACAGTGTATTTTGATAACCAATGAAATTTTTCAATTTCACAAAGTTCATATTTCCATACTAAATTTAATATAAAACAGAATATGTGTTGATTTTAGCAGGACATACATAGTAAATTAGGGTATGCATAAAAAGAAACTTTGGGAAATCAAGATACTACAAGAAAAAACCTCATTTTATGTAGACAAAATATTTCATGAATATTCATCTAAAATCGATTTTTAAAAACCCGCCGACGCCGGAGACTAGCGATTGGAAATTCAGAAAAAGTGAAGCATTAATTCCGCACCACGAAACAGTATGCAAATGTATTCCGAAATTCTCGAGTTTTACATTTTCTGATTTCAGCCATTAATCAAAGAACCTTGCCCGCGGATTTTTCCCTTGCGCTCGATGTAATCACTTCCAGATTCGTCGCAACGCGCTCAAACCCGTTTCTCAAAGGCGAAAAACGCGAGCGAAAGCCTGACAAGTGATCTCGCACCACCCACGAGTGCGACGAAAAAGCCCTTATCCTATCCTCGTCGCATAAATTACGAGCGCGATCGACATAAAAAGTGCGAATTCTGGTAATCCCGGACCCCCTGATGATAAGCGTAATCTTGAGATAAAATCAAACATACTGTATGTAAAAAACAGTGTATTTTCAGTGAAGAAAAAGAGGGCATCCCATGGTTCATTTTCAATTTAGTCAAAATTTACGTCATAAAGTTAGGAAATATTTTCAACATTGTCAGAAATTTATATTACTATCCAATATTCTATAAAAAAATGAAAAAAGTGAGACAATGAACATATTGTTCAAATTCGAACACATAGCAAGTAAATTGATTCATATTTCAATATTGCAAATGACAATAATAAAATGATAGACATTTATTTTTATTGAAAAATCAACTGCAAAAAGTTCCATTCGAAATATTATTGAGAAAAGTCACCCAATTTAGGCTAAAAATTGTAGAAAAATTTCAAGTACCAACTTTTATTTTAATGCTATTCTAGTTATTTTCTTAATGTTGGAAAGTTATGTTCTCGTGTGTCTAACTATTGTTTCGAACGGTTAAAATGAGCCAGAGACACCCGTATTTCACGGTTTTATCGATGGAAAAAACTCTATTTCACAAACATACGCATTCTCTCACGTATCGCTTGCAAAGTAAGTTTCACTCTTCTCTTCCCCCAACCCCTTAAAAGTATGCAAAACTCATACCCAAGTTTCCCCAGTCAAAGGTCAAGCGCGAACCGTGGGGGTTATTTGTCGTACATACGCGCTTCAATAAATAATTCATGGCCCACTCGCGAAACGTGCTTAGACACTCGCGATTCGCGACAAACCGGATAATTCCATACATCTTCATCCGACTAAATTCTACGAGTCCCAACTCCAAAAGTTTAAATTCCTCACGAGTCATAGTTTTAAGGACTCGAATTTCAATTTTCCAGGCCACATGACTATTTGTAACTTCATTGCTCTTAATTATCTTGAGTCCAAGGATACTTGAATTATTTTTAAATCTTTATTACTAAAGTTGAAGATAGTAAAATACTCTTTTAAAATGATTCTGTAAGTCCTGGAAATCATTGTGCTTCAGCGCTGAAAATCCTCTGTGTATTTCTAATTTTTTTCTTTCGTGTTTGGGAGTTCACCATTTTCTTGAATTCCTTTTTTGGAGACTTTAGAGCACTTTAGGCACTTTACACTTTTTTCACTTGATTGGGGAAGGTTATCCTGGGTAGTGTCGGGGACGACGAACCGGGAGCGAGAACGGGCCTTTTGCTAGAGGCTCAGGACGTGAACGCGACTCGGTGAGCACTGACGCCCTCGTATCAGGCCCCGCCACCTCGGGATCGTCGGGTGGGCCCTCTCACTCCGGTCTCTCACCCCTCCCTTTACATCGATATAATATTATGTTCATATGAGTTTCTAATACGCGAATTCGCTTGAGAATGAAAAACAGAGAACAGTAAGAATTCGATTGGCAAGATAATAGTCTCGGCGTTTCATTAGGAGTACACTGCAACTGTTTTTGATTTCTGTGATTCTCCGATAAATCGTCATTGGATTTAAACATTCCCTTGATTCTAAGTGCATCTTTTATATACTAAACTTATTTTTGGTATGATAAGAGATATAACTATAAAAATTCGAAATTTCACAGTGTAAATGTTTGAGATTTGTAATACTTTTATTTATCACTCGATCCAAAGTATATGATATACTGTATTTTTGTTACAACGTTTCATTTTAAGGTTCTCCATTTCAAAGATCGAAAAAAGTAATGCTGATAAATTCATCTAACAGGTAGTTAGTAATGGTTATAAGGCCTTACGTATTATAGCTTGTTGAAATAATTGCATACTGAAGGCATAAGTGGAGTAAGCTAAAAAATTTAAAGACGCTGACGTCTTTCGAGAATAGTAAAATATTTATGCTATCATAATTTTCCTATTCCCAAATACGTGAAATACAAATTTTTCTTTGAAATAAAGGATATTTTCTTTCTCTGTTCATTCGTCGGAATTTCAAACTTTGGTAGTTATGATTAGATATTATAACCTCAAGAATTTCTAAATTTATAACGTTGGGGATCCAAAGACGTTTTAACACAAAATGTTCGGGGTAAATAATAGTTTTATTTACATAATAATAATGATCTGCGTGAAGATTTACATTTTAATGGTATTGGTCAATTCTGGAGGAAGATTGAAAAAGGCTTACCTTCACGTAATTGAAAAGTACAGAAACCGAAATCTAAATTTGAAGAGGTGTATAATCTATAAAAAATTAGTATTTGGTCATCATGATAAAAATTCTTTTGATGATGGATTTTCTTTGTATATCTAACAGTGTTATCTACTTAACCCGAAGTGGCTAAAATTTTATCCCTAGTAGAATGCTCTATTTTAGTGAAGAAAAACTTACATAGAAAACTTAAGCTGTTACAAACATCCTCGGAATGTCACATAGTCCTTTATTGAGGCCAATAAAACTCCAGCCTGATGACTAAAAATTTTTGAAAAAGCGCATTTAAAAATTGAAACGAATGTTTTACAAAAATAGCTTCAATCCAGTGTAACACCTAATGAATATCAGGTTGCAGACCCAACGCAAAAGTGATGTTCATGTTCCTTTTCGTACGTGTGAAAATTTATTACATTTATTACTATTAAATGAATATTATAAAAACTGTATGTAGAACTGAAAAAAGTTGCAGCACAAAACGTTCATCAACAGTATACAAATTTTTTTAGGGCTTATTTTGCCATTTAAAAAAAGCAGTAAAAAGATCAGAAACATCAACGCCCTGATTATTAAAAAGACTACAATATAAGTCACATCAGTGAAATTTCAAAATAATTGTGAATTTCTAAAACGGGGTAAGAGAAGTCAACAAATTTTCAAAAAAATTCCATAATTTTCTGCACAAAAAGCGTTAGTGCTTATCTTCTTTATTACGTTATGTGGATGGTTAAAAAGATAAAAATCTCTAGTTTTTTTTTATGATTTGTTATTTTCAATTTTTAATATTTCAGGATACAGAACAACAATTCTGCGAGATTCAAAACCTTTTAATTAAAATCATTCATGGCCCAAACTCAACGATTTAATGTCTGTCAATTTTCAATTTCATGTTTTTGAATTTTTTTGTTCCAGAAATGTTCTCCTATTTAAAAGTTCAAAGCAAACGTTATTAGTTTCCGTCGATGTTAAAATTCATGTGTCCTCGGCATTTTTAAAATTTACTACATACACATTTTTGCTTATCGCTGAGTGTGGGTTATGTATGCCTATATATCGAAGAGAGGGACATATATGTCCTCTCTTTGATAGCCCAGTCAAATATAATGTTATACTGTAAATGTATTTACCTCTCTTTCTAGTAGTTACATGTTGTCGTCGATGCGTTTCAATTACTTTTTGGATTCTTTCCAAGACCTTCATAACAAAGTGGACAATACTTTTGAATTTCACAATACCGTCAATCGAGCAAATTAAACATTCAAAAACTTACGTCACAACACCAATTATAAAGTTTCATGTCTAACAATTCAAAATTTTGTTATCCTTCCGAAGTAGCGGATTAGAATAAAAAAGTCAATATTATGAACGAACACATGGTATCAATCTAACTAGTTCCCTATGGTTGATGGACAATATATAATTTTAGATGTTGAAAATTGGAAGGCCTGCTTCACATAACGTTAAATTAATATGACAATTTTCAGTGCCCACGTCCCTTCGACTTATCATGATGTCATTCAGCCAAAATAAACATATGTTAGAAATCAAAATTTTTTATGAAAAGAAAGAGCTAGAAAATCATTCAGAATATTTGAAAAATCATCATACATGCCATTCTGATTTTCAGGTCTTTCTGCCTCACTATACCATACTTCTTAAAAAATGCCATTTCAGCAAAAATCATTTTGATATATTTCTATATCCTAGTGTGAAACCTTCAAATTTTCCAGTCAAATTCATGGTTACACTCTATCTATGTTTACTGGCGGCTGAAACTTCTGGTCCAATACTTTTCATTTTTTTCTTGTTTTCACCTAATCCTCTTATCAACATATCTTCCAGTCTGACCAGTACAATTTCTATCGCTATCTTTACAACTACATTTACATATCAAAGTCGACTGTTTATTCCTCTCAACATTATATCCACCAAGCTTCAAGGAAGGTTGTTCTTGTTCCTCATTCAAATTTTGACCCATTTCAGAATTGCTTGAAACTCGTAAAGAATATGTTGTATTCTCATATACATAAATGCTCTGCCAATGAAACACAAGCTTCAGGTAAAATAAGTCAATTCCACCCCCAAAATAATAACCTTTTTCTCATCTTCTTTGCTTTTAATCCTTTGATCCCCAGCGGCACTTCCTTGGTACGGTCCTGAGCCCTCCGAGAACGACACATCGCTAAATTTTTAGCCGAGATGTTATAAATTTCCGCTTGGACCTTAATGCATGGAAAATGAACAATCTTGGGCCCCTTTAAGTACGTGTCTGCTACCTTCGTCCTCGAAGAAGACAGCAGGCCCTTAGGCCCTTTGCCCCACTCTCGTTCCCTCTTTCCCCTGGCCCCGCGCAACTTCTTCGTCTTCCACGAGCTCAGATCAGACCTCTTTTTGCTTTTGTTTTTTCCCTGCGCGCTCACTCTCCCCGGGTGCTGTTTTGCGCGAAGCTTCTTTTTCGAATTCCGAAGAGGCCCCATCATTCAGGGGGTTGCTCTCGCCGCGGGTCGCGCGGATTTCGCGGCGTTTCAATTAAAGCCACATGAAAAAAGCACCATCGGAATCTCGTAATTGAACGCGGGGCGGAAACGGGGAAAAAATTTGCGCACGACCACGCATGAGCGCCTATGACCGAGCGAGATTATCTATTCATAATTATCGTCGGTAACTGTAACGCAGCTTTCTAAATAAGTCGTTCAGCAATTTTTTTGGCAAAAGAACCTTGATTTGTCCACGGTTTTCGATGTTGTCATTTAGAATGCATGATTTCTAATTTGTCACAAATAAAAAAGAATGATTTTTATATTTTTGTTTTATAGATTTGAAATTTGCGAGTTTGGTGTTTATCCTACGCAAATGTTGATAGGGACTTCGAAAATTATACCTTTAAACAATGTGAGAAATCGTTTGTAGAAAGTTAAACTATCAATGTAGGTAAAAATTGAATAAGTGTGTTTTCAAAAAAGACCAGTTTGTTTTATGAAAAAATATTTTTTTTTTACAAAATAGTTTCTCCTTTTCCAATGATTGCGTGACTTTTTTATTAGTCGGAAAATACAGGGTGCGCCATTTCTTATGTCGGTATTGTAACATTGAATAACTTAAACATTTGACAACCGATTTACTTGACTTCACTTGTTTTGGAAACGTCAATTCAGTACAATTTCAACCATGTATCGCTTCACACCAAAAGAACGCGCTGAAATAGTTACTTTGTACATTGAAAATAGTCGTTCAGTTGTGTTAACTCAACGAGCATATCGTCGAAAATATCTTGGCAAACAGGCACCATCTGACAACACTATTCGTCATTTGGTGTCGAATTTTTGTGACCACGGGACAGTGAAAGATCGCGAACAACCCGTTCATCAACGACCAAGACGTTCAAATGAACTGATTGAAGCTGTCAGAGAGAGCGTTGCCCAAAACCCAAAAGTTTCATATCGTCACCGCGCTCAGCATCTCGGCATCAGTGGAACCACTCTACGGCGCATTTTGAAAGATGATTTGCATTTGTTTCCGTACAAAATGCAATTAACACAAAGAATATTGCCTACAGATCATCCACGTCGCTTGGAATATGGACAAACAATCGCTCGAATAGTTGATACTGAACCTGATTTTTGGAAGCGAATTTTAATGACCGACGAGGCACATTTCAAACTTTCTGGAGGCGTTAATAAGCAAAATTGCCGCATTTGGGGAACGCAGAATCCACACGAGATCCATGAAACGCCATTGCATGACCAAAAAGTTACTGTTTGGGCCGGCGTTTGCGCCAAAACCATCATTGGTCCTTATTTTTTCAAAGAGAACCAAACGATCGATGGAAACCGATATCGGTGGATGTTGGCTCACTATGTCTGCCCACAAATGCGTGAAAAAGGTCTTGAAGATTACTGGTTTCAACAAGATGGTGCGACCTGCCACACTGCGAATCAAACAATCCAGTTTCTGCAACGAAAATTCCCTGGACGTCTGATGTCAAAAAGAGGCGACATTGAATGGCCACCCAGATCTCCAGATTTGACCCCTCCAGACTTCTTTTTGTGGGGTTATTTGAAAAGTAAAGTGTACGCCAGCAAGCCGCAGACCATTGAAGAGCTTAAGGAAAATATTCGTGCCGAAATCATTGCTATACCACCCGAGATGCTCGAAAAGGTAATGGAAAACGCCGCAAAAAGGGCATATTTTGCTGTGAACAATAAGGGCGGCCACTTGATTGATGTTGTGTTCAAAAACTAGTCTAAATAAATTGTAAAGGACCAAACTAAATAAAAATACCTCATTTACAGAAATCGGTTGTTTTTTTTTCAAGTTATTCAATGTTTACATGCCGACATAAGAAATGGCGCACCCTGTAGTCCTATAATCAATATTGAAATTTTTTTTCTAAATCTGAATATATAATAATTATGAAACTGTTGTAAAAATTATGAACTATAATAAATTTTGCGAAATCAATATCTTTGTAAGCTGTAACGTTCACCCTCGTAATATCTTACTTTAAATCATTCAGAATCAACTCGAAAAAACTGAAAAATGCTCGTTTTGCGACAGAGCAATGGAGGATTTGCGAGAGCTAACGGACGAACGCCGCATGCCACCTGTTCAGCGTTTGCTTTATCGTTAGCGCGGCTGCGGTCGCAGTTTTGCAGTTGGATTACAAAACCTCGTTTATAAGTCTTGAGTCTTTTTCCCTCCGTTGACCCTAATCAACATTTTCAAACCCACAATTCGCGTTCCTTACTGACGTCAGAGTTACTAACGAGGATTTAAAGGTACAATTGATTGTGGGGGTTTCTCAAATTGTTCATGGGAACTTGACGAATCACCTTAACTTTTTTTATGTATTTATGACCACGTTTAATTAGACAGCGTAGGAATTCATTGCGAAAAAATTGATAGATATTTGTGACTGGATTCAAATGCTGGTGATTGATCCTTCGAAGAGCTGGAATTCATACGCAAGAAGTTCTAAACGTAAAAGAATAAAATTTTTGAACGGAATCATAAATTGAACGTAAAACAAAAAAAAGATTATTCAGAAAAAATTTGTTCATGCTTTCAGACAATTTTTAGTCTGAACTATAAGTTTTATGTTTACAATAAAAATATTCGAGACAATCTTCTTTATGACGAGATATCAATATTTTATGAAATTTTTCTTTTCGTTTGATTTTAAACGTTTGAAACTCAAGTACGTTAGAATTCACTTATAATATTGTTAAATTTTTGTTTGTACCGAAAAATAATATAAGAATAGAATATAAGATTGAGCTCCGAATTTCGGCTAACGTATTGTTTTACAGTTTCATTTTTTTAAACGTATACCGAGACTTTAAAATGAAATATTTCATGGAGTTCGAACAAAAATATCGCAATGATTAACATTAAAAGTTTTACATTATACACTTTTAATTATGTTCTATAAACGAATTTCGATTTAGGCTTGCATAAAATATTGTTATTCACATCGTTAAAGTCTCAACTTTCTGGAAAACATCATTATTTGTCATAAAATCACAGTATCTTTTTTTTAATGTTTCTGAGTATTTATCTCTTGAATAGGTATATTGCACTCGAGGAATAATCTCACAACTCAATTTATTTCCATAAAGATTGCTATAGTCTGTTGCTCTTAGATATCAACTTTTACATATTAGTATGTTTTTTTTTTTTTTTTTTTTGTTTTTTTTTTTTTTTTTTTTTTTTTTTCGGAAAAATAAACCCGATTTAAAGTATTTTATAAAATTCAGGTACTTGAAGTTTTCAGTAATTTTAAAGTATTTGCAAAATTTTCTTGGATCGTATGGTATTTTTCTAATTTTTCAGTATTTGTATGGATTACTATTACATGCATGGAACACGATCTTTCAGAGTGAAGAGTTTAAAAGATTTTTAAGAAAAGTCGACTCATATATATTTAAAAATATTTTTTTTGCTGTAATACAATTTTAGTACTTGGAGTATCTTTCGTACTTTACTATAATATATTGGCTGCTAAATATTTCTCCCTATTGTAACTTATCCTTATTTAGCATTTTATTTTGATACTGTTGAATTTAATGTTCGAAAAATTATTTAATTCCAAGTAATTCATGTGAGAAAAAGTACATTTTTTTTTCATAGAACTTTCTCTATAACTTGAATTTTGAGTGGTTTCGTTTTTTAAAGTATTCTTAGAATTGTGTAAAATGTTCCACTATTTACTATTTTTTTTAATCCTAAAAAAATGTTTCAAATTTGATTTCAAAAAATAATTAATAACTCATACTTCCAGTTTTCTACTTGACTTTGCAGAAAATAGTCATTTCAGAACTTTAGTTTTTCTTTATTCTTCACTTCGTTCAGGAATATTCGTATTTTTCAGCTTTCACACCATTTGAAAGATTATCTTCCATTATCATCCATTTCTAAAAGGTTGTCAGATATCGGTGCTCTAAGATTCGAAGTCGAGTAGATTTTCGATACATTCATAGATTTTTTAATAATGTTAAGCAGAAAATTAAAAGAACTTATGTAATTTTAAGTATTTTTGGTATTTGTTTTGTAAGTTATTCATTCATAAAATCATAGTCTGAATGTTTTTCATGAATTTCTAGTATTTATATAGGTTTTTACATAGTAATAAATACTTCGATGATATTTTTTCATTCTATATCCAACGTTGTTGTTTCTCACTATCTGAAACTCTTTTTTTTTTTACTTGAACTACATGTTTTTAAGTATGGCGTTATAGGATCAAAAACGCACTAACACCTATTCAAAGTACATAACTGTAAGCTTGTTCTCGCTCCAATAGTGCGTCTATGAACTACAGTGTAATTTAATGTGTGAATTGAAATGAATGATTTTTGTATTCCTTGTAAAAGGGCCTACTATTATTATGGATTAGAATTATTTCAGTATCAATAAAGTTTATAATTTAATCGAGGAAACTTTATGAACTTTTCATGTAATTTCAAGATTTTGTTTAGGCAAACATACAATTTTTTTTATCGCTATTACCTCAAAACTGACATTTTGCAGTTACTTCAAGGCTATTATGACAAAAAATATCTCATGGGACATTCACAGATGTGCTCATGTGCAAAAAGAGCTACTGCCCTTACTCTCGACTTCAGCCATAATTTTTCTTTTTTAGCTAATTCGCACATTCGTACTTGTTGCGTAATATACCAATTTTCAATAATAAAGTTCAGTACATTGGACTAAAATACATGAGATATAATAGACACTCTACAGATCAATAACGTTTTTTCTGTCTTGAGAAAAAAAAACTGAGCAGTTTCGTATGCATTCATTGTTTTTAGAGGAATAATTTCTGAGTTTTTCTATTGATTTCAGTAACTGCAATCTACAGGATCAATCGATAATTTGAAATTGAAATAATTGTTCTGTTGCAACAAAAATTAACAACGTCTAGTCATTTTTGATAAGAAAATTCCTCGAGTTGCAACATTTTAAAAGAATAATACTTGTTTACATGAGGGTGGGAATAAAATTAGTCTGTGATTCCTTTTTTCTGTTTGCGACGGTCCAAACGTTTATTTTATATTGTTGGTAGGAACATGTTTTTCTGGTATTTTGAAAACGACATTCATCAATGAAGTCGTAATACCCAGTTAAGAAACAAAACCCTATACTATCTATGGTTATACAATAATTATTCGAGCTGAACATGACGTCGAAAACTGAAATAATGTAAATAGTTTCAGATTCTACGAGAATCTCGAGAACTACCAAAAATTATTCAAAATTGGTAAAATTCAAGTCGAAATCGATAATTTTTTAACAAATTTTTCGGAAAGCATGAGAGATTTTCAGCTCATGTTTGGCAATGAACTTTGGTAACTAATGGCTTTTTTATGAAAAATAGTTTCTTTGACTAAAAAAAGTAACATACAAAAAATGTAATACTTGATATTATCATATTTTCAATAATAGGAAAACTGAAGATGGAGTGAATAATCTGTGAGCCTTTCTGAATATGTTGGTGCATTATACGAATGAATGTAAATAAAACTCGCAAAATTTATTGAAAGAAGTAAAAAACATAATTTTGACATAACAAGATCAATTAGACACAGTTACTTCTTAAACTATTTGTCAAAAATTTGATCAAGTCATATAAATTTATTACGATAAAGTACGGAAGTATTACAGAAGTTTTTCTATAACTTTTAATATGGTCAAAGTCCTTTTGATTCACTAAAAACATATACAAAAATACTGTTACTTTAATAAATTCTGTTCGAATTAGAAAAAAATTAGGAAGAAATTCAATACATGTGATCAATTTTATCACTACGCCATGAGTCTATGCATGTAATTTTTTTCAAGAATTTGGTCTACATCAATTCACAATTAATCCACAATTTTGCAACACAATACTTTGGATCTGTTTCCTGGGAACTGAAAAAATCAAAATTCATTTCCTACTATGTAATAAAGAATCAACATTTTTTTTTACACAGAAATAATGAATGTTACTAAAATAAGTAAAGTTTCATTGAAATAAATTCAGTATAGTTTGAATAACGTTTCTTGAAATTGTATTTGGTTTTCATGACCCTCTAAATATCTTTCACTCAATTGCTCCGGAAGAAAGTAAAGCATCAACCTCAAGTATTTGTGTCATAGCACGTGGGTGCACGCGTCTATATGTATAACGCACTCGTGGGCCTGTGACAAATGTGCGAGCAATCGCTTTGGCTCGAAGGACTTGAACATATAGGGCAGCAAAAACAATAAAATTGTTAGCGACAAAAAAAATTATTCACCTTTTTTTTTAATTAAACAGAATATGTTTAACTTGATATCACATCATACACTCACATACAAAAATTTTCAAGTTATATCCAATCGAGTTTTTCCGGCACTCTGAATAAATTTTCTAAACAACGAAAATGATGATACCGAAAAAGTTTATAATTAAACCAACAAGTAAAATGAACTTCCTTTTTAATATTGAATCTTAAAAATTTTGTTTTAAAGTATATTTTTTAATATCAACGTCCAAAAAACAATACTTCTGAAATGATCAAAAAGTTCCTTGCGACTAGAGAAAAATCGATAAGAATATTATCAACTTCGTAGTCGCGTTAAGGTAATTTATCGTGTTTCCGAGGACAATTTACAGCCAAGAAAATCGTACATTGTGGATCTGATTTACCCAACTATAAAATGGGCTCGTGCTTTTATAGTTAGGTTTACAGTGCTACGAGATTTTTCTTTATGTAATGGTCCATCGTTACATATTCACAGCAGGCATACGAGAAATCGCGACATTAACGTGGAGACGTATTTATATGTGTAATAGCGTACACGCGGTTCCACCGGACGTCGATGATTATTATAAGCCGCGCCAACATTTTAACGGCGAAATTATTTCTCCGTCATTTGTCGTTTTTACGCTCTCGTTAGTGGCTGGTAACAAATTGTCCTATTCGTCAAGAAAGTCGATAGATAGCGCAAAATACGTTTCGAAAAAAGGGAATCATTGAACAGTGTTCATTAAAAAAAATGAGGGTGAATCCCCGCTCTTTTTTTAACTTTGGATTAGTAAGTAGTACAATAAATATATCAGACATACGTGCTGCATGGTTGAATTTGAAATAGAAAAGCTCAATGATTTTTTGAAACAATAATAATGAAAACAACTTCATTTAATTCAAAATTAAGGGTGAAACGATCTAATATAGAAAGATAGATTAGGTCAGGTGATAATTACACTGACGAATCAGTTTTTTGGAAACTACACTATGGAACATGATTTTTCGATTTTCACTGTTTCACAGGTGTAGAAGGCATTGCCACTGTAAGTGAGTCGTTGAATTTTTTTCAAGCATCGCACGTTGATTGTACGCGGGGTTTTTTTACACCCAACGAACGTGACGAGCTTGATAAAAAAGCGATTATGGAGAACAGGCCTAGTAAATGTATGCAAACTATTCATGCTGGAATTCGTGACGTGCGCGTACTTCAGATTGATGGTGCAATGACGCGACGATCTAACGAATCAAGTGACTAATTATTGAAAAGCGTTACTTTCAATGGTACTTCGTGCGAGGCAAAAAAAAACTGAATGATTTATTTATTTATTATTATAAAATGAAACCGTAAAAGATATCTTTGTTCCTTGGAAATAATAAAGAAATTTGTGAACCTTCAGAATTGAAGTATTTTGAGCATAGAAGGTTTATTTTGAAAGATCAAAGATTTTGACAGGGTTTGTAGTATTAAGTATTTTTAACTTATAACTTTCTAAAGTTGTTGAAAAATCGCTACGAATATTACAATCACAATTATGTTTTACTTCTCCATTGTTTTTTGAATCCTACACTGAAATACATTTTTACATGCGTAAATAGGTCAACAAATCATGAAGTTTTAAGATAATTATCAAGAATACAATAAAAATAAAACACCTTATAATAATATTCACAAAAATAAAAGTATAATTTAAAATTAGGTGGGTTCAAGTTAGCCAACGTTAACTTCTGAATTCAAAAACATTCAAACTCAATAAAACTGATAATCATTATTTCCAATTCATTTCATCTTGAATCTTGCATTTCCTTCTACAGATTTCGAAATTTTTCTACAAGCCAAACTTATTCCTGCATCAGGAATATAGAACAACATTCCACGATGCACACGACACAGATACCGAGGCTTTGTATTCAAAAACCGTGTTTCTTCGCTCCCCTTGGGGCTAAGGCCGTATTTACATTTCACCGCGAGAAATTCGCCTCGCTAAAAAAGCGCCATCGGTCGCAAATATTAAAGCCGCGAGTTGATTCCTTGGTCTAATGGCGCGCCGCGCAGCACGCACTAGAATTTCCGTCGTTCCTTCTTCCCCTGCACGCGAGATATTACATCCTTTCTTCTTTTTATCATCGTTCCTCAACGCCCAGGAAGTCGTAATGACCCTTCGTGGGAAGAGCGAGAAAGAGACAAAGAGACGAGTCTAGCAATGAAGATCGAGCCAGATTGACTAATTTTCAAATTTCTCTGAACTTGATAATAATTTTATATTCTTCGATGTCAAAACTATCGAAAATATTAACTCGCGAGAGATGAGAAACTTCTCACGGTCAACTACTGTAAGTTTCATGATATAAAACGGATGGTTCGTTCAATTTTATGAGAAAAACAACTAAAGAAACTATAAAAACCAAAGCATGAACTGCATTGAAAACTGTAGCTTGAAACAGATTTCTTTAAAATCGGAATTTTAAACGAGTAAAATTAGAATAAAAATTTTAGGTTTGACGGCAAAGTTTCACTTTTCTCCAACATTGCATGTATACCGTACGATTTGAGCCGTGGAAGCAAAGTTGAACTTTGTCGTTAAACCCTAAATGAAAATTTGAGTTTTACTCATGATGAAATTAGTGTAAAAAGTTAAAACAAGAATTTTCAGTTTGGAAAAGTGAATTTCACTTTTTTAATTTTCACCAAATTTATTTAAAAAAGAGCATTTTAAATATTTTTATTTCAGAATAATTAATTCGATATTTTTTTCATTTCAGAAGAATGAACTTGATATTGTTTCAAGTTCATTATTACTGAAAAAATAAGATATTCACTTTCATTTCTTGGGTGATAATTTTTTCATACGACAATCTTTTTTGTTGTCTAATTTATGTGAAGTAATCGATTTCTGAAATAGTAATCATTACGAAATAGATAAAAAGATGTAACTAAAAAATTAGGTTTCATGTTGACGATTTTTCTAGAATTCATCTTAGAATGAGCATTTTTTATTAATTTTTTTTTTCACATTATCAAGTAAGTTTCAAAAAAGAAGTATAAGATATTAAATTTCAGTTTCACTGGTCTGAAAATGTATTTATAATATTTTTCTTGTATCATAATTTGAATTACAAATAATTTCGCGAACTGTAATTATTATAAAATAAATCAAAAATATACAACTGTAAATGTAGGTTTCATATTTACTCTCAAGGGGCCATCAGAAGTTTCACTTCAAAATTTTAATAGTTGCGTTTAAGGTCTTTGAAAAAACTTTAGGCGTGTAACCCAACTCAAGCGTAGAATTATGAAAATTAGGTTAAATTTAATAATTATTGCAAAAAAAGATCAGTATTGACAGAAGAGACAGATTGATGTTAATGTGTTTATTAGTTTTAATTTCCTAAAATGTGTTACATTATTTAGTTATTGTTGTTTTTTTTTCCAAGTTGTATGTGAAATTATGAGTAGATGTATAAGTTAGATATTTTCAATAGGTCTTCATATTTATAGATACTTGTCAGTTTTCAAGATTCATTTGAACTAAATGTGTTCCTTTTTACCTCAAGCGAAAAGAGGTAGACTTGTGTAAAAAATTGTAATTAACTTTTTCTCTTACACACGAAACTAGTCCTCTGGTTATTGAAAATTCCTGCATGTAAGAAGGGATATTTTTTTTCACGAATAGGAAGCATGTGTACTTAAGGATAAAATTCGCATCACACATAAGAAATCTTCTCAACAATTTACGGTGATACACGAAAAGGGTGGGGTTGATTAATGGCCGAAGGTGGAATGAGTAAATAGTGAGGATGCTGCTACGTCACGCGTGCGTTCGAGTCTCAAAGTACTCGCCAGAAACAACCCTGAAAATATTCGTATGACTTTCATCTTTAGCAATCGGTCCTTCGTGATTAATGACAGATCTGGACTTCGTATGATGAATGAGCTTCTCACCGCGTTGTAATGACAGAGAAACGCGTGTTTTTAGAACTCGAGAAAACTTCGATTTCTTACGTTGTTAATTCATAATTTAATTGTGGAATTTCAAGATGAGTACTCTTTGATAATTACGATAATTTAATTGTCATGCATTGTCATAATACAATTTTCAATTTCTGAAAAATATAAAGTATCGCGAACAATAATAAACATAATTACATGGTATGATAATTTCTTGAAACTTAACAGTTATAGAAACATTATATAACAATATACTACTTTGACCTGTTGGTTGCAAAGGTTACAACGTCTAGTGATTACTTACTTTCCAAATTTTGAGTTTTCGAATCTTCGATAATTAGAGATGTGTTGACACGAAAATTTGAAAAATGACAATAGTAATAGAAATTACTATGTTTTTAAAGAAATTATGAGGACATATTTTCATGTATTTTGAATGAAAAGTTCTTTGAAGTGCACAAAACTTGGATAGGACTTTATACAGGTAAATTTTAACGGAATTCTTTGCTATAGGAGGGAGGGACTTCAATATCAATAGGGATAATATATATCATTATGAATATTTGTAACAATTTTTTCTAGAAAAAAAAAAAAAAAAAAAATTATTGGAACTTTCGATGCTGGAAAAAGAATTAATTGGAAATTTTGACGCTGGAAAAATAATTTTTTGGGACTTTTTCTAATTGGAACTTTTTTCTTGTAACTTTTGTCGCCTAACCAAACTTTGTTTAGATCGCCTTAACTTTGTTTGAGGAGACCTAAGGGTACAGAGCAAAACTTTTTGGAAAGGACATTGAAGTTTCGTTCGAATCTCAGATTCCCAGGACATGACCCAGTATGTGAAATCGAAACACATCGCTTTACATCGATACTTTATCGTTAAATAATTCTTTCAATGTCAAATTGTGAATTTTTACAATCGTCTAGCATTTTAACTGGATTTCAAATGAATTTTCAAATCAATAAATGTATTTTGGTGCTTTAGCCTCAGTTGACACTTTTGAATTGTTATACAGTTCGGGATGAAATTTGGGATGGGAAAATTTCATCGAAAACGTATAGGAGAGGTTGCCAATAAATAATTCCCAAGGGGATTTTGTTCGGATCGTTCGCGTTTGCCAGCAATAAATTTTTTAAATATTTAAATTCATCTGAAATTGAAATCCGTTATTACTGAATCATTTTCATAAAATTGGACTTTTTATGCAAAAAAAATTTTTCGCAAAAAAACCGATATTTAAAATTAAAAAATTTTTCCGACACTATTAGACTTCATCATTTGTCACGCTCGCAACGTGATGGGGACCTTTCACTATTCAGATGCTGCTGGAAGTCGACTCGGAAATTTCGGCATCCCGTTATTCCCCTTGTGAGCGTGACGAATGATGAAGATTTACAATTGTGGAAAAATTTGAACATTTGAAACATCGGTTTTTTTGGGAAAATAATGACGGGATTGGTTTTATCGTCTTGGAAAACCCATAAAATAAGTCTAATTTCATGAAAATTGATCAATAATAACGGATGTTTATTTCAAAGAAAAAAAATATAAAAAAAATATATTACTTGGAAATGCGAGTGATCTAAACAAAATCCTTTTGGAAATCATTTATTGGCAACCTTTACTACACGTTTTCGATGAAATTTTCCTATCCCAACTCCGAAAGTCAATTTTTGCCGAACTGTGTTATTTATGTCATATTTCAAGAGACCTTTTAATAAACAGTTTCATATCCAGGAAAAAATTTGACGAATTGCAACAAATTTCAACAATATATAATTTCAACAATAAATAAATTTTAGACATATACCTCATGATTTTACAGTTGTGATTACATGAAAAATTGCAGTGTATTTTAGAAGTTTTTTTTATATTTTTGCTTTTTATTTTGCTAAACTCGAAAGACAAAATTGTACTAAACAATGAAAGTTGGAAATTCATTTTTTTCATAATTTTGAGTTGTGAGTTTGAATTTAATATTACTTGTAGTCATAAACATTTTCATGATAATTATTTTTAAAAAAAATTACCTAAGGCCTACGTAAGGTTTTTGATTCCAGAATTTCTTCATGTTATATAAATTTCGCAGCGCCGAAACATATTTTTAATCATTGCTACAGTTATTCAAATCATAGTTTTTGATGCTGTTTTTGATGAAAAACTTTTGATACAG
The DNA here is from genome assembly GCA_028476575.1 of Platygaster robiniae. Lineage (NCBI taxonomy): Eukaryota > Metazoa > Arthropoda > Insecta > Hymenoptera > Platygastridae > Platygaster > Platygaster robiniae. The sequence goes on along the minus strand of CM052023.1, from coordinate 10,226,189 downwards.
AATAAAATGTTTTGTCTTAGAAAGCGTACTCAAGTCGTGAAATCAAGCCGGGTTCGTTCAATATTTGCCATCGATTTGTGAAGGACGTTGTATATGTTCGCGTTGAAACTACGCTGTTGTCTCCAAAGAGTTTGAACGTCACGGTAAATACAGCGGTACCTTGGCTTCTGCTGCCGCTGCTGGAGTATATTGTGGACTTTGCATATCCATCTTCATTGCCCGCCGGCCGCAAAGCAGTCTTGGGAAGACTGAAGAGAGGTATAAGGAAAGCTTGGGATTACCAATAAAAAATAATTTCTAGCTTTTTTTAGTTTCTTAGACTTTTCCGTTTGTGTACCTTAATTACTCAAACGTAGAACTTCCTAATCTGAAGATTGTTTTTATTTCGAATATTTTTTGAAAGACTTCGGGGCACTTCAATGTTTTAAAGTTTTTTTTGTTGCGATAAAGGCAAAAAATGAGGAATTGAATCGACGAATCAAAAGTTTCTGGATTTTTGTAATCTTGCTTGGTCTTGTTTTCCTTTTTTTGTTTTAATAGATTGTTCTCCAGGAAAAATTTTTACTTCCTTCATTTCTTTTGAATAAAAAAGTACATTATAACATCAACAAAATCATTCCAATTCTGTCCCATAAAAAAAATTATAGCAAATTTTCTCGCGTCCTTGCAAAAGCGATTTACGCCACTGACGAAAGGCATTCGGGAACCTAACAATCCCACGAGGCGTTCCGGTAGAAGGAACGCAAAATTATGATTTCGACAATTGGCGTCTCCGGGAGGTAGCCGAAATGCGACGATCCGAGCTCGGGGGCAAAAAAGACCTTGTTTTTCGGGGCCTGACATTAGTTCTGCGAAGCGAAAAGTAATGACGAGAGAGCCAGTGGAATGGGGGCCTTGAGGCCCTTCGGAGCAGGGCATAAAGCGAGTTCCGCAAAACGCGGAGGCAGGGGCAGTCAGCCCTCGGAAGGAAATTATGCAGATTGCAGGCCTGGGACTGATGGGCCTTGATTGGCCCCGGTGCTACGTGATACGGTGCGAGACGTGCCGCGCATGTATCGAATGATTAGATTGCGCGCAATCTAATCATCCGCCAGAAAATTCGCTGGTTATTAGATTCTTTTCGATCCGGAGCATAACTGCTTTCCTTCCGGTTCAACGGAGTTCTTATGGGAAAATGAATAGAACTAATCACATCTAATCGGACACGATTAGATTTCTCGTGAAACTGATTAGGATTTGATTGGTCTCATCAACTTAACCGTAAAGGTTAGAAGATCGACAGGAAACACAGACAGATTCAAACGCAGTACTGCAATTTTTTTGCTGATTGAAGAAAAAAAGTTAAAGTCGATGATGAAAGATGGATGATAAGCAGAGCAGTTATAGAAATTATCAAAAAAATTTTTGATATTCTAGGTTATTCTGTAGGATTATTTTCTTTTTAGTTGTATTTTGATTCACCTATAAGAGATACTATTGAGAGTTACACAATATTATAAATTACGGTGAATAAATTTTGAACACCAAAATTATCATATTTTAAGGTGTTAAGCCTATTTTATTTTCAATAAAATTAGTTACATAAGTATGAAGTAATATGATAATTCATATCTAGAGATTTAGAAACATTTGAATAGTACACTGTGTAACGCGTACCAAGTGTCGATTTTTACATTCAAGATAGCCTCAATTGACGGTTGGTACAGGTGGCGCACTGTATTTTTCATCACGATAGCTGCGAATCACTTCTAAATATCGCTTTTGAAATTGTAGTGTTAAGAAATTATTTTTTCAAGATCCAAAACTCTACTTTCTCCAACAAATGAAAAGTTTCATGAAATTTTTCATTTACACGAGAAGACATAAATTTTTTAAGAAAAACATTCTCTCCTTTTTTTTCACAAAGCATTTAATTTTCATCAATAACGTCGATCGTCCACGTACATAAAATAGACATTTTTTTTAATGTAGAGTTTTAACGTATTTATGCTTAAGTTAGAAATTATAAACTATAATTTTTAAATTGATTAACGTTCGTTGAATCAGTAATGAAAGTATGAAAAAATTTTTATTTCAAAAGAGAGCTTAGATCTTTTCTGGAAGATTTAGTATGATTCTGAATAATAATTATATATTCTCTTAGCACTTTCGTATATTACGTATGGTGTCACTTATTTTGGTGATGTCGGAAGTTTTTACATTTCGGGGCTTCAAATTAATTCAGATATTAAAAAACAAATTTTCGTAAAGTTTGAAAAAAATTGGACATGATTAACGCGTGCTACAAATCCATTAAAGTTTTAAATAGGATTTTTATGTAATTTTTTATACATTCTGTCCCAAAATTCATAAATTTTGCAAAACTCATGTTAAATGTTTGAAACTGTGACGAGCGGGGTTTCACCACTCGTCTAGATTTAATTTTCATAGAATATTTTAAAACTATTGAATTTCGTTTTTCTAAAAATTCTTAAAGGAAGTTGATTTCTTAATAACATTCTGATAACTACAGCTCCGCCAGCAATCACGCTTACAAACGACAATAGGAAATCAATTTCGATAACAACAACTCTATACTTTATTCACTCAACCTTTCTAGTATAAGAAATAAAATCATTTTTTTCAAATACCAATTTCTTCGATCATTCAACTCTTTATTAAAACCATTTTCTATTTTTTTTCAAGCTTATTATCTAGTCTCTGATAATATTAACGGAAAAGATAAGACGTCTTCTATTTTTTTTTCCAAACTTGTTATCAATTCGACTTCCTCTTTGAAATATAAAAGATAAAAATATTTTTCGCATAATGATGACTTTTCATTCTTTCTTTCTAATGATGACCGGACGTGAATAAACCGAAAAAGGGTCCGTTTATTTCCTTTTAGAACCGTATATAAACCCGCGCGTTTTCGGTAGAATTGGAAGTAGCTCTCGAGCTTCCGACCCAATAGCTTCTCCTAGGAGATAGTCCAAAGGTTCTAAAAAGCGAAAGACTACTTTCGAGGTCCAAAAGGGCTCGACCTCAAGACAGCCTAATAGCCTCATATTCCCTGGTGTTGATTTTATGTAAAAGCCCAAGCTGTGCTTGAGGTCCGCTATCTGTCAATACAAGGTTAAGAAATTCGAAAAGTAAGCTTTTTAATAACTTCCTACTCTTTTATTTGAATAAGTCCATTTTGTATTATTCTCATCATCATTCGAGCATTGAGACTTTGTCTCTGGTAGGGCAAGTTTAGGGCCCAACTTGACTAATGATGGCAAAAAGCAAAGGGACTTTAAATATTAGTTATCACCTCGAATAAATTGACTAACATTTCACGGTATCTAGAGTATTTTTTGATGATTTCTCTATTCTTCTATTTGAGTAAAACTATTTTGTTTTATTCTCATCATCATTCGAGCGTCGAGACTTGGTCTTGGCAGGGCAAGTTCCGAGCCCAACTTGACTAATGATGGCAAGGAACAAAGGGACTTCAAATATTACCTCGAATGAATAACATCTCAAGGTATAAATGTCGAATCTGCCAATTAAAAATTTAAAATAAAATATTTTCTCAGTGCCCACCGTAGAGAGTCTAACATGGTGTTTAAGAAGCATAGCCAGACGTAATAGAATTAAGCCGAGTTCAAAGAAATCAGTATTCAAGAAGAAAGGCCTCCTAAACATATATCACCGTCTGTGGGTACTGAAAAGGCTGACCTCAAGCCAGAATATCTCGTTAGAAAAAGTCGATTCCCTCATTTCTAAACAGGCTTCTTTAGACTATGGAATTCTCCTTGTTCCACCGGAAAAGAAATTAGAATTCAAATGCGTTGCTTGTAATGCTATCCAGGATCTTTTGTTGAATGTTGCTCCGGTAGATAAGGAAATCAAAACAATTTTTCCCCCACAAAGAGAGACGGAAATACCAGATCAGGATTTCAATGACGCCTTGGAAAAAAAATATTTTTATTCAGCAGAGTTCAATGACTGTCTGCCAGAGCCATGCCAACGTAAATGATCAAAATTAAAGAGATTATATTGTAACTTCTGGAATTGTATGTTTCATGTAACAATATTGTTGATAATAATAACTTCGTTCAGGTGACATTCTAAAGAATTCTTGCGTTTTGCTTTTATCCTTAAAACAATTTCCCGACTCCCTTTAAAAGGTCGGATCAAGGGTCACCATAGGCCGTTGTCTATGGAGGGTCCTTTTCTGTTTCGACGAGATTAAGGAATATTTATCCTAGGCGCATAGCCTAACAGAAACAAAAAGAGGGAAAATATATAAATACTGCTTTTTATTCCGGATCTCGCTCGTCACAAAACTTAGCATAATTTAAGTGTATAATGTTACGTGCATGATGAAATTTTTAGTTTTTCTGGATTTTTCTATCTCTGTCATCGATGCTTTACGAGCACCGAAAAAAGGCAAACATGTACTTTTTGGTGATTGTAAAACATAGATAACAGTGTGAGAAAAATTAAGAGAAATTTGGTTTTCAACATATCATTATACACTCAAACTATGCCAAGTTTCAAACATCTATGATAAGTTCTGCACAAGTTTTCAATATCTGAACAAAATGTATGAAGAACTACATGTAAATCCCATTTCAAACTTCAGTGGTTTTGTGGCACGTGTAAAAATACGTCACATTTGCTTCTAACTTTTCTAAAAGTTTTTTTAAAATATATTGGTTGATTCAAAGCCCCGGAATGTAAAAAATTCCAACATCGCCAGAATAAGTGACACCCTCATACTACGTAAATACTTATATTTTTTCTAATGTATGAAAAAAATTTTTTACCTCTCAAACACTAGAAAGGAGCGTTCCAAAACACGTCTCGACATAAACAAATGATGTATTTCAGGCCAACACGTAAGCTGTCGACAAATGAAAATCGGTGAGGTGAAAGGCGGGCTTTTTTAATTCCTTGGAAACCCGGCGGGTCAAAAAGGACCCCCTCCTATCCCCTGCCGACTGTCATTTTCTCCTGCCTCCGTGTCGACCTTCAATACTTTATTCGCCATGTCGAAACAGTTTTGATACGCTCATTTTTACTGTTTTTGATGCAAAAAGTATCGTGTGTATCTCGGAGAAATATAGGTACTATTGGTAGGCATAGTAGAACCTAAATGATGTGATTTAGCTTTTCACGATCTACAAATTTTTCATGTTCTATTAAAATTTTCCCTCTTCAACAATTGTGAACTATCACCATATTTGCTATTTTTCGTACAATTCACCTTTTTTCAGAAACTACAGCAAACTTAGCATAATACGATTGCAAAATCTGAAAAAAAATTTAGATTCAGTCTAACACTCTAACAGGAATCGAGATTATTTATCGAACCCGAAATTTAATTCTCTTCTACCTTTAAAATCTTTCACAACCCAAAAATCTGGACTGAGTACGAATTAAGACATTAATTCCGTACGCGTAAAGCACAAAAACAAAAAGAACCATAAAAACGTCATGCAATCAAGACTCAAGATTTCGAAACGATTCAATCGGAATTTTTAACGTTCGCATTAGGACACGCCAATTATAAATAAAATATATGTTCACGCGCTTTCGCTCACGCTTCCAAACCATCACACCCCCTCTACGGGACACTGATAATCACTGATTAACGAGCGTGATTTATACTGATTAAATTTGCAATGTCTATATCCATTCGCCAGAACAAAAATCCTGCAGTTATGTTGCCAAGATTAAATTCTGATAGAGAACCACGAGGCGACCATAATTCATTGAAATTAATAAATGTTACGGATCGAGCGAGGCCCGCGCTCGATTGAAAAGAAATCTCGAATCATCGCGTCTGCAAAAAGGCAAGGATCGAAAAATGTGACCTTCGGCCTTGATTCGAGAAGCGCAGCGTAGAACGATTTTCTTCAGGATTCATCCCACTGAATGAGGTATAGTTGAAGGAAAAGTATTGCATCATTAGTGAAGTATTTTGAAATATTCTAGAATAATAACCTGTCACAAAAAATTAATAGTAGATTTATTTTAATATTGTTCTTCAGCAAAAAATTAAAAGAGGAGAGGAACAAATGAAAAACATGATTTTCCGACACCTACTTGACACTGCTTGACACACTAAAGTACCATAATTTCCCTATTAAGAGGCATAATCACACTATAATTTCACCATCTAATCACATAAATCTCACTTATCTTGCAGAAAATGCAGGAAAAAGTCCAGACCCCAAAAAAACATCGAAAGACTTTTTATACAGATGAAGTTGATTTTAACAAATGAGCGTTTGCCAGAAAACCATTGCGGGAACGCGATCTGCACATTAAATACATTTCTCAACATCGAAACTGAAAAAAGAAGAACGATAATCCGCATGGGACTCTCTTTCTCGCGCCCGCATCTGCGTGTTGTTCGGTAATCAGCGAGATCACGTGAGATTTTTTATAATAATTTCGTTTTTTCAAGACGCGGGTCGCGTTGCCAGACATATCGCGGATCAGTGTCATGTCTGATGAAACTTTTTTTGCTGACCACCTAACGAGCTGAGGCGGTCAACTCGCCGATCTTTTTTCGCATTTTTCCCGGAACACGTGTAATCTCCCAAGAACTTTGTTCCGATTTGATTGATCAACAAAGAAAACTTGCGCTAATTGTGCACCGTGCATTTACCGATTCCGCATTGCAGACGCGGCTTTCCCGGAATCTCTAGTCCTTTTTTCGACGGTCTCGATTCGATGTAATTAGAAAGCAGGTTAGGGCGTAAGAAGCGCAACAGCCAGAACAGGGAAGTTTTATTTTTCTAGAGTAATAGGTAATGTGTTGGAACTGGAACAAGGAGCGTAACGGATTGTCAGTAAAATTTCCGAATTACAATTTTACTAACGGGTCAGCTTAATGAGATGGAAGAGTTAATTGAAATCATTGTTATACTCCTCTTGTTCCTGGTGTAAAAAACTCAAAAATTCTTCATTCTCAAAAGTATATTGAGTCTCCAAATTTATCATGAGGAATATTTGGTCTAGCAAAATGGAATACACATCCAGGGACTCAAGATACCCGAGTCTCCGAGAATCTCCAAGTACGTATTCTGTTTGGCAAAATAGAATACTCAAGATACTCTTAAGAATCAAACGATACTTTTGTTGCGTTCAAGAAATATATAATTTGAATCTGAGATCGATGGCGACTGTAGGAGACTTTTGGAGATTCGTAGAAAAAATTTGTTTACTCCTGGAGACTCCTTCGATACTCATGGATACTCTTGGAAATTCAATGATACTGATTTTAAGACTCAAAATACTCGTGGAGACTGAACCGATACTCTGATTTTTTATCCAGAGTACACTGAGAAAAACGTATGGCAAAAATCGCTTTATTTCTATAGCTGTCTAAATTCGGTTAAGAGTATAATACTTAAAGCCAAAATTAAATAATATTCCTTATTGTTTTTATGTTTAGCTGCGTACTTTTCATAAAGGTGGTAGTTGCAGCTTCAATTAAGTCATTGCATTTTCATTAATGCATGTTGTTAGCATTCATTACTTACAAAAAATTTGATAACTTTCAGTTAAGTTTACATGAAACGTAAATACTTTCTGAAAAGAAAAATTTAGGCTTTTGTAGGGATTTAAACTTGCACCTTTACATTCTAAACCCTACTACTGTACCATATCTTATATTGAGTGTCAATTTAGATCTCATGAATGCTGATCCTACGATTTTTTAATTGTAACTGAAACTTTTAGTATGCATTTTCCGCCTTATACATAAGAAATTGTATGCATTGTATTAAGAATTTTTTTGTCGTTTCTGAGACTCTAAAATTCTACTGTTACATGAAAAATCTCATTTTTTAGGTTGGAACCTATTCAAGAATTTACCGTGTGGAAATATGTTACATACAATCTGATACAATCATTCGTAAAAAAATTTTATTTGATATTCATAAAAAAAACCATCATTTCAAAACAAGTACGAGATAACCTTTTTTTGGTGTATTTTGTGTATACGTATTTGCCTACAAAAGATTCGTGCATATTGTCAAGAGCATTTATCACATTAATAACAATACATATTTTCAGTTTTTCTAGTAGTTTTATGAATTACACAGCCCCACAAAAAATTGCAGCGGTAATGACAAGCCACATGTCTTCCTATGTATTTTGCGCTACTGATTTTGAAGTTGAGGTCAAAACAGCATCTTCCTCGAAAAGTTTTTGACCTAACCTCAGAAAACTCCATTCTTGAGTATTTGATGTATATACATAGTTTCCATATGGATTTCGCACTGCTAGATTCAGAAATGAAGTCACATTTGCAAGAGTAATAAAAAATCAACAACGTAACATTTCAAAAAGTCTAAACTCTTGTTCGTAACTGCTTGAGTATCGTACTATTAAAAATTTCAAGTCGTGGAACTTGGGATACCTAGACAAAAAAACTTAAGTACCCTCAATTAATATATGTTTTCCTAGGTACATAGAATAACCGAATCTGAATCTTTAAAAAAATATTTGGTTCTTAAGACACTTTGTTGACACAACCTCAAAAAGCTTCATTATTGAAGGTGTGATGAATGAGCATGTTTTTTATGAGAATTTGCAGCGACTACCAAAATCTTTTGATTGAAAAGGAGCACGTTATTACAAAAAAAAGTTGCCTTATTTATGTGCTGTGAGAGGCCAACACTGATTTGACTCAAGTATTACATTTATTGTGGTCTGGGAAAATGTTCCTGTTTTGTATTTGATTTGAAATCATGTACTAAAGTTCGTGCTCAATAACTGATCTGGCATTTTTTGAGTCTAGTGATTCTCAATACATTAAACAATCACGCTCTTCTAATAGGCACTCGAATATTAGATTTGCTGTAGTAATGTCAACAAAATGACTTAAAAATCAACCATTTTTGCAAAGATTCAAATTAGGCGACTCTAAATATCTAGAAAAACATGTCTCATTAAGAGTGCTTGAGTTTTTTTGTCTGATGGGCCTTCTAAGTTCCACGACTCGAAATTTTTAAAAGAACGATGCTCAAATAGTTACAGATAAGAGTTGAGAATTTAGTTAAAACTTCTGTTGTTTAGTTTTTATTATTTTCCAAAATGTTACTTCATTTTTGAATTCAGTAGTGCAAAATCTGTGTCTCGTCCAAAGTACAATTTTTTTGTGGAGCTGTGTGACTTTCTAAAATTCTATAGAGCTCGTTGTCTTCAAACAAAACCATGGGAATCGTAGAAAAATTACCTTCTGTTGTGATTTCGATAAATGCTTAAAACAGAGCCAAAAGTTAAAACAAGAAAATGACATTGAAATTTAAATCTGTGCAATCATTCGATGGACATTGAAACTTATCATACTTGTAAAATAGTTCACGCAAATAAAGCTTTGACTATCAAAGCGAATAAACCTCGAAGATCGACGAAAGAACCGACACGCTCGTTCCTCTCTTCAGCTTCGTTCTTTATTTTCATTCTTCGAAGATGCCTTAGGTTCGCACGCACACACGATCCGGTTTGCCTATCCCGTCCAATAAACATCAACTATTTTAAGGAAAACACCCAACGAGGCCAGCGAGATAATCGTGCTACCTAACCTAATCGGACCTATCTCTTTTTTTCCAACTATAAAAATATCCTGAGACTGACGGTAATGTCAATTTTGTCGACATATTGACGTAAGGGCAATTAAGGGCTCACGATAAGCCTGCATCTCGTATCGTCAAATGGACTGACTCTGAGACAGGTGTTATTTTGCACGCGTGTACAATTAACGCAATGTGCGAAAAAGTGAAGTAGCAATTTCGCATAATGAAGCACTTTGGCTTCATTATCATTCTACAGTATTCTACAGTCTTTTACATGTGACTTTCCTCAGCCTGAGCGTCTCAAGTTTCAGACGAATTTCGATCTCAGAGAGTCGATTTTTGTCGCTGCTGTGTACTGTGTATCGAGTTTCGAAATTTTTCTACGCCGGCGGATAGTGTTAAGTTACGGAATTCAGCGAGTTACTTGAAAGGTACTCATTTCAAGGAGAATTTCCAAATCTTTTTTTAAATAGAATCACGATTTTCTGTCAGAATGGATGACATAAAAATGGCATATCTACCTGTAATCAATAAAATCCACATTTTACGTTACGTGCCCCTAATAAAACGAATTCTATAAATTATAAAAAACGATTACGCATGTTTCATAGGACACACTGTACTTACTTCTCTAGTAATATTGTGGTTAAAACTCTTGGATTATATCATTCTATTTTCTCTCCATTATTAGCAAATATATCCTTTCTTAATGTTAGCACGGTGGGTCTGAACAATGTTGAACTGAAACGTCCTTGCATATGACTTTTTTCACTTGATTGTAGTAGATTGACCTAATACGAATCGTTTGAGCCAAAACACAAAAAAAATCTGGCGGGCCTTTTTTCAAAAAAGCCGTTTTTTTTTTTATATCCAGCGCAGCTTCTCACGATTAGTATGAACTAGATTTTTTGGTAAAACCTTGGCATATAACTTTTTTCACTCGATAACAGTAGCTAGGTTTATAAAAAATCATTCTAGCAAGAAAACTAAAATATTCAAAGTGCCTTTTTCGCAAAAAGTTGTTTTTTACATCTATGGCAGGCAGTATAACATGCACCGGGTTTTTTAAATTTATTTGATGAAAGAATGTGCTCATACCTAACATACAATTTGATTCTTAATAGAAATAAATCGCTGGCGTCTTTTTTTAGTTTCGTCTGTAATTCAAACATATTTAAAAAAATGTGGTTAATACCCATCATGGAAAGCTGCGCTAGACAAAAAAAAGGCTTTTCGGGAAGGATCGACTCCTAAATATTTTTATTTGCACTCAAATGATTTGTTTTACACCTAACTACTTATGATTAAGTAAAAAAAAGGCACATGAAAAGATTTTTACCAAAGAACTCGGTTCATACTCATCGCGAGAAGCTGCACTAGACGTAAAAAAACAGCTTTTTTCAAAAAGAGCCCGCTAGATTTTTTTGTTCTTTGGCTCAAATTATTCGTGTTAAGCCGATCTACAATAATAAAGTGAAAAAAGTCATACGCAAGGACCTTTCAGTTGAACATGGTTCAGACCCACCGTGATAGAAGCGGTGAATTATCATAATTTTTATAGAAATTCCGTTGTCATTCGATAAAAGGATTAATTGTTCGTTTCAAAATTTCAAAATAAAACAAAAGTCTCATTCGCATAGACTGAGCACAACTTAACTTACTTTTTTTTAGAGATTTGGTTCAGAAACGTTAGAAACATAAGTTTCGAATTGATGAAAAAACAAGTATACTCTTTAAAACAATAAACAATTAAAAACTCACAAGTATAAGATTTACAGACTCACATTGGCAAAACTATCTATCTTCAGAAAATTCCAGAGAAATCACATTTTCGTAAAACGTTTTCTGCTTATTCTCGCTTCGTATCTCATGAAAATAGCAAGATGCAGCATTACATCCACAAAAATGATATCCCAGGAGCAGCAATTTCGCGCTTGGATTCGCCGGAAGTGTATGAATTTCGCGCCTTTACGTGGAATGTTTGCACGTCGCACCTTGCACGTGGTTGACGTGGTTTGTGGCAAGCGCAAACATGTGTGCATGAAGGTTTACGTACGTAAACGTTCAAAGTACACAAGCGTGTGACGAGATTTATGAGATGTCTCGTAAATCACACCTTCAATTCCAGTATCAGAATGATAGTAAATATTTTCCCAAATCTTGCTCGTAAAATTTATGGATATTTTATCGTTCAACAACCGAGAAAACATGAATTAAAAGTTTTCTGATAACGGGAAAACCCATGTCACTGATGGTATTCATTGACGGACGCGTTATTTCGAGAATGAAATTTCGGTTTTTTGATTTGCAAGGAGGAGTATTAAATTCTGCAAAGAAGAATGAGAGGATTGATTTTCGTATCTTCAAAAGGTTATAGTATTTGATATTTTAAACCTCAATCAAATTTTTCTGATGAAATAAAGTAAGGAACGAGTCTCACAGTTCTACAAACTTTAAAAAAATATATAAATAGATAAAAACTTACTTTGTAACTCATACTGTAAATCTTTAACAGTGGTTTTAATTTGATGGGAAAAAGTTAGGAACGATGGTTTGAGTGTAAAAACGAGTAAAAATTAGAATCCGTGTTTTCATTGCGGTCGTAAATACAATCATTTTAAGGGCAATCAGAGCGTGCTTACTAACGATCATGGCGCGACCATGAGATTAAAGAACAAGTACCGCGATGATTCTGCGAAACTTGTTCATTGTTGAGATACATTTGTTTCGATTGCTTTGTTAATATTGATTGTCAGATTTATATATCAGTAAAAATAGCTATAGCGCCTGATAAATATTAGAAGATATAAGGAAAAATAGCACTTATAATCGTCTGATGTTAAAACTGACGACAATAATATTGTTTTTACTAAAAAATGCTCTAAAATTTAATAAATTAAGATTCAATGGTCCTCCTCCTGCCCTCACAATTTCTTATTCTGATTTATCGAAATACAAATAATAAAAAATGCATACTGAACAGATTAATTTCTTTCAATATTAATTAAAAATTGCAACCAAATACAACAATCATAACATGCGAAAACAACTAAAAAAATGTGCAATATCTACTTATATTTCAATTATATGTCATAGTTTTTGAAACATTTCTATTATGGCGGCCAGTGTAATTAATTTTCACCCACACATGCTGGAGACTTCTAAAAATCAATGTCATAATTGTGTAGCGCAGAAATTGATAAATTCAGTTGTAATATCATGTAAAAATAAAAATATCGATGGCATCACTTTAATGCAGACAATTATTTCAAAATTCTTTAAAATACATTTCACACCTAAAAAACGTTCAATATCACAAGAAATCAAATGCATGTCAGATTCAACCATAATATTTTTCTCGACTCACATAAAATTTATAGAATCAATCCGAAAACTACAATCTTAATATACTCACACTCAGCGTTGGAACATAATCATAAAGTATACATCGGTAAACTCACCTGGAAACAAAAAAAAATTTTTGTATTAATATTGAGGCTGCAGAAACATTGTATGTCAAAACTTTTTGTCAAATTCACAAACGATACACATTCATAATTATACACTCTTATGTTATAAGACCTTATATTATTATATATTTTAACACCCTTATACATAAACTATTGTTCATGTATAAGGGTTCTATCATACAGCGTATTATTATATTTAGACCATCCTATAATCTCCTCTCGCATCTTTGAAAATCTTTGGTAAAATGTGGTATGAATAAAATCTTATTTAATTTAAAAACAAAAAGGCAAAAATAATGACTGAAAACCATGAAAACGCACTAACATTCAGAATAAGACATTACAGCTATTGTAATTATCCATCCTAGCGTTTTTGAAAAAACAACATCAACAATCTATGGAGAAAAACCAGAGTGTCCTTTAGTCTCAAGAGTCTTTTGAGTCTTCCATCGGTTTTCGCAAGTATTCTTTTGGCAAAACAGAATACTTTACAGGCTCAAGAAAAAAAACTTTACACATCTACCTTGTGACACAAAAGCTCTAAATTGTGCGGCCCGTTTAATCTTGAATTCAGCGATGAATTGTCGATGAAAAACTATAAAATTCATCCCATCGGTACCGTAAACCAAAATCCCATTCAATTATCAAATCAATATAGTTCCATTAAACGCCCGTGCGACCGGCGCTTTACGATCGTGGCTCGAACTCAGAAATTCATATCGAAAATTAAAACGACAGTTATTGACAGTAAAATGGCAAATTACTTTCGACAGCGGAATTTACACCTTTTCGTAGAATTGAAAAGTACACGGTATTTTAATGAGAATTTATGAAAATCGACAAATTCCAAGCGCCTTGTGACGTTCGGAGCATAATATCCGAACAAAATATCCAAATCTCTTTCTATGTAAAAAAAAAAAACGCGAATGAAAACGCAACGCGATTTCATCTAGAACTTTTTTTGCAGAAAAAGCCACGCACTTTCGAATTGCGAAACTTTAATGGGAATCGCATTTTTCACGTCTTTTACTGGGCGCCATTAAAGTACCGTATCGTAAATATGGCGCATCTGAAGGCAAATATATATACAGCCTCGTAATCGATGTACAAAAGCGTGAGGATCGTGAAGATTCATTCGTTAGAAACTGCGATCCACGCTGACGTAGTAAAAAGTAAGTGTAGCAGTGGAAATGATGATTTTCTTGCGAATCAATGTTTTTACTACTTTATTTCGAGGACGTAATTCATACGTTGTAGTTGAAAAATAATGTACTAGGAATACGTATACTTGGATATGGACTATTTTGACTATGTACAAGATAATCTTTTGTTAGTCATTGAAATGTGTCGTTAGATGAATAATCTGAAAAATTGAATGTCTGGATATTTGAGTTCAGAAAATATAACTGAAGCTAGTTTACTATTTATAAGCTCACAATATGTATTATTTTTGAATTTGCGCGGATAAATTATTTTATTTCAGAAACACAACTGTGTAACTTAATTTTGAGAGTTCATTGTATAATTTCATAGTAACCTATTAAAAAAGGTTCTTGCTGAAATTCGAAATTCAAAATTTCAGGCTAATACGAATCATTATTATTGAATCACTTCAAATTATAATCTACGTTGATTATCAATAAAAAAATATTTTCAAGAAACTAGAAACTTCCTCTTACTTTTTGGTGAAATAAGAAACTTTACTTTATGATTTCTTCTCATTTGCCTCCTCAATAAAAACTAGTGATTTATAAACGATGAAATGAATTCAAATAATTCTATTGACAAGTTTTAAGAACATCTCTGTTATAGTTTAACTAAGATAATACATAATTCTAAAAGGTACAAGATTTCATTTTTATGTAATCAATGAAAAATCGAAATGTACGTTGATCACATATTATATATTCAAAATATGACTAGCAAAAAAGTGACTGAGGAACAATATAATGAAAATCAAAGGTACTGAATATTATTATTTATAATGAATAATATAAAAGGAAAGTATTAAAATGTCTATTATTTTCGAAATGGCGACAAAGAGAAATAACTGTATATATTTTCCTTCCTTCAAGAAAAACCGATTGATGCGTAATTTTGTAAATTACTCTATAATTAGTATAAACGAAATTTAAGTGCAGATGATCGCAAATCCTACAAAATGGCCGATGTTCTACCTTTTCCCCTACTACTGTCAACTTGCCCATCAAATTGTTATTAAAATTATTAATTATTATTCGCCAGTTGAAAAAAGTAGATCTACATAGATCTCTGGTAGATATGGTATTCATATATTTCTGATGGATCTACATAGATCTACTCAAGATCTATGTAGATCTACATGTGACCGAAAATTTCAAGAAAAAAACAGTATTTGGTCTACATAGATGTTGAGTTAATCTACATAGATCTCTGTAGATATACTCATGGTCTGCATGGATCTCTGCAGATCTACCTAAGATCTTTATAGATCTGCTGAAATCTACAGGTCACTCATAATTTTTTTCTTCAAAATTGCAGCAAGTAGATCTACAAAGATCTACAGAGATGAAGTTCAGTTCAATAAAAATCTATACATAATCTCTCCAAGTTCACGGGTGACTCTGAATTAATAAAAATAAATCTGAAGATAGTCTTACAGAATGATGTATCGTCAGTAGTGTGAAGTTGCAAACATATATGGCAACGTATGTGCCCGCACACATTGAATCAGCCATAGGTATATAATCGCCCGTATATCTGTTTTATAAATTTCACTTTATTATTATTGATAGCAATAAAATATATCATATGTTAAAAAAATAGATCTACATAGATCTGGTCAAAATGAAAATCTGGACGCGTAAATTCACTCGAGATCAACACAGATCTACTTTTTTACCTGGGTTATTATTAAATTTAAATTATTAATATTTCCAAATGTGTTCACAATAAAGAGAAGTAGATCTACAGAGCTCTCGAGTAGATCTAGATAGATCTTGGGTAGATCTACAAAGATCTACTCGAGATCCATGTAGATCTACCTACATGTGACCAAAAATTGAAAGAAAAAAGTCAGTATTAGATCTACAGATCATTCTTATTTTTTTTTTTTTTTTTTTTTTTTTTTTTCAAAATTGCAGCAAGTAGATACACAGAGATCTACTAAGATCTACAGAGATCAAGTTATCTGGAATAAAAATCTATACATGGTCTATCCAAGTTCACGGGTGACTCTAATTTAAAAAAGTATTGCAGAATCATTTATCATCAGTAATGTTAAGTTGCTTATATGCATCTCAACGTGTATGCCAGCACACATTGAATCATCCATAGGTTAGTAAACGGGGGTATATATGTTTCACAAATTTTTATTCTATTGTTCGTGATAGCAACAAAATATACCTTAGGGTTAAAAAGTAGATATACGTAAATCTCAAGTAGATCTATATAGATCTCGAGTAGATCTACATAGATCTATGTAGATCTGGTCAAAATGAAGATCTACATTGATCTCCACGAGTAGATCTACTTGAGATCTATGTAGATCTACTCTTTTTACCTGGGCTTATCTTTGAAAAACAAATGAGAATTCACCTTTTTTTTTCAACAAAACAGCAGTAACCAAAACGTCACTCCGAATTAATCGAGAGTGAAAAACTCGATAATACAAATCTGCCCCTATTCATATTCAAATAAGCTCTGCCCATGTTGCAGGTAATGGGCAATTATCACAAGTTACTTTTTAATGAATCTCGATGAGGAGAAAAAAGTAGAGAGAAAAAAGGTAAGTCGGATTCTGTACAAACACGAAGATTGGCTGCGGTGTATTTGGGTCCCCGGTTACTGTTGAAAAGTGGTGTAAGCAATTACGGGCCTTCGTGGTAAAAGCTCAAATTGCCGGCGGGGGAAAGGGGAGCGAGGCTCTGACTTTCCAGATAAAAAGAGAAGCCTTCGGTCTGTAATTTAAAAAAAATGAGGCAAAAATAACAGTTCCTCTTCAGCGTCCTTCACGTCGCTGAGCTAGACACTGATCTCTGTCATCTTTCATCGATTACCCATGATTTTCTAGACGTCGCGTATCCGTTTTCGCAACACATCTTTCGAAATTCTTGCTTTCTTCCAAGAGAAAACTTGTTCGTCTTTTACACGGGATTCAAGAGTGATTCCGTTTGCTGTTTCCAAGTTTTTGTAATAAAAACTTGAACTATCTAGAAAACTAGAAAACTTCTTGAATGATATACAGAATTTGTTTAATTGCATTGAAAATCGTTCAGTATTTAAATAATACAACTTCTTGAGTATATTACATTTTTTAAGTACTAATTACCTAACGACTCCTATTCAATTAAAAATTACTTAATGGAAAAGTCAACTTTCACAAAAAGAACAAGTTACACACTTACATAGGATTCTTCTGCATGTGCCTCACGATACAAAAACATGTAATGACTTTAGATAATTATTAATCAACGACGTCTGTTTCTAACTTCTAAGACATCGCTCTCTCGATTTCTTCCCCCGTGCCTCACCAAAACCACGAGGGACAGAAATTTATCATCCGCGAAGTGCATGGAGCCGGGGCATTAAACCTACATTTTTCAGGGGGTGAAAACGAGAAGATTTTCGCGTGAATATATCCCGCAGGCTCTGGATGCAGACGCGGCTGCATGCACCTTGACCTATGACCCGCCGTCAATTCGCGCGAGCCGACAAACGCCGGGAGCTATATCACGTCACCACCTACCGTTTTCTTTCAATTTCTCTCTCAGCCACCGTGTCTTTTTTTCGCCTGAAATTGTCACATTTAGAGAAGAATAAGGATTTTGAAACCTTTTAAAGGTTTCTTCAAAATGTGCTGGACGGCGAGCATTACCTTGCATTTTCAACTTTGTCCGAAATGAAGAAAACCTTATTGAATTGTAATAAAGTCAGTCTTTTACTACAGTGATGTTGAAATCGAATAAAATTCACTGACGGTTATGTTTTTCTTGGAATATAATGATAAATGATTCTGATGTACCAATCGATCAATCCATATGAATATTTGTTAATTAAAAAGGTTATATCGTAATCTAACTTCCTCAAAGTTCACTCTGAAGAAATAATCGTAATTTTTCCATAGGCTGAGTATGAAAACTTTTGCACGTTGTATGGAAACGATATGAGGATGAAAAATTTCCCATACAAGTTTAGAACTTTATTTATTACTAAATACCTTTTTTCAATACTTTTTTAAATAATTTTCCATACTTACATTCAAAGATTTATTTCATTTTTGATGAATCTCATATGAAAGTATCGTAAGACTTCCACATCCTGTACTGATCAATCACTTCCAATACATTTATTCAAATTTTTCGATTTCAATTTTTTACAGATTCCAAATACAAAAAGGACATAAGCCAAAATAGGAATAAAACTTTTGCATACTGATCTATACTGCTTAAATTCTCGAATTTAGAAAAATTTTAAATTTTTAGTCCAAAATTGCTATTCATGGAGAAGATGACAGCTCCTTCTTAACTTATTCAATCGTTACAGTTTTCATACCGTTCTATTTTCAAACGATACCGAAAATATTGAAAAAGTTTGAATTCTTCCAATGAAAACAGAATAATACAGGGTGTACAAAACTCCCCGCACCAAAACAAAAACTCAATATCTCATGAAATTATAAGACTTTTTTCCCTTTGCCATTTTTTAAAAAAACTCAAAATAAAAAAAGTCATTCAAGTTAAAAATTTAAACATTGAATGCCTTTTACCGACAAGTAGACAATGCACGGAAACAAGTTTTTTTCCAATTTTCTTCATATTTTTCTGAATAAAGTCTTTAGCCACTTTTTACAAAACTTGAAATCAAAAAATATATTTGAGCATAAAATCTAAAAAATTGGATTTGTCAAAACAGTTCAAAACTTGTTATCTGAATAATTTTTTTGATTTTGAGTTTTGTAAAAAGTGACAAAAGACTTTTTTATTCACAAAAGTATAAATGAAATTTGAGAAAAACTTGTTTCCGTGAATTCAACAACACTTGTCGGGAGAGGTCATTTATTGTTTAAATTTTTCGCATAAATAAATTTTTTAATTTTGATTTTTTTTTTTTAAATAGCAGTGGGAAAAAAGTCCAAGAATTTCATGAGGAACGTTAGGATTTTTTGGAGCGATGAGTTTGTCACACCCCGTATATTTTTACATAAAAATGAATTATTGAATTAAATTATTGATTGAAAAACGAATTGTTGAATGTATTGAAATTTTTTTAGGTTAACATTTTTTGAAGTACTTTACCTTTAACGGAAAAAATATATGCGAAAACTCGTAATTGTTTTGATATTGCATATATTCAAAGTTGGGTAAACTACTCTTTAGATCTTTATAAGCAGTCCAACAGTGCCGATCACTACGCAAGCACTAAACACCTTTATAAAATTATTTTCTGCCAAACATTCAGAAATTTTTTTATTTCTTTGACATCGCTAGATTTGAATCTTATGATAATTAGATTATATAAAATCTATTTTTTCTTTTACCTTTGACTTACTTCTGTGGGTAGAAAAATTCGATTATTCTTCGAGAAACTCAGATAAAATTTAATTTTCCATGGAAATGGATAATGTATCGTTTTTCGAAATAGCTACTCGCGAGTTTTCGATGGAATTTTCGGTTTCCGATATCGTGGATCCAAATTTATTAAAAATTAGAAGTACATGTAAATATTACATTTCGAAACAGAAGCCAGTGTTTGGAGAAAAACACACTTTTTATGTCTCAAGATTATTCCAAAGATATTAAACTGTGAAAAAAATTAACAATTGAGAATAATATATCAATATTTCATTGTATTTATTACTTTGTATTACCAACTTGTGTTGAGATAAAGCTGAAATTTTACATTGCATTCCACGTTCAATAAGCAACCATTTGTATTGCAAGATTGATTACAGATTATAATTAAGTAATGACTGGATAACCTAAAGAACTTTTGTGTTCCGATTTCCCTGCTATTGGAGTTAATCTGAAGAAAGTTACACCCGCTGTATAGCATAGCTTACTTTTAGTTCAACAGGGACCATAATTTTTTAAGGTTTTCGATGTTTGCGTAGTAATTTATTAGTGACACAGAGGCAGATTTTACACCATTTTTATGATATGTCACATGAGAACTATTTAAAGTTTTTTAATGAAATTCTTTCCCATAATGGATCTAATGCTCTAAACAATATTCATAAAGAAAAAAAAAAAAAAAAAAACAAATCGTATGTTAATATTTCAGGCTATACAATTTAATTTTCTTTGATTCAAGAATTTCACGAAGAGTTGTTTATACAAAAACAGTGATATTTGGATTAGATCGCAAAATAAATTTTGGTGCCTATCATGATAATGAACAATTTTTTTCATGTTTTGCGCCATCATTTGCAAGTAAAACAGAATGAAAATCATAATACAGTAAAAATAGTCTAAAAGAAGCAGTTACGTCATTTTGTTCAGAAATAAGAACTTCAAATTAAAAATTGCTATTTTTCCAATTTTCTTGCGGCTCAGATTAATTTATCTAAATTTCGATCAAATTTTGGCTCAGTAATTCTGAATTGCATTCCAAAACTTGAAATCGGACGCGTTTAATGATTTTTTAAAATGTTGAAATAAAGACCATCCTAATAACTAATAATTTTTTAGACCAAAAATCAAACCACTACGCAAAAATCTAATAAATATTTTCGAGATTTTTAAAAAAACTTAAAGTTTCTGTTCCGGGTCACTTTTGCAGGAGAAATCGAGGACCACCCGCTGCGTACCGACTTCACTTGCCTTTTAATTACGAAGAAGCACGACTTGGAAGCAAAACAAAATTATGTCTCTTAATTATTATTTATATGAAATAACTTTTTACCAGTGACTTAAATAACGAGATTTTTTTGCACCGAATGAAATGACAAGTTCGATCCAAGCCACGAATATCTCGCGAAACTTTCATTCATCTTCGTCCTCTCGCAATTCCTTGCAGTGAATGATCGATAAGCGACATGACGCTCCATGAATGAAAATATATGACGGCGATTAAAGGTAGCGGGAAAAATGTGAATGTGAATTTTTAGCATCGAGAAGCATTTCCCATGCGGTATGAAAAGTACGTTTTTAACTGCACCATCATTCCTTTTATTTCAAGCACTGAGTATGAGAATGATGCTCAAATCGTCACTTCAAGTTCAAAGATCAGAAAAAGTTTTAAAAAAATAATCATATGTGTACGACACTTGAGTGCAAATGAATCCAAACCTGTTAAAAACAAAAAATTAAAAATTTTTTGATAAACATTTTGTCAGATTATGTGAATGTGTAACTATAAGTACCATGAAAAATATTAGATCGTAACTTATATACCTAATCCTCAAAAAAAGGTAAATACAATTAATTAATCACGTATCTAAACTTAAATTAGTCTCAAGACTCAGGAAAAAGTAGTAAGTTTTGAGAAAATGATGACTATTGTTATGAATTTCTTTGACGTATCTTTGCATGTATTATAATCTTGTTTTATGGATTTTTGAAATAATGATAACAACTGATTTTAAACGAACGCCAGAAGAAATTGTATTAAAAAAAAAAAAAAAACACAAAATAGCGTTATTAATCTCAATTGTCAGAATCGTCGGGATCTTAACGGCTTGGAAAAATATAATAGACTTCATTAAGAAAAATTTTACAATTTTTTTACTTCCTTTCATATTTCCAAAAAACTTCTGTAGATAATATTGTAACCAGAAGTGAGCAGGTTTAAATCCACTCGCCACATATTGTATCAACGTTCGTGAGATTACATTCAGATGAAAGGGTCAAAGAAGCGTGTTAACTGCCACGCGCCGTTGCTCGAAAATTCCATTACGTTGCTGGTGATGATGTCATTAGCCGATTCATTAACGTTCGCATTTTCTTCGCCAGCGTGAGAAATGTAATTGCAATCAGAATCGCGAGCTAATTCACATCCGTTTTTTTACGTGTTCGAGCAGCAGATGACGTTTACGCACAATTACAGTTGTAGACCAATTTTTTAAATTTGAAATAGCAGGCTTCTGCAAATGTCTTGTATTCGCATAGCTGGTGTTATTTTTTCCAATCGTTTCTCTTTTTTTTATGATATTGTGCATTATTTGATGTAATTTTCGGAGCAGGATTGAAATTTGTTAATACATCGTCAATTAAAGATAATTTTATTGCTCATAATTCATATATTAAGTGACCGAAAACAAATATCTTCAAATGTCGCTTGGATAAAAAAAATGAAATTACGTGATTTCGATTTGTATATAATGCACCTTCCGAAAGAAAAATTTTTAAGGTCATTTATGGATAAGTGAGTTTCGCCGCGTTTCAACGATTGTTGAAGAATTCAACGCGTTACCCGTGAAGAACGCGAAAAGTTAAGGTCGTGAATTCTCGAGTTAGGGCCCCCCCTACAACGATGTGATTTACTGTTTCTGGCAGGATTAATAATTCGCGGGTTCTGGCAGGCAGCAGATGTCGCGACATTTGCCATATTCACCCTTCACGTTCGTCTTCATTATCATGTTCGGCGGCTGTAATTTCGTATTTATACGAGTGTTTCGTTTAAAATCTTATCAAAATATATTTTCAACCTATATTGAAAGTTTCGAGCATTCAATTCAGCTTTGTTATTGGTAATAGAGCTCAACTCAGTTAAATCATTATTTTTAAATTGGTATGGTATTTTACAGAAATTCTTTTCCAAGAAAAACATGGTTTCTGACCAAAAAGGCAAACATTAACAACTCTGGAAATTTCAAAAAATATTTTTTATACTCACAACCATTTCGTCTAAAGATGCTTTGTAGGTGTAAGATATTTTGAAAGCGTATGAAATAAAACCTTATTAAATAATACCATAACTTGCTCGACACTTCAAGTTCTTTGTAAACTTAAAGGAGTTTTATAATTTTCGATGAAAAAAAATGAAGGGGTTGACTAAAAAACCAAGCAAGAGGCACAGCAAAATAACCACTGGTCGAAATGGAAGCAACTGGGCAATGATCTAATTTCAGCTGTACTACCTGTCATTTTAAAAGAAGAACAAGAGAACTGTACGAGAATGATATGAAACGCACCTGGAAGAAATTCGAAATGATGTGAAGGAGTTTAGTGACGAACAGGGCAGACGCTATATTTTCATGTTTTTAGAAGAAATCTGCAGTTTTTGCACGAGGAAAGTTATTGTAGTAGCAACAGCCGAAATCAATTGAGCTAAAAAAAGCATCGGTTATTTTACCCTACTTATGTACAGAGGGATAATAACCAAAAGTCATTTTTTCGCGATCACGCGTTCAACTAAGTAGAAGTTATATGAAAAGTATGCTATCCAATTTCGCAGCCAGGGGTTTAACTTATTAGGAATTCGTTCAGATTTAAAGATGTTTTCCGAAACACATTTTCTACATAGAACTGAACACAAAAAAGGCTAATTTCATACATACACAAACAGATACTAGACAGCAACCGACGAAATGTTGTTCGAGAAAAGAAGAACTTCAGTAAAGTTTAAATAATCTAAAATTTGCGAAAAAAGTGTAAGACTCATAATAAAAAGTGCTACAATTAATATATTTCTGAATATTGCAACCTAATATCATCAAACTTCACTATCCTGTTAAAATATCGCTCACAAATTTACTCAAAATTGTTTATCATATCATAACATTCACATGAAAATTCTTTGCGAATCAAACAAAAATGTAAAAAAAACCTGCATGTAATAAATAGCACTACTCATATCATTTTTTACAATACCCAGCATCAATTTTCTCACCATCAAAACATTCCAGAACCTTTTCTGAAAATCACGCCCAGGGCACTCACATCATTCCATCAGTCATCCAGTCACTCGTCGAAAAATAAAGAAATGTTTTGAATCAGATTGTAATTGGGACCTTATAAGGGTCTCATTAGCAAAACATGCACTCGACTAGAAGCTGCGTAAGATACAAAAAAGGACCCTATCTTATTTTTCTCATACCAACATTACTTTGTGTTGGTATTTTTGCGGAGAGAGTTTCTTAAAAAAATTGATAAACCATTCAAGTTGACATGCCCCGCGGATTTTTGCGGAGCGCGAATTATGCGTCCACGTAATGACACTGTGCGTCATTTATGAGCTCGGTTGAAGCTGATGATTATCGTCATAAAATTCTACGAAATCATTCCCGCTAATGAAAAGCGACAAATTGGAACCTCATTGAAAGGTCAATTCCTGAAGAAATTTTCAAAGTCATTTTTTTCAGTTAACGAATAAGCATTATTGTGATATGAATTTGACAAGGCATTGGTAGGAGTCATGTGAATCTAGAATATAGTAAAAAGTTTTTGAGTTCTTGCATAGATTTTTACGTCCTTTTGGAATGAGCACTATGCGTGAAAAAAGCACAATCTGATCGAAAAAAAATTCAAGGAAAATATCCCAAGTTCGTTAAGTTGTTCAATTATTTTCTGAAGGAACATATAATTTCTGAAAAAGAACTAGAAAAGGAAAGCGCAGGCCGTTTTACATATTTCTAGACATCTAGCTATGACCGAAAACAACTCTATAGACGTAAGTAGAAACTGATAAAATAATAACTTCGATTCCGGCAAGTTCCGTGGAAAGTCATTAGACTCATTACACTGTTTGCATAATTCCAACGAAGTTGTTTTCATATCTGAACACAAGTCGTTTCGAAAAGCGAATGCAGCTGCAAAAAGAAAAAAAAAAGGAAACTTGAAATTCTCAAGATGAAAGTTAAACGCTGAATGGAAGTTATGTAATTCTAAAAGTATGTTCAAGTTGTTTCTTTCAATACTCAGGTTATAGACTGAAAAATTCATGTGCTTCTCATGGTTTGGAAATAACACGTTACTTGTAACGCGTTACTCTAGAACGTTACATTTTTTACTGTAACG
The DNA here is from genome assembly GCA_028476575.1 of Platygaster robiniae. NCBI lineage: Eukaryota > Metazoa > Arthropoda > Insecta > Hymenoptera > Platygastridae > Platygaster > Platygaster robiniae. The sequence goes on along the minus strand of CM052023.1, from coordinate 10,201,220 downwards.
ATAACGGGAATCAGTCACTTTTTTTCGGTAACGAGTGACGAAAATTTCGTTATTTTACGTTGCTTTCATCTGTCTCATTAAGTTTTTAGCACAATTTGTAACTTTTTGAGGAATGTTCTAAAACTGAGATAAAAGTATTCTTAACTTCTTTCTTTTTCAATACAAAATTCCATATGAATAATTTTCAACGGAACAATGTGGAATATTAGTAATTTGTGTAAAAATATTGACGAAGAATACGCTTTTGAACTTTTTTTCAGAAACTTTCATGATTCAAAGCATTGAATTTTATAAATTCGCATGAAAATATATAAAAATACTTCAAATCTATAGATCTCAAAACTTATAGCAGGATCTGTAAGATCTAAAGATTCAGCTAGAAAATCTTATTGAACATTATAAATACAAAAAAAAAAAAAAAAAAAAAAAAAAAAACAGCACGAAATTACAAGATCTTATTAAGTTTCCCGGCTGGAAATACATTGTAGCATACCCTAATTCTGTCCACGCCCTATCCAGGCTTGCCTTTTATAAGCCTGCCCTTTAAGGGCCTTACGGGGCCCATGTTAGGTGAACTTGAATTGGGTGAAATAAGTCAACACTGCCTTTCGCCTTGTCAGGTCAATGTTCATCGCTCATGCGCGGAATCTTGTCGAACAGGTGATTGTAAACCTAACCACACCAGTTGTTTTAATTGAGCAGTTGAAAATAAAACAACAAATGTACGAAAGAAAATTAAACGTCCTGCGAAACGAAAAGTCGCGGTCGAAAAAAAAATTGTGCGCGAAAATTGCAATGGAAATAGGCGAGTCAAAAACAAATGTTTTAAACAAAATAAATAACCCACAATAACCAATCTTACAAAAACCCGTAATCTGATCACTCAGAGGAGCCGTTCCCCAGTAGCACAGATTATTTTAGAATAATGCCAGAAATATTTTCAAAAATATTTCCTGAATATTAACATTCGAATGTCCACATAGTTTAGCATGAAAATATTTTAAGATTTAAGAATATTTTGAGAATATCAATGACACACTTCCTGAAGGTTCTGTTGACGTGGATAGGGAATAATTATAATTGCTCAGAGTGGACAACTCACTGTAGATTAAAAACAGAAGGCTTTTACAAAACAAGGGGGTTTCAGCGCAGCTACTAAAATGCTGGCTAGGGTCTGTCTAGCGACCCTGAAGAGGACCTGATCAGAAATCCTAACGTGGGCCAGTCTAAAATGTGCGTTAGCGCCCTTGCCTGGCCCAGACAAGGTTTTCCTTTTTTGGTCCTTGCCAGAAGTGGGGACGGCCTGGCCTGGGCCATTTCTGCGCCAATTTTGTTTTCTTAGCCGGGTTCATGTTATTTGGTTCTTTAATAATTTATGTAATGTCAGAAATCAAAGAACTCTAATTTCTCGAGTTTTTAATCCTAAAAATATATGTTTATTGAAGTCTATAAATAGATAAGAAATTTTTTCAATTCGTATAACTCTGTGAAAAATACGAAAAATATTGAGGGAACTTTTCATCCATAAAGAAATTATTTCCTGCAAAATCGATCGGAATACTTCAGAAATTTTGAACTTCTAATTTTATCTCATTCCGGGAATTCCAAGAGATATCTTTAAAAAATTCAAAAATTCTACGACATTTCATAAAATTGAAAATCTTTCGAATCCCGGAAATTCATACAGCAATATATAAAATAATGAACGATCCTTGAAATCATAAGAAAACTGAAGAAATATGAAAAGTGCTGGTATGAGTTAAAATCTATCGAGAAACTGTTTTCTGGAAAACCCTATGAGAAACGGAAAATTTTATTAGGTTCAAATTTTAGAGTTTAAAATTCTTGAAATGTAGATAACAATTTATATTATTCAACTACTAAAGTTATGTAAAAATTCTAGAAAATCCAGCAACATTCTATCATCCTGAAAAATTCCAATAGTTTCAAAAATACTGAACAATCCTTCAAATCTTAGAAAAATTGAAAGAGTACCATATAGAAAAATCAAAGGAAATGAAAATCTTCATAGACACTATTTGATGAAAAATCCTTTTAAATAAAAATCATTTAACGAACTTTGAATTCCAGAGTATAAAAATCTTGAAATCCATATATCAATGTACAGATGAATAGTAAAAATTTATAAAAATACCAGAAAATCCTGCAACATTTCATATGTACTAAAGAATACAAAAAATTCAAATATTTTGAAAATCTGGGTAGGTACTAGGTTTCTCTCAAAAATCTATCAAATTTGCTAATGTTTCCTTCTGGCTAACATTGAATAAAATGTCATATCCAGAAATTTTTCGAACTTGAAAGAAATGTAAAAATTTAAACAAGCTGATTAATTTTTTTTTCAGGGTAAAAAAGTACGAATTAACATTTTTTATTATATCTGAAATAAACAATATTTATAGAACAAAACCACGAGTAAGTTGATATTAAGTATAATTTTTCGCTCTGTCAATGTTGATTTTAGATAAGAACTGGTCACTCAGAGCTGTTTTTTTAAAAAACTTGAGAGAGAGACTCCAGACTCTCACTATTCTCCACGAGAGTTAGAACAAGAAAATTGTAGTGCGTGCATTCATGACTAGGGGAAGTTTTTGCGATATTGTAATTTTGACAATCCGTTCTGAATTGTGTCCTGGAATGGTGGTTAGATTACCAGAATAATTGATCTCCGATGTCCACAGTCCTGAAGATGACTACGATTAGTGGTCGAAAGCTAGACGAGAAAATATAGCAAGTTTTTTTAAAAAATAGCTCTGAGTGAGCAGTTCTTATCTATATAAAAAATAAAAAAAAATACGTTGATATTGTTTTTTTCAGCCTTAGTTTTGCGATGTCTAGTTATTTACATTCAATTTATTCCAAAAAGTAACGTGAAAGTGACGGGACGTTACATTTTCAAGTAGTAACCGCAACAAGTTACTATTTCTTTTAAAGTAACGGTAACGTAACGAGTTTCTTTTCCACCTTTACGTGTTATATTTTTCTTGGTAACTTTCCAAAACCTGGTACTTGTACCTATGACTTCGAAATTTTGAATACCAAATAAAGTTTATTAGATTTCAATCTCTATTAGTATAAATCACATCCGTAAGTAACTCAATGCCCGATTCACTCTGGAATTCGTATAAACAAACAGTTTGGTGTTATTCTAAAATTACTGAGGGTTAACTACATTCAACTTAATGGAAAATTGTATCAATATTCTAAAGTAACGATATAGATCACCCATTCTAACTCTACACGCCAGACTTGACTCGAGATAATCGAACAACAATTGAAAATCATCGAGACGTGACGTAACGATAATGAAATTTCCCATACACATACATATTTGCTCGTACGCAACGTCGTCGCAGGCGAACGCTCTGCCGCAGGGGTGGCAGACACGCGCTGAGAAATATAACAGCGCGCCTGGTAATCGGGAAATTAGCGTCGCCACCGAACGAAAGTCAGGAAACGAGTTATTGCTTATCTTATAATTCGGTGGCAGAAAGTTGATCACCCCACTCCCTCTCCCTACACCCTCCTATGGCGAGGAAGTTGATTCAACGTACGAAAGTTTGAACCGGTTGTATCTCTTGGTTATAATGCTCTCGATATCGCGATATCAGTTCCGTAACCAGATCTATATATCAAAGGGAGTGAAATAGAGAGTGCTCGAAACCCGCGCTGTATTTTTGAAGTATTGAAAAATTGTTCGTATGTGGCAAATTAACGAGTCTGAGGTTAATTTACATGATTTGTAGAGTTTCATTAAAATGACTGTCCTGGAAAACGTGACATTGGAATCGTTTGTAACTTACTACACTATTTTGCTTCATATAGTTTGTTTGGTTTATACAAATTTTTCTAGTAATTTTATCAGGTTTTCAAGCACGAAGAATGTTTTTATTTATGATTTAAAAGTCAAGGATTGAAAAATATGAAATCTCGATTCTCCAAGATGGAATGAATGAAATGAATGGAAATGATAGCGAACAATTTTCAACTGCGAAATTCAACATGACCCTGTTTTTGAGTAACGCACAATATCTTTACAACAATTGGATGTATGAAATTAGAGATATTGGCATAAAATACGAAGAATACTAATTTTTTAGAGAAGTATATTACTAGTTTACGTACTAGTACAAACTAACAATGTATATTCTATTACATGCCAACTATCTATATGGTTGTTTACACGATATGGTACATCCTACTATAGATGTCATTATATTTTATTAAAATATTATCAGTTTTCACGATATTGTAAAATATCATTATATTTATACTGTACATTATACTTTATACTTGTACGTTAAGGGTGACCTTAAAATCGCTTTCGTGAAATTTTAAGCATGGCATCCCCTAAATCAGCTCCAAATGATTAAAAAAAAATCCTGAATTTTTTTCAGATTTTTATCTAAATTTTGAGCACGTATTGCAGGTACCTGTAAAAAGTTTCAAAATCGTACACTTATATTTTGTGCCTTATCTATCATGAAGAAAATTGAGTTTTATGCAAATTATTGGTATTTTTTCGAGAAAAACGATGTTTTTCAACAATTTTCGACTTATATTTTCCAACTGATAAACATATTTGTCTCAGTTGCCAACTCGTTGATACATTAGAGTATAATTAGACTGAAATTAATCAATTTACAATTGATACATTCAAATTATACCCTCATGTTCATGACTAAAATATATAAATAATAGCAAATAATCACTCATAATATATCAACGACAATATATTGTATGAATTAACAAAATATACTAACATGAAGGGTATATCATTGTATGTCAAAATAACATATTCACTGAGATAATATGAACGAAAAAAGTAGGAATGCGTAAAATACAGCACTTTGATATTTCCATACAATTTTTAACAAATACATCCATCTCTTGTTCGTCGTTTTTGTTATTGCTGTTTCGTACAATTCCAATTTCAATTTCATCACAATTCAAAAGCAAATCAGCATTCTCATTTACTTTCACAATGAATTCGCATTTATTTTGGTGTCTATTTCTATTGTTCATTCATAAATGACAAATGGATTCTATGGAAAGACTGTGAATTATTCAGTACAAATAATGTTTTTGTATGAACGGTAGACGATAATTATAGACTATTTATTTATAATTTGATGAGAACAATTATGAATTTGTAAACTCTACTCTTACAATATTCGGATGTTTCAATAAGTTCGCAATTGTGACAAATTTTCACAGTAAATGGAGTCAATCACTTGAAAATTGTCAAAAAATATCAATTTCCTTGAAAAATGCTAATAATTTACATAAAACTCAAATTTCTTCATGATGGCTACGGTGCGAAATATTAATGTACAGTTTTAAAAGTTTTTGCACAGATAAATGCAACACTTGCTCATCATTCAACGTGTCAAATCGGTTTTACCGTAAGGACGTCTCATGCGCCCACAAAAAATTAGAGACTTATATAAAGACAAAATCTCATATTAATAAGTAGTCAAACGCTCATTCAGCAGTAAACAACTGTATCCAAAATACGATCAATGGAGCCAATAAAAATTCAGCAATCAGCCAAGAATATTCTTTCAATCCATTTATTTCTTCCCTTTAAATTAAATTCAAGCTTTCGGTCCAGAAAGGACCCTCATCAGGAACTATAACATTTCACAATAAAGAAACACCAACTTATAATCAATTCTTGAAACGAAAAATAAAAATGTCTATACAAACTTACATATAAGTATGAAGAAATTGAAAATGGATGCTCGCAATCCGATAAGACATATTTTTAACGCAAGCCTCAAAAACATCGAGATTCCAACGTCAATCAACGCAAAATTCGCCAAATGTTTTCGTTAAAAGAACATAATATCATATCTCGGAAAATAACAATGTGTATACTTGCAAAGGTTGCGGCGTGATAGACTAAATTTATTAGGAAAAATATCTGAAAAACGATAATCCGAAAAATCAAAGTCAAGATTAAAGTCGAAACAAAGATAAAAATATAAATAATAATAATAACTGATAACACACATTGTAACCAAAAATTTTATTTTCTCGAATCTTCAAATAAAATCTCTGAAAAACGTAAATTCAAAAACACAATATCCACCATAAAACATTTAAAATTCTATTATATATTACATTAAGATTTTCAGTATCATTTTGTTTATTAATTGTGTTATCAGTTTTTTTTTTATATAAATCATCTCTGACGTTAATCTTTTAAAATAGTTCTCCTCTCTATCTAAAATCTTAATATTCTTTCAATTAAAATCATGATTATTCTGAATTCGATGTTCAGTTATAACAGAATCAGGTTCCATTCGTCTAAGATTGCCTTCATGTTCTTTTATTCTCTTACTTACAATCCTTTTAGTCTGACCAATATGATGCAAAGGGTGCTTAGAGAAAAAATTAATAAAGTTCCCAGATGACATAGTTTTAACGTACCAATCAAACATCAACCTCTCACCATTCCTCATTATCTAAGTTCCAAAAAATTACTAGCAAAATGGATTTAAGGGATTTTGACTTCACATTTAAAAAGATTAGGGAGCTTTGTTGAAGATAGTTTGAGTTTGAAAGAATTATTACGCGATTTGAGTATATATAAAATTTTTGGTTACAATGTGTGTTATCAGTTATTATTATTATTTTTATTTTTATCTTTGTTTCGACTTTAATCTTGACTTTGATTTTTCGGATTATCGTTTTTCAGATATTTTTCCTAATAAATTTAGTCTATCACGCCGCAACCTTTGCAAGTATACACATTGTTATTTTCCGAGATATGATATTATGTTCTTTTAACGAGAACATTTGGCGAATTTTGCGTTGATTGACGTTGGAATCTCGATGTTTTTGAGGCTTGCGTTACAAATATGTCTTATCGGATTGCGAGCATCCATTTTCAATTTCTTCATACTTATATGTAAGTTTGTATAGACATTTTTATTTTTCGTTTCAAGAATTGATTATAAGTTGGTGTTTCTTTATTGTGAAATGTTATAGTTCCTAAATGAATTGAAGGAATATTCTTGGCTGAGTTGAATTTTTATTGGCTCCATTAAAATCCCATATTATTTAAATGAGGAATAAGACGGCTCTGTAGGCACAGGTAAACTTTAAGATAAAAATCGGAACAAAATTAGGGTTTTTTTTTTTTTTTTAATTACTCAGAGCTTCTTTCGAGGCTGTCACAGCTAAAATTTCACCGAAGCCACTTTTAATTTTAAGTACCATACCACCCTATCATACATATACTAGTATGAGTTTGTATGTAGTTATCGTATAAGTATGCTTCTTTTTGTATTCACTATAAAGTATTCCAGGTGTATCAGCTATTTATTCCGTTTTTTTCTGAAAGAATGCACATTTCAATGAAGACAAATGTAAAATACTATCTATGTTAAGTTGTTCACATCGAAAGCTACACTTCTTTTTATGTCTTTCTGTTAAATTGCAAGTGCCATTTGTAAAGAACTTCTTCAGTTTTGTAGTGAACTATTTAGTGACGCTATTTTTGACACCCTCAAAATTTTTAATCTGGTACTCAGAAAGTGCACGCGGTATTGACGAAAAACAAATGGTGGTGAGACGAGGCTAAATCTGGTGAATATGTCCGGTGGGGTAGTTCATTCCAACCGAGCGTTGTTATGAAGCAGAACACATTTTCTACGTCTTTGATCAAATACGAATAGTTTTTCAATCAATGCATGATTCTAATCGATTATTTATAATGTTTCGTGTAGGCAATTTCCCCTGTTTCAAGCAGATAAAAACAAAATACACCTTTTTAGTCCTGAGAAACTAACAGTATTGTCTTATATCGATAAAGATTTGACTTTTTATTCGATTTCAATGATACTAAATGAATATTTTTGATCAACCCATAATTCTGTAAGCATGTGTTTTTTGATTTATAGCTCATAACAAATCGATTTAAGAAAGACTTTCTTTAACGCCCTTAAAGAAGCATTTCACATTCAATTTTTTTTTTCCATTTGTCTTCGATTCAGCTCAGATGAGTGACAATCTACCTGTTACAGTAGTGAAAATTTCCTCAAGTTTTTGGCGAGTCACATTCTCCAATTTCCCACAGAGTCTTTTCACATAATTTCGAACCTTTTCGCAGTTTTTCCAAATGACTTTTATTTTCCCAGCGAAGGCTATTACTCGGCACTGAAAAATGCCCAGGGTTTCGCGTGCAATGCGTCGCCTCGACCAATCACTCTATCTTTTTCGTTTGAAGCGTTCTTGTGCGTGCGTGCAATGTGCACGCGTGATGCATCCCGTACCGAGGATACTGTATCGATTTGATCGCGGCACAAAAGTCATTTGAAATGAGCGCCTTGGAGAGGCGCGCCAGACGCATTACTATCAATTAAAGCGCACACAAGCGCGCCGCGTACCAAGATTTCGAGCATTAGAGTCATCCTAACGAGCCAGGCCCCGAAGAAAATGTCCTCGGTCCTGGGGAAATCGCCGTATCGTTTTCAACGGAACGTTATGATATGTCGCAACCGGTTGCACGCGGGAAGCCCTCGTATCTGCCGCCGGGTTTTGAGACCGAAGCTTCTTACTAGAGCGCGGATAAGGATAACGAAAATGGAAGTAGTGGATGAAAATGTCGCCTAGTATCTGATTTATGAATAATTACGCGTTTCTTCGAAACGATCAAGACGAGGATGCGGTGGCGCAGATATAGGCATTTATTAGAGGAAGGGGAGGGGTTTCGACCACAAATGATCACAAATATCATCGAATAGATAGTTCTGAAGTTTAGTGTCCTGAAAATGTATTACAAGTTATTCATTCGACATGTAGTAGGAAAACATATAATACATATATCGAATTCTGAAAAGAAAAAGTAAGTATAGGTAATAGGTATTATTATTATTATTCGTTTCTTCGAGAAATCGCATTTCAGTCCGAAAATTCAACTATTGAAAAAGATGATAAACATTACTTGCTTGATACTTGATTATAGAGTAGAGTGGGGTCAAGTTGGTCGGTTTTTTTAGGAAGCTCTTGCAATGGTGTTTTTGCACTGATTTCAACAAATAAGCACGTGTTGGAAAGCTTACTTATCTGGCAAACTTTTTGGCTGTACTGACTTTATATTAGATTTATAATTTTGCAAGGTAAAGCCAATAAGGCGAAGGAATTTTTTTTTGTATTTTCAAAATCTGGGGGCACGATGGGTCACTATATTCGAGGTAAAATAAAACAATATACACGTTTAGAAAATGAGTGCTTCAACTTTTATTTGAAAAGTAGATACAAATACTGCAGATCATATACAGATCAAGAAAACAAATAGTGAAGGGTAACTCCTGACGCCATTCACGTAGAAAAATGACAAAGTAGCAAATGATAGATAAAATGATGGAACTGTTGGAGAAAATGTTCAAAAGTATGTTTTCCGCTGATTCGAATGAATTTAATTCAATTCAAAGTAGTGACCACTGGTGCCCCTAGACGCCTGACCTATGGTGCCTCCAAGCGCATGTTTCCTGTTAGTGTCAATTTTTTTTCCAAAACGAAAAATATCGAAAAACATAGCCGATATTCGTGTTAAGCAATAATTTTTTCGTAAGGGAAAATGCACTTGACTATTATTTGTATTAATTAAATTCACTAAACTGAAGAAGAAAGACAATGCTATGTCGCAGAAGAATACGCAAAAAAATAAACGACGCTGTAACTAAGATAACTTATCCACGGTGACAGCCGAAATGACATTCATGAACGCTGTTCTCCACCATGTATTTAACTCACGTAACACGAGCGATCTCTGCAATAACATAGCGATAAAAACACCGTATATACCTATTGTACCCCCATACCTATTTGACCCAATTCTTCTGTACATGTAATCGCTTCTCATTTTGCGATTGCATTTTTGACTATTTTGGCATTATTTATACGAAAAATTTTTCAATATGTATGAATACTTCTGAAATTTAGAGTTTGGAAATTCAACAACCTAGTATTGGAAGTTCTTTATTGTCCTTCCAACAATTCACAGTTTTGCCTACTTTTAGTACTTTCTTCTGATCACTAGGAGCCAACAAATAAGAGGAAACTCCATTTTTCGGAAATCTCGTGTACTTATTTCCTCTATTATTTTACAAGCTTTCAACTCTTAATTGATTCCTCTTTAGGCAAATAGTATACATATAATGCTAGAGGATATTCCTAATATCTCGCAAAATATTGTTATGAAAAAACATCAGCACTCATCGTCGGTTACATTTCAACAAAGTTAGTACGTATGACGACTTGCTCACGACTTGCCTACTCTATTTGAGGAATCATAAGTCTAATATATTCCTTTGAACAACCTGTTTATCATCTTAAGGCATTCTTCTGCAAAATAATTTTTTTTTCTGTTTTACCCATGATCAGTTCAAAGTAACTGATCTAAAACAACTTTTTCTATTTGATTTTCACACAATAAGAATCAGAATGGAAAAAGGGAGAATTAAATCTGATGTTATTCGTGTTCCCTTGAGAGGTGGAGAAAACTCGTCAAGTTGACGAGCGAAATTTTTATGCAATCATAATGTTATATCGCTGGCTAGGGTATTTCACTTGGGGCGGTTGAAATTCAAAGGGAGAAAGTCTGAATTCCTAAGGACTCGCTCACAGTTTCGTTCAGCCAATACCCTTCTTGGGATAAACACTCATGACTCGCGAAAGGTGTTTTATCCCTCGAAGAGTTTCACCCCTGGATTTGTTAGGAATACTGCGTTTCAACGCCAACAACCACCAGAATAATTTATCCAGTTACTCAAATTTTAAAACTGATTCAATTTTTTTTACGGCAACATTTACCATATGCAAGTGTCTTTAGCTTGGACATATGCACTCGTGAAATTAATTATCGTACTTCGAATTTTGTGAAGCTCCCTTCAACTATATATAAAGTTGGTAAATTTTTTTTGCTTGAAATCTCCATTTTCTAGATGAATTCAAATACTGAGGTATTCCACTTGGATGGATTTTTAAATAACAATAATGAGTTTTAATGCTCTTTGCATATGTTTCAGTCCAATATATTCCTGGTCATAGTACGAACCGTAATTAATATTATCCACGAGATAACGATGTGCGTTAAACTCGCACATGATTCCCTCCCACCCACGCGAGGCAATGCCTCGTATATCAATGGATCTGTGTCCGAAGCACGTAACAACGGGTTCGTTACGAATACACTGGTTCGTTCTAAGCGAGCGCCTTGGGAGTCGCGATGAATTTTCATCGAACGCGGATATTTTCGTTACGCGCTACTGCCACCGGGAAATGATGATATTGTGCGTTTCACGGCGCGCTTTGTTCCCTGCCCTGTAATCTACTTTGGCAAAATTGGTCATTGCTCATTCAAGGAATTACGCGTTTTCAAACGGAAAAAAGGATTATTTTTATGACTGGTCTTCGTATGGAGTAAATTGATCTCATAAAAAGAAACAGATATTTGTCTAATGAATGTGACATAATAAACCTCAGTCATTATAATATTTAATATTTTACAAAAGAGCATTTCTCAAAATTCCAATACTCATAGGTAGAATGACAATAAATATTTTGGGAGCTTCTAATTGTTGAATAATATTGACTTTGTTCCTAATGATCATTTTTGTAGAATATTGAATTTCGTATAAACCTATAAAAATTGATAGTTTATTATTGATGAATGGGCGATTTTTCGTCTATTGTTAATTTCATGAACTGAAAGGTTCCTTTTTTCATCAGGATCTCAAAGTATGCAATTTTTTCGATAAAAAGTTTTATACGTGGTATGGAATGTAACGTGTAAGAACAAAATTTTTTTTAAATATAAGTAGTGTAGACAGTAGTTTTCTTAACATTGCAAAAATTCGTTATCTCCCTAGCTACGGTATCTCCGTGGGAGCTTCCTGGGACCTATTTGGTAGTTTTGGGACGTATGGGCTTGATTTAAGGTAAAATCTAACATTTTTGAATAAGCTGATAAATTAACAATAATGCAATGATCTATGTTTTCATATCGCTTTTGTCTTTAGTCACACTTTTTTTCTGTGAAACGAAGCAGTCAAACAATTGTATCACGAGAGAGTCGTCATAAGTACGTGATGCTGTTCACATATTGGGCACACGGTCTTACTGTTAAATACATTTTTAATTTAATAAGATGACGACTTTTCGTTCTGATTATTGATATGTGATTGTGAATTGATGATTTTAACGATGATTAGTCTGGACCAGAAAATTTTTTTTGACGTTAGACACATGTTTGAGATTGAAAATATTTGATATGATTGCTCCTGAAGAGGACCTGATGTAAGGTCGAAATATTGATCGTTTTACCATACATGAATAAGATTCGTTGACACTAGAATTGGCTCCGAGTGATCTTTTTTTGACATTGAATTGAATAATACTGTTTGGACGGAGCATTTTGAGGATTTTTGATTTATTAATTGTATCATGAGTCTCAGAATTTACATGTAGAACGAAAAACTTTGCTCAAAACTTATATAACACATCCTTTTCCATAATCTAGATAGAACTATGTTTTAGAAGGAGAAGTTAAACGTTCTATATCACCGAAACGTAAAAAATACCATTATTATCTTGTATAGCAATGATTTTACTTAGCTTAAAACTAGTTTGATTAACCATGCTTGTATGAATTTATGCTACATGTATGAATTAGCTAGTAAAGAATTTTCTAAATATTTCACAATCTATAGAATTTTTTTTTATTTCATAGGCATTGCAAATCGAATCAAATTTTATCAGAATCAATGACGTACATTATATAGTTGGAAAATTCAAAGAAACTTTCATACATGATAAAGGGTCTAATTCTTATAAACTGCCAAACAGTTATTAATTTTGATACTTTTTTCTGTAGCGCCTTCAGTTATTCGCCTAAAATTGTCTCAAAAGATTGGATGGAGACTCATTTTTACGATAAATTTCACTTCTTCTTTCATTTTTTTTTGTTCTAAAAAATACCAGTGACATTCCACTTGTTTCATTCCAGAACGATCGTAGCACGAGTTGCAATTTCGTTTCTTTTCCCAGCCATGATAGAATGCTCGAAACGATGCTTTATTACGGGTCGTTGCATATATCTCGATATTGCACGGTACAAAAGCCCCGGCTCGGGGTGCCACTTACAAAAATTGTTCAATTGAGAATCCGCTCTTGTTTGCTTCAAGAAAGCTGCCCGTCTCATCTTATCTCAAAGCAATTCGCACAAGAGTCAGGGTTATTAAATTTCTGCCCATAACGTTTGAGGAAAAATCGATGTAAAAGTCATATTTTCCTAATTGGGATGTGCTATGAAACTAGATTGGTATCCCGGAAAGTCCATATTTTTTCATTCTTTCAAAAAATATATGAGGATAAAAGAAATTTTCACTGTAAATAAATACAGTAGGTACATATGAATAAGTACATTAAGCTTTTGTTAATTCTGAAGTGTCACTGGCTTAATTTGGGAGGAACTTTTCTGGATTTCTTTCGAACAAGAATTATTCTCATTCATTTTTTTGTAACTCTCGAGTTTCAAAAATTTTCAAATGATCTGGTAAAATCCAGAAATTTTCAACTACCGGATATCACCAAAAATTGATGATCGTTAAACAACGAATGTTCAACGATCTATTTATGAAGTCCATTCTAACCATTTTTTCACAAAAAAAAAGCATTTACAAGTAATGAAAATAATGCTCTATAACACTATTATGCCGGGAGAATACTCACGCAATAAAGGATAACGGAACGTCTCCTTGTGCATCATTAACAGAGACAAAAAGACGGAAATGCGATTTTCTACATGACCTAGCACATTTCCATCATTGAAACTGACAAGAGCTCTATGAAATATATATTCATGAAATTTTTAATTATGAGCAAAAAGGAGCTAAATGCGATTATTTAAATTGGATAAAAGTCAACTACTTTAAATAAATATTTATTAACCGTAATATTTTATAATCCCTGCAGCTAAGTGAAATAACTTACGGTTTCACCTGTATAATTGGAATTTGACCTAGGATTTTCATGAAAAAATAGGTATGAAAGGTATTAGCGTCCTTATTACACCTGCAAAATAACAACTTGTTTTACTATACCGTTTTTTAATAAAAAATTATCAAATTCACTTGTAGTCTTATGGGTGAAAGCAGTTGTTTTTTAATTTTCAACTCATCACTTTTAGGATGTCACTAAAAATTTTTTCTTTGGCACATAATAACATACTTTGTGAAATTCTTCAAATAGAACGAAGATTTACTGTACCGTTTTGGTGAAAAATAAAATAAAAATGAAACAAATTTGACACTTTCTGCATCGAATTAATAAACTTAGCAAGAGCGTATTCTGTCCGATTTACATCTATGTTCAAGTGTATTGTCGTCGTTCACGTTTCTAACAGTTGTTTTATAAATATAATAATATAACTAATGCGGTGGTAAATGTAGTAAATAAATTTTAAAATAGGTACAGTTGCACCAATCGACTAAATAAATCCTTAATAACAGTTAACATCACCACATTTCTTTCTATAAATCAGTTCATTTACATCACAATGAACACAAATACGCCCTTTTGAAACCCTGTTTCTGCCATTTTTATATAAACCTTTATTCCCGTTCCAGCAAAGTCGTCAAGATGACACGTGCAAGAATCCGCCGGGCTACAAAAGGCAGAATATGCAGGATATAAAGTAATATTGTTTGTATTTCTTTAAAAATTACTCATGACGATTCACTTTTCATCTCTTTTTGTAAAAAAAATTAAAAATTACTTGTGAAAAAAAATATTATATGTCATTTTATTATGAAGTTCAAAAAACATCAATATTCACCTATATATTCATCTTTTTTTTTTTATAAAATTTTTATTTTTCAACAGTTTGTGCATCGTATCAAATAAATATAGTAAAATTCAGGTATGCATATAATTGCAGTAAATAATTCAAAGCCAGAAATACAGTATTTGAATACCATTACTCGCATTCTTTTCTCTCAACGAATTGAAAACTCGATCAGGTTTGGATTTGTGAAAATAGTACATTTTTCATCTTTGGAAAAAATAAATTTCTCGCGAGGGTGTAAGTTATATCCTGAGCCGAAGGCAAGGAATATATTCACCCAAAGGAGAAATTTATTTTTTTCCAAGGTACAAACGGTTTTTTTTATCGTAGCGGGAGAAAAAGCCAATTTTTGGCCGCGAAGCGCTTAAAAAAGTAGGCTTTTTAGACCACAATGATAAAAAATATACAATTTTGAAAGTATGGTTTAACCACTATTAAAATTTTGAAGTTTGTCTCTTTTACTTTCATTAAGTCACTTTTATAGCGCACTAATCTTAACCTTTAAGTAAACAACATGCAATTGAAAAAAAATTGGTTTTTGAATGATACTGAAATGATTATTTACTAATGAGTGTTTATATTAATATATTGAAAACTTTAAGAATCTCATAATTCGATTCTCAAGTTCACTCTTAATGAATGAAAAAAAAAATTTTCGAAATCATGCAATTACAAGATATTAACTGTGAAATTATGTCGGGTGAACGTAACCCAGTGTGGGTATCGCGTTACAAAACGAAAGTGTGGGTACAAAGGGTTAAGGAATATTTACGCTAACGGAATAGGATACAATAATTGAATTTCATATTACTGAAGCTCCCATTTGTCTATATTTTACCTAATGTTACACCAGAAATAGAAGTAGCTTTATGTCTTGTTATTATTATACAGGGTGTCTCAAAGTCACAAATAAAAAAAATCCCTTGGATTCCTAATTCAATTTCAAGTTGAAAAGTTCGTCACCACTTTTCATAAAACTTAAAATTTTAAAAATTATTTAAGCCTAAAATTTAAACGAAAATTGCGCTTCCTCGACAAGTGAGGGTTGAATTCACAAACCAAACTCTACTCAAAATTTCTTACTTATTTTTCTGAGTCGAAAAGTCCTTTTCCATTTTTCACGAAACTCAAAATAAAAAAATATATTCTACTCTCAAATCTAAAAATCTGATTGGTTAAAACTGGTCACCCGAATGCCTTTTTTGATTTTGAGTTTTGTGAAAAATGGAAAAGGACATTTCAACTCAGAAAAATAGGAAGGGAATTTTGAGTATGGTTTGGTTTGTGAACTCGACCTCCACTTGTCGAGAGAGCGGAATTATTGTTCAAATTTCAGGCTTAAATAACTTTTTGAATTTTGAGTTTTATAAAAAGTAGTGAAGGACTTTTCGACTTGAAATTGAATACGGAATCCAAGGTGTTTTTTTTTTATTTGTGACTTTGGGACACCTTGTATTTTAAACTTAGAACGCAGAAATTATGGACAAACTGATATAAATCATAAAATGCGGCCTCTTTATTTTTTTCTAATATTGTCATTTTCACATTTAAACTATGTAGACTCTGAAGTAAGGTTCATCCACTTGAAAATTTATACCTACCAAAAAAAGAAATTTGTTTTATATTTGTCAGTTTTCAGAAATTACAAAAGTTTGATCAATAACGTAAATTCACACACTTCTCGACTGAATGAATAAATAAAGCGGTATTCTGATGATGATATATATATATATATATAATACAAATATTTTACATAATCTATTTACTGAATCACACATTCTTATAAGTATACATCGTGATTTTACTTATCTTCCCAAAGTGTTTGAGCTTCAAGAAATGAAGCTAGGGGAAATATATTTTTTAAAAAGTGAAAAATGAATATTTTAGTATCAATATTAACTTTCTAAGAGTTCTAAACATTAAAACTTTTACTGAATACATTACATTCATTTTATCTACGTTCCCTTGAATGGCCTAAGGATGTTTTTAGAGAATCATGGTAAGGCATACAAACACGCGCCTGTGCTCCGATTAACAGAAAAGATGAGATCTCATTTCTTTGTCTTGAAAGCCTGTCAAAGTAAAGTCAATCGAGATTGTCTGATATACTTGAATTTTTCAAAGAATTTCCATTTTATATAAGGAGTGTGAATAGTGTGATACAAAAAAGTATATGATAAATGGATTTCGAAAAAAAATGTGAGGTTCATTTTTTTCTGCGTAAGTTCAATGAGTTCCAAGGATCAATGCATGTAACATACCTAAATATATGACGTAGCTTCGAAAACAATGAATATTTTGAAAAAGTATAATATTCTGAAGCCTTCACTGATACTAAACGATCAAAATACATCAAAAGATATCACCATCAGGTAGTCAAGTTGAAAAATAAAACTCTATATTTCGAGGAAGAAAATTCGTTCAAATGGACACATTATAAAAACTTTCATATAAATGCTCAAAAATAACAGAATGTCATATAAAATTCTCAAGTATCATACTTTCTATAATCATAAATAACCTTTTTTAATATAGAAAATCGATTCAAAAGTTCAATAAATTTTAACTTCCATTCCTGTCTTGAATAATGCTCTTTTCAAATACTCGTATTAGCTTCAATTCTTTCTCAAAGTCAGGCTTTGAATGTCCTGGATATAGTATATATTCTTCAACAAGTACAGAATAAGCTTATTGAAGAGTCAAAAAGCCCTTCTGCCAAGTTGAGGACTATATATTACCTAACGAGGTGGAGTTACAATGCGCATTTTCAAAATCAGGTGGGAAGAAAGTGAGCATTTTCTTTCCTGAGTTGTGAGAAGGACATTTACCTTAAGGAATTGTAATTACATAGCAACAATTACGTTTTTTTGCGTGAGCGTCAGGCGAAGGATAGAAAAGTAAGCAAGATATCGAGGAAGATAAGCTTTGATAGAGGTATCGAGCAAATTCATAAAAGATAATAACTAGTAATTCCCGTGGCTTCTCTAACGAGCCATTTGAATTGGTACTTGGGAATGTTTGCGAGAGGATGAAAAAGCGAGTGCTGAAATAAATGCAGACGGAAATAAACACCTTAAATGTCTCCGTGAGTGTGAATTGATCGCCACAGGCAGCTATGTACAGCCGTACAGGGTCGTGCAATAACGCCTAGTGCGTCAAGTTGATCACGCATAGAATTCGTTGAAAATATTTAATCTTGTTTTTTAGAATATCAAAAGTTTGTTTAAGCGTAGAAAAGTGAGTATCAGAAAAAAAATACCTAGAAGCTTACGCAGTTTGAGGTATGTCGTCAGTTCCATGCGAATTTATATTTATTAATTTCTAATGCTGGATTATAAAGAATTGAAAAGTTGTTTTCACTGATTATCATCACTTGTTTTGCTTGTTTTACAGTTCAATATCATTAAAAAATCTTTGTTCTTAGATAGAATAAAATAAAATGAAAATTAATGAAACTCCACTCAAATAAAATACACTGACTAGAGTATACAGATTTAGGTTAATAAGTGTTCTCAAAGTAGCTAGCAAACAGAACATTATAGTCGCACTTAGAACAGAAATATATTTCTTCTAATAAACTTACGCACGTGTCGCATACGACCAATTTTGAATAACCTAGCTTTCTAGGAACATAAGTCAACAGTGGTATCATACATGTTGGTTCGTAATTTTGTTTTTTTGATATGCAAGGATTCTCAGAAAACTTAGACTAACGTCATATTATGAGTGTTTGGAAGTTTATGCAATCGTATTTTTATAAAGAACAAAAATCAAGTGCTTAAAGATTTCGGCACAGCTGTTTACAAGATTATTTATGTTATAATTTAAAAAATTAAGGATCTTATTCCTCTGCAAGTTTATTTATGTAATCCATTCGATAAAAATGTGTTTAGCTGTTCCTATCTTATTGTCAGTTATGTGTTACAGCATCTGCGATTCCCAAAAGAAATGAGTTATACGAAAATTTTTGAAACAATATTATCATTAAAATTTATCATGGCCATACCTTGAATACACGTTACAAGGCTGACAAATACGTCGATAATCGACTGAAAATTTGGAACAGTAGTGATTAAAGCGGTCTCAGTCCACAACTATTAGATAGCTAATGAGTGCTCCACATGTGATCGTTAATCATGATCACCGTATTAATTTCGCGAACAATTCATATTCTGGCGGAGCCCGATTCATAGAAACCACTTGTACTGGCGAGTAAGCCGGGTTGCCGTGCAACGGGCGCAGCGTTTGATTCATACTCATCCGAAGCATGTTCGCCTGTCGTGTTAGCAGTGCATCGAATCGCGCATTAATACGTGAAATTAACAGACACGGCATATTTGTCAGGACACGAAGATCTATTTACGCGTTGTCACAAGTAGGGTATTAGGGTGGAAAATAACTTTGTCAGTCGGCGTAATTGTAGTTGAGATTGTTCATGAGTTACAGTTTACTACTTGTATCAATGATTATGATTATCAAAATGATTATCAATGATTATCCATGACAAATAGTTGATCGACGAAAATATGCTTATAAGAACTTTGATTAGGATATTGTAATCTATATCTTAGTGTGCAATTTATATATTTCGTTGTTTGACAGTAATGTAACTGATATGTCTAAAAATCTATATCAAGTTTCATAAAATTTTGCTATAATCACATTGTCTGTTGTTTTGATTCATATTTTGTATTCTGGTAACTGATGATCATTGAATATGGCTCTGGAACTATCTGGAAACTATCAAGTCTTTTTTTCTTTTTTACTTTGCTTTTGAAATTATGTAATTGCATGTCAGACATTTTTTGATAGTTATACGAAAAACAGAATTTCTTTAAGAAATTCTTCAAAAAGATCTCGTTTCCGATTTATCTTTTCTCTTGGAATACAACCTTGATTTTTCTATTCAATTCCATTAATTTTGACGAATTAAAATTCTAACACGTTCGCATATTTCAAGACAAGTATTTTGGATACCAATTTTTTGTTCTACTTCCTGGTTTTCAAACAGCAAATTGAAACAAATCTGAGGGACTAGGAAGTTTATGTTTTAATTTGCTTCGAAAATCTTGTCGAAATTTCGTCTTTTTACTATCAATATCAGCAATCTAATACATTTCAATTTTTCAAAGTTTAACTTCTTGTAACTAATGATTTCATACTCAAATATTTCTTTTTTTATATCTACCTTGCAAAGTCTATGTAAGACTGCATTTCAGTTGCGATTGCGATGCACTTGCGTTGCACTCTTAAAATCACTATGAAAACAATCTGACAAAACCCACATGTACAATAATGCGATAAATCATGAATAATAAGTATTTTCAATAGATAGCAGAAGGAAAAAGTTTGAAAATAAAGTTGTACGTTAAGAAATAAAAAAATAAAAAAAAAAAAACATTATTCTTTTCTCCTTCTCTTTGACTTTTTTCCTACTTTTTATCGAATTATAACGAATCATCTGCAAAATTTAAAAATTAAAGGTACATGATTATGTGAAAAAAACGATGTCATAATTAACACCTAGTATTGAAATGGCACATGTGATTTTAGAGAATAAAAAGTAAAATTACACAAATATTCCTTTAAACCCTAATTTTTTGAAAGCAAGCACCTGTCAATCGATTCATTTCTTTTGTTTTGAATATGAAACGTCAGTTTTTTGATTCATGGAAGATACTTAATTCGATTTTTGATTTCAAATTACTTATTCGAACAGAGTTTTTTAATTTTTTTCATCAAAAATAACGGAAACCTTTATTATTTTTAACCTTAAGAAAGAACGGACAAAAAATACAATAATCGAACGAAATAATGTAATGCACCAGTTCTAAGAATCGAAAAAGATATTTCACCCTAGCTTTCTGAAAATAAAATGGTTTTTCAAATTAGTTTTTGAATAATAACGCCAAAAAAAACACGAACTTTTTATTTCTTTTTATTTCATCAACGAACACACATTTCATACTCTTATTATTCGAAATAACGAATGCATTTATGGGGATCCTACACCTTGTAGGTCAAATAAGAAAGATTTTTGAAAGAATTTAGTATAAGAAAACTATTATATATTTGATGTTTTTTTTTTTTTTTTTTTTTTTTTTTTTTCATTGCATAGAATATTAATCTACAAACAAGAATTTATCCATATGCTGAAGTTGACATTCATAATAAATCAAGCACGTTGATAGCGCTCATGTCAAGAATCGCATTTCAAATTGTGTAGAACTATAATCGTTCAATAAAATTTTTTCGATCATTATCACATAGACGAGTTACTAATCATCCATTTTTGTAGAATTTCAGAGTTTTTCCTTCTTTTCACAGCTTTGGACTGATCGAGAAAATGGGTAGAAATGAAATTTTTGAATTCAAAAACAACCATTTCATGAACACTGACAATTACACTAGTTTACAAATTTTGAAAAATTTTTGTATCCTCTACATGTTTCAATGGTTTCCGTAGTAAAATGACTCGCTGAATCTGAAAACGCAGTCCAAAAAATTCCCCGTAGGACGGATTTCGCGGTATTGCGAAAAAACTGTTTTTCGCATATAGAGAAAAAGTGTCTTCAGTCAATCGCAAATATCTCCGGTTCTACTTGAACGTTTTTGATAATTTTTATATCAAAATGTAGGTAATTCAATAACCTATAAATTATTTTCCTAAAGTTTTACCGTCACATTCACGGTTTGGTTGCTATTCCGACATTTGTATATAATTTTTTGTCATTTTTGTTAATTTTTTGAAAAAAATTCAACTTTGAGCGAAAATTAAGCCGAAAAAAAAATTTTTTTTATCACTTCAATGAATGGATGTTGAAGCTCAATCGATGACAAAAAAAAAGAGTAGTCAGTTATCAAAATCAATGGGAAAATATAGAAGTTATAGGTGTTTTTCTGAAAAAAGGTAAAAAGTCCATTTTCCTTAGATTCGTAATTTACTGTTTCTGGTTTCCTATAAAATTTTATGAGAAAGTAATTCATATAATATAGTTTAAAATTGTATTAGTAAGAGACTATTTCTGGGGATCTACTCATTCAAAACGATGAAAATACCTTGATAGTACATATGAATTTTTAATTACATTTACGTATTTATTATTTATCAAATAAAATATCATTTTAAAAATGGCTGCGTATCAAAAGCGCATAATAATCGAAAGGACACTTTAAAATTGATCAAAAGTGCACTTTTGAAAATATTATCAAAAGTGCACAATGGTTATCATCATAAGCGTGTTACACGTAGGTCAAGTAGACCCACGGTGCACCCTGATTGGTGCGCTGGCTCGCTCCGTGGCGGAGCCCGCGGTGCACTATGATTTGTGCGCTTGGTTGATCCGGGGAAAACCCGCGGGAAAACCTACTGCGCTCTGATTGGTACGCTGGCTTGACCCAGAAAGGTACCTTGGGCACGGAAAATTGAATCGAAATTTGAAGGATGAGTGTCCAGAAACGTAGATTCAAGTGCAAAAATGATCCGAATAAGTTATGCTATGCTTGTGCAGAATATATTTTCGCGAAACCACGGAATTTCACGGATGCATTACAAAATGCGTACAGTTTGTATTTCAAAGTTTCACCTGAAAATATTGATAAAGCATGGACACCGAGTTCTATGTGCAACACATGCAGAACAAATTTGGTTTTGTGGATGGCAGGTGACAAGTACGTATAAATATATATTCATCTATTCTGTTTCTGATTTTAACCCTTTAATATACTACCACGTTCATATGATTTCTTTTTCGTAGTCGCTACTTGTCATTCGATGTGCCTGCAATTTGGCGACAGCCAACGAATCACGAGGTTGACTGTTACTTCTGCTTATGTAACATAAAACAACACGGACGTCATCGCAAAATTGTATATCCGCATGTACCATCGTTAACAAAACCAGTTCCGCATTCCACTGACGTTCCGTATCCAGTAAGCCCTGAGAAGAGAAGAAAAATCGACACACCATCATCAGAAGAAAGTGAATTCAATTCGACTGACACAGAGCCTATGAAAGTTTCAAAGCCTTTTACACAATTCGCTCTTAATGATTTGATAAGAGACTTAGATCTGACGAAACATCATTCGGAGATTTTGACATCACGTTTGCAAGAACGGAACCTACTGGATTCGGGCGTAAAGGTGACGTACTATAGAGATCGGCATATACGACTTGCCCAATACTATTCGAGATAAAAGAATGTTTGTTATTGTCATGATATCACTGGTTTGTTTGTTGAATTTGGTGTAAATTACGATCCAATCGAATGGCGTTTGTTCATTGACAGCAGCAAATTAAGCTTAAAAGCAGTTTTGATTCATCAAGGAAACATGAAGCCTTCACTTCCTGTAGCCCATGCTGTCAACATGAAAGAATCATATCAATCTATGGCAATGTTACTGGACTTGATTAAGTACAAAGATCACGAGTGGAAAATTTGTGCTGACCTCAAAGTTGTTGCCATGGTAACTGGTTTGCAGCAAGGCTACACAAAATACTGCTGTTTTTTGTGTAAGTGGGACACCAGAGCGAGAGATGAACACTATGTGAAAAAAGACTGGCCGAATCGAATCAATTACACCATAGGTCAGGAAAATGTGAAATTCGATCCTCTAGTGAAGAAAGACAAGATTCTACTTCCACCATTACATATTAAACTTGGACTCTTCAAGAATTTCGTCAAAGCTTTGCGAAAAGACGGTCATTCTTTTCATTATTTGAAATCCGTGTTCCCGAATTTATCTGATGCTAAGATAAAAGAAGGCGTATTCGTGGGACCTCAGATAAAAAAAATTCTCAGCGATTCCAATTTTGTTTTAACATTGACAGGAGACGAGGCGAAAGCATGAAATTCGTTTCGTTCTGTCGTCGATGGCTTTTTGGGTAACTCAAGAAGTCGGAACTACAAGAAAATCATCCAAGATTTGCTAGTGAATTATAAGAAAATAGGTATGTTTTTAATATAAATTTACATTTCTATACTATTAAATTATGCTAATTATTTCTCACTTTTTTTCGGTGACAGGTGTGAATATGTCTCTCAAAATTCATTTTTTACATTCGCATTTGGATTTTTTCCCGAAAAATCTTGGCGACAAAAGCGATGAACATGGCGAACGCTTCCATCAGCAAATGAAAAACATCGAAAGACGATACCAAGGATTTTGGGATGAAACAATGATGGGCGATTATTGCTGGTTTTTGATTCGAGAAAGCGAAGACATGCACAAGCGACAAAGACGATCGGACTTGACTCATTTTTAAATTTTCATTTTTTGTGACTTAATATCAATAAAAATTGACAATGCTATTAAGTTGAGAAAAATGGACTTTTTGCCTTTTTTCGGAAAAACACCTATAACTTCTATATTTTCCCATTGATTTTGATAACTGACCACTCTTTTTTTTTGTCATCGATTGGGCTTCAACATCCATTCATTGAAGTGATAAAAAAAATTTTTTTTTCGGCTTAATTTTCGCTCAAAGTTGATTTTTTTTCAAAAAATTAACAAAAATGACAAAAAATTATATACAAATGTCGGAATAGCAACCAAACTGTGAATGTGACGGTAAAACTTCAGGAAAATAATTTATAGGTTATTGAATTACCTACATTTTGATATAAAAATTATCAAAAACGTTCAAGTAGAACCGGAGATATTTGCGATTGACTGAAGACACTTTTTCTCTATATGCGAAAAACAGTTTTTTCGCAATACCGCGAAATCCGTCCTACGGGGAATTTTTTGGACTGCGTTTTCAGATTCAGCGAGTCATTTTACTAAGGAAACCATTGAAATTTGATGTGGCTACATTTCGCTGTAAACTAGTGTTATTTTACAAAACAGAACTAGCAGTATCTCATCCATGTAAAAGTAATGGGGAATTATTGGATTTTTTGATTTCA
Source organism: Platygaster robiniae (assembly GCA_028476575.1). NCBI lineage: Eukaryota > Metazoa > Arthropoda > Insecta > Hymenoptera > Platygastridae > Platygaster > Platygaster robiniae. The sequence continues at coordinate 10,176,434 of CM052023.1, read as the reverse complement.
GGTGAATAGGACGGACCCAATCTTGTACCTTATTAAAACTGTCATTATTCACAAGAGGGCTATGAACACTACTCATTTATTGTAGAAGTCAACTTTGAGTACTATTAAAATTATTGTACGTAGATCCATAGAAGTATTATGAAATTAAAAAACCATGTCAAAATCTATAATTGACTTCCCACAATAAGTTCTTTGAAACAGCCTTATTACATATTTATTGGTAACAACGTCTAAGATCCACTTATAGCTTCTCTTTAACACTAATAAAAATTTACACAAAAAAAACCATAAGAAACTGTAGTCGATTCATTTGGAAAAAACTGCTATGTGAATAAAACTGAATTTGTGAAATAGAAAATACTTCTTGCGATTTCCATAATAATTCTATTCTTGGTAAGTCATAGAGATGATTTTTTAAATTTCGTTTATTTTGAGGTGCAATTACGAAAAAAGTTTTTTAATCAATCTTAATCAACTTCGGAAATTGTTTAATACCTCTGTTTCAGAATAATTATTATAACCGTAAAGTGATAATTATTATTTCCCATTTTTCGTTACATATGGAACATAAATATAAATAAAATTTTCAAAATTTACATATTAATTAATTAATGCTACACGAAAAAATCAACTTTCTCTGAAAATATCATTTTCGAAAATCATTAGTCCCGCAACCTAAAAAAAAATTCGACATTTCATTCCTTAGCATATTTTTCTTGCCACACGAAGCGATATGTACGTTAAACTCGCGCAAGAACTTAATTATTCAAATTAACCATCAGGGATAATTAGTCCCACGAGTGTGGAGGAGGATGCGCTAATGGACGTCGCAGTGAACAAAACGAGAACAAGAAATATCGGGAATAAATTTTCTCATTGGTAGAATGCAAACGCAGAAATTAAGCGTTGTCGGTTAATTGTAGATTAAAGTTTTTTAATTTGAATATGTGTTTTTACGGGAATAAGAATGCAGCATAGATAGCATGAGCAACATGTGACAATCGTTGAATATTTTCTTATTATTACGATAACATGTTAAAAAAGCAAATGGATCAAAAAACTGTATATTGTTTACGTATAATTAAGTAGTTTGAAGAAGAAACATTGACTCTCATATGTGTCAGAAGCTTTTAAAGCAATCTTTGACGAGCGTGTTTACGCAATCTTTTTTTATCCAGTTATAAAATTTTGCAAATTTCTGAATGATAAGGTTAAATATTTCTGTACTCTTGAAATTTTTATGATTTAAATCAATTTTGCATATACTTAAGAAGATAAACATAATCCAAAAAGCAGAATTAAAAAGGAAAAGGTTGATTTCTCTACGAAAAAGACTCAAAACATTGAGGCTGCATTGTATATGGTAACATCGGAGTTATGTATATTGATAAGGTCTACAGTAAACTACTTATAAAAAGTTTTTTTCCAATTTCGTCGATGGTTTGAATTCAAAATGGGTACAAAACCCTAATACAAATTGGTGTTCAAAGACCGAGCACCGCAACTTCCGCAACATATTCTTCTCAGACTCTCGAAATGCACCTTATTCCATCGCGCTGAAAAAAAGCCGACACCTCTTGAAAGCCTCAATTATCGACGCCAACGTCGACGTCGACTTGAATAACGTTCCAAGAGACGCTAAATTATTTCCAATTCAAACGAGAAAAGGGACGTAATTTCTTAACGCAGGGAACGTTGGGAAATCTATTTTTCCGAGTGCGCTGTATACGCTTAGCTAAAATGAAATCTGACAGCGTCGTAAAGTTCTTGAAACTGCCGACCTCCCCCTTTTTCCATCTGCCGGATAAGAGCTTCGGAAAGCTTGCACTCGGCAGTTTTCTACCAGAGAAAAAAGGCGTGGAATTCGCGATTTTCACGCGGAAACTGAAGAGTCTCCGTCAAACGTATGCTAATGCCGAACACCCGGGGAATTTATCAAGCCGCTTAAACCCTCCTCCTCGACGCTCGCGATCGTCGTTCATCCTCCGGAAAACGCGGGGACAAGTTGCGATGCTATCTAAAATTTAGGGAGAATCCGGAAATTGAGCCAAGAGCGATGACGAAGGGAGGCGCTTCATTTCACGTCGTTTAGAGCAGACGGTTAGTTTTTGAGCTCATGCTATACCGAGTCAACTAAATACTCAAAGTAGTAACTACCAGATGAAAATTTCAACAGCTTTCAATTAATCTTTGAAACCTTATGAGATTTCACGCCAAATCGCATTAAAATTGACTCATTAGTTTTTGAAAAGAAAATCGCGTGAATGCGTTGCTAATTTGGGCACTTCTACTTTACACTCTGTAGAAGTCAAATGCGTTGATGAATTTCCCTAAAAAAGCACACATCCGATGAATGACTTACTAAGAAAGGAAATGAATTTTCAATATCGATTTCGTTGGAAAAAACATAAAACAATTACGAGAAAAAGTTCCACATAGAAACTTTGCGTCGTTACATTTGACTGGTTTTGAGGACTTTTGGTCCTAAACATAATGCATGTGCATTTAATGGTTGCAATTAGTCAAAATAGAAAAAGAAAAGACCTCATGCAACTTCAACAGTTCTATGTATGCGTTGATTGCCACATTGCAACATTACCAAACAAATGAATGTAGTTAGTCGTTACTGCATTCTGATGACCTAATTCATTTCTTCATGTAGCAGGAACTACCTTGAAAAATGAATTAGTCGATGGTCAGAAGAATAATATTTAAATCTTATCATTTGAAACAAGACTTCACCATAGGCAAATCAATATTAATATAAGATTATGATCCTGGCATTAATAGTCAAAGTGGAATTAGGGACCACTGAACTTTTATTAGTTTTGCAGAACTATAAACTATAAGATAAATACTACTTAAACGGTTTAATGTTAACGTGGTTGTAAATGGTTGGAAATCTAGGTTAGACACCTATAATTAATGATTGATCGATACAATTTTAATGATGAGTTTACAGGAACCTCGATTTAATTTTTGAATACAGTTTTCATATTAGAACCTTAAGTAGAGGATGTATTATTCGTTATCAAAAAATTCTTAGAATCAACCTTGAAAATTGCAAAAATAAAATGAAAACCCGGAGAATGAAATGAATATGAAAGCTTCTCTGATATTAGAATTTTTTACAATTTTTTGTGGTATCATTTTTTTTTCTAAATTACATCAAGTACCCGAAATTTCTAAGGGTTCGAATCCTGAAGCATCAAATTCTTAGAATCTGTAAAGAAAGTTACAAAAATTCTGGAGAATCATGAAAAAATACATAAAAAATGTTAATTGTCAACAATATTTTTCATGTATGAAATCCTGGGAATCTGTCTCGATGATATTTCTTGAGGAATCTGTTATTTTTTCCAGAATCGTATTCAAATTTGAATCTTAATGCGTCAATTTTGAAATACCCATATGTTAACTCGTAAAAATACACCAAATCGTTTCAGTGATAAATATGTTTAAAAAAAGACAAGTACTTCGATTATTGAATACCCGTAAAATACAAGTCATTCATGGCAATAGTGTTTTTCAGGTATCTTTATCAACAATAAAGTTCTAAACGAATTTCATTCATATAACATCAACTTTTAGAAATGTACAAAGAAATTTTTACCGTTCCAAAAAATATATACAAATCAATAATAAGTTTATAGTATTAAAAAAAATACAACACAAATTTTCATAAATCCCAAATATTACAAGAAATCCTTATGTTATTCAAACTCTGTGTAATTATAATTTTCTTAAACATCTAGGGCAAAGTAGAAATTCATACAATTTCGACTACTTGAGCATTCAATTCTAGAAATCTACAATAAATCTAATGAAAACATTGTTCTGTTGTTCAAAATCAAATAAGTTAAAGAAACGGACGTAAAATACATATTACAAGTACTAAATATAAATTGAATGAAAAAATATGTATGACAATGTCATAGTCTGCGAAATCCAATCCAATAGAGGAGACTGAGGTTGGTTGGCCACCTTATTACGTTCTAAGTTTGTACGTCTTCCTTTTGTGATAAATAGAATTTCGTTTTTGCTATAGAAAAGTTGAGAATTTTAGTTTGTACTGGGATTTTTTTACGCTTTTATATATTTTTTTAAAAACGACAGATTCATTTAATGATGACGACAGGGATTGGCCGTCTTTCAAAGAAATGTTTGCCTCTAAACTTATGTCTTCTATGATTATTATTAAAATAGATATCGTTCTGGAGATGTACACCCTTGTTCTGGGTCTCATTTACCAAATTAAGGAATTATGTATGTTTCAAACATTTCGCATTACTAATTTGTACATGCAACTATAACAACATTATCTTCGCTTTTCAGCAATAAAATTACATATGTACGAAGAATGTCATAAATTTTATAATGCATAAAAAACAGGTTAGATCTGCTGATTCGTTTACACACTCGGTTAGAGAGCATGTTCCAACCTGCCTCAAAAAATTTCGCCAACCAGTCCATTTTCCAAGTATTACATTCAAAAATTGAATAAATCTATGAATTAAGAAGCGTAAACAATTAATCCATGAGATACCTTTGTTTGCAGCTCATGGCGTAGACGATTCATAACTTTATTCAGTTGATCAACAATAATTTGTTTATTCTACAAGAGAGCAAAAAAATAATCAAGCGAGAATTTTACTCAACATGCCGAAAATGGTTTTATCGTTACAATCTTAACACGCTGATGCACAAAACAGTAAAATTACACCAGTAGTCTTTTGATTGAATAGTACACTCGTGTTAAGCACGGTAACGCTATGAAAATTTCTGTTATTGAAAAAAAGACATATTATTGGCATACCATTCCCAGCTCTCCTTAATCAATAATCATATACATTTTATCTTAGAGAATGAATTTATAGAAATACATGCAGTTACCCATTACAATACGAAAAATCTGTGAAATTATCTGAAACAAATTCTCCGAAATCTTGTACATAATATACTTAGAATTTTGAAGATCGCTCAAAACACAGGCAGTCGGAATAATACTGTCTAATTCTTTAAACGATATTTATAACATACTACAGTAAACTATGCAGACCAAATTTACTGGTAAATTTATCAAGATCATTATAGTCTGTGAAGTTTTTCCAAAAGTAGCATCATAAAAGAATGAAGAAATGAAAATATTTTCCATTCTTAAAGTAAAGTAAAAAATTGGGTCAAAACATAGCAACTCGATTTCTAAGATGCTATAATGCTAGAACAAATATACAAAACTACGCTACAACGTCTCTAACTGAAAAAGAATTTCAAAGACTGTTCCATCGTCTGAACTTCTGCAGACCATCTTGAAAAGCTCTTAAATGTCATAAAACTCCCCGATTCACGGAGCACTTTCCCACGCCCCATCAAACCTTCCAGAAACCCAATCAATTCCAACTTGGCACCCAGTAATGAAATGTGCGCTTTTTTTGTGGCCCGAGATAAAAGGGCAATTATCGGCGGCGTCCATTAGACGGAAAAGTTTAATCGGGGGGCCTTGAAAGGGGACAAGACGAGGAGGGATTTCGCGACCGAAAGTGGCCTTATCTCGTAGTGGTACCGACGTAGGGACAGCCTGCGGCGTCCGTCCCGGGATAAGGCTTGGCCGCGGGCCACCCTCTGATTTAAGGGCTGTTTCTTGTAAAAGGACAAGGGGCAAAAGGCCGAGGGGGGAGGTAACAGCCCTCCGGAGGCGAATGCCACCGGTAGATAGTGTCCCGTGATAAGCTAAATGCTCGGCAGCCGAGGAACCTGAATCGGACCTGAAGCTGTACTTTACGAGCCACGCCAACGCTCACGTAAATTATGGCGCATATAAAACTACCGTCATAAAAGCATGATGCAAATATATTATTCATCTTAATGGAATAAATAAGTTTATGGACGAAAATCTGATATTGCCTCGTAAAACTTTCGGATGTCTCAGATTTTGTGAGAAAATCCTTATATGTAGATCAAAAATCTACGTTTGTCCCCTAAAAAAAGTTTCGTAATCTGTTTTACCTGATTACGAAATCAAATCCGTTGTTTAACATGAACATACTCATTTTCTCAATCGACTTTATCGCTCACATTCTTTTGACCCTCGCAAGTTCCTAAACAGAAATGGTCCATGGAACATTGCACAGACTCATTTAGCTATATAGCATTTGACGCACTCGACAAAATCAACTGGACTCTAGAAAATCAATTTCTTTTATTTGTATCAGTAAACTAATATTCTTGCCCTTGCCAATGTATTCTGATAAGGATATTTTCCAAAATGAACTAGATGAACGACATGATTACGTTAAACCGGGCAATTAATTTTCTGGGGGTGCTTAGTGTCCGATCGTAAACTTCCCTCGTCTCTTTAATCTCGAGCGCGATTTCGAAAACACCCTCTTGCTGATATCTTAGCGAACGGTGCCATTACTATTCTCAACAAAGGCGAAAAGTTCGATCGGACGCACCTTCCGGCTTCATTCCAGATTCTGATTGTATAAGGCGTTCGTTTTCTTTAATTTAGTCAGAGTTCTCAAGGTATTTTTCATCCTGAAACAGAGCTACTGTAATAGAATATTAAAACCTCATTTCAACTAAATTATACTCCGATTCTGACTTTAAAGACTGTACAAGAAAATCCTGAATTTTGAAATCAGAAATATTTTTGCGTTGTACAAATACTTCCAAAATATGTGAACAATGTAGTGGGGAGGAGCCTTAGGAAGATTGCTATAATAAATCATGACTTACTTTTTTAATCATAAAAAAAGAGCAAGTGCACAGAGCAAGCTACCCTGAAATTGTGTAGAAGTGAATCGAATTGAATCGAATTGAATTTATTTCCTCAGATCAGAGCTTTACTGCTTTTCCATCAGATCCCTCAGACACTATTCCCTGCAATTTCCCCGGTGTTTATATTGGGACCATGTGGTACTTCGGCACTTTTCGACACACCGGACTTTAATGCTCCATGATAGATGTCCTCGACCGGACTTTGATGGTTCGTAACAGCTTCTACGAATTGTTATTTTATGTTCGGACAAGGAAGAAATGAAAAAGTCACCGAGGTCGATAGCGCGACTTTTTGATTTACTTGTGAAGGTCCTAGATAAAGCGGTTCTTGGCACTTTTTATTGATTTCCGGATGACCAAAATATTCTGCTATAGATGGATTTGAGAAAATGCTGGATAGTTTGATTACGTCTTTATTTGTATCACATTAAAAATGTTATTGGCAGTCGTTGCAATCGTTTACATCATTATAGCCTTATGCTCAATAAATCAGTGCACTGTATGAGTAACAAACGAATGTTTTTTCAGTAAAAGTAGAGTGAAACCAGGTGGGATTTTCCACCAGGAAAATAGAGTTACTTCTCCATTTTCGAAATGACTGTCAAAAGTTCTACTATCTCTAGCTAATTTAATGCCGAAATTTAATTTGATTAATTCGTCAAATCTAAAAACAGAAACTCTGAAAAATTGCTGGCATCATTCTGTTTTTTAGCGATTTACGTGAAAGATTCAGCAATATTGAAACGCAGTGGATTTTGAGCAAAGAGTGCTATGTAAGAGCAATTTTATGTTTACATTATGATGTTATCTCTCGGCTCATGTCACTCTGTCGAGTCAGTAGAGATGGGCCATCTTCAAGCGAGGAAGATGTGGCGCGCCGACACTAATTGGTATTATTACTAATTACAATTAAAACAATAGTAACCCATCTTTCCCAGTTTTACCTTACGTGTTTTCCAGAAACAAAGTTTACTTTAAGAGAAGTAGTAGAAAGTGTCAACCTTTTCAAACATAACGTACACAAATAATTCATATTTACAGCAAAAGCTATGGATAAATATTTCCCCAAACTATTTTCTACGTCAACTTTAGAAGATACAGATCCACGTGAAACAATATCAAAGTTGCGTCGTAAGTTTATCTAGTACAAATCAACTTTTGTCATCGTTGACAATATAATGATCTCATTGTATAACTTCCCTAAAAATATTTTTCTTATTTTATTATTTACGCAGGATAAAAAGCGTTTATATATATATAAAAAAAAGTGCAAGGTTCGAAAGTTTGGAGACAATCTATGGCATGCTTGATATACTGCTTCATAGCGGCCTTGCAATTCGGTTATTATATTTTTTCTAGTTTTCTAATTTAAAGAACTCTTATGACACTTTTTTGTCTTAACTGCTACTAAACTAACTGCTACTAACTAAACTAATTTATTTAAATTTTAAGTTAATCAAATTAGAGGAAAAAAATTTTTGAGATGTGCATCATTGGAATTTGAAATTTGAAATATCTCGTTAACAACTGACATACGTTTCAGTTTGCAAGACAGTTGTATTTCAAATTCTACGTTTTTCTTTATGTAAAATTCAAAATACCTAAAATTACCCAGAATTCTGTGATTTTCGCTTTATTCAATTTTGAAACTGTCTTTTTGATAAAAGCGTCAATGGCTTTTTTACTCTTTATCAGTGACATTTTTTTCGTGATGAGAATTCAAACAACTTATTTTCTAATACACAGAGAAAACCAAGATTGTACGCAAGATTATACTATAATTTAAACATTAAGTTCTCGCAATGAACGTCAAAACTCACAATTTTTTCTCAAATGATAATATTTATTAAACTTCTTCGAAAATTATTTTTAGTACTCGTTCAATTCATTCATGAATACAAAAATTTTAGAGTTTCTTAAACATCGAAAAATCTATACGTCCTGGTTTTTCTTCCAAAAATAGTATTAAATATAGATTTTATTGATGGAAAACTATTCTATTGATGTACGAAAATTTTTTTTTGTATCAATATTTAAAATCTATTACTTATCTCGTAAAACGTGAATTTTATGATCTTTAAATTTTCGAATATTCCAGAAATTTAGAAGTAAAAAATGCAAAACATAACAAGTCCTTGAAAAAAATTCACAAAAAGGCTGCTGTACTCATTACCTACAAATATGTTTGGGGTGAAATAAAAAACAAACAACAGAACATATAGAAAAAAAAGAAACAAATAAAAAATAAAAATCATAAACGAAAAAACACAAAATCCCATCATCGAGTCTTCTTTATTCATTTGACAGTTCGTTGAACTATCTATTGAAGATAGAAACTCATTTCACATGATTCGTATAACACTATTATAAAATATCACTGGCAAAAAGTGCATAAAAAAAAGTTGTATAAATAAGAACAATAATTTATGATATGAATTCCGTGAAAACATTTCTAGAATATTATTTTCATTGATACTGTATACTTAAAGTAGTTTTTATAGTGCATGAAAATGGTGCAATCACTGAATCATGAATGATGAAAGTGATTTTCCGGATTTCTAAATTCTATATTTTTCTAAACTTTTTGTCAAGCAAATTCTTGATAGTCTTATGGATCGTGTTGAATATATATATATTTCTTTGATTTATCAAATTTCATCAAACAAAAGAGTACCCAAATTGCAGTATTATGTTTTTATTTTTTTATTTAAATTTGAATTTTGTTCTAATAAAATTTTATGTGTCTATAGGCCCTTTCAACTGTAAGAGGGTTTTTTAGAGGCGTTCTTATCTTTTGTAAATTTTATTTTTATGATAAGGGTTTGATTGCGACACTTGCTGAAAAATGTCATATACCTTCAAAAATTCAAAACTGTTATTAGAAGATGACGGATGGCAATCATTATGAATTATCGATTTGAATTAAACGAATAAACGTAATACTGTATCGATTTGGAGTACATTTTTACTGAAAATTTCCGAAGAATAAAAGTAGTTCTACCTCGCAAAATCTTCCCTTCGTAACGCTCCAGATACGATTACGTTATTTCCTCTCAGACTGAAAGAAAGAAAAAATTACCAAGCTCCGGAAATGCAATATCTTAAACTGTCAAAGAAGAAGTATCAAAAGAGAAAGAAATATTGCCTCCGTTGCCGATTTCTACCCAAACCTCTTTCAGCTTTTTTAGCATCTTATTGAATACAGGATATTCTGAAGCCCTGGACAATAAAAGAAAACGCTGACATCGAATTTTAGGTTTCGAAAATCACGACGATTCCCTTGAGAAATTCAATTTTTCTCCTCCGAAGCCACGTCGATCAGCGACTTGGAAATAAGGGACGGATTTCGTCTACATACGTCATCCCACAAATGGTGCAGGTGATTTTTTCGCATAAAAAAACGAAACTAAAAATTCTTCTCTAGACTGCTGGCATCCATTTGGTACATTCGTGCGTGACGAAAAACGCATTTCAGCCCGCGGAAGTCGATACTTCGAATTCGATTTTTCAATTACTGCAACACGCGAGTGCGTTAATTACTTTTTGTGCCCGGATAATACGTACGTACGTATTCAATTCCACGGGGTTCTTTTAGCCAGATGAATACAGGAAATGAATGTACATTTTCGTTTTTTTATGTTATTTTAAGCTCTGTATTTGATTGATGTGATTTTTTCATTTCTTGATGTGGCGTTTTTGATTGAGTTCTTCAAAAGTGATTAGTCTCATACAAGATCTAGTGAAAACGTGCATTTTTTGATACATGAATTGGACACCGGCACTGTCGCCCCAAAATCTATTGCCCTTCTATTTTTCGTAGATTGTAATAATATATCTCAAGAAATATTATTGACAAAATGTTTCAAATACGTAATATTAGACGATATTACATATTTTGTGATAAACCTAGCATATTCAAAATACGTCATTACTAATCTGCCATATTGAACAACATTTTTTACTCATAGGTTTGAAAAAAAAAAGTATATCAAATTAACAGTGTTCAAGCAAAACGCATGATAAATAACTTGAAAATTTTCTTTTTCTTTTTGGATATGACTACAATTTTTTTTTCGACTCATTGCGTGAAGGTTTTATTTTTGCAGAGAAATGTTGAATAACAACATATTTCGAAAACTTTGCTAGAATTATTGTATTTAAAAGAAAGACATCGAACAATGGACACTATGATTTGACTCTATCAGCACCTTGATTGAAATTCAATTAAGTTCCTATTGAAAGAGTTGGACCATCAAACGATTGGTACGAAGCAGGAGAGTCAGTAAAACATATTTGAAACGAAAAGTTTGATATTTCGTACTCTCAAGGCTGCCTTGCGTATCGGTGATATCACTAATTGTAAGCTTGTGGATATGTTCACAAATAAAAAATAAATGATTCAGTGCTCGATTGATGTAATCCATAAGCTACTCAATGAATGGAAGCAATTCTTTTTATTCGGCATTATGAGAATTCAAGATTTTTAATTCAATGTTTTGCAAAATTTATTGTCGAGTATTTAATTTTCTACGTTTTTTAAATTCAATGCAATACAGGATATACCCGAAAATAATACTTTTTTTCTAACCAGTTTTTCTCACAGTTAAACAAATTATTCTATATAAATAAATACCTATTTACTGCGATGATAATTTTTTCATTTAAATAATTGGCTATAAGATTAACCTTTCACACTATAACGGAAGGACATCTTGACGATTTTTCGTGTAAAAATTGTGCTTCTTTATGTTTCTCTCGTAGAAATCTACATTTTAATCTACACTCTCGGGAGTGTAGATTAAAACATTACAAAATGATAGACTATTAGTAAACATTATTAAAAAAAAATTGTTTTAATGATGAATTTGTAGGTTCAAATGTAATTCACTGGAATATTTTTTCACGTACCATGTCCTTTACACACTTTTTGAAAACACATTTATTTTTTTAAAGAGGTAATGGAGTTCGAAATTAAAACACATAGGCTGCATGCTATTTCAGCCATTTGTTTCATTTTTTTAGAATGTTATTTTCAAAAACACTTGACCGTTTAACTTTTCAGAAGTGTATTGGAATTGTTTCTCTTCAATCAGATTAACCTTTCAGAAAAACAGTTTCTAGTTTTTTATTGTGCATTAAGCACCGCGTGCGCGGCTCATTTCATTTATTGGGAGTAAGTTTTATACCCTTGCTGTGGATGTCGACAATTTTATAGCAGGTAGAGGACTTGGGATTTTTCTGTGAAAGGGCTTTGACTCTCATTATTCTCATTACGTTTTATTTAAAACTTTCAGAGCTAAGTATAGGAAACCTTCAAAATATTCAGTGAGATAAATGTATATCTTTCAATTAAATCATATAGATATTTTAAGTATTTACTTCAATTAATAAATATCTATGAGTACAGTAATCACTTTCAAATTTCGGAAGTTTTTTAGATATCTCTAAATGAGCTTCCAAATTTTAATTGAAAGTTGTTTAATTTTTCATACACGGTGTACACGGTGTACGATCCAGGGTTGCTGATGTGGGTGTGTGTGTGGGGGGGGGGGGGGGTGGTGTGTGTGCATGTGTGTGTAAGGTAGATAAAATATTAAAGAAATACTCATTTCTCTGCTCAACTTTTCATCATTTGTCATTTAGCAGAAATTCCATAGGAGTTTAAAAGTTCTATAAATGTCTAGGATTGATTATTGAAATAAATGCGTGAACCTCTAAAACACGTATATATGATTGCCTCGGAATGAAACGTTGTACGTGACCTCCAGATAACCACCCAAAATAATGATAAATGGAAACTGTAAACAATAATTGCTGAAGGAAAAAAACCCAAGGGAGGAAAATTCTCCTCACGAACGAGAAAAGCGAAAGACTTTTGGAAATTGAGCCCCACCTGTTTAGTATTCAAGTTGCGAGTTTCATGAACGGAAGGGTCAGACGTTGTGATTGAATCCGCAAGCCCGTACACGATCCAAGAAACACCCCCATGGTACCCATGGCATTTATACCGTTCTCTCTCAATAGTTTCATTATAGCCGGGACGTCGACCATAGAATGAGCTAATACAGAAAACACTCTTGAACGTCCAAGTAAAAGTCTTGTTGCAGGATATAAATTATATTCAAAATTTCGAAAACTAAACAAATGTGTTGTCCTGCATGAATAAGCTAATAGAATTAAGAATCGAGAGGGGTGTCAGGTTAAGTAATGAGGGAAATGAGATTAGAGTAATTTTCAGGTTATTGATTAATCAAATTATGTAATCTTTGAGTACATATTTAAATTAAGAATTCTGATTTTCGTTCACGATGACATTTTTAAGGGACTTATTTGATTCTTTCATTCACACTGTTAGTTTTTGTACCAATCAAAGTATAAAAAATTACACTTTCATCAGTCAGTAGTTTTGACCATTTCGAATTCAATTTTTTCTATAAATAATATTTTAATGTTCGAAATATGCTTTATAAAGATATTTAAGTTACTCATTTATCAATATTCAACTTTTTAAGGTCTAGAAGATAACTACTTAGGTACATATTTTTTGTTTTTTAAATATTATTATGTTACGGTATCTAAATTCGAAATGAATATTAATTAGAGTTTTAGAAACATAGGTCAAAGTTGAGAAGTAATATTTGAGAGGAACGTAACAAATACTAGGATCCGAAAAACTGGTTTGCTTTTTTTTTTAATTTTACAAAAAATATTTTGCCTTCTCCATATTCAAATATTCATAATATACCTATATGTGGCGTAAAACGAAGAAAGGTACCTTACAGCATTGATACTCAAAAAAATATGCAGGTAGTTTATTTTCATCAAATCTTATAAAACGCTTAGAGTAACGCGTTACAAGTAACGCTTTACTCTAAAACGTTACATTTTTTACTGTAATGATAACGTAACACGTTACATTAATTAACGAGTAACGATAACGGGAACGAGTCACTTTTTTTCGGTAACGAGTAACGAAAATCCCGTTATTTTACGTTACTTTTATCTGTCCCATTAAGTTTTAGCACACTTTAGAACTTTTTAAAAAATGTTCTGGAACTGAGATCTTAGTAATTTTTGAATTCCTCATTTTAAGGTATAAAATTCTTTAATAACAATTTTTAATGAAACTATGTGGGATAATCGTAATTTATGTAAAAATCTTGACGAACAACAGGCTTTTTTATTTTTTATTAAAAACTTTCACGACTCAAAGCGTTAAATTTTAGAAATTCTCATGAAAAGATATAAAAATACTTAAAATCTATAGATCGCAAAATCAAAAGCAGGATTTGTATGATTTAGAGATCCTGCTAGAAAATTTTATGGAATAATAAAGAATACCAAAAAAAAAAAAAATAAAATAAAATATGAAAAATACGAAAAACACTAGATTTTATCAAGTTTTAAGTTATTTGATTTTTAAAATATTTATGTAATTTAAGAAATCAAAAAACTTCAATTTCTTGAGCTTTAAATTCTTATAAATTTATGTTAATAGAAGTCTATAAGATGATAAGAAAACTTTTATATTGTATAACTCTCTGAAAAAATACAAATATTGAGGGCCCTTTAAATATGTACAGAAACTGTTTTCGATCGATCGAATTATACTCCATAAATTTCGAACCTCCAATTTTATTTCATTCTGGAAATTTAAAGAGATATCTTTAAAAAAACTAAAAATTCCACAACATTCTTCAAATATTTAAAACCTAGAAAGAAAATACGTTCGGAAAAATACGTGCAAATCTATAAAACATTGAAAATCTTTCGAATTCCAGAAATTCATACAGCAATAAATAAAAATAATGAACGATCCTTGAAATCATAGAAAAACTAAAGGAATACAAAAAGTAGTTGAATAAGTAAAAATCTATCGAGACACTGTTTTGTGGAAAATCATGTAAAACACGTTTCATTATATGCAAATTCTAGAGTTCGAAATTCTTGAAATGTAGAGAACAATTATTATTATAAAAATACTAAAATTATGTTAAAATAATAGGAAATTCTGCAATATTCTATCATACTGAAAAATACAAATGGTTTCAAAAATACTGAATAATTCTCCAAATCGTAGAAAAATTAAACAAGTTTTTAACAAAATCGAATGAAATGAAAATCTTCTTTGAAATGTTTTATTACAAAATCCTCTCAAATACTAATAATTTAATAAACTTTTAATTCTAGAGCATGAAATTCTTGAAATCTACGTATACATCAATGTAAAGAAAAATAGAAATTCATAAAAATTCTAGAATATCCTGCAACATTTTACTTCATACATACTGAAAAGTGAAAAAATTGAAAAATTCTAAAAACCTGGATAGGTTTTCAGATTCTTTCAAAAATCTATTAAATTTGCAAATATTTTCTTTTGGCTAACATGGAATCAAATGACATATTCAGAAATTTTGTAAACTTGAAAAAAATATAAAAATTTGAACAAGCAGACTGATTTTTTTCTCATAGTGGAATATTTCAAATTAAAATTTTTTATTATATCTGAAATAAACGATTTCTATAGAATAAAATCACAAGTACGTTGAAATTGTATTTTTCAGCCCTAGTTTTTCGATTTTTGTTATTTACTTTGCAAGTGGTTTACATTTTAAGTGGTAACGGTAACGAGTTACCATTTCTTTTTAAGTAATGATAACGTAACGGATTACTTTTTTCACCTTTGTAACGGTAACGGATCGCGTTACATTTTTTCAAGTAACTTTCCAAACCCTGAAAAACGCTGCTTTGGAAAAAATTGGATGTTGTTTTCGTTTTGAGTAACCCAGAATAAGTAACTAAACCTTTTTCTATA
Organism: Platygaster robiniae; assembly: GCA_028476575.1. Classification (NCBI taxonomy): domain Eukaryota; kingdom Metazoa; phylum Arthropoda; class Insecta; order Hymenoptera; family Platygastridae; genus Platygaster; species Platygaster robiniae. Next base: position 10,160,839 of record CM052023.1, on the reverse strand, counting down.
GAGGTTTTTTTTTCGTGCAAACTTATATTATGATTGACACAACATAACTAAAATCCAATAATCACGATAATCTAATCGGATGAGTATTGTAAACCGCTCCATTCCACAAAGGGAACGGTTATTAATTTTTAAACTGACACAAAAGTAATAGAAAAATAAAAAAGAGCCAAACTCATGTGAAAGAAAATTAGAAATTTTTTGATAACAAGTAATAAAATTTTTGGGAAAAAATATCACATATTATCTTCTTAATCCTACAAAAAATCTAAAAGAAGTTGTTCTCCAATGTTTTAGAAATCGAAATCTTGAAATTCATTTTGTCGATTTTCTAAGTTTTCCTTCTTTCCTTATTTTTGAAACATATTGTTTATTTTTTTTTTTTAAGTTTAATGCAAATCGAGCATCAACTGTCAATAAATTTATACTCGTAAAATGTTGGAAAGAGCAACAACGTATCAGTTTGATGCAACTGTTATCAAAGATAAACCTCGGCCATTACGCCAGCATGCTTCTTGCTCGGCAGACACCACTGATCGACTGGTTGCCATTCAGCAGGCGAAAACACAAATGAAAAACCTTTCTCGTTCACTTGCCATGATATTCTACCTGCATCACAGTTTACAATAAGCAAGATTTGTACGTAACATGAAAATTTTTTTGTTCACAATATTTCTAAATTCTATTCGTTCATTCTCTAGCATCAATTCTATGTCGATAATACTTTTTTCCATCTTGATATAATATTTAAAAAAAAAAAGTGGTATGTTTCAACTACCTATTATTTATCATCGTAGGCTTTAAAAGTTTAGGATGAAACAAACATGGGCCTTCAAAATTTTCATTTTTTACCATTCAAGTACGAAATTTATCCATGGCTGTAAAAAAAAATAAAATCATAATTTTTTAATGTGTCCGTTACACTTAATCTGAAATAATCTGAAAAATATGAAGCTGAAACCCAGATTATACAGGAATAATAATGATAAAATTTATTCCAATTATTTTACTCACATTATACCCAATAGAATAAGGTGAAAACAATTACATTTTAAACTTCAATGATTCACGTCGAATAAATATTACGTGAAAAAAGGTTGAAATAAATTTCTAAAAATGTCGGAAATATTTAAAATATTTCCAGTTTCAGTGACCATATTTCAATGTTTCAAAATTCAACATTTTCAAACATTTTACTTCGAAGGAAATTTCCCTAGTTCAATTTTCGCGTTTGAATACTTATGTGCCCAGCTGGCAATTTTGACATCGGCATTATTATCAAAATTTCATTGTTTACGTACCTCGAATATGATTGGAAAATCGATAATTGTAAATTTTTCTATATTTTAGAGCGTAAAATCGTAAATCATTAATCTTAATAACTGACTTTCATTTTTTCAGCCAAGCTGTTATTTTATACGTATGTGTGTAAAGTATCTTTTATTTAATAAAAAATTTTTTTTTGTTACAAAAAATGTTTTATCTGAGAAAACACTATTAGAAAGTATTTTTTTTAATATTCATACATGATAGATTGCAACTTGCAAATACTCGAATTAGCAATGCTATTTATTTGAATGTTTTTGATTTTCGACATACAGTTTTAATAATTGTCGGAATTGTTGCTGAAGTATTTGAGAATCGTTTTTTGAATCATATTAGTTAATCAATATTACATAATAATAAGGTAATATACTAGTGATTTTTGACGTGAATAACAAAATTTGTTCCAAGCGCAAAATTCTGTAAATTTTAATTAGCTTTGGTTTCAAAATTGTATTCAAACAGTATTTTCAAATTAACATTCTTTAGTACTTGGAGGATTTTTACACCAGAGAAACTGAATTTAGATGGAATTTGAAAGAAATCGTACAAACTCCAAAACTTTTTTTCTCTTTTCAATACAATAATTTACACCTAAATAACTGAACTTTGGATTATAATCAAAAGCTGTGATTTCGATTATTCTGTATACATAAAAATTATTTATGTACTTGTATTTATATTATTTAAGTGTACGAAATTCTGTCTGTTTAGAAAAACAAGAATCAATTGTTGTTACATTTACTTAATTAACATTTTCTGTCCGAAAGATTTTTATGTTACATATACCCCTTAATCTTCATTTCAGGCTATTTTATTCACATAAGTTGAGTTGAATAAAGGGGGCATGGGGCATGTTTGCCGAATTTTCATTCAGGAATTTTTGAAAATTTTTCCTTTTTGTTTTGAAAAGTCCATTTTTCCGATTCTATAGCTACAACACTTGGCTCAATATTGTGAAATTTTTATTACTCTGAGATGGTAATTGACATTACGACTGTTTTTTTAACACGTCTCGAAAAAACGGCCAACGTGCCCCGATCCCGGGGTATGTTGGCCAAGTTGCCGAAATGGAAGAAATAGAGCGTTAATGATTGTTGCGTTTATATTTTTAATCAAACTTCATTATTTAAAGGTGTCACTAAGTTTTTATACGAACTTGTATTTTTGGAAACTTTAAAATCAATATTTTTTAGGTATTTGTTCAGTGCAACGATATGTCATCATATTCCACAATAACCGAAATGACTCAATAGTTATTTTTAATGTGGAACCCAAAAATTTACGTGTTCTTCAAAGTACTTTTTCTACCTTAATTATACTCTCAACAAAATTTAAATGAGTATTTTTGAACATAGTTGAACATTCTTTTACTTTTTTGAAAAAGGTACGTGACTCGTGGCAGTTTTCAAAGTCACCCAAAACTTGCCATCTGACACACGATGATCGTTAACTAATGTATGAAAACATTCATGGGTAATTTGTTGAATTACACATGCATCAGAAGTATGCTATCGTTATCTAGTTATTTGCTATAAATGAAAGTATATCGTAGTATTCAAAATATGTTGAGTTTTTGCTTATTTTCTAAATATCTATTATTACTGAATGTTAGTAAGAGAGAGGGGGAGGGGGGTTAACTTTATACGTACGCTTGACTACATGAGGTAGGGGTCAAAAACAGGCAAAAACGCGAGTAGATATTAAATAGTTGGTCCTCAATTTCTGTTTACAACTCGGCCAACGTGCTCCTATAAAATTCGGCCAATCTACCCCAAGCAGACTTGAAGTAATTAAATCAGAATTGGGTGACGATAACAATAAGTTAAAATTAAAAAGCACTTGAAATCATAATGATTGTATATCGTAAGACATGGCAAGATAGAGAATCTTTAGGAAAACTCAAATTTATTACCAATAACGACTTAGATTCTAAAATTTCATTATTTTACTTATGGTCATGAAAATAAACAAACGCATGTAACAACCAGACAATACGCGACTCAGCGATCGGTTTTCGTGAAAAAGTTCGTACTTAGATGGTGCATAAAATATGTGGCAGAAGGTGCCAGTAACTGGTTTTTGACTAAGTTATGAGCACTCGACCAACTTACCCCACGACCAACATGCCGTAAGCTACCCTACCTATTTTATTTTGATATAATTTTAATGATAAATATAAGGAACAAATGTTTATTTATTATCAATTATTTAAGACTGTTATCGATTCTATCATATGTATCTGATTCTGAGGAAATGAGTGTTTCTAAAAAATTTTGTTCTGAAGAGTAGTTGCTATCATATATGTAACCTAAAGTGTAACTATTAATGAAGTAAGTTTACTTCAAAGTCGAATGATCGTGGATTGATTCGCATATTTGCTGATAAGAAAGCTCAAAAAATTTTCTTTAAACTTATCAATAACGTAAAATTACAGGGCAATCATGAATTTGGTATGGGTATGTCATACATGTCCAAACGTTTTTTTTTTTCTTTCTTAACACTACGTATATTCAATATCAGTATCTTTTGAATGTATTACGACATTTATGAATGACTGCATTGTAAATATCATGGATCTTTTTTTACGTTGAATTTTTAGAACTAAATGTTTATCAGAAATTTCGTACATTTTTAGTTTACTATGAAAAGGGTTGGTGGAGAAAAAACTTCTTCAGGACGACAAATTGATTAGCGCTAGCCCTGAATTTTGTCATCACTAGATGTCGATGCAATATGCTACAGATTTGAAACTCGCTTTAGCTTGATCGGAAACCAATGTTTAATTATGAAATTCGTATGTGATTATTTGTAAAATATTTATTATTTGCTTTACATAAGAAAAATATACAAAGAAGATAAACTCAATTTGTATATAATAACTCATCTTCTATTCAATCATTTTCGAGCCATATTCAATCAATAAAATCAGATAAACATCTCTTTCATTCTGGCTTTCGGTACGTTATTCTTGCCCTCTTCAGGAAAATATATTTACAATAATTAAAAGAATAATCAATACAATTCCAAAGTAATCAATGACAAAATCATCATAACATCATTCAATCTAATTACATCAGAATATAATTCAGGACAACAATATCTCATGTGTAAAACACTTTGTCATTTTTATAATATTGACTTAATAGGAAAAAAACAATATGTCGTCACAAGAAACTTCATCTGTGGTTAATAAGCGTCTACAAAATTACCTTACTTTCCTTTCCTTTTATAGAAAACGAATCGATAAGAATTCATATCACGTTATCAATGCACGCGTCATAGATCAAACTCAAAAATCTCGTATATTCCTGTCTGTTTAACGTATTTTTAGTCCCTTTTATGAAAAACATTTCTGAAAACATTCTTTTTTTATAATCTATCTTTTTATCTAAAATTTTTACTTCATCTCATATTTTACTCATGATTCATATTTATTCTATGTTCGGTTATAAATGAATTGTTTCCTGTAATTTTACGAATATCTCCCTCGTGTTCTTTAATTCTAGTTTCTAAACGTCTTTTAGTCTGTCCTACATACTTAAGTTGGCAATCTCTGAAATCAATCCTGTAAACTACATTCTGCTGTTTTTTATTCCCCAATTTACCTTTCCCCTTTTCATAATATCCATATTCAATTTATTACCACTTTCATATATCACTTTCATAATTTCTTTCTTAAATATCCTTTCAATTCTTGTCTGTCCTTTTTTTATGCATGGTAAAACCAAAATTCTTTTTCCCTTATCATTATTATCCAACATTTTTTTATTTTCTCTAATATTTGGTTGGTTCATAAAACCGACTTCCTCAGAAAGATTCATGAATTTTCATTCAAAGAATCTGATTGTACAGAAAAAAGGGATAATTTATGGATTAGTTGATAAAGTTATTAAATTATATGATGAAAGATTTCATCGGAAGAATTTTGATACAATTAAAGAATTACTTTATAAGAGCAATCATCCCATTGAATTATTAGAGAAAAATATTAGGACTAGAATTCTTTTTTTGAAATATGTTAAATCGAAGAATGATGAAGATGATCAATTGTTGGGTATTAATGATAGAGAAAAAAGAATTTCGGTTTTACCATACATAGAAAAAGGACAGAGAAGAATCGAAACAATATTTAAGAAAGAAAATATGAAAGTGATATATAAAAGTGGTAATAAATTGAATATGGATATCTTAAAAAGGGGAAAGGTATATTGGGGAATAAAAGACAGCAGAATGTAGTTTACAGGATTGATTTCAGAGATTGCCAATTTAAGTATGTAGGACAGACTAAAAGATATTTAGAAACTAGAATTAAAAAACACGAGGGAGATATTCGTAAAATTACAGGAAATAATTCATTTATAACCGGACATAGAATAAATATGAATCATGAGTAAAATATGAGACGAAGTAAACATTTTAGATAAAGAGACAGATTATAAAAAAAGAATGTTTTCAGAAATGTTTTTCATAAAAGGGACTAAAAATACATGAAACAGACAGGAATATACGAGATTTTTGAGTTTGATTTATGACGCGTGCATTGATAACGTGATATGAATTCTTATCGATTCGTTTTCTATAAAAGGAAAGGAAACGAAGGTAATTTTGTAGACGTGTATTAACCACAGATGAAGTTTCTTGTGACGACATATTGTTTTTTCCTATTGAATCAAAATTATAAAAATGACTAAGTGTCTTACACACGAGATATTGTTGACCTGAATTATATTCTGATGTAAGTAGATTAAAATGATGTTATGATGATTTTCTCTTGATTAATTGGGAATTGCATCGATTATTGTTTTAATTAATGTAAATTTAGTTTTCTGAAGAGAGCAAGAATAAAGTGCCGAAAGATAGAATGAAAGATATGTTTATCTGATTATTGATTGAATATAGCTGCAAAATGATCGAATAGAAGATGAGTTATAATAAATAATAAAGAGCGTTGAGAATTAAAGTTTATCAATTTGCATATGATAGGTCTTATCAAAATGAAGTTCGTACTAAGATTCTATAATTCAAGTCCTTTGTCAAAGTTGAAGTGAAAACCGCGCAACTTTTGATAGGTATTCGCAATCGGAATGTCAAGCTCCCACGATAGCAGCAGCTGGCGAGTAACGAAAAATTGACAATCGAAAGTTTGAAGTAGAAAATCTGGTACTTTTAGTAAAAGAAATGCTGATTTTCTTCGCTTCGTAAGTCCCTTGATCTTAAGTAACAATAAATAGAATAGTCGAATATCTAGTCTGTTTCAAAATTGTATTCGCTACATTCTATTTGCTATATTTACAATTACTTAATCTATGCAAATGACATACAATTTGTATAACTCATTTTGAAACATTCTAGAAAAAGTGTGACTCGAAAATTATAAAAATTTATACTCCATTCGTAACATTTCTTTCTTCCATTTTGCTAAAAACTTTACATTTTTATCTATTTTCTAACCTAAATGATATTACTCAAATCATAGGTAACAAAAGGGCCTAATGTCACTGAATAAAAAAACGTTTCTAAAAAATGTGATAGTGAAATTATCATCAACCATTGTAGAAAATATGATGAACTAAATTCTGTATTTTGAGTTAGGCGAAAATCTTATCATATTTAGACCTGAATTTTTTATGAACAAAGAGCTTGGAAGTATTTTTCAAAGTAATCCTTGGTCTGAAAAATTCACCCATGAGTCCCTGCACTCGCACAAAATATTTTTGACAAAGATCCAACACAAATCTGCAATGAAAAAACCACCTTTACATTCATCATACCCGTGGCGTGAATTCCAAGAACAAAAGTGTGGAAGCAAAAAACTTTTTCCGGTGTCTGAAAAGCGCCCCAAGCGGATGATATAACACCTACATTTTTATTCATTTTATTCATGCACCTCGCGACGTTTTGCGAACGCAGCGTCTGTAAAAGGGTTGAGTACTGCCCGACACGACGTCGCTGGCCAAACAAGATAATATTCCAGCAGCGTATCTGTTTCAACCCTAATACACGCACGTGAGTAGGACGTTTTACACAGAAGATAATCTTAAACTAATCGTGATTTATGGTTTCTTGTGCAAATCGAGTAGAGGAAATCTGTGAGCAAGAATAAGTCATGCAAAACACTACGTTGGTAGTAAAGTTGAATTCCCACCATTACAATAAATGAAAGACGTAACTGTGAGAATAAAATGATTGAAAACATATAATAGTACAAGTAGAAAACTGCGCTGTACTAACTTGTATAGTAATATTGTTGGAAATCATAATTTAACGTAGTGAAGAAGTCTTCAAACGTGAATTCCAGTAAACCGCCCTTTTTCGCATATCCAGATTAATGTTTTTCGAAAAACGTATCAGTCTTACATAATTTTTCATGCCATTAGAACAAATTTCATTATTATAAAAAGTTCAAAGTGATCATAAATATCGACGATTATTCCATTGTGTTCTACTTCGGGAATTAATTTGTAGGATTGGGGTACAAAACATCCAATCCAAAACATCCAAACTAAAACTTCCAAAGTATAAAACATCTAAACTGCGGAAAATCCAAATTCCATTTTTCTCAAAAGACAGAATATCCAAACTAAAGCATCCAAAAACCAAAAAACCTAAACTAAAAACTCCAAATGATCAAAACATTTAAACTAAGTTTTTTATCGTAGTTGTCTACAAAGTGAGATTTTGCAAAATTCTTTATTTGCTTTTTTGTAATTTTATGTGAATCACACTTCATCGTAGATTTTGTTAAATTTGCTTTGTGACATGGGTTTCACATTTGAAAATGATATTCTATATTACATTGTTTTCAGTATTGGCGATGCACAGTGGGCTGATTTTTGAAATTCCCGGACAAAATCCGGATTGTGTATGTTTTTATCGGAAATATCATGCTATATGGTTCTGAGGATCACTGACCACAAAAATAAACTCAGATTTGAAAAATTTTAAGTTGCGGACCTAAAATTGGCGGGAATTTTTCAAAATTTATTGTTTTGGTTAAGATCATAACAAGGCGGTTTTTATGGTTGCTCAAAAAAACCTAAAAATAAATTAATCAAAAAATGGCAGTCATGAAATGGTGCAAGTGCTTATCAAGGAAGTAATGAATAAATGATTTGTCGAAAATAATAAATAAAAGAAAATTGAATGGTATCATCTTTAAGATACAATTATTTCCACACGCGATACATTATTACGCATTGTAGCTGCTGGAAAATTAATTTTTATTCTTTGTCGTCCATCTCGCTATCTTTAAAATTGTTTTTGCTTATTTTATCACAATCATTGGATTTTTCATAGATCAGAAGAGTGATAGATCCTGAAAACAATGTTTTTACTTTCTTTGGTTCTAATTTTTCAAGACTCGAGATCGATGGATCAGAAGTTGCAAGAAGCCGCAAAAACATGCCCTCCATTGCTCTATTGTCTTCTCTCTCGAACATTTTCGTCAGAAATTTTCTCTGAAAGTTTGTACACCTTTATAAGGAGCTTCTTGCGCTTCTTCAAATAACTGCCTTCAATCGGAAGAATTGACGTTTCCTTGATTTGGTGTCCGTGAATGAGTACCTTGTGTACTGTTGTTGGCACAGGGTACCAAAGATACAGACTCATTGATATTTTCACAGTTTCCGAACAATATTCTTCGAATGAGTGCAGGTTCACATCGAAATCACAAGACAGAACTTGCAATATAAGATGCACAGCATTTTTTTTAGTTCTTCCCCCGAGGCTTGTGGGTTTATGATGAAATCTGTTCCTCGTTCAGTAATACTTTGAGCCAAAATAATAACTTGTTCATCGAGATCTAATTTCATCTCTTTAAAGAGCAGATCAAAAACTTTCTTTCAAGTCTGCGACACCACTTTAGTTCTGACGCCTATAGTGAAACAGAGGTTAATTTGTGTTAGAAAACTTTAAATCTGGAAAATTCTATTATTTGTATGAATTACTGTTGAAATTGTTAAATAAATAATTTATGGGGAATCAATATCATCGCCTTTAAATTATTTGCTACTAAATAATATTTACATGTTTTTTTTTCCGGAACTATTCATAATATTGATCATTACCGTCTCTGTGATTTCAATTAATGACTATCATACATTTGCATTCACATAATTATTGAATTATTGAAATTAGGAAGTAAACTTATACTTATTCTCATTATTTCGAAAAAAAAATATTATGGTTTAATAATTGAAAATTTTCAAAAAAGTATTTTTCTTTTGGGTGTTATGGGCTGATTTCCAGCATTATTCAAAAATTTATTACTGATGCAAGTCTAGGACAAACATATTTGACTAGTTTAGCCATCTATTTTCAACAAATAATACGTATTAAGATTAAAATGATTGTAACAAAAAGCATACATGAATAAAAAAATGACCCTAAACGTTATAGTTCTCTATTCGTTACGCGCTTTGCCATGCATGACCCCGCGTAACAGCCTCGACTTCGACGCCAACGGGCTGGCGGACGTCACCACACCGCTCAACAAAATAATAATTTTCACAAAAATCAGCAAAAAGTAGGACGTCGGTTTAGGAAAATTATAATCTAATTGTAGCACCTATTAGCTTCGATACGGGTTTTTTTTCCCGAGCGCGAAGATGACAACTATGTTTTGAGTCGGGCCCGCTGCTTGACAACGTTATTTTACAGCATTTCACTGTCATCATGAATACGATCAAAAAACTTGCTCTCTAAGAATATTAAAGCCTAACACCCTCTAGATAATATTGAAAACATTTTTACGATGAATAGAAGAATTCGATTTTTCGAGTTTTGTCCTGGAAATCTGGATTTCAGCTCACTGTGTGATGTCGAAATGTATTCCATAACAGGGCTTTGAATCAATCAAAATAAAAAAAAAAATTTTTTTGTAAGGTTTGAAGCAAATAAGACATGATGAACACGTGCCACAAAACCACTGAAGTTTTAAATTGGATTTACATGTAGTTTTTCAATACATTTTGTTCAAAAATTCATAAATTGTGCAAAACTTATGATAAATGTTTGAAACTTGGCATAGTTTCCGAATTTTTCTGAATTCTCCTACCACAGTTAATATCTATATTTTACAAGCACCAAAAAAGTACATGTGTGCCCCTTTTTTCGGCGCTTGTAAAACATAGATAACAGCGATAAAAAAATCCAGAAATTTTTTGTTTTGAACGTAACATTCTACACTCAAACTATGCCACGTTTCAAACAGTGTTTGAAATTTTTGAAAAAGTGACTGTAACATAAAAAAGCAAGAAAATTTTTAAAAACCTAAAAATTTTTTTGGATCTTCTCAGTTCTGGAGGTTTTGAGTTTTAAATGTTAATTAACGTGAACGTTATAAACATTGGAAGTTTTGTACGTTTTAGATAGGATGTTTTGGTTTTGAAGTTCTGTCCCCCAACGAATTTGTAGTTAAAACGTGTCAAAAAAAAAAAATAAAATTTTCTCCATTCACAAGGTGGCCCAGAGTGTACGAAAAATATTCAAATAAATTTTTCCTCACATACTTATTAATCATAAAGTCTTTTGCCACTTTTCTCAAAACTCAAAATCAAAAAAGATATTTGGGTCACAAGTTTTTATCAATCTCATTTTTTCATTCTTTACTCGAATGTCTTTTTTGATTTTGAGTTTCGTGAAAGTGGCAAAGGACTTTTCGATTTAGAAAAATATGAAGAATATTCAGGAAAAGTTTGATCAATAAATTTTACCACAACTTGTAGAGATAGCACATTTATTCTTTTTTAATTTTGAAGTTTTCGAATAATAGTGAAGGACTTTTTAACTCAGAAAAATGTGAAGAAATATCAAGCAAAATATTCTACTTTGACTCAGGGCCAACCTGTATACTCAACGTAATATAAAAATTACACGGAAAAAAAATATTTTATTGCAAAAACAAAATCTTTGACCGTCGTAACCGAATCATTTAGTAAATTGTGGAACCACCAAAGTTTTTGTTGTGACTACCAAAGTCTATGTACGAAGTTTAGAAGTGACGAAGCAAAGATTAATTTACTATATACTTTATATTAACTAATTAAATCTACACTTTCAATTTCATATTTTGTTCCAAAAAACGAAAAGTTAAGACAGAACAGTACTTACAAAACCTTGCAACTTTTTTAAAATGCACAATTTATTGGTAATTTTTTGTCGCGTTTATTTCTAATTCAGTGTTGTTTACAGACATAGAGGTAGCATTACTGTAAGAAAGGATAATCCAATGCATAATCTTAAACTAATCCTTATTTACGGTTTCTGATACAAATTCAACAAAGGAAAGCTCAGGCAAGAATTGTGTGAGACACCGATTCTACTTTAGTCTTGATACATCGAGGCACTGGGGAGGAGGCTCCCTTTGATACACGAATTTTGTCGAAGTTTTTATATGCCGTATCTTACATAAATGATATTCATTATGAAAATAAATATTGCATACTAAGAGAACCATCATATCAATTAATTTAGAACAAAAAATTCTAAAAGAAATAACTTTTTGTATATGATGCCTTACTATCACGAGTCATTCGCAAAGTTGGAAGTTATTGAATTCTCTAATTTCAAATTGTTTGGATCCATGAGATCAACTCTCTTTCATTTTGAATCGTTTCAAATCTTTAAATGTTTCAGAGCATGTAATTGAAAATTTTTGACACATAACTTTCGAAAATCCAAAAATTTTCGGGCATGTAGAGCCATAGAACAACATAAAACAAGTATAAATAATAAAATACTAAAAATTATACTTTTCAAGCCCTCGATTCAATTTTAGTTTTTTTAAACTTACATAACATTGCACATCCAAAAAAAATATCAAATAAAAAACTCTACACTCAGTCGGGGGTCACAATTCTCAACTTTTCAACTTCTTCTGCTACTATATCACTATGTTTATTCAAAAAATCTCGAAAATTCCATCTGGAAAATACTAGAAATAACTTTAAATTATTATTTTAACTGCTCTCAAGTTTTCTAGTACCTTGTGGTAGCGAATTTGACCTGAAGACGAAAAACATTGGTCATCTGCCATCTTAATGTTTCAGTCATGTATTGAGGCGTTGAGAGATGCATCTTGAAATCTTTCCCTTTCTTCCAAAAGTATCACAAATTAAGATATGTATATAAAATCCAGCTCTTCCCTTCGTCTCTTGCACACCATAGAATCCGTAAGCCGATGGAAACTATTCATAAATCGACGGATTGTTCCATCAATGTTGCATTCAGGGGTCGCCATACAACAGTCCCATGATCAACGTCCGCCATCAGGACTATTGAAAACTTCCTAAGAACCCAAGAACCTTCCGCATACGTCGATCCCGTCATTTACGACCTCTACCAGCTTTTATTTCTCTGTCTTTCTCTCCCTATTCCTCCCTGCTCGTCGGTATTGCCCCACGTCCCCATCGAGATTTTTCCTCCAGCATCGGAGAACAAAGACTCATGTGTCATTCCAAAGCTCACGAGCACAATCAACACTTTTTCAATCCCTCTTGACGCCATTTCAACTGATGTCGGTAAACATCATTCAATTTCTCCAAAAACTCCAAGTCATCGAATGATCCCCAAATCCGAAAGAGGCAATAATTAATCAATTCTTGTTGGTAAATCCCACCTACGCCACAATTTCTTAAGATTTCAGTCATTCGAACACAGAATCGACAAAACTTATTTTGTTCTGCAAAACGAATTATCAAAGTTCAATACATACAAAATGGCTTCTTAAAATCGCACTGTCACAAAATTATGAGCTCTTGAACACTTTTAATTGTTTACTTAAAAGAAAAAAAAAACAGAAAAGTCGAGTTTTTGGGATAAAAAACGCGTTGTTTTCGACACGTGAAATGAAGCAACTGGGTAAGCAAGCAGCGGATGGTGCACTAGCCTGGCCTAGTCGCACCCCTCGCAAAAACCCCCTATAGCCCCCTCCCCCTGGTCCCCTTGATGTGGTAGACGCCGTGCTCGATGTGATACAAGCCAAGGGGTTCTCGCCGAGTTTGTCTTTATCTTTTTGCCCGTCAAAGCCGGTATCCGTCCTTTTTTATGCAGAAGGGGGTGGATTATTCGAGTATGACTAAGACGCGTCCAGCCACACGCTGCAATCCGGCCCCGCGCTATCATGCGACCTACCCCCTCCGACACGCTGTTAACTGATGCGTCATTTAGATCGATATTTCTGTGTTACACGTGCTTTTCCACGTTGTGACTTTTTGGGGCTCGTCAATTTTGGAAATTTTCATATCGATACCTATGTGGAAGATTTGATGTTCATAATATTTATCACACGGTCTAACAAAAAAACACTTTTTGTAAAATGATGGGATGATTTTTAAAAAAATATATAGCTTATGTGCACCTGAAAACATTTCTAAAAGGTGTTGAAAACGCTCCGTGTAATTATGATTAACTGAATGGTTGGACATTAGATGATTGATATTATTCCTATGTTCTCTAATTCTCGTGCTAATTTTCCTCTTTGTTTCTCCTATATATACAACATCGCAATTTTTTCAATCTACCTCGTAAACACCCCCTTGTATACTTAGGCAAGTAATAACAGTTAATAATATACTGAAACATTCCCGAGTATAGTACACGTTGGATATAGGTAATATTGGAAAATGACAAGGACGACGAGGTGAAACTTTGTGAAAAGCAATGAAAATATTGTGCAGTAAAGTTCGATTGAGGAAATAAATTTCGAAGAGACTGTGGACAGCTGGGACCTCAATTTTCTGTTATCTATACTAATTGATAAGTAGTTAAGTCATAGTATTCAATATTATTAGTAGGCTAATGACTCATGGTTTCAAGTTTGGTTCTTCCACCGGATGAGTCCCAAAAGGTATGAAAGGTATGTCACGTAGCATCTTTACGAATTAATAAAATTCGATTCTTCGTGTTTTCTTCGACCAAAGTCCGCTCATGTTTCAAGTGACCGGTGAACTTAAACCTCGAAAAGAGATTGAGTTTAGTTAGTTCATAGTTATTTCCAATTGTTCACAATTTTTTAATATTAAGTACGAGCATATACATATACCTTACAAGATATATGCTGTATCATATATATTATTTGTAAGAAACTGGAATACGAAATATAATAGAATAACAATAAATACATACATTTATTTTACTTGTGCTTTAAAACATCATCAATTTATTTCAAATATAGCTGTATATTGTGCTATGAATATCAATGAGATTAATGTAAATTCACGCATGCATTTATGCATAATTTTAGATATTTCATCCCAAGACGATCATATTTGGCCTAGAATTGGGAGTTAATCATTGTTCATTTACTTACGTTGCTATGATACTTTATAATTTTCGTTTCATTTCAGGGGATCTCTTGTTCAAAAATTGTATAGTTTCAGTTGTGATGTTCAGTTACATTCCGTGAAAAATTGAGCTCATTCTCGAAGGAAAAGATACAACTGTCTCAAATTCTTAAAAGTTCTAGCGGTTCTAAAGATATTCACGTGGACTTACAAATATTTATTAACAATTATACAAATACTATTAATATATTGATTTTCACGTCGAATGCGTCTGAAATACCATGCAAATTAAGGATTTATTCCACGTGACTAGATATTGCTTTCGCAATAACCAAATATACGAAATGTTGATCGTAAACATGCGTACTTAATATGAAACTTATCTTTCTCTCAGTGTAGAAAAAAAAAATTTTTAGTCGTAAGTTTCGTACGAATATTATGATATGCATTATTCAAAATTTATAATGCATCCAAAAACCTGAACGGTAAAGCTACAGAATCAAAACATAAAAACAATTAATTCAGTAAAGTGTTAGAATTTCCAATTTCAAAACTTTCATCGTAGCTGTTAAAAAAACTGTAGCCTCTTAACAATAAGTAATAAAAAAGATCTAGCTTTTGAATTCAATTGATTAGACCTGAAACTTACATCAAATAATGTAAAATAACAGAGAGTAGGTTTTTTTAACCTGTGTGAATATGCTTCAGAATGAGATACCATAAGTAAGTCACTTTCATTTTACCAGTGCAATCTAGTTACAAAATTAGAGTTCCTCGGTCTGTTGATGATCTTCAACTAACTTTACAACGAATATGCACTTATAACAGTTAATTCAATCAGCAATTATGTATAGATTAGGAAATATTCACTTTTCCAGATTAAAAGAGCATTTTACAAAATTACGAGTCGAGAATCGGTAATCAGAACAAATCTAAATTGAATAGTAGCATGCAAAAGGAAAATCGCTTTATATAATCAACTCATCAATTCCTTCCATACATAAAAAAGGTAACACTCAAGCAGCGTGTATTAATTAATAGATCCAAAAATAATGAAATATTAAAAGCCAAAATCACATTTTTCAAGAGATTGGAGTATTTCAATTAAGTCATATATTCTCACCGAATATAGCATTGTTACTGTACAATAGAGGAGACTAGGACAGATCGGAACATTTTTGTATAATTTTTTAAACTCCAACTACAAACTATTCATTCCTAAAACAACATTGTGAAAGTATGCCTACCTTCAGTCATAACTCAAAATTTTCCTGAGAGTTAAAATCAGTTACAGTTTGTACTCCATCCAATAAAAAGAAAACTTTTCAACCCTGCACCCCAAGCGTGGATTGGGATGGAACATGTATGGAATCAATAAAAAAATGTAGAAACTAATTAGATACATAAAGTTATATTCGAACTTCATGCTGAAACTGGTATTCATTTTGGTATTCATTGTAATTGCATCTTTAATCGAATTTCACATTTGACAACCAAAACGAGCAAAGTTAGTTCAGCAAATTATCGTACATTCTTGCTAACAGCTATCAATTTAATTGTAAAATGATATTCTATCTAATTCTAACATTTTTTGCAGTCACCTGATAGGTAAAATTAATTGATTCTTGATCTATCAAATCATAAAGTATAAATAAGAGAAATTAAGAATGCCATTCTGTTTCGTTAGTTTTGGGCAGCTTTCTTCGCCATTTATATCTTTGACCGTATCTTCAAGGACATGTCTTAAGCATGTCAGCTTTGGTTAAGGAACTATTAAATTTTTTTATTGTATCTTAGAAAACATGCATATGATTCCCGCACAGTTATGTAATATACTATCAATACTTAACGCTTTAATTTTAAAAACATTAAAATTGTTTAAACTTACCCTAAACTGGCTCAAACGGCACGAAGAATACAAAGCAAATTAAAAGATGCAAACAAAGAGTCGATTGAAAAGTGATGGTCAGAAAATAAAATATAACAGTATCTTAAATCATATTTTCTTAATTTTCAATAATCATATTAATGAATAAATCTGATTCGTAACAACTATAAAACGAAAGTTCTAAAAGAGTAAAATTTTTTCTGCGAAGCTATAGATGTAGATAAATTGTGATATTTATTATCAACACGATTCAGTTATAACTTATATTTGTTTTTATATTATATTTTGTTGTGATAAATATCCTTTTTTAAGCAGACTCATTTTATTGACTACAGGCTTTAAAAAACCCTACAAACTTTTAAAAATTGTTTTAATATGTCAGCCCACCCTGTGTTCCAAACTACTTCTACTTCTATCTCCTAGACTGAAAAAAAATTATGCTTGTTAATTACTGAAATTGATAATGTTGATCCCGAAAAAGTATACAATTGCGGCTTTGAATAAATTTTCTCTAGTTGAAATTATTTTACTATCTATTTCTGAGTACGTTAATGCCACGTGCCTATGTTTTTACTTCATTTAGAAAGAAACTTCTTTCTAGAGTTTTTAGGTCAATTAAGAGAAAAACACTAATTTCTTCTCGAGAACTAGTAGGTTCAACGAATTACCATGCATTATTAAATACCTTGATAATATCTATAAGAAAACAAATTGTGTAAATGTAGTGTATAAGAAGTAAGTTTAAACGATTTCTTTCCACGCCCGAGTTAAAAAAAAATTTTTTTTTTGTGCATCATGCCTCATGCCAAAAGTGTGGCATTCTAGATTTATTAAATAGATATATTACTATTATTAGTATTTTTAATTGAATGTAACACCTAAATGTGCAAAAATCTTTTAAAGCTATGTTTCCGTAAAACTGAAACGAAACAAATTTTTAACAATTCAGACTCTTGATTATAAAAATGTACGTCACGCGAAATTATTATGCATAAAAAATTTTTAGCAGGCCACATTTCTGAGTATTTGATAATTTTTAATCTTTGAGGCAAATTCTCTGTTTTTTAGCCGATTCGCAAGATTCAAAACTGTAAATGTAGGTTACAAAGACCAATGTTTCTTTTTTCGCAATTAAATTTCCAAAAACATTATCTCTTGAATTTCGTTTTCACAATAGGAAACGATGAATGGTCACGAATTTTTTTGTTCTTTAAACCACGGACAGCCTACTGTGTAAAAAAAGAGTCAAACCTTTTCCTTCTAGTTGATTCATTAGACAAAAGTTACAATCATAGGCAAATAAGAATGAACGAGCATTGCCAATCAATAATTTTTAGGACACGTAGTCTGTAACACGACTTTTCTTTAAAATATCCTTGCAAAAAAGCCTTCACTGGTCGTGAAAACCATATACGACTTCGAAGCATACCAATCTGCTGAGAAACACAGAAATGACATTAAATTATTTTCTATCGCAGCGGTCTAAAAAGCCTACGTTTTTTCACGCTTTGCGGGCAGAAATCGGATTTTTCTCCCGCTAGGATAAAAAAAATCGTTCGCACCATAGAAAAAAATAACTTACGACCTCGTGACAAATTTGTTTTTTCCCTGGATGCGAAATGTACTGTATATTATTGATAGTCATACGAAAATGTCCCTCCAAAAAAAATTTTTCATCTACACTATTTCAGAAGTTTCACAATTTCAGAATTCAACCGTTGAAATTGTCATGCGAAAAGGAAACCTTCACTTTGACTTTCAGTGTAATCTTTTATTGGGCATTTTTATCAATCAACAAAGATAATTTTATAATATTTTATATCTAACCATGACACAAATTTCATATCAAATTAGCAACATACAAAAATTAAAACTTCGAAAATTCCATTTTGCTGTTTCAATTACAGCACAAACTTCTAAGCACTCCATGAAATAAACTTCGAGCGATAGGAAGTTCCACATGTGCCTCTGTAAAAGAGGGTGGGAAAATAGATGCATCCGTGCGCGCGTTACTAAAGGGAAATAAATTTAGACGAATATAGTTGACGATCACGACAAGCCACCATTCGTTCTTTCATCTTTATGGCGGAGAACGTGTTCCACTGGTTATCTCGTTCATTACACGCGATGCGAAACTCGTTTTCGGTTACGAATTATTATCGTGCAAGAACAAATAGTAATTATTTTCAACGAGCCGTGACAAATCAACGGCTCGAGGCGGGTTATTATAATCAGTTGAAACTCCTACTCACCGATAAAAATTCTGGGGACTAATTGACAAAAACTCCACTCACCTAGAACATAAAAACAAAGAATTTTTCGTTAACTATTATTGATTTAACAAAACATACAACCGGAAGAATTTATAAATATGCATCGTAATTTCTGTGGGATACAATAAGTACGCTTATGATTATGGAACTTATCAAAGCTAAAAATTTAAGCATCTGATACCACGAAGATATTTAAATAAATTGAAAAGTTACAGAACTTGATTGTTATCATCTAATCACTCGTTGCTCAATAATTATTATCTAATTTGAACACGAAGTTCAAGACAATTTGAGATTGGAATTTAAACGTTCGGCAAAGTAATGTTTGATTTAAATTGAAAATTACACATCGAAGATTACTGCAATCGTAATGAGAAATGTAAAATGCATTTGAACGACTGCTACTTTCATCCTGTTTTGCAGTGAATTCTTTGTGGTAAATATTTGATGTGATCCTGTCGTTCGCTGTTCCATTTTGTCGCATTTGAAAAAGTCGAAACTGCTATTTCCAGTGATCGAAGCGCACTCAGAACACCTGCTCACCGAGAAACGAGGGAAGACAATGGAACAGCTTGTCAGAACAAAACAACGACTGAGTGCACAGTACAATGATCCGGAGCGAGAGAATTCAAAAATTAGTGATCATAATGTAGAAATTTGCATTATTTTAAGTTTCATTAGATTTTAAATTATTTGAAAAGAAATTTTATACTTGGTTAAAGTAAGTAAAACAAATTGGCCCGTTTTTGGAATTGTTTTATACTATAGTTACATATTGGAACAAGTTCGAAGGGTTGAATCTATATTCAAATGCCTTCAGACATGTCTAAAAAAGTTAAAATGGCACAAGCAGAAATTGGTTTAAACAAGTAGCAACCAGAGTTTCAAACCTAGATTAAGTAGAAACGAGTTGCAACCAGGTTTCAAATTCATTCATTGCGCTTCTACCCTCAATTTGCGAATAGGTTCTAACAACCTGAATCATGGGTTTGGGCCTACAAAATGCTGAAATAAAGAGATGTTATTGATATTCCGACTAGGCTGCAATAATATAAAAAAATTTCCCACAAAGCGTCAAAATTCTAGCCTACAAAAAACTTTTCAATGACATATTAAGAGATCAAAATTTTTTCAACCTTTTTTAGAGAACGCTTTTCGAAAACACTCTCAATGCACGTCTCTATCAATCAAACTTATTTTTATCTATCTCATACATACATTGAAACTATGAAAAACTTTGAAGCATTTTGACAGACCTGTCAGCGTTCAAATCAAGCGTTCTCCATAAGTTAATGGAGACCCTGTTACAATCTATAGATTTCACGGATCACGATAATAACTGCAAATGGGTTTGAGAATATTCATAACCCAACGTCAAACGGTCGTCTATTTATGCCCGGTTCATTTACGCGTAATTATTAGCGTTATTGACGAATGGAAACGGAGGGAAACATGCACGTTACCTTCTGCTCGCGAATAAATTAGAAAACCCGTAAAACCGGAAGTTTGAGCCCCCTCCCAAAGAGTAATGGACTTCTATTTTCGACTGGCAAAATAGGGGGTCGTCACGTTATCGTAGAGTATTTTTAAATACAACAAACGTAAAGACTATGTCCCTTTTCGCTCAACTCCTTTTCAGTAACAAAATGTGATGAGAATCCAATACCGAACCTTTAGGTATAATTAATTTTGCGACATGATTTTAAAGTACTCAACAGAGTTACGTGATCGAGAAACTCTAACGATTCAATCACGATAATGAGAGTAAACTGAAACCATCGATGAAAAAAGTAGTGGAATCCCTCACACGAAAAACATTGACATGTTCGAAAAACAATCATTGAAAATGAGTCATCATCGTTAAAAAAATGTTTTATGTACCTCTGGTATAGAAAACGCGTTTCTATGCCAGCTCGAGATCTCTAAACGCGTTTTCTATGCCTTCGGTACATAAAATATCGTTCGTAACAGGCACGGATGTGCTCATAGGCAAAACGGGTTAGAGTCCTCGGCTTCGCCTTGGACCGTGATTTCCCCGTTTCGCCAAATTCGCACATCCGTGCCTGTTACGAAATATGCTATTTTTCCATTTTTAAAAACTAATACTGTTCTTCGCATCAATTTGAAATAGGCATGAAAGGGACCAATCTGCGATAATTAAGATGTTTATTACTATTTGATTCAAATTGAGTGATAATAGTGTTTTTTGTATTTATCTTATATTTCGTTATGAACCAGATGGCAAAAGTTATCTAACATCTAACTAAGAACCTTACAGATAATGAGATACTCGTCTTTAACCATGTAGTAATGCATTGTCGTCATACTAATATCAGTACAGCATATTGCTAATTTTCGTAACGTTATAAATATTTTATCGAGAAAATTAAGAAGAAAGATTTTCTATTTCATATTGCAAAGTGCGAAAAATTTTGAGTTGAATATACTGTACGTTCCACAGGCAGAAACTAAGTTTATGTAAAAAAAATATTGAGAAATTTGTATTCACTGAACAAGAAATGATGTTATTAAGTTGAAAAATTATTTTCTATTTGGCACCTAGCCTGGAACACAATATTATTTCGATACAAGATGCATAATTTTTCACTTTCTTTATTTTAGGATGCAAGTTTACATTTTAGGGGTCATAGTATATACACTTGCGCTCGAGAAATTGTTATACGTCAAAAAGGGGGGGGGGGCGTTAACAATAAGGGTAAAAATAATAAGTCTGAGATTTTCCTTAGATGATTCGCGAGGAGTCTTTTATTCAATGAAATTAGTTTAACATAAACTTAAATTTACAAAATTCAGTATTTTATTGCTGTGGTCTGCCACGTTGTGAAGTCGAGATCGAGACGTCTCCGTTTTGAAAAGCCGAAAATTAAACGGACACCTGGAGCCGAGAAAGGCTACCAGGATGGGCTGGAGCTGATGTAAATAGCCGATGGCGGCTCCCGGAAAAATAAGAAGGAAAAATCGTAGAGAGCCGGTGGCGGCTCCCAGAAAAATCAGAAGGAAAAGTTGAGAGCCGGTGGCGGCTCCCAGAAAAATCAGAAGGAAAAGTTGAGAGCCGATGGCGGCTCCCAGAAAAATAAGAAGGAAAAGTCGAGAGCCGGTGGCGGCTCCCAGAAAAATCAGAAGGAAAAGTCGAGAGCCGATGGCGGCTCCTGGAAAAATCAGAAGGAAAAGTTGAGAGCCGGTGGCGGCTCCCAGAAAAATCAGAAGGACAAGTCGATAGCCGATGGCGGCTCCCGAAAGGAAGGATTGAAAGGGTTGTTAATGAAAGACAGGTGCCGATAAAGGTTACCACGGGTAGGATTAGGTTTGGAGCCGATGCAGGCTACCAAAGGTGGGTTTGAAAGTTTTGGAGCTAATGGAAGCTACCAAAAGAATGATCTTGGTCGTAGAAAAATATCCTAGAAGTACGCTTCGAAGAACGATCAGCGCACCAATCAGCGCGCTTCAAGATAATGGGGATATTATAAATTTCCGCGGTCGGCGCACCAATCCTAGCCTCAGCGTCGCTTATCATCCGATACTGAATCTATATTTAAAATTCGAAAAATCCAATAGATTGTGTGTTGGATTTTTCTTTGAAAACTTTACTCGAAACAAGAAAAATAAAATTATGTTGTCATCAAAATGTTACCTTGACGTACAACAAAATAAAGGGCATTTTCACGATTTTTTTCTAAGAACAAAACAATTTTTTTCCATACTAAAAGCCTATTTATGTAGTCACTTCACAAGGTATTTGACGATTTTTTTCAGAAAATTATTTTCGCAATTTAAGTTGTAGCGACTATCAAATCAAAACACAATTTTTCTGCAACCGCGTGCGATGAGCATGATAAATTGGGAACTGTTTATCTTTAACATGAAAAACAAAAAAAAAACCTCTAATTTATACCTTTACGCTCTGCGTGAACGAAGGATTTTACTAAACAATACATATTTTCACGAAAATAGTGGCCATTTTCCTAAAATGTTTGATTTTTGAACGTCTAGCGTCTGTGCTTCTGGTTTTTGCAGCAAGAAAAAAAAACTTTGCTTGAAATTAAAAATCCTTCATTCGAGCAGGCTATTATAACTATAAACAAACTTAAAAATTTAGACTGTCCAGATGAATGTTTTTCGAAAAACTGTGCTCACCGCGAAAAAACATCGGATTCTGGCACAATTGCTGTAGTGCACCCAATTACAAAGATTTCATTCAAAAAAAATTTCTAAAATATCTTGTAACATTGATAAATAAATTAGCAATAAGTTTTTCAAAAAATATCCTGTTGTTTTTTCAAAAAAAAAAATCTTTAACACATATTTTTCCCCTCGAAAACAAGTGTGTATAACCCCTTACGAGCATCTCTTCACTTTTTTTTAATGATAGGGATTTTGTGATTCCTCTTACTAGAACTTGATTCATTTGAAATGATTTCAAGAATTTGAAGTTTTTCCTGAAAAATTTATGTTTTAAGTGCGTTTATAAATACAAGTAGTACTCTCAAATTTAGAGCTTTGATTATCTGGTACAGAACCAACTATTGGTTGCATACAATAAATATTAATATCCATTAATTTGTCTCTAATTGCAATAAAAACTGATTTGACTGCTTTTTACATTTTATTATCGTGTGATTACTAATAATACTTTTTGATCGATAGAATGAACATTTTTTGTAGGCAGACCATCCCTTTTTTAATAGTGTTTATCATACATGTCAATTTTTTTATTAGTGTTTGTAACTCAATAAAGTTGCTATTTAAGATTTCGCCCGTAATATCAAGAAACAACTTCTAACTCTTAAAAGGAACTTGTGGATTTGTCGAAAAAGAACGTAAAGTAATTGAATAATTATATAATTATTCAAGTACTTTACTTTCTTCTTCGGCAAATCCACAAGTTCCTTTTAAGATTTAATTATTCAATTATTATTAAAATCTAAACTCGTACATACCATCAATAAGGTACCTTAAGGTATCACCTCCACAATTGAAATTTGACTTAAGATTTCCATGAAACAAATATATATCAAAGGTATTAGCGTCTTTATTATACTTGCGAATTCACAACTTGTTCAACTGTAACGTTTTTTGATAAAAAATTGTTAAAGTTTACGTTTAGTCTGATGGGCGGAAGCAGTTTTTTTTAATTTTCAACAAGAACACACTTAGGATTTCCGTTGCCACATAATAATCTACTTCGTGTAATGGTCCAAACAGAAGGAAGATTTACTGTACTGTTTTGGAAAAAAAAATGTAACAAATTTGACACTTTTTGCATCGAATCAATAACAATAGTAACAGTGTATTTTGTACGGTTTTCACCAATGTTTTGAATTTGAAGTTTCTAACAATTGTTTTGTAAATATAATAATATATAATATAACCTATGCAGTAGTTTCAGTTGTTTTGCAATTTATTTTATTTTTATTTTTTTTATTTGCTGTTGTATTTAATTTTGCAATTTACTTTGTTTGGTGTTAAACTTATTTCTTTTATTTGCTGGTAAGTTTAATTTATGTAATTTGCTATATATTTTGCTATATATTTTATTTATTTTATTTTCTGTTCATATCAATTTTTATTTCATCCGCTGTTTTATTTAGTTATGCAATCGACTTTATTTACTTTATGTATATTTATTTTTATTTGCTGTCGAAATGCGCACTTGGGGTTGTGTTTATTATTGTTTATTATTTACAAAACATAATCATATGATATACGAAGTTGGTTTCTCGCTCTAATAAAAAAGACAGCACAATTCAACGTTGCCGCTGTCAAAAATAATGTCGTGATCTGAAATGAGCTGAAACCAATTTGCTTTACAACTGCATTCATTCATGAAGGTGATACCTTGAATCGTAAAAGCCATATGAAAGAAATGTTTTTCATTTTTCTCAGAAAAAATTTTACTTTTTCACAGAATGTTCATGCACAGCTACCAATTATTGATAATAAATTGATGAAGTTTACAATACAAGTATTTTTTGGGATGTCTTCCATTGTGTTATAACAGTTAAGCATGAAATCATAATACTCATTGCACATTAGACATTGATGTGCTAAAGATTTAAATTTTTAAAGCAGTGTATTAACAAGATGTTTTTGAAATGAAGTAAAGTAAAATAAATCCTTCATACTTTATCGATGACAGTTTTCTCATAAATAATTCTTATGAGAAATTTCCAGTAGAAACTTTTTCTCAGTATGTCCCTAGCTTTAGTGTTCTGCATGCTTATTGAAATGATTTACTTCCTAAATGCATAAAATCCTTCAATAAATAACGTCCTTTGGTAACTCCTTCATCAGGTTAATGCTGTAGAACATGAGAAGTTTTATGGAAATATATAAATTAATCAATAGACACGTTGCACTCGTGGAAGTGGTGTTGAAACGAAACAATGAGCGGGCAATGACTGCCAATTACTATAGGAATAATTAAAACTCTCGCGCTTCTCGTGTGAGCACGCGGCGGCATAAGTTAATAGGATTAAACAGGCGTGAACGAAGGCGCGAGTCTCCTCATTGAGCTTTGTTTCAACAGGGTTATGCGAGCGTTAACCTACTTTGCTCCAGGGATTTGACGGACCCTCGTTACAAGAATCGCGGAATAAAGTGCTCCCAGCGCCGCTGCCAAAATACGCTCTAATAATATTATCATTAACGAATGTTAATTCAAGTATATAAGTTTGAGCCCAATCCTGAGTTTCATCTAGCCCCCAGAAATTCGGGAAATTAACGTACTAACGTAAAATATAATTTTGATACACTACTGTGTTTGGTTTAAAATAATTGAGAAATGTGTTACGTTGCGTTCAGTGAAATTCAGTGGTCGAAACAGGAATTCACTACAATATGTCACGGCGCCATAAAATTAAAAAATCCAAGTTTCCATCAGAGGTGAAAAGTAAGGTGATTATGAAATAACCACGTGATTGCAATTTTTCATTGAATTAAATAATAATATTCACCAATTGATTCGGAATTCTCGCCACCCTCGAGAAAGCGTCATAAACTCGCAGACTTTTAGTCTCTCGTCAGTGTCGCGCGATTAATATTCATAAGCAAGTCGTGCAGGTTTGAGTTAGGTGTTTGCTTGGGTAGAGGATTTGTGTTAATAAAGGGTGAGAGGCGTTGAGAATTAACAATAAATGAAGTTGCAACAAACTTTTCAGGCTCGGGAAATTTACACCTTTAACTTGATTATAGCAAGGTAGACAATTATGTTATGAAAGCATTGCAATCACGAGTAATTAAGAAAAAATTATGATACGAAAATTATATTCATAGAAAAAAAATTAACGATTTTTTTATAATATGGTTGAGTTATCTTGTGTATTATATTTTACTATCTTTAAAACTGTATTTGATTTCAATAATGAAATGACATAACTAGAGAAAATATTTTATACGTAGTATTTTCAGTTCTATAAATAACCATAACGTAATAATATATTTTTTTCATACATACATCACATAAAGTTATTATAGAAGAAAGTTTATTACATAATCGAATGTAATAAAATATAAATAATAATTCTAATTTATGCGTTCAACAAATGATATCCTAAACACGCGTTTCAATCTTGTCTAAGAATTAAGTATATCATGTTAAACATATTTTGATGATTTACGGTAATTCTAGTTTTGAAAAAATATATTGATTGTTTTATACCAACTCATAATTCTTATTGTAGTATAACTTTACCTTACATAACAACGATATTCATTAATTCATTAACATTCCATGATTCTTCAACGATAAGCTAGCTTAATTTTCCTCATGTTCAATTATTTTTTTCTTTTTCCTTTTTATGAACTATCATTTTTAGATGAATTTGTTATTGCTTCCGTTTTCTTGGAATCTTTTGCATAATTTCTTGGTCTCAATATCTACATTGACAAATTGTCAATGTTTGTTTTCTCTGAATTTTCATGTTTCTTGGTAGCACTTCTTTCTATCTTTTACTTTTCCTTCAATATTTTTAATGTGTCATTCTATGGGGAACTTGCAACAAATTTTTCTCTTTGTCTTTATTTTTGTTATAGCCAGTTCTTCATTCGAAAACTTTTGTTTCATATTAAGAATTTGGTTATCATATGAAAAATTAGCGAGATCTGAATATTCCAACAAAATTCTTCTCAAGTAAATTAATATTCGCAATAGTTTGTATTTAGAATAATACTAATCACGAAGATTCCAACAACCTTTTTTTTTTTTTCGAAAACTTACCTTTCTCTACGGTGTATTAAATTCAGTTTTTGCATGTTTTTTTCATAAAACGATTTCGTGATGCTCTAAACAATTGTATTTCTTGGAAAAAAAACTAATGTGATCCGTTTTGTTTTCTTTTTTTAGAACTTGTAGCGTTAGATATAAAAATCCTCGTGAAAAACTTGAGAAATAATAAATGATGTGCTACATAAACGTACACAACGTCTAATTTTTTCTCGCGAGTACAACGTGTGCGCGTGCAACTCGGGGCGCGTTTGAAGAGTGAATCCTGTCTGCTTCAAAAACCTATAACTTAAAAAGTATTGATTTTTGCAGTACAAAATTTTAATAGTATAATCGGGATTCAATGAAGAGAGATTATTATAAAAACATTCAAAAATATACATGGCTTCTGCAAAATGCATATTTTTATAAAGTTCAAAAAATGTTCTGTAAAAATTACCTACTAATTTTTCTTTGTAACTCGCAACAATCATTTTTTACTTTTTCTTGTGTTTCTCAAAATTTCCTACTCAAATTCATCTGCTATTCACACTTTTTTCTTTTTGTTGTTAATGTTACTTACTTTAAAAATGACTATTTAAGCGCAATTCAGTTAAAGGGTATTAAACCTTTTTGTGCGGAGTAATTGAGGATGGTTTGGAGTAATTTTTAAGGTTTCCAGAAATAATAATGTGACACTGAAGTTATAGTTTTTCAATAGTGTATTTTTCACTTGAAAAAACAAGTATTTGTTCATAAATAAATATCAACAATTTGCGGAGTTACGGCCCTTTCCCTGAAACAATTTTTTCTTTGAAGAGGCTTGCAGTGAACACGATGCAAGTCGAACAAGTCGGGTTTAATCAGAAAATCCAAAAAATTTCATTTGTCTTGGAATATATCTAGTTCTTGAACAATCCCTTTTTTATAGAATAGTATATTTCGTAACAGGCACGGATGTGCGAATTTGGCGAAACGGGGAAATTACGGTAACCCGTAATTTACGGTAACCTGTAACCCGTTTTGCCTATGAGCACATCCGTGCCTGTTATGAACGATATTTTATGTACCGAGAGCATAGAAAACGCGTTTTGAGATCTCGAGCTGGCATAGAAACGCGTTTTCTATGCCAGAGGTATATAAAAGTTTTTTCTATGTATAGAAAAAACGTGATATTTGTTTTTTCAATCGTTCAAGAACTAGATAAATTCCTAGACTAATGCAATTTTTTGGATTTTCTGATTTAACTATGTAGATGTGTTCAAGTTGCATCCAGGCCACCGTAAGCCTCTTCAAAAAAAAAAAAAAATGGTTTCGGGGAATGAGCCATAACTCCGTCAATTGTTGATATTTTTTCATGAACAAATACTTGTTTTTTCAAGTGGACAAAGCACTAGTTAAAAACTATAACTTTGGTGTCATAATATTATTGCTACATACTTTAAAAAATACTCCGAATCATGCTCAATTTTCATGATTTCCTTTTCTCGAATGTGTTAGTTGCGCAGCCATCCCACGTACATGGATGAAATTTGTCACCTTAAGCTTGACTACTGATAATCATCACCACACGATTATTCCACCTCTATTGTTATCAGGACTTAGCTAAAGCCAACCACAGACATATCAAGTCCAAAAAACGATACCAGAATCAGAGAGACCTTCGTTTTCTCCGTTGAAAAATCGACTCAACGAGAACCTGCAGCTTGCTTTCGGAATCACCACGCTGACTCTGCGAGCGTAAGTCTTATCGGTGCAAGTGTAAGTATCACACGTTTGTCAAGAAAGTGTTCTCGTTCGTGTGTGGTATCGCGGGTATACGTGTAATAATGTAACGATTTGTCGGAGAAGATGCTTCACCTAATGGGAAAGTAATCCCAAAGGATTTTAAGTGGCGAAAAAACGAATCAGGGACCGATGTTTGAAGCTGGAAATCGTGATAAACACAAAGACAGGGATGGAGATAAAAAATGGCTCTTGACGCGTGCAACCCTGATCGTCGAGTAAATGTTTTTATCCAAATGGAATCGGCGAAAAAAAAACCGATGTAAAATAAGCTTTATATCCCTCACTGAATTCCTAACAAAAAACATGGATTTTTTATTTTTTACTCGAAGTCTTAGGGAAAAAATGTGTCTAACGTATCGTAAACATAACAGAGTTTTTTGACGACTCACTTTTTTGCATATTATGATTATATGAATGCAGGAAGGTTTGATAAAAAAACTTTCTATCATAAAAGTAAGAAAATTTTGCAAATTATTTGATGAACCTAGCATATTTGAAACAAAAATGAACGATCCTTAAAGTTAAATGAATAAATATATATTACTATTATTATTAATGTAAATTTTTCGATTAAAAAGTCTGAGATACATATATGCTCAATATTTTAGGAAACTCTATCGAATATTAGTTTTTAAATAATGTTGTCTTGAATAAACGAGGTATAAAGAAGGTTGCATGTGATTAATTCGATTGCTTGGATCAAAATCACATATCGAATCTCGCGCAATGCACATTCATGTTTAATTACTTTTTCATGACAATTAAGATGAAAGCTCCAGAATCCAAAATTATGAAAATATGATTTCTTCAGTTCCTGAGCTTTAACATTTTTTTTTCAGTTTTTTTTTGGTTCCTTTTCAACTTTTCCATTAAAATGCAATGAATTTCTAATAATTGATGATTTACACAACGTCCTGCACCTTTTCACTCTGTTCTAATTAGGCTAATGAAATTTCATCTTTTACCTTTTTCCCTATAATGAGAAAAGAGAAACGTATCGATCATTAAAAAACGCACGCTACGTGAATCTTTTCTACGTATTCAGATGAAAAGTAAGGGGAAAGAGAATTAACGTGCATTAAAAAAAGTACAGATATTTTGTATCATTCCTCACAAAAGATAACGCTGCTTGATTTTAACGGTGAAAAAACCTTCAGAGTGACTCTGGGAACGCGATACTTATTTGCAGAAGAAGAGAATTAGAAACGTGCTGGCGAGTCTTCGGAGCGCGCTAATTAGAAGGGGTTCTTCTTTTTGGACCAAAAGTAACTTCCCGACTTGTTTCCTTCCACCATCTTCAACCACCCTTTTCGAACCAAGGGAGGAAATCAAATGTTGCCCTTGCAGATTTTAATTAGCGCCCTAGTCAAGGGGAGATGATATCACTGGAAAACATTTTTCGATTTCCGCGTGAAATATTGGGGTCACGGAAACGTTGTTTTTTTCCCCTGAAGTGAAGTTTCTTTTGGTGGATTAGAATGTTAGGGATGATTAAATTCGACCTAGAGTCAAGTACTTTTATGATTTTTAAAAAAATTGATGAATTTTTATGAATAATTGGAAAACTTTTAGGTGTTCCTTAGGGTAGTATACCTATAAAAAGGTTCTGTTAATATTATTCTCGGGGATAATTTTTTCATGTAGAAAATTATAAACACGATTTTAAAATTATCTGTAGACTTTGAGTTTAAAATCTTAAATTATGTTTTCGCTGGCTTTTTTCAATCGAATGTTTTCTCTTCGGAAAATCTAGGTCAATGAAATTGATTTAAAATAATGCAACTTTCGAAGAGCTATAGGATTCACATAATCAATCGCGTAGTGTAGAGGAAACACAATTTTTTTCTACTTCATTTTGATATCTAGCAAGCATTTAAACGTGCAAATTTAGTGCAAGAACCTAAGATGAATGAAATCGCACGTGAGTAATTTTTAAGTCATAAGAAAACTTCTCACTCAGGTGAAAAAATGTAAATGAATACAAAATTACTTGAAAAAAAGGTCATCACTGAGTTTTGGAGAAATAATTTTTTTAAACCTTCTTGTTCTGCATTTCAATAGAGTGAAAAAAAATGTTTTTATCCAAGAACTTACAGTAAAAAGAAAGTTTTTCATTTTTGGTTTAATAAATTAACTAAAATAAATCTCAACAAAGCAAAAATTTTAAATTTGACTATAAGTATTGATGTGAAGTGGTATACAAAAACAAAGAATAATGGAAAACGCGTAAGCTATAACGCGTTAATTATCATGCTCAAACAGAATGACACAAAAAAACACGAACAGTCATAAAATCGAAGGATCATACCTCCGTTTTGGCATTAAAGTAGACTCTAATGATGTAGCCAACCGAATCCCTCTTGCATATCTCATTTTCTATCAGAAGGGAAACATCCTGAAAAACGGGAGCGAGATATATGAAGATCTTATATTCATTTCACTGAAGAACTCCGTGAAAGGAGCCAAGTTTCGAAGTTCAATTAACGCAAAGTTTTCATCGAAAGTAACTTTGTCAGAATCAATTTTAAAGAGATTACCATACTTCTGATTGGACTGCGAAATTGAAAATTCCTTTGAGAGCCTTTTTCGATCATCAAAAAGTATAGCGACTATCGCTGAAAATCCACAACGTCGACGTAAATAAAACCATTTGACTAACGAGTTGAGAAAAAGATTCAATCTTTATTGATACAAAGCATGAAAGTTGCTTTTTTAACTGTTGTTTTTAGACTTGATTGAATAGCTGATATTTCGTTCTCCCGGAGGAAAATCAATGTGAAAATTTTAGCGTTCTGAAATTTGTGGAAACTGTGCAAAATAGATATTGCACAAGTTTTCAATAACTTGATGCAATTTGACGGAGCAAATTAATTTTTTTAACTTTTTCCAAAATTTGAATGTGAAAATTCCTATCCTCTTTATCGCACCAGGGAATTTCAAGAAGTTCTTTGAATTTCGATTTAAAACTTTATATGAATTGAACGCATTTTATTAGATTTATGAACTTGTAGAGCTACGGTTTATATATATATATATATATATATATATATATATATATGTTTTCCCTGTTCTCATCAATTGTGCAGAGTAAGTCATCTTTCGAATTTTGTTGATTTTATAGGAACTACATGATAAAGATGAAAAGATTTTATTCATACGTCGTTTAGGCTAATCGATATAACATAATTATAGAGAAATATGAGTTTATTTCTACGAGTACTCGTGAAATACATCAATAAATGAAAAATAAATTTATCCAATTTTCACAAATAGAAACTTCACACTAATGAGAATAAAATGGAATATCTACTTCATTTTTTAAAACGTTTCTTTTAACGCATCATTATTAGTATGAAAAACCTAAATACTCATTCTTTATCATTCGGAGCATGTTTAACAATTGTGGAAAATGAAGTGAATATTAACTTCACTAAAACGTACATACATCCAAGATTTTGGCTTTTATTCGGCTCGTATCAACAACTAGGTGTTCAATCAAACAGTAATATTGCATGGAAAATATGAAATTTTCTTGGATTTGCAAGTGATGGAAATTTTGTAATCAAAATTGATAGACTTAATTACAAATTTACTTCTATACTTCAAAGCTCGTCTGTATCTGATTTTAACTACAAAAGAGGTCAATTTACCCCATTTCAATATTTTCTAAAGAAATCAACAAAATGGCTTTTTGCGTCTACATTCAGAATTTAGCTTTACAGGTAGCGAATTTCACCAATGGTGTGCAATTGAGTTACAAAGATGGGAACTTGAGACTTTCTTATTTAATTGAACGAACTGATAAGTATCCGATGCGATTTCATCAATACGTTTGTCGTTAGCAGAACGTTAATATCTTACTCCTTGTTTTCTTTTTCACTTTTTTTCACTATTTTTTCAGTCTTTTAGGTAAATAACTATGACAAAACCCTATTTTTATCAACTGTTATTTTTATTAAAAACTTTAACATTTTACACGCGAAAAGATGTTCACTTCGAATCCTATTTTCAGTTAGAAGTGATTCTTCACTACATGACGAATATTTCCCTTATACCTACTTTTTAACTCTTCTTCTTAAATATATATATACATTTGAAGTACATATATATTATTAATTACAGTTAAACGTATTAACTACATTTTTTATTCCATATACTTGTCATGCTATCTATATGTTGAATACAATTTAAATTTTTTAAGTATTTCAATTCGGCATAGTACATGATTTATTATTTTATTGCAAACGCATACTAATATTTTTTTCGTGTCTTCATTTCTATTGTAAATACTACAATCTGGAGTAGAGAAATTTTTCTGTTTACTAATAGATGTGCAATTGAAAAAAAAAATTTTTGTATACTTCAAAAAAAGAATGAATTTTTTTTCAATACAGTAAAACACTTAGTAGTAATTTCAAAAAGTTTACTAGTGCTTGATGTGTGAAACGGTGAATTTTTACTGTTCAACAAAAAAGAATACTTACCAAGGGATCAGTAAAATTAGACCTTTCATCTTAGTTATTTGTAATATGAGTAAGTTCAACGCCCATTAGTGGCAGGCCTGACAAGCGGGGGGGGGGGGGGGTTGGGGGGGGGGCAACAGCGTGGTGTTTTCTTCGGGCCAGCTGTTTTTGAGGACAGGTTTTTTAACCAATTAAAAATGAATTTCGTGGGAATGTTTAAGAATGGAGCAACAAATTAAAATGCAAACTCTTCTTCCTCTAGTAAAAATACTTAAAAAAGAATTTTAGTTTTTTTTATATCTCACTTGCATTTTAGACTTCTGTGTAATACTTTTCAAGCTCAATGGCCAGGACCCAGTTGACGAATGCAACTGGAAATCTAACTAAATAATAATATGAAAATTTGGTTGAGTTTCTATTATTAAACTTAAATTAAATCGTACTTCATAATTAAATTGGATGTTCAGTTGTAAAAAGGAATGAATCTCTCCCTAAAAAAAAGCAAACGGCCATAGAAAAGTTTTACATACTGAGTTTCTGAATCTCAAAAATCAAAAAAAAGATTGGTGTTGAGTTTTTGTTATTTTTTTTTCCAGCGACAATTTCTTCCACATCACTACATTTAAGTCTACTATTTATATGTCATAGTGTGGTTCTTGATTACTTCTGCGATTAATGACTTATTTATTATGTGTTATGTGGGATATAAGGTTTCCGAGAACGACGCAAAGATTTATAAAAAAATTTTACACATGTCATGATGTACCACCCTATAAGCGACGGCCGACCTTTACATTAGCAATGCCTGTTTCGGGTTATTTAATTTATATAATCAACCGATCGATTCTTACTTTAAATACAATGAGTAAAAAAAAATCGACATTGAGGTTGAAAATTCGATTTAAAATAACTTCGAAGTTTATTTTATGTTTCTACAATATATTTGTAAATTCAAATAAGATTCTACCACTCGGTAAAAAAACTATATCTGAATTAAGGAAAAAATATAGAATTATATTCAACGATCCAACAAAATAAGAAGTTCAAATTTTACTTGGACACACATTGGTAGAATCCATTAGTTTTTTCAGTTCAAAAACCAACTATAGGTCTATGAAAAAATTGAAAATTTCTTTTTTTTTTTCGAAAATTGAACGGAGTTTCATGTGAGATATCTTGCTAGAAATATTTCTGGTAAATTCAACTGAAATTCCTTAATGATATTTTACTGCATTTTCTTATACTTTAAACATTCTGTTTTTCAATCTGAAAATTCAAATTGGTGCATAGCTAAAATAACAGTTGGATTTCAAACTGGAAGCACCATGAGTTCAATGTTCAGTTGACAATGGTCCAAATGAAAATTAACATTGTTTTTCTTAAATAGTAGTCCACTGTAGTTTTAAATTGGAAAAGCATTCTGATTTCTGCAGTGAAATACCACTTTTATTCATACAACTGAAAATCCAGTTTCATAATTGACTGGAAATCCGGTTGGGTTTCTAGTACTTAATCGCTCTACTTCGCATATATATGAATGCAATAAGGTTTTTAACTGAATATCTTGTTGAATTTTAAAATATTATAATATCACTTTATTCTGAGTTAAAATGCAACTGCGTCTCCAACTATCAATACGTAGTATTTTCGAGTGAAGTTCTTGGTGGCTTTCTCAAATAGAAATTTACTCAAATTCCCTACTCAAAACCCTGTTAGGTTGTCTACCAGACAGTTGATGTTCAAAGTAGTAATCCAGTTGGATATGAGAACAGCATTTTTTAGATATTATAAATGGTAATTTCTATAGTATTTCAGTTGAGAAAACAAAAAATTGAAATACTGCTGTGAAAATAAATATTTTTCAAATCTTAATTATTATAATATTGTTTTCAATATTTAAATTCAATTAAATACATATTAAAAGTCAAATCTAAACTTTTCACTTTTCAAAAAGTAAAAAAACATTCAATGTTTTCCGCAGTGAAAAATTTTTCATATTAATTTTTTCCATTTACTATTTCACTCGTAAATTCAAACTAATTTATGCTTATAAAGCTGATTAGAAATTCGTCGTTCCATTAACTGACGATTTCCCTTTCAAGATTCAAAGAGTAGCCGTTATCATAACCAGATATAAATTACCTAGATTTAAGCTGAGACTGCGCATCTGATTCCAACAAACATAAAAAAATGCTAACATAATCTTTATTCATGCTGTGTATTAACATTAAGTGAGTATGATCAATTAAGTCTTATCGTGTGAAATGGCGCCTCGGTGCGATCTACTTCCCGGCGCAAAATTCACCTGTCTCAAGCGATAAGGGTCGGTAATAGACAATGAAACACATCTTCATTCGTCTCCTCATTTAATTTCGCGCTTTAAACCTACTCTAATTTGTCCAAGTCTGCGACGAAATTCGTCCGCGTCTAAACTAAAACCGACGAATAGACTAAAAGATTTAACCTAATTAAAAGATAAAAGTACTGTATTTAGCTAATTAGGAATCATTTTAACATTTACGATAAAAATAATTTCTATACGGTTTTCGTTCAGTTTATTTAAGATAAAGTTACTAAGTCAATGTTGATTACTAAAAGCTTATGAAAAATATGATAGTCTTTTACTTCACAAAGCTTTCGACATTTTCATTATTGCCATTTTTTTATTAAACTCAATAAATGTATCTAAATGTGTAAATAAGTGCGATCAAAATAGTTAGTAACTTAGCATGGTGGTCAATAGTTAGTTGACCAATGAAAGAAAAATTGTTTTTGCATTCTATATTCATTAGCCTAATTTTCAATCGAACGGAAGTGGTGTCAACGAAAAAATTTCGTATATAGCATAGTATATTTACTTTTCTTTAAACGTAAACCATGTTAAATGCAATATACAAAATACTGTGTGACAGTCTAATTTACCTTTTAATGAAATCTGTCGAAAATGATAGATTACTGAGGGGTTTTTTTAAAAGTAAAGTCTCGTTTTCAGGTTAATAAATTATTCAATATTCATCTATTCATGTGAAATATTTCTTGGAATATTGCTATTATTTTTACGCAAAAAAGCCATTGTTATTATTATTCCTTGAACATTTAACATAGAAATTTGCGAAAAAATCAATACGAAAAAAGCAGGTTTTGTCACACGAAAACTTTTTTTTCACTTACCTGCTGACATTTTTGGAACCACTGGGAAATTAACTTTCCAATTGGTTCTTCAAATGGATAAATTAAAATTGCTCCATCAAATTTCTTATATATACAATTATTGATATGAAATTTTCAGAAAAAACACTCATTATGATTTTTTTACGTAAGAAAACTAATTTTTCATGCAATGACACACATAAAAAAGTAAACATATAATTATCTCAATACTCGATAACAAAGTCCCATTTTCAAGAAAAATTTCACGGGAGTGTTCAGGTGTTAAAATCTATCTTTTCGACAGGTTTCCCCAAATCAAGAAAAATAAAAATTAGTATAGTCATCCAGTGAAAAAATCTCAAAAAAAAAATTTTTTATCACTCTATTGAGAATATTTCGTAATATTACTTATCGCGAAAAAAAAATAATAAGCATGTCATGAAAAGTTACTTAACCTTTTTACCTTGTAGTTAGCTGACTAAATCAATTTTAACTCATAACAACATATGTTATTAAATACTTCGATTTAATTTTCAAAAATCCATTATGTTTCATATAAGAAAAATATTATGCTAAAATGTTTTGTCTTGAAATTTGTTCCAATTTCCTTGCTATTCATATTATTCAGCCAAAATTATGAAGATACCTGTTCTATGCAGCGGAAAAACTGAACGATGAAATTCCAGCCAGCATTTTAGCACTAACAATAACACGCGCATAACGGAAAAGTGTCAACTGAAAAAAATTTCAAAAATCTTGTTTATAAAATAAAGAGTACACACTGATGAAATTCGTTAGTTGCAAACTTACGAGTTCGCGAAAGAAGCACGTAAAAACGTCGCGGAAATCACACGCGGTCAGGGGGTGCGTCAACGATACTGCTACTCGAGGGAATGAATTCCGACACGGAGGGTTCGCTTGAAATCGCGACATCGTGAGCTTTCGCTCAATTCCGGAAAGCTCCGACCAAAAGCACGTGGCTGGAGTCGTGCGTGGGTGGCAAAAATAATTTGCGATCGCGAAAATAACATTATAGGCATACAACTTTTGTTCGTTTTCTCAACGGACGAAGAACGTTTCAGATAACGAGAACACTTTAAAGGTTTCCGTAAATAACCTCAGAATGAAAACATTGGTGGAATTGCTTCAAAGGTTTTGAATGCATTTTTATTTTTCGATGTTCTTAGGGGGTTGTGATATATATAGAATGGATTTTCAAAAGTAGTTTTTCATAGAAAATTCTTTTTATTATTCCTGAAATATCGGAGTGAGGGATTTTGACTTCTAAGTTTTTCTATAATTATAATTGTTAATTTTTATGTATATAGTATGAGAATTTTGAACTTTAGGATAGTGGATAAGCATTTACCATGTAAAAGTTCCTGGATTGATTCGTGTTTTTTTTCCCCATTTTTCTAATGCAAGACAGTTATAACAAGATTCATGATTCTTTTCTGCATTGGAATCTTAACTTCGTAATTGTTATTACTTTGTTGCAACTTTTGAAAAATAATAATTTTAATTTATTTTAGCAGGTTAGACGACAGTGAAATTTAAAAAAAATTGTTTTTCTCTGTTGCTTCAAACATTTTTTGAGTCATTTAGAAAGGTAAAGAAAGTTTGACTAAAATTTACCAAAAGAACTGTTCATTAAAATTGATAACAGTTATTGATGAATAATTTATAACAGTTCCTTATTAATAACTTGTCTTAAACCTTGCTGACCGATTTGATTGCACCCTTTTTTTTTGCAAATTTAAAATATTCTTGGTCTTTCTTTAACGTATAAGAAGGAATATAATTTTCCATTTATATTAATATATTGTTTAGCGACAATAAACTATTAACTAATTCATGAATCGTCACGTTCTGTCAGTTCGTACGTCTTGCTTAAATCATTTGAAGTAAAGAAGCATTCGCTTAAATAGATTTAAATCTAATTTTACCGACTCTTGGCAATCGAAGTTTATAAAGATACGATATTTCAGGTATCAGAATATCGAGTGTTAAATTTTTTACAAAACACTAATAGTGTTCAAAAATAATCTTTTACGGAGAGAAGCATAATTTTTCAAGTAACTATCCTATCGGGTTTCCTTTTTCAGACTTTACGAAATGGAAAATTCAAGTCTGACGTTTCAGCCTGGACAGATTTTTTACCCATTCTCGAGCGTTTGAGCTACTTATATATAGAATGAGCAGGATGAATAATTGCACAAGTGTTGCAACGTCAAAATTTAATTTTCAACTTCATTAAATCTGAAAAGGGAAAGATATTTTCGGAGTTTTTTTTACATTATGCTAGTTTATGTTACTAATTTTTTTCCACAATTATAACTCGATTATTGTTACAAAAATTTGAATTTTGACTCACTCACAATGACAAATATGTGTTTTAAGACCTGAACTGTCAAAACTCAGTCAAATAACAAGTATTTTCAAATCAACCAAAATAAGTTATCGTTTGATTCAGGAGACCTAAAAAAACACGCAAGTAAAATAATCTGCTTAAAAATTTATTGCTGCTGAACAAGGGTTCAATAATACAAATGTCAAATAAAAAAAATTCAATAATACGAAAAACCATGTTTCTTGTTATCCGGGAAAAAAATGTTGAGAATATTTTTGATTGGGGAAACATTAAATTTATTGGTGAAGTCAGCCAGTATGTCTAAAGCATATTTTCATGTAATTTTAAGAAAGAAATAATTAGAAATACTACGTTGATAGCAAATTATTTATAAAAAACAAGTGTCACTTTTTATACCGTCGTTACGATAGATGAAGACGAAGAAACGTAACGTTTTTGATTTATCACGATGAACTTTTTTTAAGTTTTAATTAGGTAGCAATGTATTAAAACATGAAAAAACGATTGCACTTTTTGTTTTTCAAAATATAGAAGTTAAATAGATTTTAATTTCATATCGTATTCTAGTATTGTACAAAAAAAATTTGCCGGCCTCGCATTAGCAACAAATCTCGATTTTTCGGATACTATTGATCGTTTAGTTTTTTCTAAGAAACCTGGACATCGCTTATCATATTTACAATAATTAAGGTGAAAACTTCTGTTTGTTTCTTTCGATAAGATAATGATTAACCCCGCTTTTATGCGAAGTATTGCATTTATTCGCATGAGGTTTTCAAAGAATTTCTTTAATTACCTTACACTATAGAAAGGGAATCCTCCTTTCAGCCCCAAATTCATCCTAAATTACGTTAGAGCAAAGGTATGAGAGTTCGATCGTAAATTCGAAAACTTGTAATAATAGGTGAAGAAAGTGAAGCTACAAGTCATCTTATTGAAGGTTTGGTTGATATTGACATTCAAAACCACTCTTAATTGAAGATGATTAGTCGGATAACTCGATGCTGAATTTAAAAGCCGGTTAGAGAAATTACTTTGAGTAAATTGAATACAAAGAAAAAGCACGAAAATTATGGCTCTCTATATTAATTTCCATGGGACTGTTGTAGAAGAAAACTAATGTTTGTGATTTTAATTGAAACGCTCGCTGGAATAACACGTCGAATTTCGAATCGTGCTATCAAATTTTCAGCAAGTGCGTAGATGAAGATTCACTTTTCAGTATATAACATCAAAATTCGACAAGAATGTCCGATTCATTTGGGAAGAAGCGAAAAACAGAAAAAACAACGTGTGTGCAAAAAATGATTAATACAAGATCTTGAAGAAACTATCGAATGAAATTATTTTGAATGTCTCATTTCGAACTAATTAAAAATTTTTTTCGGTACTAAAATGCTTCTTGCTTTTTTCTCTTGCGCTCTTTCTTGTTTTCATTAAATCATCGTATCAAATCTTCTTCACGTGATATTAAATAGCAGAATTTCATTAACTTTATTTCAATACTTTATACAAACTTGTACCTTATACATGTAAAGTTCAATTAAATACTATAAACAAAATACAAAGTACAACATTCGTACCATTGCATAACGTAGAAAATATTCTGATCGAGAAAAAATTTCGACAAACTATCCAGCTCAATTAATGGAAAGGAAATGGGCAGAGTTTCTCTTAAAAAAAAATTAAACGGTCAACAGGACTTCACTAATCATGAGTTGTTGCTAATGTGAACCGGACAGATTTTTTTTTGTGCGAAA
Organism: Platygaster robiniae; assembly: GCA_028476575.1. Classification (NCBI taxonomy): domain Eukaryota; kingdom Metazoa; phylum Arthropoda; class Insecta; order Hymenoptera; family Platygastridae; genus Platygaster; species Platygaster robiniae. The sequence continues at coordinate 10,120,319 of CM052023.1, read as the reverse complement.
AGTCACCAAATTTTTATCAACGATTGGGTAGTAAAAATTCAAGAGTGCATTAAAAATGATTCTAAACTTTTTCACCTGTTTCTAAAAGATAATATTTGATTATGAAATAATTGGATAGGAATAGGAATTGTCCAAAAAATTGTTGACTATATTGAATCATAAAGTGAATAGAAAAAGAATAATAAATAAATAATAATTGAAAAGTTTTCGATTCAAAACAAAATTAATACATATTTCTGAGAAATTTATATGAGCTGGAAAAAAAATGGTTTTCAATAATTTAAATGAATTAATATCTTCTGAAAAATTCGAAGAATTTTTTTAGTATGTATTCAATCGACAAATGTATTCAAAATTATGAATAAGCATGAGCATAAGCATTTTTCATACACTCCTATCTTCCTGTTCGGTGCACTTTTCGTTGATAGGTTTTATTTTTAACACTTCAGCAGAAAGTGCAACGATTTCTGAAGTATTTACATGTAATCTTAGAGAAACTTCGATTTCTTGGCTAACTTTTTGTGTTTCATGCAAATCTCTTTCAGTTAAGTAACTATTTTTAAAAAGCCTTAAAAAGAAAATAAATGCAGTAATGATGATGAATAAATTTATATAGTTGCATATACTGCGACTTTTGATATATATATATAAGGTATCAAAACCTTTGACTTACCAAGAAAAACGACCGTGAGTAATTCTCAAGAAATTTCACTTACCTGAAACAAAAAAAAAGACACACAATAATGAATAAAATAATTCCTTAAATGATAAAAATGTGTCAATCAACACAACGGTCATCGTGTTTGTTATAAAAATTCGAAAAAATTTTCAAGCAGGCTTGGAATGAATAATAAGTACTGTACAAAAAACATACGGATGTCAGCAATAGTAAAAAACTATGTTTTACTTTTATTTGTTCTACTGGTTCACCATTTTAATATGAAATACTGAAAATATAAGAATCACGCAAGTTATGAAAGTATGTTTCAACTAATGAATAAAAGTTCCTTTTTCCAAGTATAAAATTTTTTTTTTAATTGTTTGTATTGATCAACGTGATAAATGTTATGATAAGGACCAAATTGTAGCCAGTAGCTGAAAAATGCATGAGGTTAAAGCTGTTTTTTATTTTTTTTTTTTTCTCGTGAAAAACAACGGAACTTTCTTAGATCCGACTCATATGATTCAAGCTATTTCTTATATCTTATTTCAAGATTGCTGCGATTGCTAAAAAGAATGTTGAAGATTCATTAACTCATTGAAATTCAAAGAGTCTTCAATTAGTCCATGGAGCTCTCAAAAGTGTTTGAGATCATTCGAAACTGAAAAAAAAAAACAATTTTTTTTTATTTTTTTTGAGTCTGAATATCTCGTCTAACGATATATAAAAACTGCACCATTGCTTCAAAATGTTTGTAAAAAAGTTCACCGCTGAAAACCCAATTTCTCGATCAAGTTCAGATAAACCTATTTTGCATTCCAATCATGACAAAACTCACCATCCCAGTCAAAAGATAAAACATTATGATTCCCAATAAATAATAATCCCTGCGGTATTTTAAGATAAACTCGTAAAAATCATAGGCAATTTTCGTAACAAACTTCACAAATCCGTTAAGATGGCTCATCCCCAATTTTGCTCCCTCGAACAAGAGAAGCTACTTGAAGAAAAGAGGCATTTCAGTGTATGTATAGCTACTTAGATATTCGTTCATGCGCGAATCTAAACTTTATCTCCCAGAGCTTCTCCCTGACGAGCAATTCTCATGTAAAGGACATCCGGCGTACTGCCCTTCGGCGACCAATCGTGAAATTGAGGGCTGTGGAGGCCAACAATTGACCTGAGCCTGTCTGTTCAACCATCCATAAGTTGAATCACATGTTTTACCGCTTTTAAGGAACATTTTCAAGTGTTCAAAACGACCCTTGTTTCAATTTCTAGGACTGTAAAAATAAACATGGCGAAATGATAATAAAAAAATTTGATTTATTTTATAAATAAAAAAAACCTAGTTTTGTAGAATAAATATAACATCGCTCTATCAAAGGTAGGCATGAATCAACAAAATTCTAGTTAAAGTAAAGGTCCATAATATTTAGTCATTACGAGAATACTTGCTGGAAATAAAAAGCCAAAGTATGATTCAGTATTGAAAGTGTTTTGAGTCTCCAAATTGATCATTGAGAGTATTCCGTTTGGCAAAATGGAATACTCACTCGGCGACTCGAAATACTCAAGTCTCCGAATGGAATACCCGAGTCTTTAAGAGTCTCCAAATGAGTATACCGTTTGGCAAAATTGGTTACTCGACATACTCTTAAGACTCAAACGATACTCTTGTTGCTCCTTCCAAAAAAAAAGAAAAAACTGTAATCGAATCCAGATCAAAGGCGACAATAGGAGATTTTTGGAGACTCGTAAAAAATTCGTATACTCTCGGGGACTCACGGTCACCTTTTTTTGCAATTTTGTATATTCTCGGAGACTCCTTTTCCGGCACCTTCACAGACTGAGTGATAATCATTTTGAGACTCGAGATACTCTTCGAGACTGAAACGATACTCTGATTTTTTATCCTGAATTATACTTTTTACAGTTTTATTTTAGATATGATAGCAGATCTTCACAGGAAAATATTTAAAAAATTGCATGACTTGATTTGAAGACTTTGTAAATACTAGATATACAAAAATGACTTAATCTATATGAATTGACAATCTCAAAATAGAGCATTGCCAGCAATTCTCGGTGGAGTGAAAAAAATGAAAGTTATTATAGAAAAATCTTGATAAAATTTTATATCAATAGAACACCAATTGATTAAAGATTTTAAGTTAAAAATGTTAAGTTACAAATGGGACGTATTGAAAGTCTAATGATAAAAAAAATTAAATTCTTAAAAGGTTCCTCAAAATTATCTGTGTACAATTTTTTGAATTAGCACAGAAATAGTTCGAATCATGTTCCTCATACATTCACACTCCTTGATGTCCAAGTAAAAAAAATAGGATGGAGAAAATAATTTTTATAATGCTAAAATACCTTATTTTGCAATTATAAAATGTAAACAATATGAGTTTGAAAATTTTATATTCAATATAGAATTCAAATTCAAAGCCAATATTGGAATGCACAGATTACATCTATAAAAGACCCACTACATTTTTTGTCATCGAAAAAATTATGAACAATCTTGTTGTTTTTTAAGTTTACAATCACGACCTAGGAGTTACATAACAAATTCCATAAAACGCCAAAATCTAAAAATTTTGGAATCATGAAAGTTTCTAATAATATGTACTTTTTCAATCGCTATAAAGAAAATACACAAACTCGCTGTAACTAACAGATTAATGAGTACATTTCTCAATTATTTTATGTTAAGCAACTTAACATATTGACGTAATTTATTCCATAATTCGAAAATAACGTTATTTGGTTCTTCTAAAAAAAATTGTTTTATAGGCATTTAATTTCCGACATACGGTCATTTTAAGAAAAAAAGGCAATATAACGCCTGCTACATTGTTGAAAACTATGTATAAAAATCATTGACTTTGATGAATGTAATCTACTTACGTGCAATCAAGAGTCACTCACGGAATATTATTTATATTTTTTTTTTTCAACTTGTTCGGACGGTAGACCTCTGTGATCAACCCCAACCCCTTCCCTCCGTCCTTTTTCTCGTACAACGCAATTGAAGGGCGCAAACATTCGAAAAGCTCTAGAGGAAATAGCTTGAGGGCGAGGAGACCGTGGGTTGGCCGCAAACTCGATTTGAGAGCATTGAAAATTTAAAGCACGTGGTGTAAAAAGCCTCCCTGGGTATTAAATTTACAAAGAGTGTTTATCTGTAGAAATACATGAAATGAGTTTCACACAGATTGAATATTTGAATGAAATTTTTTTGACACGTATAAGACTTCTATGATGATTTATACTTTAAAAATTTAGACAGTGTAATATTTGCTTATCTTCGTAGTATGCAAAATTTTACTCGTTTTTCTTTACAAGTATTGTTTCCTTCAAAGATAGTTTTTAATCAGGTTATAGATATTTTGTATTGGGGTCGGTGTTACTGAAATGTTTCGGGGGAAAAATCGGTTCACTGCGAGAAAATACTCGTTTTTTAAAAATATTTGGTCTTTTATTGTCAAAACAATGAGATAATTTTTTTGTTTTATTAAGATGCAAATCATGGTGCACAAATTTTCGCCTCTTCTTATATTTTAAATTAAAGCTTGTGCATTCAAATGGATTTTTATACTGTACTTTAGCACTCAAATTTTAAATTTACTTCAAACGTGTTCTTGAATTTTTCTATATAGAACTTGAGCGTTTCCTGAAATCAATATTTTCACTTCGTAATAAGTATCATAAACGTAAAGTTCTAAAGTTTTTACATCACAAAGCCTTTAAAAGTTACTTATCTAAAAATGTACGACTCTATCCGAATTACGTTCATTCTACTAACGATGAGTTATAAGTTTCGAAACAAAGAAATGTCTAATTTTGTGGATGCTAATATTTCGTATTAAAAATGACATTTATTCAATTTTAATGACAAACACATTAAGCATGGAAACAATTACAACAAAGCACCTTCACTTTAGATACCATTTCTTTCTTTTCCTTTTTTCTCTTAATCTTGACGTATAAAACGTCAAAGACAATGTGATTCAAATTCATTGAAGTCATGGACAATCTGATTCTGAATCAAGTTCATATTAAACGACTTTACGAAACTTTCGAATCAAATCATACAACATTAGTGCCAGCTTTGAACGATCCGAATTGAACATATTCATAAAATCCCTGCACACAAGTTTTCGTACAAATTTTCACAATAGAAGTGCAACTTCGCATCATAAAAGTAACGTGAAACTGCATTCATAGGGTAGATTACACTCGCGAGGTCCACCCTGACGCCTTCGCTTTCCAGTATTTCCACCTAGGGCTGGAAAAAGACGGATGTGCCGACGTTGATAAAGGAGTAAAAACAATGGACGATGGGAACGGTCGAGAATGAAGAGCGAACTATTTAAAAATTCAAAAACGTTGCAAGGCATAAGGAATAGGGCCGATCCAGCCAGTCTTACTGCATAATTTATGCCATAAAACTCGAGAAGGCTGGATCATTCTGCGCTATATCAAAGGAGTTTTTATTTATTCAATTGGTATTATCTGATCAAGATAAATTGAGCGAACCCAATTAATTTCTTATCGATCGCAAGTTGATTGTAGACATATAAATGTAATCAAAGAATTCTTTAGAGAGTGGCTATGTCATGAGAATTTACGTATACTTATCGGCAAATGTGTTAAGCAAAGTTTCCTTTCATAATTTTTTACAATGAATGTTCATTTGTTGGGAATATCAATTTTTTCAAGCTTTGTCATACTCGCTACATTGTATAATTTCTGGATATGAGTCTAGGAGAGTTTGTCCTTGCAAGTTTTCTCCTCATCTCCACGAACACGCAGGTCTTAGCAGAAGTGAGAGGGTGCATGGGTAGGAGGAAGGGATAAAATTTCATCCGGGGAATTCAATTAAAAGTAATACCGAAGGGTTGCAATGAGAAAAGACGAAAAAAAAGCCAAGACGGTTAAGAAGAGATGGATGGGAGTCTTCGACGTTGTAAAACGGAAGCGATTATTTCTCCTCTTTATCACGCTCGGCCGTTTGCTTCTTGTTTTATGCCCGCTCTTTATATCAGTGACGAATCTAAATGTCTTTACTTTCATGGATGTTACGTGCAGCAAATAATTTACCGCTTTGCATATTTTTACCTGGTTTTTTTTATGAGAGATAATGTTTCGTGGGATGATGCATTGTTAATCGATACAAGGAGAACGGACAAATATGAATTGTTGGGTTTTACATTGTTCCAAGTTTTATAGAAGTTGTGAATCAACATTGCGATAAAACGTCGGTTAATTTGTCAAGCAAATGTGGGCGCAGAATCCATAGAATTCAAAACTTCTTGTAATAGGAATTTTAAAATGAAAGAAATGTATAACTGAAAGTTTTGGGAATAAAATTGTGTGATTTCATAAACATGGGGAGTCACTAAATTACTAGAATTTTATAAAACTTGTAGTAAACTCATTATGTAAGAAAACTTGTCTCTTATGATTTACTGTATAGATCGCATAAATTGTACAAAGTAAAGGTATGTTGATAAAAATAATCACGCTGTACGTGCCAGCAGAAAAGCAACGTTTTCGCATAGGATTATGTGGCACCAAGACAATGATAAACAACATATCCCAAAACTTTTTCGGAGCTATCTCAGGAAAAAAGGAAAAGATTGAACATGAAAAATCATCACTTAGTCATCTTTGTTTTTATTAAAAATTTCATAGAATTACAAGGGGAAGAGGTTGACTACTATCAAACAAGGGAACGACTTTTAACTTTTCAGAAATACTCATGAACTCTAGGTTTTTAAAAACATCAAGTTATGAAATTTTCTAGTTGTATTTATGTATTTCCTAAATTTAAATAATCGAAAAAATATACAGACATGTACATCCGAGAAAACACCTTTCCAAATTCTCAAAATTCCAGGCCTAAAGCTATGGAATCGAAAATTCTATAGTGTCATTGAGTTCAATATTTCTCATACATAGAATGATGAATATAATGTGTAAAATTATTATTGAATTCTTAACTTTAAATTTTCAAAGTCTATTTAAAATCTCTTTTTTGAAGCAAAGAATTCATGGATTACAATTTTTGGAATTACAAAATTTGGAAGCTACAGAATATGTAGTTTTTCTTTCAAAATTTCGAGATTCCAAAATTTCGGGATTCAAACTGTTGCAAAATAGTAGTGCAATGAATTCAAATAGTATATTTCGTACTAAGGAGCAGAAACGAGCGTTTTTACGAGTGCGAAGTTTTGCGAGTGAGCGTAGCGAGTGAGCAAATCGCACGAGTAAAACGCGAGTTTTGATGCTCCTTGACACGAGAGATATTTTTCACGCTCGCAGCACATGAATCATTTAGTCTTTAGTTTACTGTTGTGTCGTGAAAAAACGAGTTCTATGCCGCTCGACCTTGGAGCGGCATAGAAATAGCAGCGAAAGGCGGTGGCAGAGAATTCGTTTTTTACGGGACAGTAGTAAACACAAGAATAAAGGATTTTTGTGCTGCGAGCGTGACAAATTTTTATTCATGCTATCTTAAATAAAAAGTCTGGAATTTGTGATTCCTAAAAACATCATAAAAAAATCATGAATTCAGAAATGAAATTTAGAAATGTCACTCCCAAAAAAAATCCCATCATTCATAACCCATTTCATTTAACTTCCAGAACCTTAAACTACAAAATTATCGATTCCGCGTTATTTGTTAACCCCTTTCCCTCAGATGGATACCTGTTTCCGCAACCGATTCCAGAGGATGGATTATCATCACAAGTAAATTATTTTGATCGAACCGTATTTCTGGTGATCTGGATCAATATCATCAATCAGTTGCAATTATTCGAAGCTGGAAATTCACTTCGTGTCACGGCATTAGGGAACCGCAAAAGCTCGTAAATTACAAATTCGGAAGACAATGCGGGTTTCGATCAGAGTGGTTTGAATTCTCGTCGTGTAGTGGATACGGTTCTGGAATAACAATGCGTTCTCAAGATTAGGGGCTGCTCCATTTCTTCTCCAATGGTGTTCGGGGTGATTTTTTGCCGCATACATTAAAGCGTGTTTAAAGTACACCCCGAAAATTGGTGAAATGGATCGTATAATGGACTTTTCTCAACTCACTGGGAACACATTGTTTTCCATGCGTTTGCTTTATCGATCATGTTTCATTCTCGGAATGTCTAAATTACTCGAGTTTTTTTTTGTTTTGATATCTGAAATTGATTCATGAAAATAGAAATACTATACAGATGTTTTACCGATGAATAAATTTTATTGGAAGTTGTCGTTGACTTGAACATGAAAAGTTAACACGTTAAATTGATAAACTTTTATGCCATTTTACGATTGAGCTTTTCCATGTAGCAGAGTCAATTGGGAGGTATATTTTTCATTTTCTTAGGTTTTCGAATACTTGGAAGCGAGTTTCAGATTTCAATGAGGATCTAAAAATTTTTTTTTTTATAAATTTTTGAAAATTCGTGCTACTCCTTACAAAATATTAAAGTTTCTATCTCCAAGTGTTTATACTTGTCAGAACAAATGTCATCCTCATCTTTATTCTTCCTCCTAACACTCACTCCCTTTCACCCCCCCCCCCCCCCTCCAAAATACTCTACTATACATTCGGCACCACATATGAGTTATTCAATGTATCGTGATTTGCCAACGTATAAAATTGGTGCTGTCGAAATAAAGTAGGAAGAAACTGGGGTTGCATCACGTGTTTTCATATTCAACGTTGACATTCGATTTTCGTGTATCAATATGAGGTTTGTCCCTAAGACGTAAAAATCTTTTTCTTTCTCGTGGAATTCGAAGAAGCATAAGTTTGTATATAATAGTAAATTTTTACGTAACTTCATATGGAATCTCTGAATTCTTATACTTGTGAGTAATACTATCGAGAAATGAAGTTTATTCCTCCTTTACATAATTATCTCAATCGGGAATGATAGTATAAATAGTAAACTAGCAATTCTCAATTTCAGTATATCACACATTTTCTTTTGATTGAAAAATTAATGTACGTTGTTGAATTTATAAGATTCTAAAACTTGAAAACTCATCAAGTTTGCGAACATTTTGAGAATAGTGTAAATCATTTTATTAAAAAGTACCTTGATTCACACTGTGCAGCTAATCAGAAATTTTATGTCAATTAATAATCAACCTATGAATAAAATATATTTTTGCAAGTTTGGGAAATCCCTCCATTCAGTCAAAGCAGGCATTGGTAAAATCAAAGGTGGTATAAAATTTCGTTGATGCATATGGTTCAGATATTGTTTTTGTTCAAAACTTTAGAATTCTCAGGAAAAATTTGTCTAATTCAAAATATGTAGGTATTTTTAAATATCATATTCACATATAATATAAAATATCACTAAATATCATACACCATAAAAAATCGTTTTTTCTTTTTTCAATTGATGGGTGTAACAGATTACAAGAAAGTTTCATCGATGGGTGAAGATTAAGACGACTCGGAAGAGGAGAAATCCGCCTCAGCAGAGGTCTCAACAACCTGGAGATTACATTACGTGACGATTTATTACATTTTATGTAACAGCAGTTTTTTCTTCTGTTCTTCGTTTATAAAATGACAGAATTTTTCTATTGTAGAGTGAAACACATTATTGTTAACAAGAAAACAATAAAAAAAACTTTACTACGCTGTAGTTAACTGCCCTCGTACCCATTAAAAATTTAATTCTTTTCTACTTGTACTAGATTTTAAAATACTCTCAAATACACCCACAATATTGCGGTGCCACTATCCTCGCTACGTATCGCTGCTCGGACATTTCAAAAAAATACATAGCCGATATAACAACAAGAGCAAGCAGCATCTGCAGCTTATGATCCCTGAAGGGGCGTCGATGAGAGATTCTCCATTGGAGAAAGAGCCCTAAATCACTACCGTTCTCAATTTTTCCGATATTTGTCAGTGTCACTGATAACTGTTCTCAATGTAGTGAACTGTTACCGTTTCAAGAAAAAAGAATGCAGCAGAAATCGATTGTGCAATGGTGATATTTTACAAAGATAAACGAAATTAAATGATATAAAAAATCGACAAACATAGACAGACTTATAAACACTGAAAAATGTTAGACGTGAAAACTAAAGAACAAAGTAATCTCATTGATAAAACATTAACTAAATTTCTATAAATTCAATGTATCATAAATTAGTTTCATATTTCAATGTTCTCAAAATCAATGACCTTGTGAAGTCGATTCCTGAACATCAAGCTTTTATTGAACCTAAATATTCAGGGAGAATACTTCACGCCTTGTTTTTCTACCATGTGAAACTCTGGTGAGAAAAAATTCAGACAGGGGTCGAAAGTTAAATGAAAAATAGGCCCTCGCCAGTTGAATCACGCGAAAATCAAAGCAAACTGGCAGAGCAGCGACAGGTGTTATGAATGAGCTTTCAACAGAACTTGGAGTCTAGACCAACCACTAATTAAATTAATTTCGCTTTCTTAGCCCTCATTCCCTATCCTTCAAAGCGACCCCTTTAGAGTCTCGCCAGATCCGTCTTTCCGGCATTCTCTTCCAATTTTCTTTCAAAAAAAAAAAAAAAATCATTTTCTCATTTAATTGCGAAGTAATTGATTTTGAAAGCGAAAGGATAAATCGTCAACAGATGAATTTTTTTCAATGAAATAGAATTTGATAATTTCAGTATTTATATGTAATAAATTGGCCCGGTACCGATTTTTTTTATTTTTCAATTTACTTTTATCACAATTTTAGAACTTCATATTAGGCAACACCCTAGAAGTAAATTTGTTTGATAATCATTTTCAAGAAAAGTAATTTTTTTTTTCATGAAAAGGAAGGAATCGAAAAAGTCAAATTTTTTTTATTGTCAAAATGAAATGATAACTGCAGTATTGATTGAACCATTTTTTTTAAAAATGACATTTGAGTGTTAGCATACAATTCGTATTTTTCCATGACTCACAACAAAATAATTTGAATATTCTACTGTTTTCCTCAAGTTTTTTTGCGCAGTATTCGTTGAGAATACTCGTTTCGATTTCTAAATACTTCACTTGAAGCTCTTACTTGCAATTTGCTGAGAAAGTTATTCCGCGTCCTGCGGTTTTGCGGGATACTCGCCACTGGCGAACCTGCTGATTTAGTGTCAAAGCGAATCTACCACATTCTTGAAGTTTGACAAAGTTTCTCGCAGACTCAAATCTTTCGAAATCTACATTTATTTCCTCAAAATGTGATTTATTTAGTCTGTTTACAGTGTAAATTTCAATTTGTCGCGGCTGAGAAACTTAGAAATTCTCCCAACATTAACTTTATCTTCCGTGATTCAGAAATATATAATTTCTTCAATTTTCATATGAAAATGTAACTAATCTTTATTTTTGAATGATTAAGCACATAATACAAAAATTTTTAAAATTTACAAAAAGCACTATAAAATTTTCTTTTTACTAAAAACTTGCAAGTGTTTTCCGGGTTCTCCAGATCTCTGCAACGGTTGTAAAATCATTAAAGCTTCTTATGTATTTTCAACTTAACGTACCTATATTTCCGGCTTCAGAAAAATAGACTCAATAAAATGCTTTGGAAGTTATACTTATGGACCCTTGAAGAAAAACGCGGAAACCACCCACGTAACTTTATCGCATAAGGAATCATAGACCCCGTTTCGTCATCTTTTCTCGACGAAAAAATTAATCCCGAGAAGCGTGGCTGAGCAAACGTGGAATTTGTGAAAGTGCGCGTGCAATGTGTAATCTCGGTCGATTAAATGACACTGCAGTAGGTGGCTCGTATTCTGATGATCGGGGCAAAAGCTCGGGGGCAATTGAGGCGAAGCGATACTCCCAAGCAACGAAAGCCGAGGAGACGCGCGCGCCGAGTTGATCGAATTACGATGTCGACGGTGTTACCGGATCAGTAGCGTTTACAGTAATTTTTACAGCTATTCTAGTGAAATACATGGGTAATCTTATTTGTACATGTTATCGGAAGTCTCGAGTAAATACATATATTTTTGATCGAGTTTTCTCTTTCAAGTGCACAATCTCCTGTCCAAGTATTATGGAAATGATCGTTCTCAAATTACAGGAAGAGAAAGTTGCAGTAACCAAGCATTCAGTAAAAAAAGCACCAACAAAAAAAAGTTATCATCGAGCACAGTGTGCTTAGATAAGGTTTATTCCAAAGGTTCTCCCTATCAACAATTTTTTTTATTTATTTATTTTACCATTGTTTTTGAATATTTTAAGCAAAAAACTAAAAGAATCCTCGGAAGTAATGAACCTAATTTTTGTGAATTTTTTTTTGAGGTTAATAGCTCAGAATCTCCAGGAAACGATGCCACATCAAAATTCGATGGCTCAAAATCTTTCGTCCTGTACAGTAAACAATTTACATTGAACTATACTACATACATAAAAAAATATCAATATCATTATAAACAGGAAACCGCAAAAAACCATGTTTTTTGGTGTTTCTGACATGAATCACTACATTTTTCATACTTTCAACTATAATTATAGCAATAAGAAGAAAGCCTATCGAATTTCATGCGATTTCATTTTCAGTCAAATTACTATCACTTATTGTTAAGAAGATATAGCTTTAAAACACCAAAAAATCTAATCAAAACATTGTCTGAATAAATTTAATTTCAACACTGTGGACAGTAGAAAAACTTTTTATTGTATCAAACCAACATTTCGCAAGGAGTCCCTCGCCTAATCAGGGATGTGATACTCATACAAAATGACAATTAGTAAAATCCTAAATGGCACGCATCTGTAACACAATTGATGGAGTTGTTAAACGGTTACAAAGAAAAAACTGTAAATCTATTTTAAATCATCCTCGTTACTCACTAATCTCGGAAACAGAAAAACAGAAAAATAACCACACTTCGGATAGAATTCTTTTCTCTCTTTCTTCTTTCTTCTCATTTCGACGTTTAAAACGTCAAAGACAATCCAAGAATACGCTCACAACTCGTATCCATCCGCATATGACCTACACGTCTATGTGAGTGTATTCTTGTCGTCCATACAAGATAAGAGATATAGAAAAAAATGTATGCTTCCATCACATACACCTCACTGTTTTCGTCTCATTCCAACTACGAACATCAGAATGAGACAGAAAAAAGGGGAGGGAACATTCAATCTGTGGCGAAATCATTCCTGACGTAAATTCTATCGACAATTTGGGATTAAACCAGACGAATTTAAAGTCTTTTTTACAACACTAATGAAAAAATGTTGTTAGCTTGAAATTTGCTCTACAACTCATTGACAATGCGAAATATCGTTAAAACGTGCTATGATATTTTGAAGAGGACTAAATTACGAGAAAAACAGTGCAAATTTTATCTCAAAATGATTAATTGAGCCGGAGATACAACGATCGGAACATGGTATCTGAACAAACTTTTGCGTACGTTATGCATTTATTTCAAATATAAATTAAATTATGATTTTAACTGTCTTAAGTATAAAAGTTGATGGACGACATGGGAATCGCGTTTACGTTGTGGATGTAATGCCTTAGACTACAGTTTTGTTGTAGGGTCATTTGTAAACCAATTTTGTGTAATACTAACCAGGAGATGACTGATATGCTTGTTGTAAAATAATCACGTAAAATGAGAGGAAGAGTGATCACTCAAAGCCAAATATTTCAACTCCATTATTTATTTATCAATATTTCGGCCAACATATGGGGCCCTCATCAGGATTCTTATAAATCTTCAAAAAAAATACATCTTTCTTATATCATATATAAACATCTCATAATAATAATCATAATAAATAATTCTCTAAAATAATGTAAAGATAAACTCAGATCGACTCACGAAGTCGACAATGTATTATTCAAACATCAATTCTCCCTTCATCGAAAAGATTCGTTCACAATAAATAAAGGTTCTAATTCTGTTTATGGTAGATATCTGGGTATTTTGTGATAAATGTTTTGTTGCGTTTATCTGTTATGACATTCAATTTATTTCTGGCATCAATGAAAAAGGCAGGGATTTCTCGCTGTTTTATAAATTCATTATCAGTCATCGTCAGTTCCTTACATAGGACATTTGTAAAGTCTCTGTAATGAAAGTCGTACGACGCTATGAATTTTGGCGGGATTATAAAATTTGATGTTGTTACGACGATGAATTTTTATGTGATTGGTCAAAGAATTCGGAATTGTTAGTTTGACCTTTATTTATTGTGAACGGATCTTTTCGATGAAAGGAGAATTGATGTTTGAATAATACATTGTCGACTTCGTGAGTAGATCTGAGTTTATCTTTACATTATTTTAGAGAATTATTTATTATGATTTTTATAATGAGATGTTTATACATGAAATAAGAGAGATATATTTTTTTGAAGATTTATAAGAATCCTGATGAGGGATATGTTGGCCAAAATTTTGATAAATAAATAATGGAGTTAAAATATTTGGCTCTGAGTGATCACTATTCCTCTCATTCATCGAAAATTAATTGGAACAGTGCATATACTATTTGACATTTATTTACAAAATCACGTAAAAATTTTACATAATTCTACTGAAAAAATTTAAAAAGTATCCATTGTCAAATATTGAAAAATAAATGATCTGGATATTGAAATCACAATTCTAAGAAAGTAATTATTAAAAAAAATTTATCACAACTCTCTCTGACAACTCTGCGCCTACCGTGGCCAGTGAACATGCCCATGTTTCGATCATTGTATCTCCAGCTGAATTCATCATTTTGAGATAAAACTTATACGGTTTTTCTCATTATTTAGTACTCTTTAAAATATTGCATGTTTTAACGATATTTTGCATTGCCAAAGAGTTGTAGAGCAAATTACAAGCTAACAACATTTTTTTCATCAGATTTTTTGGTGTTCTAAGAGCTATATCTTCTTAACAAGAAGTGATATTAAATTGATCAAAAATAAAATTGCACAAAATTGAATAAGCTTTCTACCGATTGTTATATTTATACTTGAAAGTATGAAAAATGTAGTGATTCGTGTCAGAAAACCCCAAAAAACATGGTTTTTTGCGGTTTCCTGTTTATAATGACACTGACATTTTTTTATGTATGTAGTATAATTCAATGAAAATTGTTAACTGTACAGGACAAAATATTTTGAGCCTTCGAATTTTTATGTGGCATCGTTTACTGGAGATTTTGACCTTTTAACCTCAAAAAAATTCACGAAAATTAGGTTTTCTCTTCATTCCTTAGAGGATTATTTTAGATTTTGCCTTGAATGAATCTTTAGTTGATGCAACATAAATTTTCTAAGGAACTAGTGTAATGACTTTTCATTCTCGATATAACGAATCCATGATAACAGATCTGCAACATTCTACAATATGTGAACATAAATAGATATGGACAATCGTGTCATGAAATTTTATCAAATTTTCTAGTATCTCCTTCAATACATGAAATTTCCTGAAAGTTCAAAAAAAATTCATGGAATAGTTTTAAAGTCCTTACTTACTTTGCCGAAATTCTTTGAAAATTACATGAAAGGCTGCCGGTTGTAGCCGCAGAAACTAAGAAGACGCGCTCGCGGAGTAGATCGAATTACGATGTCGATTCGCGCGACGCCCCCGGTGCTTTCCATAAGAATAGGTCGCCATTATCTCCCGTAGATTCAAGTCCGGAGATATGCCCCGCGTCCTCGAAAATGGCCGGACTACGAGCTAAGGGGCTGGTGACAGATGCTCTGTATGCAAATTCCCCGAGTTCCCGTGGAAACCCCATAAAATCTCCCCCCTTCGCTCTCTGGAAAAGACGCGTGATAAAGACTTGCCCGCGAATCTTCTCCTCCTCGATTTCCAGGCTCCCTTCTGTTACCCATTCGAACCCCCCACGAACAGTATAGGTATACCTGCGGCCAACTTATTCTGTTTCCGGCTCTTCAACCTTTTTCCGGCCTGTTGAAATGCTAGGGTTATGAACGAATGCGCAGTCAACAAAAATCGTTTTAATCAAAATTCAGTGGCTGCTATAAAAAACATGCAAAAGTCAAAACAGTTCGACTGATTACTTTTTAAGTTCAAATGTTAATCGAAATCGTTTCAAACCTAAATAATTGACGTATTACCTTATAATGAACAAACAATCGTGAGTTTTTCAAAAAATTTAAAAAATTGTTTGTGATTGCACTTGGCGTTCTATGTTTCCTTAATGAGTTACGCTAATGGATCGACCGGGTAAGTCTGTTTTACCCGGGTGAGTTTGTTTTACCGTGGTGAATTTCAATTTTGGACAATGTAAGAAAGTTCGGGCTTGTGGAAAGTCCCGTGTTTTTGTCATTTATTCGCGACCGAGGTGCGAATTCATTTCATTTTTGTATATCCATGAATGGTGAAAGAGTTTCGGACGCACGCGAAGTGGTTTTCTTTCAGATTTTTAAGAATAATCTTCCCCTGCAAATGATCTACATTTTTAACAATTTTTCAATAATTTTGGCATGTTTTCAACCAAGAATATCTTATTGAATTTCTTATATCACATTAAAACTACTAGCTTTTCAAACTTGAAATATTTACGTTCCTCGACAACCTTTGAACCCTTGTTAACAGCTTGGGCACGAGCTTGGCATTATTCTCGGTGGCATGGAATTTTCGATTTTCCAAGTAACTCGTTGGAAGGAAATACTCTTGGAGAAAAATCGAAGACAAGAAACATGCTGCGCTATAAAACAAAGGGGCCCTCAGTTTTCAAAGCATAAGGGCATTGAAATTCACCGAGAGTTTCGCTTTCCATTTCTATATCGCGGTCCAACCGTCACCCTCGCGTATTTTTCTTCCCTGTAGCCGCGAGTCAATTCTAAGGCATCGAGACCTCTGCTTGCTTTGGATCCCATCGAGACCATAAACTTAAAAATTACGATATTTCATACCCCAGCTATCCCTCGCGATCTGTACGAGTCAATAGTTTCACGCTTGAAAATCTGAATTGTCAGATGAAAAACATAAGGTAATGTGAATCTTTCATTTAATTTTAACACTGTTACTTGAAGCATTAGAATGTTACGTTACAACAAAAACTTTTTCAAGAAAATCTATTCTATTGGAAATTGAGCTTATATAAATCAATCAAAATAAACCATATTGAATTCTAACAACAGTTTGCAATGTTAAAATTTTTTGGTCCTGTGATTTGTATAATATGAATACACCATTTTATAAACATTTGAAGGGTGGATATTCAAAGTCGTATAACCGCCAATTTTTCGAAATTCACTTTATTATCTTTATTATTATTTTTTTTTTTTTCGAAGCTCTAAGCTGATGCCGTCATTTCTGTGATAAAAGCAAGTCGAAATTCACTATAGTTTTATTGTAATATTTTTTCAAACATTGCATTTTGGTAACTGGCGACCTATCGGCAATTCAAAGTCGTATAATAACCAACGGAAACTTACGTAATTTATTTAAGAAAATCAATTTAATGTTGAAAACCGTAAAACCGTGCGTTTGATAATATTGTTACATGCATTTACAAACATTTTGATACAAGAAGCAATGTTATAACCGATGTTGTTAACAATAAAAACTACGAATAAAAATAGAAAATGAATTAAATTAATAAATTTCTCTTTACAATCACAAATAATGACAATAATTAACAAAAAGTAAAAAGTTATGGAAGTATTTCGGTTACAGAATTGCCATCAACATAATAAAACTTTTGCGAAGCTTGTTTCACTTACTTTTATTTAGTAAGGCTAATGATCGATATACGTTTTGGACTGCCTGGCCCCCTCGATTTATACGTCGCGAAATTTCATGAGGTCGCGTTGTCCTCAATTTTAATCGAAATCGTTTCAAACATGAATGATTGACGTATTACCTAATAATGAACAAACAATCGTGAGTTTTTCAAAAAAGTTTAAAAATTGTTTATGATTGCATTTAGCGTCCTTTGTTTTCTTAGGGAGTTACGCCAATGGATCGACCGGGTAAGTCCTGAGTTTTTTTGTTATTTATTCGCGACCGAGGTGCGAATTCATTTCATTTTTGTACATTCATTAATAATGAAAGAGTTTCGGACGCACACGAAGTGGTTTTCTTTCGGATTTTTGAGAAGCACCTTCACCTGCATTTCCGGATTTTTATCACGAACACGGATCGGATATTTTCCACGACAGATCTTAATACAATTCCATCGGGATAAAGTTTCGATTCGCCAACAAAAATTGAAAAAATACGAACGTCTTTCCGCTCGTTGTAAAAAATTGTAAATGGCGGTTATGCGACTTTGAATATCCACCCTTCAATTTATAGAACGATATTTTTTAAAGTTGCTTGTAAAACAAGCAAGAAACGAAAAAATATTTCTATTTTTTATGAGTCCAATTAAAGCTTACAACTGACGAGATCATGATTTAATTATTTTCTGACAATGACAAAGTCAGGAAAAATTCTTGGAACCGAAAAAATTCTTTTATTGTTGTTTGAACCTTGAGGAATAATTGAGAAATAACGATATGCTTCTTAATCTAGAAACTTTTTTCACATTCAACATTTACCAAATGATCTTTCCCAAGAAAAATAAGTGACAAACTGATGTTTCCAGTATGAAAATACACCTGTAAACTACCCTCTTAGAAAACTTCGATGTCTTCGAGTAGTGGGAGCTCACGTTTGCCAGGAAAGAAGAAAGAAGGGGGGTGGCACAATGAGAAATAGCAGTGACTTATTAAACGAAAAACTCGGAAACCCGCCACTTTGACGCATCGCCTTTAATATTATCGTCAAATAGCTCGACATTTTTCACCCTGAATAATCAGAAGAACTTTAATGTCTTCGTACACTTGAGGCTACGTCGTTTTTCACGCGTTTTCTTCCCCTTCCCAAGCAACGTTGCAATGTTGAATAAATTGCACCCGCGAGGTAATTGCGTCCAACTAATATGCACCCATAAAGAATAAAAAGTTTTTTTGATATCGGACTGATTTATTATTATGATGATGGTATCTGTGGGATTCAGGAGTTTTGTAAAGGAAGTTCTTTCTTCACTCTTATCACTGACAAATAATGTGACTTCAAAATGTTACTACAAAATGAGCCTAAACTTATGCATTGATTCCCAGCATCAATCATAAGAGGATAAAATTGAATTTGATTCCAACACTTATTACGTAGTGATGATAACTAAAAATCTGAGTTCCTCTTCCGAGTCGATTTATAGCAATTGACAACTGAACAAGAAAAGATAAACTGTTTAAAGAAAATATGTCAGAAGTAATAGGTCAAGGCGTAAAAACGTCGAAAAGATTCACCATCGCAGCAAAATAGAGATCTGGATAAAAGTGGCTTGATTTACTTCCACAGCAAATTAACCCGCTTTTCGTGCTGGAATATTTCCCCGTCATCGTTACCATCAACGCTATTTGCTATATCGGAACCATCTTTTTTTGCAAACCGTGCGTATAAAAATATGAAACTTATTTCCCAAGGGAGATTCATACACGAGAAAAATGTCCACGATTTGTATCGCAGCTTGGTGGCGCTGGGTCATTTGCCGCGAGCAGTACAATTTTTATTTGTTTATCGCCAGAAATCATGCATGAATATTAGGATGTACATTTTCTTGATTCAATAGTTTTTTCCATAACCTGAATATTTATTATGAACATTTGGAAATTATATAATTGTAAAAGGAGGAAAAGAATTCTGTTTAACCCATCGTGAGTATATTCAAGTTTTAGGCTTTTGTTAAGCTTTCATCAGAAATCGAATAAAAAGTTTTTATTAGAAATAAAACGCATACTCACAAAATTTCTTCAGAGGAACGGGTGTTTTATCGTGCGGCTTTGTTTTTGATCCTGTTTTTCGTAAATGAGTTGTAGGAATACCATTAATGTATTAAAGGTGCATTTCTTTGCACCTTTAATACAATTCGTTTGTCTTTATAAGGCACTAAAAGTATGAGTATCATCATCCGTCATTTGGTGTCCTGTCAAAGTAAACTGGAATATGTATGCATTGCACAAAATACAGTATTTTAGCCAAAAAAATAATAATTTTGAGTTCGAAAACGTAAAAAAAAAACGTTTCAAAAAATTAAGGAATACCTATCGTATTTATTTATGTACAGACATCAGAAACTGAAAAAATTAATTCACTTACAATTAGACGCTATAAGTATTTTACAATAGTTTTTATAATTTCTCAGATTCATAACATTTCATATCAGATTATTTTGTAATCGACATGCCATTAATAAGAGAAATAACAAAAACCAGCAAAAATGAATCTATATTTAATTACCTACCAGTTTTACAACTTATGATCTAACTGAAATATATGGAAATATATGAAATATGTTGTTTTATTAATTATTTTCAAATATATTTTATGTATAATGAAATATATAAAAAACAGTCATAGTACTCTATTATGATAACATTTGTATAATTTTTTCATTATTATCTTCAATATAGTATATTATTTACTATTATATCATATAAAATACAATCAATTAATTGTCAATGGCAGTTGTCGTTATCTTTTTCTGTGTTAAAACAGAGATGTGTGACTGAAAATATGTTTTGCTGAATAAGTCTTCAAGAATTGTTGATTCACATTGTCATTTTAAAATAATTTTTTTTTTTTTACCTTTCGGCTGAATATACTTACATTTCTTATTGCAATCATGCTTTTTTGAAGATAATTCTTTGAACAGCTTCAAAATTCATTTTTGAAGCTGTACCATTTTTTTTGGCTAAAAATTCTAAATCGTTACAATGCAATGGAATGTTTTACAGGACACAAAATGGAGGATGAGAATACCTATAGAATATATTTTACTGCTTAAGGTTTTATAAGGCAGTATAATACCTATATATTATAATGTATAGGTATTATAGTATATATATATACGTATTATAGTATATATAGAGGTATTATATACAGTATATATATACGTATTACAGTATATATAGGTATTATAGTATTACAATATATAATATACATTATAGAATAGTACCTATATATTTTGGTGCTCTAGTTTTTATAATTTTAATACGATTTTCACTAAAATTACACTGTCGCCTATTTCACCGTAATTTCACGCATGAAAATACCATCTCACAAAAAATACATACGTTTGACACGATTCAGCTCATACAAGTTGTCTGACGAAAAAAAAAACCAAAATGATTGAGTTTTTTGATGCCTTATTTTTAACAATTAGTACAATCGTTACTATAGGTACAATTTTAACAATTTTGAGAGCTTTTTCTGACCCTTATAACATTGGGTTAAAAATACAGTTTCAAATGATTTTGCTAAATATTCAAGTCCGGCGTATTTCGTTCATGAAACGATAGCCAAGGACATTAAAAAACTCAATATTTTGAGGTTTTCTGTTTTCTGGTGACTTTTATGAGCTAAATCGTGTCAACCGTTCTGTTATGCATTTTTCACAAGACGTATTTGAAGCTCAAATTACAAACGAATTAGAGACATCAAAAATTGAGTAAAATTTGTGTTTGAAGTATGACAATAAATAAGTCACATGCAAAAACTGCACCTTAATGGCATTATTTATTTACCTCCACAATATCCTTATAAGATGGTATCAAAAACACTGCCAGAAGATAGAGCGCTCCCTTCACAACAAAGAAGATCCATACAAACAAAATCAATAAAGTATAAAGCAATTTGTTTACTTACTATATGAGATAATTTTTGTGTTCTTTTGATATCCTAAAAATCAATTTTCTTATTTAATGATACGTAATGATATCGTTAAATTAGTGTTTTATGCACACAAAGGTTTTCAAAAATTCTTATCTCCTGGATCGGATGACGCAACGTTCATTTTAATCACGGGAATAATACACTCGGGCCATTCATTTATGCCAGAATAAGAGAGAGAATCCGCGAACAACGTTTTCCCTGACGCGGAAGACCGCTGTCAATGAGGACAATGATTAAAACTCAATATAGCTTTTTTGCCCGCGGGGACGTCGTCGTGAATCCGTCCTGGGCGGACGCGTTTCTTTTTTTTTCTCCCTTTTTATGCCTTTGCCCTTGTCTTCCTCGCGAGGTTTGATTTAATAGCCGACGGCCGCGGGAAAATGAGAGCAAATGGAAAAAAAGCAAACCTCGGACGTGGAGCCCTCAAAGGGGATAAGGCGAATAGAAGCGCGCCGCGGCTATCTTATTTATCATAAGAGCGAGATAGGGAGATGCCGATGAGAAAAAAGCGAGCGAGACCGAGCGAGAATGTACCAACGTTATTAACATACTGCGGCTTGGTGCCCCTCGCCACGTTTAACAAGACTCGTTATGTTCTTTGTACCTGAGTCAGACGCGTAGCCAGGGGGGTTGTTTCGCCTTGCTTTCACCCTTTATGAATGTCTAATTATTTTAAGTATTGTTTTGATGAGGAAACCCAAAACGTCCGTTCGATCTAAGTCTTTAACATTATCATCACATGATTGCTCAAGAAAGTATCGGAGATGGAGACAAAAAAGTGTTGTGTCTAAGGCAAAGCAGATGGTTATATTAGGTATGAGTCATCGACGTTTCACGCATGTAAACTGAAGGGAACTCGTCACATATTTTATTGTAAAGATTGAGTCGAAGGGAAATGGGTGAATGATCCCAGAACAGGCGCGTAGCCAGGGGGAGGGAGGTTTAGAGGTTAAACCCCCCCCCCTTCTGAAATTCCTGAACATATATGTATCTTTTCATACCCTTTTTCAGAAATATGATTTTTGGTAAAAGTGATAATGCATTCGAATTTTTGAACAAAATTGTGCTTCTTCTGTCAGATACGTTTTGTTTTTACATACTTTAAGAAAATTTTTGTGTTCGTAATCGTAGTGATCGTAGCCAACAAAACTGCCATCATTTACATCTCTCAAGCATTCAGAATTTCTTTCAACGATATCTAGGTTCTAAAAGCTTTCTTTATTTCAATATATTCACAGAATTATAATATTTCCTCCTCATATTATTCCCCTGGAATTCCTCAATTAGCATGTAAGTCCGAAACTTCTGCTAATAAGATGAATGCAGCCCAGACTCTCGTAAAGCTGTTTTTACTCTGGGTTCTAACTGTTCACTAAAACTTATCTTCTGACTTAAGTGAGAGTTAAAACAAAAAGGGATTTCGGATGCCTCTGTACTAGATTTTGTAGCAGTCTTATTAAAGACTTATCTTCTTCTATAAGCTTTTGTAAAGGTAAAGGGTTACTTTCGAAACGATACCTTTGGTTTTCTTGCAGTCATAACTGGATTTTTTACGCGGAATTCAATTTTACTAAAAAGCTTTCCTGTTTTTTTCAAGTAATTATTTAAAATTGAAATTATAATTTGTTAA
The DNA here is from genome assembly GCA_028476575.1 of Platygaster robiniae. Lineage (NCBI taxonomy): Eukaryota > Metazoa > Arthropoda > Insecta > Hymenoptera > Platygastridae > Platygaster > Platygaster robiniae. The sequence continues at coordinate 10,097,296 of CM052023.1, read as the reverse complement.
AAATAAGGGTAGAAATCGCAATGATTTCTCGTTTGAAGATACCATATACTTCCGAATATCTCGAAGATTGATATCATTTCACAGTTCACAACACTATAAATATAAGACGGAAATTCTGCGATAAATTCAGTTTGAAAAATAATGTTCTAACATAAGCTTAAAAACAAAATTCTGATATTTCAAGCATAAATATTATTGTATACATAAATGCATTAAAAATCTGAGATTTCCAACATGTAACAGTATTAACCCTCAATCACTACAACCTCCAAATTTCCCATCATTCTATGGGTCCTGTAGGACCTAAAATTGTTGGAGAAAACAAAATAGCATTTAAACTTACTGCGTTTCAATACTTTTGGTGTCAGCGCCTTTAATCTCACGCACCAAGTATTGAGATGCTGGGCGTTTGAATTCTATTTTGTGCCCTTCACTAATTTTCTGCTTGTAGTGCGAGGCAAGGAATAAAAACAGCAGACCGAAAGTACGATTTAACAGAGTTGGTTTGATATTTGGAGCGAGTTATTTGCTTTAACGTGAGTCGGAACTTTTAGCTCCATATTGAATGTGGCTTTCGCAAGCTTTTCAGCTGCTATAAAAATTTCGCTGAACGATACTTCCGCAGCTTTTCGTTCTTCTTGAAGCATATTCACGATGACAGGAATATTCTCTACTGCTGATGCCAAATCACATGACTTTTCTTGCAGTTGAACTGACAAACGAAGCGTGAAGCTGAAAATTTTGTTGCAAACCAAGAGACTGACGAGGAACTCGCTTTTCTGAACTGATACAAGTAAGCAGGCCGTAGTTTTCGAAATAGTCCAAGATTTTTCTGAAGTTTTTTCTAATCCCGTTTGGGTGATTTGGAACAGTTCTACGAAAGTTATAGTATGCTGTCATGTCGATCGATAAATCTTGTTTCGCAAAGACGAATAGCCTCTTCTTCTTGCTCTCTGGAGCATGTTCTCGGATGAGATCTAGAAGAATTTTCGTCGCATATGCGTGGTTTCTAAATAAGTTCACGATGTCGTTCACAATCTCAAGACAATAACGAACAGGTGGGACTGCCATGGCATTTAACAATGCGAGTTTCAAACGATGGCTATGAACAATGAGCGTACATCATCAATAGGTACAGATTCTTGAGTCTCGCCTGGACGCTACTGACATGACAAGACATGTTATGTGCTTCATCGTAGTATTGATCAATGAATTTTCCCATTTTGAGGTTCAACTCTTTACAACTTTTTTGGAGGGCTTCAGTTATTTTTTCAGAAGACCGGTTGTAAATTCATACAAATCCTACAAAATCTTCATAAATAATCAGTTTTCGCAAGTCTTTGTCAAAGTCGAGGTATCTGAGACCGTGGCAAAGGCCCGGGGACGGAATTCCTTCCTCCTTGCGTGCTCCTTGCATCCTTTTTCCGTTCTATGCTGTTTTCTCAGCAATAATGTTAAAAATTAGATAAATTTTTCTTGAACATGGCTTGTTGCGGTGTTATGTTCATAAAGAAACAGTTTTGACTTGATTATTTAAGAATAATTTTATTTTTCATGTCAAAATATACGTGTAAGAATACAATTATCAACTATAAAATAACAAACAAATGGACAATTATAATAATTATATGTAATTAAGAACTTGACACTTCAGCATGCAATTTAGGAGAACTTATCAAAGGACGTAAAATGGACGGAGTTAGAACGCAAAACGGACATGGAGTTTCGTGCTTTTTGCGTTCCTCTTGCATCCCCGAGCCTTTGCCAGAGGACTGACTGACATTTGTTCAGTGCCTGATATATCCATGGTTTCATCTCCGAGCAAGGTGAAGCATGATGCATGATCATTTTTCTGAATGATGAAAAATATTTTCAAAATAAGGTTAAAATTTCTGACATCTGAACTTTTTGTTTTTGCCTGGTTTTTTTGTTTTGTTTTGCTTTGTTTTGTTTTTTCTTTAAATAATTTGTACTTAAAAAATAATGTTTTTAGTTCTCTCGTAGGAAAAAATCTTATTAATTTGAAAATATATAAATATTTCGGTAACTGATTCTAAAATATTCGACTTTTTTTTGGAACGAGTATTTTTTCATCATATAATCATGTATTGGAAAAAAGCGATTGGTTATAAAAAAAGTTATCCCATGATCAGTTAAATGATTTTGTAACTATTTTTTTTCATAGCTGTTTTAACAATTTTTTTACAAAATTTCTACAAAATTTTTTTTTCCACAAAATTTTAGGATTCGCGGAATTTCTGGGGGGGGGGGGGTGGGGGCGGGCCCGTCGGGTCCTATGGCTGGCTACGGGCCTGTCACTCAACACTTATTACATGAGTTCCATTTCTCCTCAAATAACCTTATGGGAACCTTTGTCTAGAAAATTAATTTTTATTTACACAAATTTTAATAATCATTCCTGCAGGTAAACTTTTTCCAATTATTTATTCTAAATTTGCTTTGTTTTAGTGTATCCATAACTTCTATTCTATTCGACTTTACATAACTCGAAATCAAATAAGCTTTCAGGAAGCTACATTCAAAATTAAAATTTTTTTGAAAAAATGAGAAAACAGAATGACAAAATGTATGGCTACTTGATAGTAAGACTTTAAATATCTGAAGAAATTTTCTTAAAGTAAAATAATATTTTATTTCTTTCGTCTCACAATTGATCATTATACAGCGGCATCCTACACTCAGAGAAAAAGTAAACTTCTCGAGCATGGCAGTACTCCGCGCGTCCGAAGCACGCGCTGTGAAGACCTTCAAACGTTAGAAAGTATCCCCCCCGAGCACGACACACGCTTCTAAATCAAGCGTCTGCGCAGAGGATGCATCGAATCCATGCTCTCAAGCATCGATGGAGCCATGCCTCGCGCGGCGGACAACATTATGATCGAGAAGTTCATTTTTTCTCTCAGTGTACAATTCAGTCTTGATTATCTGAATCAAGAGTTTTCATATCTGTAGGGATATAGTAAAAACTTTTTTTAATAGATAAGAATTTCGTGAAGTATAAAAATTCATTATGATAAGTCACATGAGTTAAACTTGGCCCTTAAAATCAGTAAATTTGTAGAAATGCCGTGAGTCTAAATACGGCTAGTAAAAATGGTATAATTTTTCTACCACGAATATCTATTTCAGTAATGAATGACAACTTCTATATTATTGTCAAAGCTGCAAAGACTACTCGCAGTAGTAAATGTTTGACTAGTTTAGATGTGGTAAATATTCAACGCAATTTCAATGAGTCACTAGATGACTATTACAATAGTGAAACTAAGGTTTCATTAGTTGATAATGCCAAAATAACTTCTTGATTAGTCAAAACATGGGTGACGAATTTTATTTAATTCTAAATTTCCCAATCTAAAATCTTGTTTCCTTTACAGACAAAATGGTTGACCACACTAAAATATAGTAAAAATTTTACGTATTTTATGTTTAAAAAATGTCTTTCCAATATTCTAGAAAACTGAAATTTCAAATTTTCCGTTGCAACTTTTTTCTAAATCATATCAATTTCAGTTTTTGATTAAGAACTGCATAATTTATCTTGTCAGTGTTTTCTATTTTTTCTCAATTCACCCTCACACCTAAGGTATTTCACTTTAATTCGAAATCCTTATAAAACCCTTATCAGAATAGAATTCACAAGGATCACCTTTGAAAAATATCAGCAATCGCAATTACGCACAGCGCGAACCAGATGTAGTTCCTGTTGAATGAAACTTCTACACTGCGCTCATCGTCCTAACAACTGTTAGTAGGCCCGTGAAAAAAAGTTGCACGGGCTTATTTATGGGTACCTACGAATGCGAGTGTTTAGGTGTTGCTACGGTGGTTGTTGATGCTGGGCTGGTTCATCTTTCTAGGAAGACGAGAGACATGGCGCGCGCGTGCAAACAGGAGATTCGCCGATAACGTCGTGCTCGGAAGTGCGCGGCTTAAGCCAAACTTCACCTCCGTCATATTCGCGCCAACGCGAAGTTTCAAGTTTCGTTTACGCTTTTCCGTTTGGCACTTGCATTCCATTGGTTCAATGAGATTTTCACGCGATAAGACGTGTCGATAAATAACGAGGATTCGTTGCCCATGAGAGCGTAACTAATGTGAAAAGAGGAGAGGTGAGGTACTGAGCCTCTGAAGAAGTTGCAGAAAAATGGAGACTTTCGATGATTTTTCTGTCTTTTATTTTGCGAATACTTCGGTATGTAATGAAAGTTAGCAATAATTTTACTCTTTATCTTCGTAAGCGTATGAGATTATATGTTTCTTTCCAAGTTCTTTATGTTCACTCTTTGTGGATCTGTAAAGATGACTTCAAGTCAGAACGTTGATAGCTTTAAGTGGGAATGAAAAAAAATCTAAGAAAAATATTTTGAACTGCTTTTCCATGTCTTTTTGCTGTTCTGTAAGACAAATGTAGAGTATAGACTTTTTTACTTCCTTCAAAAACGTTTTTAAATATTGACATTTAGCCAACCTCAAGTGTATTTTTGGACTTCACAAAAGTCTGCTGAATGACGTCTTTTCTTCGTTCTCGAAAAGACGACTCAAAAAACTAAACATGATATCAACGTTTCGGCATTAGCACTTTGTGAGATGCAATCATCATTTTTTACGAATAGTAATTTGATGTTTTCGTACGTCCTAGATTTCGCAGATTCTCAAGAACAAACGCGTTTCTTCGTCTTACCTCAATTCATTAAGATTGCAAGATGAAATTCCGCTGATGCATTTTTCGTTACGGTGGGAACGAAACGAACTAGCGAAAACGACAAAAAATATATAATTTTCGCTCCGGCGACTCCGGCGGGGCACCCTCTTTTTAGGCAGCCAAGAGCGCGCTGGAATGAAACGAAGAAAAACGAAAGATGCGACCGAAAAAGGGACTATCTGCTGGGAAGTGAAAGGACCTGCGTCCTCCGGGATTCCCTCCCGAGGCACTAACGAACTTATCCGGTCTGGCTCTTTGCGGCAACTCGCTTTCCACCAAAGTCACGTTTTTCGTACTCGAGAAATTCGAGCCCGGAGGAGAGAAATTTGAGTCTGTCGATCGATGATAACAGCTTTTTAGCAGCATTAAGGTCAATGTATTAAAATCGGACAGTAAAAATAAACAGCTCGAAGACAAATAGACATCGTATCCATATTTTTTTCATCTCACGGAGTGGAAAGGAGCTTTTATTGTCAGCTGTTGCGAAGATGAAATTGACTTACTGAGACGAAATGAATTTCACGATATACCGCAATAACGATTTTCTTTATTATGTAAAGAAATTCTCAAGAAGTCGATATTGTATAAATGACGAATAAAGGACTTGATAATGTTATCGATGATACACAGATAAGACAAGTCTTCTGAACAAGAAATTTCATTAGCTGAAACAAACGCTCCGTTGTCCTTTGACCATTAAATACTTGATTCTTGTTCACGAATATACATTTTTTTCAGTGTAAAATAATTTTGATTTGGACAAACAAATTTTATTCAGCAATCATCTATTTTTCTTTAACTTATCCAACTTTGTTGATGTCTTGTAAAACTTGTTTGCCTGTACATTCACGCGAACCAAATATTCAGTTAGTCAAGTAAAAACCGAATAATTGAGGCAACTGTATTCGTTTTGTAGTGTGTAGAACTAGAGGTAGGGGACTGTTTTACCTCACACATATATTTGATTTAGGTGATAAATATACTAAACATAGACGACAGCCGTACGATGATGTACTTGAATTCTTTCTTCTTTTAAATAAATTACAAGAAATTAGCTCATAATTGAACGTTTTAATATACAGTCGAAGCGACACTTTAAAATGTAATATAGCTTCATCTATTAGTCATGAATTTTCTCGTAATTATTATAACAAAATATTAAAGTTTGGTACAACTATATGCACGTGTACTTCGTCAAACTATATCTACATCCTAATTTTTGCAAAACGTTCTGGACTGTTAAATCTATTTAACGATTTTCATTGTTTCGAATTTGCAAAACACTGAGCACCATTCACAGGGTTCTTCTTACTTGCTAATTATTTCAAAAACTTTTTAGAATTCCTTACGATAACGCATAATCCTACCGGGTTTCAATGTCTTTGCCAAAATTTTTTTTTTTTTTTGGTTAGGAAATTGTATTTGAAGATATTTAATTATATATATATATTTATTCATGTTATATTTTCGGGCTATTTCGAGGTTTTTTACAAATTGATACATAAGATCTTCTTCACTTCATGATACCAGATGTAATCGGAGTTTACGCCATCGAAATATTTCCAATTTGGACCTCACATCTGTACACAAAAAAGTGGTTCGATCGAGTGCAAATGGCGCTCAAGACCGCACATCGAGGCAACGTTAACATTCAACATGGAGGTAAAAAAGTTGGTTTCTCTGGTTCGGTAACCAATCTGAAGAACGCACGTGCGAAAGACAATTTTGTCAAAGAGACGAATACCCCTCGGTTTGCAGTTTGCAAACATGTCCAAAGAAGACTTTCAAAGATTTGAGGAGATTCATATACGTCAAACCATCCCTTTCTTTTTTACTATGCTAGTTTAGTTTTGTCCGAAATCAAAATTTTCACTTTCCCTTTCAACTCTCCTAGACTATTTATAAAGGGCTGGAAAAAGATCGAAGTAAATAACTCCATTTTTTTAATTTTTTCCTTTTTTTTAAGCATCTCTCTCAGAAAACAAATCATCCTATTTCGTAAAAGAGGTCATTGTATCACTTTATTCATTAATGGCGCTTGTTGCACAAAAACAGAATGGCCTATTGCAGAAAATTCAAGGAGCTTGAACGGGGAACCACTGCCAACATATCAGGCATAGCTACGGGCTACGTGCTCGGCCCTTCTTCCCAACTCTTCCTTCGCCTCTTCCACTTCTTGCCAGCTTCTTTCTCCTCGACTTTTATCGCCTTTTTCGTTTTGCCCCTCTTCCAGTGCACTGGAATAAACAGCTCGTTGCACATGCGTTATGCCAGCTATGCACCGATTTTTAATTAATCACATGAAGCGTCATTAACATGCGGATCACTTCGAATCCGTGTTCTCTGGAAAACGCTTCGGTATTTGCAATTTTAATGATGCTGCGTTATCGATCATTAATTCGGGTTGACTTCTTTGAAGTTGATTCGTCGCATTAGTAGAGATGGATTTGCAAGAATTATTTAATAGGTGGAAGAGATTCTCGTTGTACTCTAGAGAATTACTCGAGTAGGTGTAACATAATCGATGATGTTAATAAAATCCAGTGCCTGAAAAATATTGGATATATCATACAATTTAAAGACAGGGAATCACAGAATTATTTGGAGCTTAAAATATGTGGGTCATTCGATATAAGATTTACACTCAAAATTTTTTTTGCCCCGAAATATTTTTTTTGCATTCTTCAACTAAAAAAAAAGACACTTTTTTTTTTAACAATGTGATACGTCAATTTTTGGACTTATGAATTTTTGAATTTCACGACTTTGAAAAATCGACTTTTTTCCATTTCCTACAAATCATTCACTTTTTCGTTGAAAGAAAATATTTTTTAGGAGAGAACTCACGAATGGTTCCACTTTGAAATGAAAGTTTCAATAAATGCATTAACATTTATTTACTTGTTGTTATTTTGCAATATATTAAACAAATTGTGTTTTCTCAAAAGAGGTCTCTCCGATTCGACTCATATTTTTTTGTGATTTGTTATTTTAGTATTGAAAATATTGTCTCAAAGTTTTAGAGTAGACCGTTAAATAGTTTTTTAGATATAAATTTTTTAAGTTGGAGCGCGCGTTCCGCGTAGCGCGGGCGCTCCGGCCGCGGTACGGGTTTCAGCATGTTTGGACCAGTCAAAGATCGTTAGTGTTTTGTTTTAAGGGTTTTCTGCAATTCAAGCTTTCCTTTTCATCAGTGCGTTGTCGTCTACCGTACGTTCGATATCGTTGTTGAATAATGTCGGAAAAGTCGGAGAAGTCGGAAAAGTCGAAAAAAAAGTTTAAAAGTCAGTGTTCGAATCCTTTTTATGAGAAGGCGCATGGAGCGAAAGCGAACAAAAAAAATTTAAGACATATGTCTACATTGCTATCCAAAAAATTTGAGGTTTTGAATCCGGAAGATTTGGTTTATACACCATGAAGAAAAAAGTTAAATGAGATGGATGTCAGTCAATTACGTACGTGGCTTTCAATATTTTTCTTGTTTCTATCAATTATTTATTTTTTATTGAAGGTTCGTAGATTGGATAAGTTTTCACAAATTCTTGAAATAGAAAATTTATAACATTTGTCAATATTTTAAAACTTCCGTACGCGCACACTGTGAGATATATTCTATTTTTTATGTTTCTTAATTATTTATATTCGAATAGATGATGCAATTACGAATAACAAACGAAAATTTGATGATGATTCAACAAATGATGAAGTAGAAATTTTTGATGATTTGGATAGTGATGATGAAAATTGTTCGCTGTCAAGCTATGAAGCAGAAGTAAGTTTACCTTTCAACAATATCTTTTCTAGTCTGACATCTCGTTATAATTTTACATAAAAATGATATTAAACTGTATTTTTTCGTAATTTATAGGACGAGTTTAATTTGAGTTCTCGTACAATTTCTGAACTTAAAGCTAAGTTCCACGATCCAAATCTGAACCAGCGTGAGAAGATTCAAGTTCTAACACTTCTTCCTTCAAACTTGAATGTAAATGCATTTTCAAAATTGATGAATACTTCGCGTTATAATGTTATAAAAGCTCAAGAATTGCAGAGAAAAAAAGGAATTTTGTCTCAACTACAAAAGAAGCCAGGTTAATATTTTCTTTTTCTTTTATTCACTTTGAAGTACACCTTAACGGTAAAATATTTCTAAGAAAATCTGGAATATATATTTTTAGAAAGAACTATTTCTGCAGAGGTAGAGCGTAAAGTAAAAGATTTCTACGAATACGATGATGTAAGTTCTATGATGCCTGGCCAGAAAGATACCAAGTCTGTTAAAATTGATGGGAATACAGTTATTCTACAAAAACGTCTTATAATGGAAAATTTAAAACAAATATTTTCAAAATTCAAAAACGAGAATCCTGATATAAGAATTGGGTTTTCTAAATTCTATGCTATGCGACCAGCCTATTGCGTCTAAGCCGGTTCGGGTGAAACCCACATGGTTTGCGTTTGCCCGATACATGAGAATATGAAACTCATGGCTACTGGTGAGAAAATCAAATATATTATTCCCATGCGAACTTAAATATTCCATTTATCTAACGAATTTTCGTATTTTTTTGTATTTCAAGTACAACTTTTTCATTTGATCAGGGTAAACTGTACTTGGCATGCGGACACCAAAAAAATTCGTAAACAATAAAAGTTATTAACCATGCAATAAAATATTTTTTATTTAGGGAGTCACATCGTTTACTTAATGAAGGGACAACATTATTGCGAGGTAAATTACAAGGATGTATCGCTGCTTCTGCTTTGTTCAAATCCAAACGAAAAATGCTATTTCGGACAATGTCAGAGCTGTGGCGATAACGATATTTTAATGAACATTGTTTTGAAGGAAGTTTTTGAACAGCAAAATGTTAATGAAGTGTCTTACAAAAATCGGATTTCGAAACCTCGAGCAGCATTAGAAACTATGAAAGTTCCAGTTGAAACATTCATTTCCAATTTTAACAAGGCTGGAAAAACATTTCTTGCTCACTCTTACATCGCAGAAGAACAATCGAGTTATTATAGATTTGTAAAAAAAAAACTCCAGAGTGATCAAAGTCTTGTGATTTGTGATTTCGCAGAGAATTACGCGTTTGTGATCCAAAATGCCGTACCGGGGTTTCATTGGAATAATAACCAAGCCACGCTTTTTCCAATTGTTTTTTATTACAATAATAACAGGAAAATTGAACACAAAACGTTGGTAATAATCTCAGATTGCAATAAACATGACTCGATAGCAGTGTTTGTCTTTTTGAAAACTTTTCATGATTTTCTCTCGAGCTTTAATGCGATGATAAAGCATTTCATTTATTTTTCTGATGGCACCCCTCAACAATTCAAGAATTCCAAGCATTTTTCGACCTTATGTTATCACAAACAAGACTTTGGTCGTTCTGCTATATGGCATTTTCAAGCCACAGCACATGGCAAAGGTCCGTGTGACGGAGCGGGTGGTTCTCTAAAAAGACAAGCACGGAAAGCTAGTCTTCAAAGGTCAGCGGATGAGCAGATAACCACCCCATTAAAATTATATGAATGGGCTAATGGCGATTCTACATTATCTAATACCTCTGTTGCCTACAAATGTCAGAAAGATTACGATGAAGCAGCTAAGTTTTTAAGCAACGTTTTGATGATTGTAGAACGATACCGGGTACCCAAAAAATTCACTGCGTTGAACCCGTTGAAAATTTTCAACTAAAAGTAAGAACCTTTTCTCGTTGTTCAGAATTCGAAAAGTTCAGTTTTGTAGCTGCTTCTGTAAACAAGAGCGATTAGAGGAAAAGAGGCAAAGGAACCAAAAAGTGATTCAACCGTATGACTTGTTATTCACGAAAAGTACTGTGAAAGTTTCATTGTATTTTAAAAGTATTCTGAAAAAATCAGTTTATCGTAATAAAACCATGAAACCATTTTTTGTTCAGACAATTTATTCACTTCGAATCTTTGAAATGCGTTTAAATCTGTTATATGCGAATTCTGCATTTCCACATTTTCAAATCGATTTAGAGTGAACGAAAGGATTTCAACATGTGTAATTGCGCTGAAACCCGTACCGCGGCCGGAGCGCCCGCGCTACGCGGAACGCGCGCTCCAACTTAAAAAATTTATATCTAAAAAACTATTTAACGGTCCACTCTAAAACTTTGAGACAATATTTTCTATACTAAAATAACAAATCACAAAAAAATATGAGTCGAATCGGAGAGACCTCTTTTGAGAAAACACAATTTGTTTAATATATTGCAAAATAACAACAAGTAAATAAATGTTAATGCATTTATTGAAACTTTCATTTCAAAGTGGAACCATTCGTGAGTTCTCTCCTAAAAAATATTTTCTTTCAACGAAAAAATGAATGATTTGTAGGAAATGGAAAAAAAGTCGATTTTTCAAAGTCGTGAAATTCAAAAATTCATAAGTCCAAAAATTGACGTATCACATTGTTAAAAAAAAAGTGTCTTTTTTTTAAATTGAAGAATGCAAAAAAAAATATTTCGGGGCAAAAAAAATTTTGAGTGTAAATCTCATATGGAATGACCCATGTATTTCCAGTTTATACTGAAAGACATTGTAAAATCGTTCAAGAGTATCAATTTCCAAAATGATGAACGCACAGAGATGCACAGAGAAAAAAATCATAAGAAATTTCAGTATACCTTCTTGGACCAGAATCATACTTCAGGTCCATATCTAAAAATTGGTAGACCAATAATACTTGAATATACAATACGTCTTGTGAAATTTATTATTCGATTTAATAATTTTTGGTAAATATCCGAACAAAATGTATTATATCCTATATTAAATTTTAGTATACCAATATACTGATTTTTAGGTATAGGTCTGAGGTATGATTGCAGTCCGAGAAGGCATAATAAAATTTCTTATGACTTTTTTCTCCGTGTGGTCACTGATTACATTTTACGTCACATTTTTGCAAGCAATTGCAAGCCTTAGACTACATACTTGACACTAATTGTAAATATGTAATTAAAGTCCTAGTTACGTAATATACTATTATTTTACTATATTGAAACTGCAACGTTCGTAGATGTTAAAATACAGATCGCGTTTCGAGTTTCGGATTCTTCTAAAATGAACGACTCGTTTTCGTGATCAGAAAATGGATTAATATTATGTCGCTAAGATTCATGTAAACATTTTTGCTCACCGTAAATCATCATTTTCCATCAATAAATTTGAACTCGGAAATTTATTCCTCGAGACCTCAGGCACCATTATTTGCCAAAAACCTACATCTCCTGATGGATATTTCGGAAGTCGCTTATATCCCGTTGAACTATTCTTCGAAAATAATTAAACAAAAATTCAAACAACAAAAATACTTTACCAAGTTGTAAAAAAATCACGTGATTAAAACGTAAAAAGTATCAGGCAATAAAAAAGGTTGTTGGATGTGGACTTTATGAAAGCTAACATCGAAAATGTAGAATCCCTAGCAGATATTGTGAATCCGTGAATTACTTTTATATCCAAGTACGTACATGCGCAAGGCATCATATACTGTATATATATAAAGAAGTCAAGGTAGTCCTTTTTTTTATAATTACGGGTTCTTACATTAAAACATAGTCAAAAATATGTATAATAAACGATCACACTTTTTGCTACAATCACACTCGAAAAACATCCCAAATTCAAAAATCACAAACATTATCACTTAATTTTTTTCAACCTGTTTCGTTAACCTTATTTTTTCAAAATAATTTTCGTCTTAAAAGACACTTTTACCATGTCTTATGACTCCTGTATAAAATCTATCTGCTCTGCTTCACGTTTGATTTTAATTATGCACATAAACAATCTATGCTTAGTCTTCTATTCCTATTCTTCGATCTGTCACGTCATATTTATCGTAAACAGTTTTTCTGAATTCTCAGTAAATATAAATAACTATAATTTTATAATATATCAAGATTTTTTCTATATATTCCGCGAATATTGTTTCTGAGATTGATTTTTTGAAATTGTTAGTTCATAATATAATTTATATTGCAGACGCATATGAACTTCAACTATGCAGAGCAAAATTTAAAAGCTCAAAATTTTTTTTAATTCAATAAGTACTCAAAAAAATGCCTTACTTTAAAAAACGAATTTCAAATCTGATTCCGTCTAAAATAATGGAGGATTAAAAATCTGTATCGATGTAGGTATATTGTTAAATTTGATGGGCATCAAAAACGTATGACGTGTTTGTGAATAATTAACTGATATACCATGTTTGACATCTTTTTGAATACTCGAAATAATTTCATATTGTTCTCAAGTAAGTGTTTAAGACCAACTTTTTATCCACTTAGTGTATTTATTTGAATCCAATGAACATTTTTGAAAATTTTAAATACATTTTGCACTAGATTTTAACTTAAAAGTTTTAGAACTTACTTTTCATCATACTGAAACCATCAGGTGCGACAACAGAAGGTTATTTCTTACAAAAGATAACTGAAGTTTTAAGAGTTTTTTTTAATGGGTAAAATCATGTATCTGTAAGAATTTTTTTTTATCAAGTGTAAGTGATTTATAAAAAATGTTAAAAAAAATTAATGTTCTCAAGAAAAAATTCAATTTAAATTAAAATGTTTTCATCAAAATGAGCATTTCATTGTCTGTTTTTTTTTTTCACGTGGGAGAAAGATAACAATTTTTTTATTACTAACTTTTTCAAGTAAGCGTTTTTACGTGAACTGCGGAATTTGCATGATTTCTTGATTATTTACTTCGAAAATTTCAAACAAACATAATGATAATTCACAAAGTAATACAGTGTTGAATTGTTGCACGCCGGTTCTAATAACTGGCGTCAACATTAAAAGTTTTTCTGTCGGGCTGGGCTAAAACGAGAAAAACACGAAAACGGGAGAATATTAAATTTTGCATCTAGGGAAACAATAACTTACACCTTCGCGAGAAATTTATTTTTTTCCATGGTGCAAACGATTTTTTTATCGTAGTGGGAGAAAAAGTTTCATTCCGCGTTAGAATGAAACCTGAAGATGTGGATTTAAAACACTCGCACTCAATTTGCATGAGTATCGTGATAAGCGTTTTGGGTACGCGTATTATCATTCATTTCAATTCTTAGCCCACACGCTATGATTATTGGACCAAAACCAACTCATTTTACATTTTCCTTGTTGGTTGCTGCAGGTCATGGTGATGTATGCTATGCAGATCTCCTAGAAGATCTCTTAACATAGTTGACCGCCTAAGTGAACGCAATAAAATGGTGTTTTGTTGTATTTTTTCGAAAAATTTACCTTTCCAGATAATATGATTTTCAGAATGAAAGTCATTTGTACATTTTATCTTCAAATTTTCGATATGTCTTTCTGTTGAGTACTTTTGACTAATAGTTAGGTTCATGGGATTTTTTAAGAGTTTCGTCAAGTTACTAATTGCTGTTATTCTAGAAGAAACTGGTGCCGAAGATTAGATATTTATTTACCTGTGTTTACAAAAAAAGAGATTTTTGTCAATATTTAATATCTTCTGTGCAATCACTTAATACGCCTGTCAATGTTACTGAAAAAAACCAAAAGGATTTCGTTATGCTTCGTACTAGTGGCATAACAGTCTTGAGAGAAAGCATGCATGCTTCGCCCATATTTAATGGTGAGTTTACACCTGCCCATATGTATGGGTGCTGCAACCATATTTACAATGCTTTGCCCAACTTTATAAAGTAAGCACCCATACAAATAGCTCCCTTCTCCATAAATAAGGGTGCAGCACTCATAAATATTGGCAGCTTAAAATTGACTATAAATATGAGTGAAGCATGTATGCGTTTCTCTCAGAGCAGGAAAGAAACACTTCTATTATAAATCGATGATAGAAAAGTTCATTTTAGGATCTTAGATATTTTAGAGATGTATATATTACGTAATCTGCTGCAGAAGATTCATGAAAAGAAAATACCTGCACAGAATCAACTACTTTGAAAAGCGAAAAAAATCATAAACTCAAAATTAGCTCATTTACTTCCATGCGCCTTAGTTTTATCATTTTTTTTCAATTATTGTCTTGATAATGCTCCGTATTGATAATTCAGTATGATATCTGTATGATCCCCGGAAGACAATAATTTTGATAATAACCGAAACAACTCTTTGTGTGAAAAAGTATTCTCTTCATTTTTGCCCTCTCTCATTTTTCTATTTTCAACAAGATCAAAGAATAATTGCATTATTTTTTTGATTATATATGCAACCTTTTACGGAATAAATTCTGTTATTCAACACTGTACGTCAAAAAGTTCAGTATAATTTCAGTGTGCCGAATTTCATACGAGCGAACCGAATAATTGAATTGACGAGAACATACGAAAAAAATATTTAATTATTCTGTTCCACAGAATGTAAAATATAGAAACATGTATTTTCTGAAAATATATCAAGATAAAATATCAAGTCAAGGAATTTAAACTGCACGACCTGCACGTGTACGAAACTTGTCCAAAAAAATAGATTAACTGGGCGTCATCCGAGTCATTTTTCACTGCCGAGATTTAAATTCCGATCAGCAAAGGACCCTCTAGGTTTTCCTTGCCTCCCCGAAGGAACGACAGGGAAAGCTACTCGACTCGAACTTTTTTAAAAGCACTTTATATACCTTTCCCCCATTTTCGCTCCAACATCCACAGGGTCCACGAGGACCTATCAGCTACCACTTTTTTCGCCCTTCTCCCTTTCGCGCATCGATGAAAACGTCAGTAACGCTACGTACATAACTCACCTGCGGGAACTAACGGAATAGGAATAAGAATACTGAAGAATACGAACAGAAATCGCCTAAATTCGGCAGAAGTCATATTTTTGTCGATAAAATATATGAGGGTGTAATGCAAGAGTTACTGAAAGTAATTTACAAGATAATAATTATACAGTGCAATTTTCAAGCATTGTTTATACATTGTTTCAGAATCAGCAGGTGCATTAGATACGATAATTGACTGCGCCGTTTTTTTCTAAAAAGACATCTTATTTATTTACACACTTAGTTTTTGAACTAAATGTTGATCAACTTTGACATTTAAGTAAATATAAATTATCATTTTTACAATCTACAGTTCGGAAGAGTATGAACATTTTCAGAATTTTCGTTCGTCTTGACATTGTTGTCGATTTTAAACAGTCTCAACCATTTTATAAATTTTCGTCAGTTTCCTTTGCCGTGACAGTTAAACATTTTATTCAAAATTTTGACAGTTTTAACGATTTTCACAAAGTTTTAGCAGTTTTGATAGTTTTATTAAATGTTAACTATTTCATATTCTTATAGTTTTGATATATATGATAGTTCTTTGCCATTCATGGTAATTATGTCAATATCAACAATCCAAGAAAATACGATTGTAGTAACTAAAAATTGCAAAACTGTTGAAGACTGTAAAAAGTTATTGGATTTTCATCAGACTTTGCGATTTCCTTGTCAGAACATCGTTGAAACTCATGAAGAAAACCGACTATTGGAGGAATTAAAAAGGACACCACCTTCAAAGAAACATTGACAACTTCCTGCTAGCGATTATTCTTTCCAAAAACGTAACCTGAGTCGTCACCCATCTACGTTTCCACAATACCCAGATCGATTCTCGGCCACAGTGACACCCTAGAACTTGCAGGCTGAAAAAAGTTTCGCTTTCAACTCTTTTAAGCCCCCTGGGCGAGCCTGTAACGCAAGTGAAGCTCGTGTTTCCCGGGAGCAAGGCATGAACTATGCATGACTTCCGCGTAGTCACGTAAAAAAGCGTAAATGTGTCACTTTTGCACTGCTCCGTCGTTCTCCAGGGAAAACGTATGTACAACTTGTCGATTGTTCGACGTCTAACGTCGGACTATATTTGTACGGCTTCAAAGATGGACCGCGCTCTGAAGAAGTTTGAAGGGTTGTCACCCGAACGACGGTACCACCGGGACGCAAGACACAAAATCGTCTGGGACAGCGTCCTCCGAGTTTTATCCATATCCATATCCAGCCCCAAGCGTGCAACGGAAAAAGTGAGCCAAGTTGGGTCTCAACGAAACTAATAAAATCGAGTTTTTATAGTGTTGACTTTTGAATGTGTACAATGTGATTCCGAGATAGAGAGAAAATTCTATTGTCGATTCTTGGTCAGTTCTTTAGAGCAAAACAGAATCTTCTGAAATTCTAACCAATGTAAAGAATACATCTGTTGTGAAATTTTTAACTTTTGCAGAAAATTTTTTAATTTCGTTAGTCGAAGGTAACGTCAGCTTTTTTTGAGTTTTCATACATTTTCGAGCATTCAAAGATGAAATTCTTTTTGGTTTTGAATCCAGAATAACTGTTTTGATCTAGAAAATATTTTACGCAAAATATGTTATGCAACGGCTTTTGCGGCGTGATATAGGATTTCTTTTCATAATTGGATGGATACAAGTACAAAATGAAGAATTGATAATCGTCTATACTACAATGCAAGAGACTTGAGACATTTTATTTGTTTTTTTTTTTTTTGTTAATCGTAAGCTTACAGCTGTAACGAAATTTGATCAAAACTTTCGAATAACAATAATAACACATGATTACGATTATTTCAATAATTCGTATATATTTTAGAGGCACCTTTCATAAATAGTCCGCCACATGAGTCATAACTTCCGGCTTACATGCCTGAAAAGATTTGTTGATCAAGCAGGACAATATTCATGCAAAACGTATAAAAGGTAATGAAAAAAAGTTTTCTTTTTGAGTGCGATTATAAATATTCTAATTGCAATTCAAGGAATTCATATGGGCCAAATATGCATACTTAAGAAAGTGTAACTATATTTTCCTAAAAAATTTATTTGCCACTCCTAAACACAATAAACTAAGGTTTTGATGATTTTAGTAAGGTTGATGGCAGTACGCTTATTTTTGTTTGGGAAAAAACGGTAATTATTTTTTTTCATTCTTCTCGGCTTTATCCTTGTAAAACATTAGTAGAACTAATAATATGTGAGCAGAGAAAAAAATTCTCATACACAGTGCAGTAATAGCTTTTTGAAAATTCGTTTTGCACATTCTGCAAAATGCAACTTGCCAAAGTTATATCATTGTACGACAGACTTGAGCTACATGTCATCTCGTTATTTGATACATACAGAGGCTTATGCTGATCCGCGTAAGACGCTGGACCCAAGAAGCCGACAAGGCGAGAGCAAAAATCCTATGAAAGTTATGCAAGATAAAGGATACTTTAAGCCTATTTCTTTTTAAGTAAGCTCATTAAAATGAACTCACGTTACAAATTGCAAGCCATGGCTCTTCAGAAAAACATCAAAAAATTAGTAGGAATAGTTAATTTTTCACGGTGATAAAACTGCAACTCAAGAAAACCGCAACTGCACTTGAATATATTAGATCAGATGAGCGATATGGATACATGAAGTGAAAAGTTGATACGTTTCATAGAGTATCGATGTAAAGTATCTTTGATAGAATAACTCTCACTATTGAAATCGATATTTTCATTGATCTTATGTATAGTGTATCAAAATTTTAGCATTCAATATCTCAAATTTTTTTTTTCGAGTACAGAAAACATTTTGGACTATGCAACTCATATAAGAAATTTGTAAATTCTTTATGTTTTCTTAGCTCAAAGCATGTATCGCTAATATTTATCGGTGAGTTGAACACAAAAACTTGTTTATGAAACAATATTGACATTTTCAGAACATGAATGTTGTGAAAAATAGAAACTGGAAAAATCGATCTGGTAAGTCTTGTCACTTATTTCAGAATTTTTAGAGAATATACGATTGATCTGGGTCTAATTTTAAACGTATATGTTTCAAGCATGTCAGCTATTTATTAACGTTGAAAAATGGGGATTACAGTTAGTATTGCAAAAAATTGCGTTATTTAGTTTTTTTATTTTTCACCTTTTCGTCTTGTACGTACCAAATTATATGTAACCAAGTAAAAATTCAATTATATGTGTATCGAAAAAATCTCACGTTAATTGATTTAAAAACCTCTAAACGAGTAAATATTACAAAACAAAAACATTTTAAACAATAGATACTAAAATTCGTTAAGATCACTCAAAATTTTGGGATTCTATTACAGTCTCTATATTATGCATTGTTAATTTCCACTAACAAAATCTTTTTTTAATTAAAAAAAATACATAATTGTCATTACAATAAGCAACACATTTTCGCACAAAATTGATAGTAGTATAACCCTTGAACTTTTGTTCGAAATATTTTTGTATTCTTTTGTCGCATTTTCGAAATTTCATCAATAAGGTTTTCCGATAACTGTCATTGTTTTGATAAACAGCTGCCATAATATTTCTTTAACGATAATTGAAATATAATCTTCCAAAACCGACTTAAAAAAAATTTAATTATAATTTATCAATGAAAATAATATTAAACATTAGTGTGAAAAGTGATTTTCATCTGTGATAACCATATACACAATAAACAAAAAGTGTCAATAATTTTTTATAAAAACAAGTGATTACAAGCTAGAATAATAAGAGTTGAAAACGATTTCTTCATTGTATAAAATATAATTTCACTTTTTTTTTAAATATAATGATGATATAAATCTTCTATTTACGGAGTTATATCAATTCATTAAGGGGGATTATCATATAGACGGTCTAAATCATACTGAATCTTTACGCGTGATTTAAAAAAAAGTTTCCTAATTGAAGCATAAACTTTTTCGTATGTTGAAGACTTTATTATAAACATGGTAAATTTTTTTTACCTCGTTCAAATATATTAGTTATTTTGGAGATATTAACACGCAAAGTCAACCATAAAAAAGTAAATAGTGCCCTGATTCTGTCGCTGGTTCGATCTAGAACTAAAATCAAACCCAATTTTTTTTCAGTAATGTGTCCTCTCGAATGTAAACCTAAAAAATTTTGAAAAAAAATTTTTGTACAAATTTTGGATGAAGACAATGACAAAAAATGTTAAATTTCACATAGACTGTTATAGTTGTTTTTTAAATAGTTGGTACTTTTATTTTGGTACATATTGAAGTGGACACAATACTGAAAAAAAATTAGGTATGACTGTTATTCTAGAGCAACTACCAGCGACGAAATCAGGGACGCCGTTTATTTTTTCACGGAACGCATGGTCGACATTGTGCATTAATATCTCCTAAATGAACAAATATCTTTGAACGAAATAACAAAATTTTACATTTTTATAATAAAGCTTTCAAAATAAAAAAAGTTAAGGCTTTCAACTTGAAAACTTTTTTTTTAAACTACGCGTAAAGATCCAGTATGATTTTGACCGTTTACATTATAATCCCCCTTCAATATAAATATCGAAATCTCGAAATCGAACCTAAAAATTGCAAAATATACCACAATTATGTTCACTGAGTGTACCTATCCATTTTAGACTAAAATTTCATGGTTACAAAACATTTTTAAGATTGTGTCAATACAGTGAAATTTAAAACCAGGAAATGACGAATTTCTCATATAATTTTTTTTTATTCATTTTGAAAGTACGAAACTTCGTATTAACAATCAATAATTAAGTTATCTGGTTTCAAAATTCTTGGATTCAAAAATTTTCGTATTATTACAAGTTTATATGACAAGCTGAGAGGAAAAACCGAACAAGTAGAGACAGAAAACATGGAGTTTCACATTCATCTGTCTCTTACTAGTTCGGTTTTTACTCTCAGCCTTTCATATGTATTTTCAGTTAATTTATTGAGTTCATTACTCATTAATCTACAGAAATTGAGAATCGCAAATTCGAAAGACTTGTGGTTTATTTTTAATACAAGCAGAAAACAGCGTCAAAATATAAGCTCCGCATTTTGTATGATTTTTCATTTAAAAAATTTCAAAATATCTCGATTATAGACATAACATTTTACGTTTATGAATTGTGGAATTCCCGAGATCACACAACTTTTGTAGTGAAATTTTCCCAACCTTTAAGTTCATGAATTTCACTCAATAAAAGTTTAGTTTCATTAAAAAATAATTGTTTCAAATTTTTATTGAATATACAGTGTTTTATGTGGGTCCTGTGCATTAAAATTTGACATTCATGCTTTTTTATCAATTTTCAGAGGTTCTATATGCACTGGTTTTCTGATGGAAAAACTTGTTCAGATTTCATGGAAACTCGATGCTACATTATGGAATATTTCGAGCTTGGGTACTTCATCTTCATGAAAATGAATCTTACCGAGTTTTTCAACTTCCTGAGCAGACAGAGAGTTGTTTCAAAGTGAACTCCCTCTTCCCTTCATTTATGCATGGACTCAATCTGTTGACACTTTCGGAAGAAGAAAAAATTAAATATTCACTCAAGATCATATAACTTTTCGCAATCATAAATGAGTTTACCTTTTTGCAACAAAAAATTAAAATTTGAAACTATTGCAGTCAATTTATTATTGATAAATCGATTTTTGTCATGAATATTGAAATCATCAAACTTTTATGAAAAAAAAAAAAAAACAAAGATTCGATGTATGTCAAATTTCAAAACCTACAGTTTTCAAGACATAATCCAATCTTATTGGTTTTACAAAGATCGATGAAATTTACACAACCATCGCTGCAAACTGTTCATCGTTTGCAACATTTCGATATTTCTTGAAATATCTGTTTTTTTCTATAGTTTTGAATTAATGTACTGAAGATGATTAAATATGGATTGACTTAATTATTACTTGATTTTTCTCGAAAATTATTATTAAATTAATATGAAAAGTATTTTTACAACGAACGACAAAATATGATTGTTTTTAAAAATGAATTCTCAAATTAGAATGGAAAAATAGGCGAATTTTCAATTCATTTTTGTTAAACATCAAACAAATTGTTGTTATTTTTTCCTCAAATTTATAAGAGTGATTTTGAAATTGGAAAATTATGTAACATCAAAAAACTGCATCCAAAATATGAGGACTAAGATTTCTAAAATAATAAACTTGAGATGTGTCTTAAATATTTTCAAGATTCGATGAATACTGATGAAATATTCAAATTCTTGAACAAATTATTCAACTCTTGATATTTTTATAAATAGTATACCTGGAGACTTCGCATTTCCGGACATAGTGAATTATTTTCAAAAAAAGATAAGAAACTGTTTACAGGAAGTGCTCACTTTCCAAGGTACGAGCTTCTTGTACATTTCAAATGACACTCATTTCAACGCAGACAAAGGCTTCTTCAAATTGCACGTTCACTGTGGCGAGCTGAAAAGGTAGTTTTCTAATTACTGTTATTACGATTGGTTTAAACGAGGATAAAAGGTGTGAAAGCACTTGAAGCAGTAATTCAGAACTTTTTTTTCTCAAAACACTCAGGAAATACTAAATGTGTACAAAACATCTTTCGCGCAAATAATAACACATTGTACATTGTTACAAAAGTTTGTTCTAAAAAATTTTTTTCCCAGAATTGACGAATTTTTCATCAATTATACACCCTGCCCATTTCAACTCAAAATACAGTAGCTCGTGACTTTACAGAGCCCTTTCTCTCTTCAATATACTGATTCCAAAAAAACCGTATTCACAGGACTTATGAAAAAGGCATAATTTTCTCAACGAAAACTACTTATTTGAGTCACTCGAAATAAAACCAACTCGCCTTCCACCAACAAATTACCCCATTCAAGATAACAGCAAAAAACACAACGATAACTTAATCACGCCACGCCTTGTATTTATACCCCAGGCTCCGCGTATCAAAAAAGTGCGCGGCGTTAAATACTTTTAGCAGCGCAACGCTCGGAGCAACAGCGTCGAAACTAAAGACGGATTCTAAAAACGAAAAAATCTCATCAATTATAGCTTATATAAAACGCATGATAATTGCCAAGAATGAAATGCGAGCCAGAGTTCATTGTACACCTGGATCGAATACTTAAGAATTCTGCGATGAGGTTCTTTATTAAGAAATGCCGACCGACACCTGTCAAGGGTTGCCATGATCGATCGTACTTGCATTAACATACGCCAATCTGGTTGATAAAATAGCAGAAGGATCTGGTTGGAAAAAAATTCAGAGCGACAGCATTTTCGCGTGAATGAACAGGGACGCAAAGATACACATAATTACCAGTTCCTGCGTGTGTAATCGCACTTGACTTATTGTATCGACGAAGGACTCTTCAGGTTCATTACGATTTCAAACCTAAAAATAAATACTTGGGTGCTAATTCTTCAAATTTTTTTTCCAATGTCAGGAGCAACAATGTGACCTAAGCAAACAACTTTCCAAGAAGTTCGTGACATCATTCATGATATTATATCAATCAAACGTTAGTTCCATGAAAAGAAAAAATTACGTGGGAACCCAACGAGCTCCTACTGAACTTTGTCTAATCCTCGCTTTCCGCCATTATCGCACTTTGGACTTCAGGAACTAGAAACCTGAAAATGACACTGCAACATTATCGAAAGACTTGATGAACATCGCGATCAGCTTTCCCACGTCACAACATTGTAATTACGTAACTGCACGTGATCACACAGTACAGCGAAACGATGAAAGGTGGAATAATACTGTGCAATTATAACAAGCAATTACTGCTCTTTGAGGGTAGCATCACGAAAGCTAATGCGGCAAAAAATTTTCGTGATCAAGTCTATATAGACTACCGTAAAAAAGTCTTTTGATACCTAATTTTTTGTATATTATAAGAATTATCTTACTTGAAGAATTTAATGTAAATGAGAATATGTAAAGGAAACGTTGTTCGGTGTCGTTATTTTTTCATGTACTCGTTGAAATTTGTGCATTCATTGAATAACAGTTATTTTCCATGCCAAGAACGGAGAAATATCACGTGCAGAAGCCTAAGCTGTGATGAGGCTAGTTCTGCTTTGTCTAGAAATCATGGCGCCGGAGTGCACGTTTCTCTTGCGTTCGCTATGCATTTCACGGCAGACGCCGAAATGCTCGAAATATATGTAGGTTCGTGGCATTTCCACTGAGGATAATCATGATACTCATAAGTCGAGCTCTGCAAATGACCGTCACTCTTGCTCGTGAGCGGAATTCCTGATTTCGAGACAAGAAATACTTGGGAGACGAGAAGAAACCTGTAGATCAATAAATGGAGGAAGATGAAGAATGCTACCCTTTTATTTTGCGCAATTCGAAATCAGGTTTTGGCTGAATTCATCCGTTATTTTTATCGATTCGAAAATATCAACGTGTAAGCTTCGTTTGCATCACAGTGAAAAACTCAGCTTCGAGTCTACTTGTAAAAACTGTAGGTTTAGTTTTAGTATTGTTGTATTGTTCTCAAAATCGTTAAACTTCGCATAGTTGGAAAAATTTGTCTTCCTCCCATGACCTTTTAGCTAACGAAAAATGACGGAAATAAGTGATATACCGAATCAAAGATAACAAAATGCTTACGCTGTTGTGATATGCAAGGAAGAGAAAAATTTTATCATATTCTTCAAAATTCGAAAGCTGAAATCAAAATTTTTTAAGTTCGGAATATTTGTTCACTTTTATCGAAAAAAATCACTAAGGTTCAATTAACAAAAAGGTGAATTTTATTACGTCATAAAAAAACAAACACGTAGTCACAATTTTTAAATATTGAATTCGAATGTGGCAAAAGATTTCAGCAAAGTAAAATGTGAAATGTGAATTTCGAAATTATCGAAGTCAAATGTTCTCCGATTTACAAGGTCAGTGAGCTACTGATAGTTTTGAAACTAAAACTAAAATTTGTGTTTCACATTGCAAAAAACGAGACAGGAGAACGATGCACGATCTCGTAATGTCAAATTACGAAAAATTTTTAAATCTTGATGTACAAAAATAACTCATGTTTTCCTTACGAAATGTTACTTTCAACCTGAAAATTTGACTCTGAAACTGTACTAATGTCAAAATTTACTAATGAAGAATTTCAAGAAAAAAAAAAAACGTAACATTTGAAACTCACAAAATTTGTGAATGCCAAAATAATGCAGCACATTATCATAAATGGTAATACCAAACTTCAGAATTCTGCCTACGATACACATCATAAAATGTCATTATGGCTACACCTTGTACAATCATTGGAAACATGCCCTCTATAGGATAGGACCTTTTCATTTTAATCGACCAGTCGATTCGCGACATGATTATGGATTTTACTGAGACTTTATTATATTGTGTATTAATTGCTTAAGAGAGATACCTATTTCTACGCCTTGGTAACAAATTTTTCGTTAGTTTTTTGCATATCCATTTTTTTTATTCGTTATCAATTTTTTTCGATTACTTCAAGACTTAAATTTTGAAGCGCACATAACTTTACGAGAAATAAACTTTTTCCTACAAATTCTTCTGCAAATAAGCGTTACTATTTTAGCTATGGGATAAAAATAGTAAAAAAAAAATTGACAGTAATTGTTATTTACTCACTTACATAGCAATATAGAAAGAATTCAAAAAAAAATTGTCATTTAATTTTCCCTAATATACTTTTTTTGTCTGAAAATTTTTCAATAAACTGGATACATAGAATTCTAATTCGGATAAGTCATAAGTAACATCTTTTTTTTTAAAATAAAATCTTTTAAACGTAAACATCATGCTTTTAGATAAACTTGCATTGAAATATTACTAACGTTCAATAAACAAAAAGTACGAATTTACTTGGGATTTTCATAAAAATAAATCATTTATTCTGGAAGCGTTATGCAATGTTTTCAAAAAATGGTATTTTTGTGAAAAAAATCACAACTTTCAACAAAAATGTTGGCTTTTTGGCACTTACAATTAGCGAAATTAGGCTTTTACATGTGAAGTTTATGGTTAAAAATTTCGGGACGAAAAAAAAACGCATTTGCGAAACTAAATTTTGAAAAAGTTTTGAATTTCTTTTAATTTGTATGCAAAAGAGTAAATAACACTTATTATGAAAAGTTGATAATTTATATGCAATCGTTTTGCAGCTTTATATACAATTTGGAATATGTTGAAAGGGAATCGGGAGATGTGAATTACACTATTCCTCAAAACAAAATGAAGCATTGTATGTTATATCTGGACGTCGAGGTTATCATTATTTCATATCTATAGTTACTCAGGAATCCCTGAATTGTTTATATATTTTCTTCCTCTCAAGTATCTTGTATTTGTTTTTGTTACTGCGGTCGTAGACAGAAACTTTGTTTCTTCACGAATTGGTTACAGTATACAATCTGTATACAAATTTCGTAAAAAGACCATCCAGATAAAATAGATAAATAAATTTCTTTAAGTGTTATAACAGTTATGATTATTTTAATAAAAAACTGTGGCTATCCGTTTATTTGTGCTGAAGTTATGCTTGTCCGAAAATTAAAACCTCAACATTAACGAAAAAAAATCGATCATGGACGTTAAATCTTGCAAAAAACTTTTGCTAACCGTCAAAAAAAGGGTGTCTCTTCGAATCGACCACTAAACAACATATTAGAGAATATATTGTTGCGCTGATTTCAGAAATAATGTCCCAAATGGACCTGTCGATTTGAATTTAAATCGGTCTATAATCATTTGTATCAACCGTAAATCAGCTCCAACAATCACAAGCAAATCACGATTTGACTAAACTTGTCATATTATTTATTTTACTATTTAGAAGCCATTTCCTCAGCTCTCTATTGAAATTACACGAAACACACTCATAAGGGACAGAAATTAAAATCGCACATTTAACATTCGCTCTAAGCTTCCTCTCTATGTGATCAATTCCTTCACGAAAAATGATTGAACAATTAAGCGAAATTGTCAAGCTGCACATGGCGTTATTATTGACTTACGTACGGTCGATTAAAGAGAGCAAGCAAAACGGCAGAGTGGGAGGGCACGGATAGGTGGTCAGTAAATTAATTGCAGCTTAAAACATCGTTAGAAGCTGAAATGCCCGGTGTGGCTCCAGTTATTAGAGCAGTACATCGCAGGCTTGGACAGGGGAGCCACAGCTGTGCCTTGCACGAAGCTTTTTGGCACTGCTTTCAGAAACCTATTATCTTTTTTCAGCATTTACCTATCCACACAAAGTAAACAGTACATTTGACACAAATATATAAAAAGTAGAATTTATCAAACTTCATTTACGGTTGGCACAAATGTACACAATATTCACGACAAATACAAAAAGTCGAAATTTTTTTGCATTGACCATGAACCGCATTATGTATAGTATTGTTTGTTTCTACATTAATAACAATATCAAACACGTCTTTTTCCATGATGCTTCAAAAATGACTACATAGTATCTTCTCTCGTATAATTATAAAAATAAGGTGTGGGGTAATAGGTTATACAACTGGGAAACGAAGTTCGCCTTTTTTTACGTAACAGACATAATAGATATTGTAAGTTCTCCCCAGTGAGTTTTGAAATCCGGAAAAAAGCAGGATTACTTCCGAGGTAGAGTTCGACAAATTCTACTTTATTGTTTGTTTGCTTTATAGACCGTCACGGACGGACGTCGGATCAAAAATGCAAAGCCCCTCTTCTTCCTAATCTGATTCATAAATCTATATACCCAATCGGAGTTAAAGGTGGGGTACGAAAAACGATTTCCCGAGGCGGAAAATTCTTGTTATGTAAGCTGATTCGGGGAGCAACGAGTCTGGAAGAGCTTCAGTGTAAATAACTCTGGGGGAGGGTTCGGTGACACGCCAATATCACGCCCTGTGGCTTTGCTTATTAAACCTCTCATCGCGGGATTGCTTTGCTTTCTGTCCTCCGCACGCAAAATATGACGAGCCTTTTGCCAGGAAATTCAAGATTACATTAAAAAAACAGCCATCGTGGTATTTGAGATTGCTCATTTTGAACTACTCAATGTTGAATTATAGGTAGTTGATCATGATCTAATCACTCAATTGCATGTGATTAAGTAATTTTAAATTCGTAGCTGTTCGATTACATGTAAACGAGTAGGTTAGGGGAATTTATCAAACTATGTTGAATAATTTGTCATTCTGTGCGCATATTATTAAATCAAATTTCGACATTTAGAATACAAAGAAAATTTTAAAATTCCATTTCAAAAATTAACCGTGGGTTAAAAAAAATGATTTCACTAAGAACTTGTCCCTACGTTGAAAAAAAAAACATCATCTTAAAGCTGTAAACATAACAAATAAACAAAAAATTCACGACTTTTGAATTCTGCCATTTATTTTGTCTTCAAAAACTTTGTCAATTAACTTCTTTGAAAAACAAAATAATTGTGTAATTTTGTAAGCTAATCTTTTGATTACCACAAAACGTAAATATCATATTTGAAAAATAAGCGTAAGTTGGGCGAGAATAAAAAGTGGCGGAAAAATTTAGAGCCACGCCACCCACTGTCTTCCGCGATTCTTCGAGCGGAAGAGGCTCTTGCGGGGTAATTAGGCAGAGTCGTTTAAGCGCAGAGTATTTAGTCTCTAAAGACAACGGGAAGGACTTTGAAATGGCTCGAATCAAGGGACCAAGAATACTGCCGCATTTTATGGTCCGCAGTAATGGAGACATTTTTTTTTGTGAGGAGCATTGTTACCCCTAGTCATCGTCACTGGAGTTTTTTTCAGAGACGACGTCGCTCTTGAAATTATGGCAAACAAATAAAAGGGTTTATGATTGTTTGTGCAATTGATACCATAAATATTGCGCTGAAAAATAAGTTTCCCTTTCCGTGAGAGAAGAGGATTTGACATTTATAAGAGCCTATCTACAATTAAGGAAAAAAAATTTCATCTATTTTTTATGGAAAAGTTAAGTATCGAACTATGTTACAAAGAGATTTTCTAGGAGCTGATGAATTTTGATATACATAGTTACTCGTAAAATCGACAATTCAAGAAATGGTTTCATTTCCCGTTCAGGAAACGTAAGGAACTGGTGGCAAATTAATAAATTTAATTCATCTTTACGAAATTTCAAGCTCAAGGCTTATTTTTGAGTTTTCGATTTTATCAGGGCTTCAAATTTTTGATATTACATTTCTAAAGCCCCATATACTCAAAAACTATCGATTAAGAGTCAAGCCATGTCAAGTGGGACTCGATTTTTCGATCAAATCTCAGATTTTTGAAATCACAATTTTTTTAGGAAGGAAACATGTCACTTACATTACCATATACATATTTTTCAAATATTCCATTACTTGTTACTGTTATTAACAATCAAACTTTTGAGTAGGATTAAATTGAAAAATTTCTTTCTCTGAAACTGCTAAACGCAATTACATAAAATTTGGCACAAATCGTACAGCAATGTTGACATTACTGTACACATTTTGACTGGACGCAGTTTTTGCTGATATTGATCAAAAACTTTTGTTAAAAAATTGAAATTTTCAATGCGTTCTTCATGCTCAAAAACATAAAAATTTACATTTTCTGATGCGGCAAACGTCAGCCCTTAATAATCTGCAAAGAAAATGTTGTACTTTTTCTCCGTTCCGGAGATATAAATTTTTTTGTCATGCGATGCGCTCGCGATTGGAGCGGCGCTGCCTGTTACTATATGCCTTCATGAACTTGCATGTTAGCCCTGATTAGAAATACACAGCAATGTCTTTAGAAAGTTCAAGAACTGGATAACTTGTCAATCGTCAACAAAATCAAATTTATTATTATGAAAAATTGGAGACATAAGATGAGATAGAACAAATTAACTGAACGGTGACGTTTCTCTTCATATTAAAACCGAAATTTTCTGAGTACATCACTGTACTTAGAATATAGAAGTACATTTCGAACCGAAATCAATAGTTTTCTATTTGGCAAATTATTCAGTAAGTAAAAAAAAATTATCAAATAATTATTTGTAACGAGCGGCTTACGACCGCTCTTCTAGTCTCATTAAATTATAAAGAAGAAAAAAAGGAAACAAATTTAGCTACATAAAAGTTATTTCATAGAAATATTAGGAATTTCAACAGAGGCTATTTTAAAGAACAATAAGATAACGCGATTTACAATTACCCCGATACGAATAAATTCGATATCTAACTCGAATAATGAGCGGTTGGAAACGGACTAAAATCGGCACGCGATAACGACTTCAATGCATTCAAATTATGATATCAAATAATTTTCAATATATCATCAGCCAAAACGGAACCCGTTTTTGCCTCCTCTTTACAAATTTTACTATTTTCCCTCAACCAAAAAACATATATAAACCCGCGCGTTTTTCTCAGTAGTCGAAGTGAAAAATCCAAGTTAGTCTCCTTAAAGCTCTTCACTAAGTCTGGACAGGAAGCCCAAAAATACGAGTCTTGGTAATTTCTCTTCCCCGGGCCCTTATAGAGATCCGACCTGAAGACGATCTCTCTGCCTCATCTTGCCGAGTACTAATTTGACCCAAAAGCCGGAGTTGTACTCCAGGCCCTAATAGCTGTTGGTACAAGGATAGAAATTCACAAGTAAATATAAATTTTATCCTTAACACATTTAGTGCAAAATATAGATTGGCCAAAATTCGAATGGAAGGGATTCATCCCTTCTAGCTTTAGATCCAGGGCAACTCGTCTCGAGGCAATCTATTATTCTTGTAGATTTCTCCATTCCTTGTTCTCTTGAACGTAACGATGATGTTAGAATAATTTAGAGAAAAAAATTTAATATAAATAGAATGAAAAGACATAGAATAAAATAGTAATTTTACGATAACTACATTTATAATAGAGATCAAAGAGTAGCTAAATAACATAAAGAATAGACGAATCAAGGACCAAGAGAGTGAAAATTCGCGTATAAGATTTAATTGAATAGGCGCTCTTGAATTTAGAGATAATAAAAGTATGAAAAAGAGAACCCGATACGAAATATAGAAAGAGTTTTCATTGCAGTGCCTTTGGTGGAGGGATTGATCTGGACTATTAAAAGTCTGATCAAGAGAAAAAGAGTGAAACCTAGCGAGAAAAAAACATGTATTTAAGAAAAAGGGAATATTGAACTTGTACCATAAACTAAGAATATTAAAGAGATTAAATCCAAAAACTTCAACTTCTTGGGAACTGATAGACAACGAGTTAGCCAAGGAGACCTTGGAGCAATTGGGGATTACATTGATAACTCCCAACAAACAAATCACGGTGACATGCGGACATTGTGGGCATAAACAAACCCATAGCCTGAATCAGGGTACAGTTGATCGGGAGTTAGATCACCTGACGCAATTAGATAGTGAAACGGGGGCAGCAGTAAGAAATTCGGACGCTTCAGAAGCATTAATAATGGAATTAGCCGAGATGGGAGACTTATGATTCTAGAACGTTGTCGCAGAAGAGCAAATGAGCACGAATGTGGGACTGGAAATGCGAAATGAGTAAGTGCATCGTAACAAGAAATTGTGAAGCTACGAATATTGATATTTGAAAATTTGATTATCGGGATATGCGGATAAAGGAGAATCGATGAATCCTTTTTGCGAGAATGATCACTGGAAATGGAATAATGTTTATGACTTGGAAATAGAAACGAGAAGATTCAAACCCATTGTAAATCAAATTGTATAGAACAATGTTTGATCAATAAATGTTATATTATAATATTAAATTCACTCCTAGTCTATTATTGCCTTTAAACATTCTTGAACTCCTTAAGGAAGTCCCAAACAAGGGTCCTCTTGGGCGGAGCTTCCATTGGGGTCCTTCTCTGTACGATTGACTCAAAGTCTAACCATTGAATAAAGGAACTTTGGGAAATAACTCAACGCTGGATTCGACCAAATTCCTGATCTCGTCGCTGGTTGATCTGGGCTCGCTCGTCACATATTTGAATATCTGGTATCATTATGAAATAATGGTGTTATGAGATTTTTATTGAACCATTATTGTATATTATTATTATACCATTTCACTGTTAAAGAGTTAAACTATATGAGAGTTACCATCATTTAAAAAAATAAATTTAAAATTCATGTTTTTCAAAGCCTAATTCATAATGTTTTTCAATTTTTATACATATATGTACAAGAATATTACACGTTGAAAAATAAATGGATTTTGCGAAAGCAAAAATATAAGAACTGGTATATTATTAACTAGCTACATCGATAAAACATTAATAACTGTAGAATATATTCAATTATAATGATAGTATGAACAAATTATTGATGACAAACGAATAACAACCCTTAAATACACCACATTGACCCTTTAATGTGGACTTTAAACTAGATTTTTCTACTGGACCAATTTAATTGACAAAATATTCGAAAACACACAATAGCCAACATATTAAATTTAATCAAATATCAATGTACTCAGATTATTTTCGACTTATTTTAAAGAGAAACGTTTCTATTAAACTAAATTTAAAACACAGTGTTAACTAAATTTCAGTTAACACTGTGTACCCAAAAACAACTTTGAAAATTTCAAAAACACGAAACTTGTCTAGAACGGTTAGTAATCCCCCCCTGAATACTCCCCCCGAACGTTTTTTCAAGATTAGCCCCCGTTTTCGTTAAATTAATCAAATAAATTTTTTCGTAAAAACATGCTCTACATCACGTAATACATGTCCTTTTTTCTCGAACAAAAGACGATTTGTGTTCTCTAATTACCCTGTTTACATTTCTGCGATAAAATTTGTCGAAATCTGCACGCAAAACATTTTAAAATCGCGCTCGGTGAGTCTTTATTTTTCTATAGCTGGAGCTTATTTTTAAAAGTCCCGTTACTCCCGTTCCATCAATGACGACCTCGGCACCCGAGTTAGTCACACGGTACCCACTGTCGATCAACTTTCCGGACTTCTAAAAATGAGTTCCAGCTATAAAAAAAAAAGACTTATCTTGCGCGATTCCAAAATTTTTCGCGTGCAAATTTCGACATATTTCATCGCAGAAATGTAAACAGGGTAATTAGAGAACACAAATCGTCTTTTGTTCGAGAAAATAGGACCAATATAACGTGATTTAGAGCATGTTTTTATGAAAAAATTTATTTGAATAATTTAACGAAAACGGGGGCTAATCTTGAAAAAACGTTCGGGGGGAGTATTCAGGGGGTGATTACCAACCGCTCTAGACAAGTTTCATGTTTTTGGAATTTTTAAGGTCACACGGTGTAATTTGTTCTATCTCATCTTATGTCTTCAATTATTTATGACGATTGACAAGTTATTGACTTCTTGAACTTTCTGAAGACATTACTGTGCATTTCTAATCAGGGCTAACGTGCAAGTTCATGAAGACATATAGTAGCGGGCAGCACCGCTCCAATCGCGAGCGCATCGCATGACAAAAAAATTTATATCTCCGGAACGGAGAAAAAGTACAACATTTTCTTTGCAGATTATTAAGGGCTGACGTTTGCCGCATCAGAAAATGTAAATTTTTATGTTTTTGAGCATGAAGAACGCATTGAAAATTTCAATTTTTTAACAAAAGTTTTTGATCAATATCAGCAAAAACTGCGTCCAGTCAAAATGTGTACAGTAATGTCAACATTGCTGTACGATTTGTGCCAAATTTTATGTAATTGCGTTTAGCAGTTTCAGAGAAAGAAATTTTTCAATTTAATCCTACTCAAAAGTTTGATTGTTAATAACAGTAACAAGTAACGGAATATTTGAAAAATATGTATATGGTAATGTAAGTGACATGTTTCCTTCCTAAAAAAATTGTAATTTCAAAAATCTGAGATTTGATCGAAAAATCGAGTCCCACTTGACATGGCTTGACTCGATTATAATAACAAGTTTGATCCAAAATAAAATTGTGTAACTTTCTATAAGAAAAAAAAATTATGGTTTTAAAATGTTCAGGTAGAAATTTGAAAACAAATATTAGTTGCTTGCAGATTTTTCGCATTGGAATTTAGAACTTGAAGCTGTCATTCAAACCATTGTGTTTACATGAAAAATTGTTAATTATGAACTATACAGAGTTTCTTGAGATATGAAATTCTTTAAACGTGATGGAAAGTTCTAGTCCATAGTTTTTATGCAAAAATTGAAACTGTCATATTTCTAGGCATAATTAAGGAACTCCAAAGAGTTGAGTGAGTGAATTTAAGAAAGCGTACCTTCTGTATAAGTATTACCCTCCTCACATCTCAGATAATGATTTTTTGCATGTGGACTGCCGTGAAATTTCACTCACCTGGAACAAGAAAAAAACAGGTTTTTAATAAATAAAGGTACCAATATTAAAGAAACACAAAGTAAGTCAAAGTAAACATTGTTGGGTATGGACATTACTTTTTTAATAAAAAAAAAGGTCATGCAGGATCACACTCATCGCTACAATTCATTGTTCAAAACAAGAAATGCATGTAAAACTGACTGTTATTATACAAAAATACTAAAATGATGAAAAATGTACTGAAGCCCAGCTGAAAAAATCCAATTATTTTGCCAATAGTCCGACCGATTGGCAAAACAATTGGCTAATTGAAATTTTTCCAATTGGACGGACCATTATGAATTCCAACCTGACTAAACATTGAATCAGCCAATTGGTCGAACTAATCAGCATGTTCAATGTTCAGCCTCATTGGCAATTAAAAACCAAGAAAATCGGCTATTTTAAATGATCGGACCAATTGGCGAAATGCTAATTGATCGGGATATTGGCAAAACCAATTAGATTTTTAAAGCTGAGAGAAAACCTTTCATTCAGTCAAACTTTATTTATTGTCATTCTAATATAGTTGATGTGAGAATGTATTAATTATATTTTTTAGTATTTGCCATCAAATTGTGATGATTATTTGAATTATTTTTTGTTTAATCATGTCAGTAACTGTCATATTTTCTACAAAAATTTTATTGTTAATTGTTCTAAATTCAATCAAAAAAGTTTTTTTGTTCACACTCCATACAAAAAATTTTAAATTGAAAAAAAAGGAAACGACAAAAACTTCAAAATCCATGTTTTTGAAAAAACTTCTACCACATTTTAACACTGTCTAACAAAATCTGTCGATGATTACAAAAATTTATGCCCTAAGATTTTTAAAATATGCGATTTTTCTTTAAAATATTTGGATTTTTTCCTTATCTTTCTTACAGTTCTAACCGTTTTCATCGTGCAGCCATTCCAGGCAACTTCAATATTTTTGCAACAATTTCGATACCCTGGAACCTTCTGGTAAAAAATCTCATTACAATTTTCACAAACTGTTATCAACTGTTTAACTGATAAACAACTGTTTGAAAATGGAATATTGCCGAAACTTTCACAACGAAAATAATCTATCGCAAGTGTTGAATCAGTAAAAATAATTAAAACGACCATGCTTTTTAACGTAAAAAGTACGCCTAGTCACCCTAATACTCAAAGCGACTTTAGCCGGTAGCAATTAAAGACCGAGATTCTTCCGGCGCCGTAGGGGCAACTTAAAATCGGCGCGGGGCTAATCGAGCAAATAGCGCGTTTCTGGCGGAAGTAATGTCATTTCCCGGCCTGGCAGAGTCCAATGCCGAGCGTGGAAATGTGATAGTCGCTCGAAGAAACGACCTGGAAAAGCGAAGGGCCCGAAGAATACAGACTTTATTTACGAGCGAGGAAGGAGTATCCAGGTCCGGGTCGTTAATTAAATAATATTTTTCGCGGGAGAACGGCCGCTGAAAGGGACGAAGGGCAGAGGCCGAGACAAGAAAAACACGCTTCCTCCTTATTGCTGTATCGAGACCGTAACTCAGGAGCAAACTCGTCATAAATGTCCCTCGTGGCTTCACCTTGCCTGTCTTTGTTCGCCTCTTACATTATTGTGGCTGCGATAACGTGAGATAATAATGACTGGTAATCAAAATTCTTGAAAAAATGTCAGCCAAAAGGATGTCGTCTT
Organism: Platygaster robiniae; assembly: GCA_028476575.1. Taxonomy (NCBI): domain Eukaryota; kingdom Metazoa; phylum Arthropoda; class Insecta; order Hymenoptera; family Platygastridae; genus Platygaster; species Platygaster robiniae. Next base: position 10,061,764 of record CM052023.1, on the reverse strand, counting down.
GAAATTTTCATTCAATACATAACACAGAAAAAAAAAAGATTTACTATAGCAGCTGAAAGATGAGCTATTTAAACGTAATAATAAATTCTATTTGGTGACAATAGCTCGTGTTTCTGTTGCCTCAACGAATCTTTTCTACTGCTTAAGCACTAATCACAATTATTGTGCAATACTCTAATCCATAACAATTAGGTTCAAGCTGTAAAAAATTTTGGAGCAAAGTTCTGGAGAATTTTAACATACTTGATCATAAACTTTTGCAGGCTAGTAGAAATGAACAAGAGGAACTGGCAAATAATGGTGTTCATTTAACATGAAAAAAAAAATGAGAGTTGATCAGGAAAGACTTGAGATACTTCCAAAAACAGTTTTGCCACGACAGAAAAGTTCTGCTTAACTGTAAAGAGAATCCAGATATCAAAATTACATGAAATATGTTTAAAAAAATTACTGTAGAAAACTTTTGCAAAATTTTCTATGAGCCTTATTGGAAGTTTGGAAATTACATGCAAACATATGTAAGATTCTAACGCTTTAAAAAAATGTATATGTATTGTGAAAACTCTTAATGACTGTCGGAACTATGATGAAAACTGAAGAAAAGGGGATAAAGAACTATAATTAATTGTTGAACTGTATGAAACTGTAAAACTGCAGAACTTAAAAAAACTGCTAATGGTTAACGAAACTGGAATGTTGATTAAAACTTTTAGAAATAGCAAAGATGCTTAAACCCTCAAAAATGTGTTATCAAATGTAATAACATTCAAATAATAACAAACTTCTGATAACTGTCAAAAGAACTGTCAAAATTGTTCAAACAACCAAAATGCTTAAATACTGTCGAAACCCAGAATCTTACGATTGTCAAAACTTTTGTGCGATATATAGAATTGTATGCACTGCCAAATTTTTTTCGAACTCTCATCACAACCAACTATATGACTGTCAAAAACTTACAACCTACTGAAACTGTTATCGACTATTATGACTGTTACGTCAAAACTGTCAAAAGTGTCAACAGTTTGCTTACGAAACGTCTGAAAACTGTCAGAACTGGTTGTCAAAAAGCAACTCTCAAAAATTGCTCCTTTTCAAAACTCCTGTCACGTGAATAACTGTAAAACTTGTTAAGAACTGTCAAACTTATAACTGTTTTCGAAAATGTCCATAACTTCAGAATTCAATGATTTGTTAACTATCAAAAACTGTTATAAATTGTAAAAAAATTTTGTCAATTCTAAAAACTGTTGAAAACTCTAAAAACTGTAAAAATGTTTTTAACTATCATTTGAAAATTTTAATAAACTTCTTAACTGTATGAATTATAAAAAAATATAAAAACTATTGACATACACTCAAAAATCAGTTTAGTTGGCTTAAATAAATATTTGGTCGATGTATAACCAAACAAATATTTGATTAGCTGAAAAAAATTTCTGTTTCGAGCAAACAAGTTTTAGTGGGCTGTAATATATTTTTAGTACAAACAAATATAATATATTTAGCAGCCATAAATATTTGTTTGACTGAACCAAAATTTGTTCAAGTCCAATAAAATTTGTTTGCCTATACCAAACATTTATTCGAGTGAACCAAATTTTTGTTTGGTCATATATCGATAAAACGTTTATTTGAGCCAACCAAAACAGTTTTTGAGTAATATAACTTTCAATTAGTTAGGAACAAATTATTTTTAAAATATGTACAATATATTGAAATTCTTATCAAATTTGAACTGCCAAAAACAATCAAACTATGTTAAAAGCTGTAAAAACCAAATATAAATTTCAATGTTATAATAATATTTTTAAAACATCAGATTCGTCGGAACTGTGAAAACTCCAAAATTTTTTGATATTTCCTACAATTTTCTAATTAACCTCTAATGCCAAGAGAATTTTTGAGGATAAATGAAGTAATAGTAGTGAAATGTAATTTTTATGGCAGAAATTTTTGTGTTTAATCGAACCGCTGTTAAGTTACTAGAATCAAATATTCTACTTCAGTTGACACATTTTTAAAAACCTACTTTTTATAGAAAATGCGCAATGAAATTCCATATCATGAAATAACGTAGTTCTTATTTCCTTGAAACGTCATCATGAAATTGGTACAATTCGTCATGCATGTTTATATACAAAAATAGTATTCACAAAAGAAAAATGTAAAAAAAAAGATAAGCTTTACATTGCAATCCTTAATCTAAAAAATATAAGACAAGCCAAAAGCCAAAGATCCTGAACCCTCCTTGAAATGCTTCGCTTTAACCTGGTGAATTGCCAAAATAACGTAATCTTACGGTTACACTGACATAGCAATTAAAGCGATTAGCTGTAGAGGTTAGCGATTAAAGATGAAACGACGCCGATAACCAGGAATCATCTTTGAAAATCGCGTGGGGAAAAAACGCGGGGGCGGAAAATGGCCAAAGGGCGAAGCAGGATTTCGCGTATGTAGGCTTTGCTGGCGGTTGGAGAGAGGAAATATTCATAATACTGGATTAAATGCGGAAGCGGTGGGCTCAGCACAACTAATCGAGACCCCCAGTTAATTCCCACCCTCCCAAATGCATCATCAACTGGGGGCGTAGTAAACATTTCGCTCTTATGAAAGGTCCAGCAAGCAATATGCATAGTTTCAAGTTTCATATATGTATGTATGACCTGACGCGGGAGGCTTTGAGGATTCTACACTCCTTTTTTCTGCAAGATTTGGATATTAATGTATCGACTTGAGGTTTAAGATTCACAAATGTTTTTTTCAAAGAAAGATGCAAGGTTTACAAAGAATCCAATTTATAAAATTTTATTTCTACGTTTCTTTGAAGAAGTTGAAAAATTGATGATTAAAACGAAGAAAGCAAACTGAGCCAACTTATATTTTTTGATTTGGTATTAAAATCAAGACTTCCCGTTTTTTGCCTCGGGTATTCATTAAAAATGATTATGAATTCAATCATAATCAAACTATCATGTCTGTAGCGTACTCGCGAACTGCCTTTTGAATATATTTTCACATTGTATGGACTGCTCTCAAGTTATGAGAGCCAAGGGAAAAAATACACCATTTTTCCGGGGGGGTGGGGGGTGCCCAGTTCTTGTAGCGAGGATTTGTACCCGCAGAGTTACATGATTTGCCTAGTAGCTATTAAACGTGACTCGACTCGGAACAAGGGAGGCATCCACTTTAGTTACTAGATGCCTGTAATGATATACATGCTTTATGGAATCGACATACAGGAAGTAACAGACGTATGTAATGGAAAAAAAGAAAGATTCGAAGAATTGTGAGATTGTGTTGATATAGAGAGCGCGGAGTGGTCCGTTCTCGTTGAAAAAGTATTTTTATTAATTTCAATTAGGTTCTTATTCACACTTCAATAATTTGAACGCTGTGGTGATAGTCAATCGAATTTTTCTGAAAAATCTTGTTTGTATTTCTGAGGATTTTTTCGAGAATTTCAATGATTTTGTGAGTAGTCATGAACATAGGTTGACGTTTCCGATAATAAACAAAAAAACTACTCTAGCACCATTAATTTTTTTGGGCTTTTTTCTAAAACATAAGCTCGTAAAAAAATACTACAGGATTGCAATAAGAAAATTTATTCTCAAATTTTTGCATTACAACTGTGATGAATAACCTTAACTTGCTAAATAAATGTTTAATTTTTCGTTAATGTAAAAATAGTGAAGACAATAATTTCCAAATTTTGTACATAAGGAATAAACAAATTTCATTGATTCTGGTGAATGATTCCTAAATACCCTGTATATGTTTTTTTGGAGAGGGGGTAGAACGCGAACCCCTTGGTTTTGCCTGTTAGACGTCTGGTAATCTGTAAGCACACTTTTTTTATATGCTGTACATCTAACAACCAAATTTTTTTTTTGCTCGTAGTCTTGAGTTTTCTAAATCTGCAGCACGGCTCTACTTGCCAGTTCCTTTTCAATTTTAAGTCATACATAAACTTGTTCTTATTGTTACTATAGCAGTGGTGGGTGTTGTTTTTATTCGATCTAATACAGAAAAAATGGTTCAATTGAGGTTACGAAATATTGCACTGATTTTACAAGAATGAAATTCCTTCGCTTCCCCTAACGATAAGTTTCGTAATATTGAAGAAAAACTCGTTGGCATTAGGAAGTTTTATGATAAGACAGTGAAAAAATTCACTGTTGTAAAACGAACGAAAAATTTCAATACCTCAACAAATCTTTTTTTTGTTAGTACTTGTAACTTGAATTCAATTTCCAAACCTATAAAGTTAAGCTCCTCGTAAAATTATTTAAAAAGTAATAAAGTTTAAAGTACAAAGTCTGTTTTAATTTTTAGTTTCTAACTGAAAAGTGTACTAATATAGAGAAAGAGGGATCTGAAATAGTAAAAACATGCCTGATGTGCATGTTTTTACTATGTGCATGACCCCTACCTATTGTCTAAAATATATTATTGAGTGAATTAATCCTAGATTTTCTACCTGTCATTTTAAAAAAAAATATCATGAATAATTTTCATGAATGATTCGAGGAATTTTAAGACGATTCTGAATCTACCCAAGATTTTGAATCAAACCAAATCTTCTAAGGTGATTCGGAAGACATTCTCTTTTCGTCCTCCTTCCTCTCGAAAGGTTCCCTTTCTATTTATCTTTCTCGCACTACAGTAGGTTCCGAGTCATCTTAAGGCACTAAAAGTAAGAGTATGATCATCCGCCATTTTGTGTCCTGTCAAAGTAAACTGCAATATGTAAGCATTGCACGGAAAACAATATTTTAGACAAAAAAATATAATTTTGAGTTTTAAAACGTAAAAAAACGTTCCGAAAACTAAGTAATAGCGTATTTATTTATGTACAGACATCAGAAACTGATGACATCAATTTACTTACAATAATGACGCTATAAGTATTTTACAATGATTTTTATAATATCTTAGATTTATGACATTCCATATCAGATCATTTTGTACTCGATATGCCATTAATAATAAAAATAAAAGAGCTAGAAATAACTAATCTATTTTAAATTACCAATTACAACAATTTATCCAACTGAAATATATAGAAATATATAAAATTTATTGTTTCAATATTTATCTAAAAATATATTTCACATATGATAGAATATATAATAAAATAATCATAGTAGTCAATTATAAGAATATGTATGTTATATATTTTTAATATAATATTACTTAGTATTACATTATATTAAATGCAATCAATTAATTATATCAATGGCCATTGAGGTTACTTTTTTCTGTGTTCATAAGATGTGTGACTGAAAAATATGTTTTGATAAATACATCTTACACAATTTTTGATTGACATTGTCATTTCAATATCAGTAGTTTATTGCCCTTACGGCAATGGCTCACTTTTCTTGCTGTGTGAAGTTGGATACAATCAGAGCGCATGCGCGCGCATGGGCGGAGATTGTATTCGACTTCACGGAGCAAGTAAACAGTGAGGCAGTGCCGAAAGGTCAATATTATATTTTTTTTGCAATTTCGACGAAGAATTTTTTCGAAGATATATAGTCCATTTTTAGGCAGTCGACGCAAACGCGCGCTTGTGTGGAGACAGTAGCGTAGATAGCTTTTTACCATGGGGGGGAGGCGAAGGCCCGGTGGGGTCCAGGGGCGGAGCCCCGGCGGGGGTTTCGGGGGTCGGAGCCCCCTGACTAACATAAAAATAATAATAAAATGGTTGATAAATTTATAAATCGAAAATACACAGTTATGTTGCAAATGATTGAAATAAACAAGAAGCACTTCTTGCACATATCATCTTTGGAAAATAAGTTCTCCGTCAAAAATGTATCCGGCAAAATTTTTTTTGAAATGTTTCAGATGATTGCTTTTTTTTAATGTGAATGTGTTATTAATTGTTATTATTATTGTGAAACATTTAATTTTATTCGATTAATATTATTGTTACTATATTATTATTATGCCTTCAAATTCCGTTTAGCGCGCCATTCTGGAATGACGTTTTAACATAGGCAGGATATATAAACTCTTGGAGAGGGGGAAACGGGGGCTATAAACGCTTGCCCCTGATTTTTACAATCGTTTATAACCCGCAAAATCATGCGCGTTAGGCGTCTTTCCTAATGCGCATGACGGGTCGAATTTCGCAGCGAGTATAGTAATTGCGCACCATAGCCATTTCGCGTCTTTCTACGTCTCCAGAAATCTTATCGCATCGCCCTAGAATGACGCGCAAAACGGAATTTGAGGGCATAAAATATCATATGCACGTTGAAGCCGGCATAACATACTATTATATTTTTTATTATTATATTTATTATATTATTGCTATATTTTTATTATTATTATTATGATATGATTATTATATTAAGTTATTGTTATTGTAAATTATTATTGTTATCATTAGGAAAAGTTATTAATGTTAAGCTCAAGGAAGAGTTTACATGTATGAGAATATTTATAGGGAATATATATTTAACAAATTCATTTATCATCGTCTTTATTTATATTGAAATATATAGTACAGTTATGAAAATTCATTGCTGGTAAATTTTTGACATTCATTATTTTTTCATTCTGATCATTTTTATTTTGAACATTTGTTTCAACTTGATAAGTTGTTTTTGGCTTTTTGTATCGATAATCTTCCAAATTAATTTTTCTCTTTTTCGATGTTTGTTTTTTTCCTGTATCAGTAATGATTACATTTTTTTGAAAATTTCTCCTTGAAAATCGAGATTTTCTTGTAAGTCACATTGTTCGAAGGCTTGAATTTCTTCTTCATTATTAATATCAAAATTCATAAATGAATTTTCATTATCTGAAGTTATTGTATTTTGGAGAATTTCTTGCATTTGTAATTCATTACTGTCTGCTAAATTTGAATTAATGTCTGTTACATCCATTGCATGTGTTTGTTTTGTTACATTATCTGTGTTTTTAACGTGATTTTCTTTTATTTTGTCATACATTTTTATTATCGGTGGCAACGAAGGCTTCTTTTCTTCTTCTTCTTCTTCTTGTGGGGCTTAAATATCCATTCCTAGTTGATGGCAAGTTCTGTTTTTGTTTCCGATGGAATCTTCGAAGTATCCTTCTACAGTCGAATTCGATTTCCATCCACCATGGAATTTCAATCTGGTCATACTTATTCCAGCGTTCATTAGCAAAGTTGCTGAGGTTCTTCGGAAACTGTGCCCAGTGTATGAGGAGGGTTCTGGGAGACTCAGGAAAGTTGCAATGTTCGAAGGCATTTGGTACACCGATCTCATAGAGATTGGTTTGTTCTCGCATTTCCCTCTTTTGTATTTGAGAAGAAATTTTTCGGCTCCGTCAGGACAAAGTTTTTGATATTTTTGGATGTAATGTAGAAATTTGTCGTCGACAGTAAAAGTTCTGGGTCTCTTGATTTTTGTGTTAGGTATAGTGACGATGATGATGTTTCCTTCATTTCTGACATCCTCTGCTTTCATATCGAACATTTCTTAGGCTCGACATGCTCCGCAGATTCCGAGAATGGTTATGACCTGTGAAAAATTGCAAATTATGGGAATTTTGTTATTTAGTTTTTGAATTTGTAATTTTTTTCCAAGTTTTAACGATTTCCATTTTAGATGACACGAGAAATGACAACTCGAGGCGAAGCCGAGCGATATATTTGTTTCGTAGAAAAGGAATTGTCAAAATTTTCAGAACAGCATTTTATTCTAAAATGCGGAGTAAAACGCAAAAATGTGAATCAAAAGTTAAGGTAATGAGCTGCTTTCTTGGCGTTTTTGAATAACATTTATTATTCTTAATTGAAAATATTAAGTAATAGAGAATTAAGTATTTTACAAAATTTTCGTACAATCTTATAATTGTTAAATAATTTATATTCAAAACTGCTGAGAAACCAGCTCATTTCCGGCATTCGGAAATTTGAAATTCGGGTTTAACTTGGTATTTACGAATGGTATTCTGTTTTTCAAGAGTTGAAAATGTGTATTTTTACAATTTTCTTTAAACACAATCATTTTATATACATACCTTCAGTAGGAGGTAATCGACGTTAGGAGCATCCTGGAAAAATGCATCTAATTGCTCGGCACTGAAAGTTTTAGCTTTTTTGCTTTGAAATCCTTCCGATTTACGTTTCAGGAATGCTGCCAGTTTCTTGAAAGAGGTTATATTTATGTTTTTCTTGATTTCCAGAGTGCTTTTCACCATGGAGTAAATTGTCCAAAGTGTTGTCGGGGCAAGGTTTTGTGACAATCCATCGAAATATACGAGAAGAACATTTTCCGAAATTTCTTTGATGTTTTTCTCAACGCAATATTTCTCGAAACCGTCATATAAGGCGTTGTATTTTTTTTTGGGATTTTTCAGGTAGTAATCCATCGATGATTTTTTTAGCTTCTTCATCAATTAAAGCACTCGCACTCACTGATGCAACTGACGACATTTTTTTCAGTTTTTTTTTTATTTCACTAGACTTTATTATTTTTCATTAACTTTGTCGCGATCAATCGAATAGAGTGACAATGTGTGTGTGTGTGTGTGTGTGTGTGTGTGTGTGTGTGTGTGTGTGTGTGTGTGTGTGTGTGTGTGTGTGTGTGTGTGTGTACAGGCAAATAGAGAGGAAAATACGGGCCCGGGGCGTTTAACATACGAGCTCTCAGATATTTAGAAAATTTTTCTAATTGTAAGCAATACAGTGCAACATTTGACACAGTTTGACAGGACACAAATTAAGGATGATGATATACCTACATATTTTAGTGCTCTACCAAGTGTGTCTAATAGGTGTTTCATAAAAAAAATTTTATATTTGAAGAGAATTGTGAATTTAATCTTATCATGAGCATTACAGCTACGGTTTGATTTTCTTTGGTATACAACAAATCGATCAATTGCTTGTGGTTTTAAAAAAATTCGAAGATTAAAATCTAGTTAACTTCGATTTGCCTTAAATATAATTATTTATCATGAGTCTCACATATCACGTTCATCATGACTATCATATCATTCATGATATGTGGACTCCGTATTCAATAAGATAATATATAACATAGATAATAACCTTAGCCCATTTTTCGATTTCAGATATACTTACGTGACAGGTCAGCCCCTGGTGATGAGGAACGACATGATGTTACGTTGCAACATGCATACCTCGCAAATCTACGCGTAAGATTAACTGAGATGAACGCAGCGCTAACGAAGCAGAGTAACGAACGAGCTCTGGACTTTTATTTCATTAAGAGGAATTGATTAGTCGAAAAAAAGCTATATACGCCGGAAACACTGTATAACAGGGGCGTATCAAAGCAGAATCGTGAGAGGGCATAGGAAGCAAGTATTTTCAAAACCACCTCTTTTTTTTATCTATTTCAAATTTGTTCGTAGTCGCGAAAACTCTATGTGTTTTGATCACTTCCGATCGCAATGTAAGGCAATGCAAACTCCAGCTTCAGGTTCAGAGGTAAGGTTAAGGTCAATAACTGCACCGTCCGTGGCAAGCGCAAGGTGCTTGTACATTAACATACGTAAAGGCTATACACTCCTTTTCCTCTCATCTCTAGTTCTTCTTCCTCCGTTCTTCTTCTCACTCTTTTTTTCTCTCATTTCTCCTCTTCTTCTTATCGGTGCTCGAGTGATCGTTTAACCTTGAAATAATTGATAGCGAATATTGTAGATAATTGAGGACTTGAAACGGCGCATATGCCGTATTATTTACGAATCCCGTCGATGCACTTTACAGCCAGTATCGAGGTTTTTGGCGATTAAAAGTTCGCCTGGTCATTTCGACGCCATGTTCCGCCGACCGATTTCTCGTCATTCGAGTTTTACCTATCTCGCCCCGTGATCATACGATTAGCATATTCCCGCAATTAATATCAACTGTCGTTAGCTTCCGAATTGGCGCATTTGGCAATCGGCGGCTTCTTTGATTGATTTTTGATTTTTTAAATGTAGTATTTTTTCAAAGGTCAAATTTCGATGACTACGAGAAAATGAAATGTGTTCATTGTGTCTTGTGAAATCATGGTACGCAGTCTCTAAATGTTTTCAGACTGAATAAACTATCAGGAATTTTTCACAATTTTTTACCTTTACTATTTCGCAATAAGTCAAATTGTCTTTTTTCCGTTACCATTTAGAAAATCAATCCAAATTGCATATATTACTCTCGTTTTTTCAGCCAACTTATGTACTTTGAAAAAGTTTTTATCAATAGTAGCTGACACTTACATTCCTGAAGATGTCAACTGATCTCAATCCTATGACCATTGCCGTACAATTTACTTTAATACTGAGGTTTTGGATCCTCGTTTTTATACTACTCTTACTTTAGTACAGACTAAAAGGAAATTTTTATTTTGATCATCCTTGTTCAGATGTATGAAATACTTGACAAAAGCAGAATGAATCAATTAACAATGTTTGAAACATATTTCAGATGCGAATTCTTGGGAAAAATTTGCTTTTTCACAGTATAATTGGAGAATGAAAGAATGTTGAGTGCAACCACGAGCCATTTCATTTAGTGTTGTCGACGCGCGGTGGAACGTCGTACTTTAGTGCTGGCCGCGACTTTATCGGTGCGTTTAATAGCGCTTTCAATTCCACTTGATGTCCATTTTATTCGGAAACCGAAGAAAGCAGCCAGCTCCCGAGTAACACGAAGAATTACAGTTATTCAAGTTTTGAAATATTTTCAAAGACTATGCATTTTGGAATCTTCTCCTGCATCCGTATAACAATTCAGATATTTTAAACATCCTCAATAGCATTTTTTTGTTTTTCATTTTCCGAATTCAGCGTGTTAATAATTCTGAACTTTCTCACTTCATATAGTTGTAATATACATTTCAATGTATGTATTTTGGTATCAATACATTTTTTTTATTACTCGAGTTGAACATGGTCAATATTTATGCAAACGATCTAGATCACATCACAGAAATCAAATAGGATTTATGAAATATAGTTTCAAATTCTTTTATTTCAAAAGCGACTCCTGTGGACCTGGAGCTGTAAAACAGAACTATTAGGAATTTTCAAAAAATGTTTTTGAACATATAAAGTCGGTAATATTTTTGGGAGTAAGAGATAAACTAAGAATGCGAGACGTTCGATTAACAAAGAATTCATGTTCGATTGTCATGTACTGTCGAACATAAAGAAAATACTGTACAGGTGTAGGAAAATCTTTATTAATTAAAATTAGTTAGCTGGGCAGAGTTAAGAGAATTTGGGGAAAAAACAATAACATAGCATTCTTTTCCAGAAAACTGTGATATCAGAATATAATAATCGGCACAAGATTTTTCATCCTGCAAAATAATGACCCCAAACATAATTTAGAAATTCGACAAAATTATCTGGGAGAGGTGCAAAAAGATGAAATTTTAGCTCCCCCTAGTTCCTTGGTTTGAACTTAATATAATTGCTATGGAAAGATGTTGACCATGAAATCAGGAAATTTTGAAATGGCGCACAGTGGGATGGCCCTTGTGAAAAAAAACTCTTAAAAACTATTGATAATTATTGATCAATAGTTTCCAATAGTTTTTTAATCCTATAGTTTCCAATAGTTTCCAATATTTCAATAGTTTCCAAAATTATTGAAACTATAGACATTATAAAATCTACTGAAAGATGAATTATTGAAACTATGAAAACTATGGAAACTATTAAAAGAATAATTATTGAAGCTATGGAAATGATTGAAAATCATTGAAAATCTTGAAAATGATTGAAAATCATTAAAAATCATTGAAAATCATAGAAAATCTTGAAAATGTTGGAACATTGTTTTTAATCTGAAAATTGCACTACAAATTGTGCTTTCACAATTTTCATGCAAATAATCATTAAATTGTGATTTCAAATTGGATTTGAAAATCATTGAAAATCATTGAAACTATTAAAATGACTGAAAATCATTGAAAATCTTGAAAGTAACTGAAAATCATTTTCAATTGAGAAATTTCATTATAAATTGTGATTTAACAATTTTCATGCTAATAGTCATTAAATTGTGATTCCAAATCGGATTTAAAAATGATTGAGAATCATTGAAACTATTTCAATCATACAAACCTTCAATCATTGAAACAATTGACAGGAATATTATAGGCACTATTGAAACTGTGAAAACTATAAGGGAAATTATTGAAACCATAGTAACTACGAAATATACTGAAAGATAAATTATTCAAACTATGAAAATTATGGAAACTATTAGAAGATAAATTTTTGAAGCTATGGAAATCATTTAAACTCTTTCAATTATTGAAAATCTTGAAAATGATTAAAAATCATTGAAAATCTTGAAAGTGATTGAAAATCATTTTCAATATGAAAATCGCATTAAAAATTGTAATTTAACAATTTTCATGCAAATAAACATTAAATTGTGATTTCAAATCAGATTTTAGAATAATTTAAAATCATTGAAGTTAATAGTTACAATGATTTAACATCACTGAAACTATTTCAATCATTGAAATTATTCGCAGGAATATTAAAGGAACTATTGAAACTATGGAAACTATAAAAAGAGAAATTATTGAAACTATTAAAACTATTGAAATCATTCAATAATTTCTGGATAGTTTCCCAATAATTTCAAATAGTTTCTAATAGTTCCCAACAGTTGCTAATAGTTTTTTTTTATAAGGGAGATCCTAAATCTAGGTGGACGAAAATCGAGAATATCTTTTGTTGAAGAAAAAACTGATGGAAAATAGAACCTCAGGGCTAGCGAAATCAATTTTGATGATTTTTCATGTCTCAAACTTAAAATTTTAAATCGCTGACCGTAATCATATATATATATATATATATATATATATATAAGCAGGTATCTCTGACGAGAAAGTTGAAAAAGACAATATGTCACTTTTCCATGTATAAAAAATATGGTTTCATTATCACAGTTTGAAGTAGTAATATAAGTGCCAACTATTTTATGAAATTATGGACAGCTTATATTATTACAATAGTATTATAAACTATAATATTTACACACAATAGATTTACATTTTATGCCTGATAAAGTAATGAACTCTTGAAAATTCTTATACTATTGTCGTACTTATGCGATACTATAGTGTTTTTATTGTGACAATATCATAAACTATTACATCTATAATAATTTATTGGTCATATATATATATATATATATATATATATCGATGGGTCCCTGCAAGTCTATTCTATCTCGTGAGCGCGCTCCAACAGTATTTCAACTTTCACCGAGCAGCTATAAGTATTCTATCCTTCGGGACTACAAAACGATCTATTTTATGTTTCAACGCTCTCAAACGTTTCATCCTATCTCTGGCAGAGTTAAAACACTTCATTGTAACTCAAAAATCACAGTTTCGAAAAAACTTGATGTAAAGTTTCCTTCACTGAAGAAACAAAATGATGGCAGGGAAACATGTTGCACATGTTACAATCACATATTTTTATTATTTTTGAAGTTTCGTTACAAGATAATAACGTTTCACCCATCATTTTTGAAATTATTAACAAAATAATGTATAAGTTTTTTAAATAAAGCAAGAAAGACAAAAATTGCACCAAATTAAAATATTTTTGTTCATTTAAAATTCAGGTGCAATAAGAATGATTTTTCTTGGACTTGCATGGAGAAACATTATTTTGTGGATTTCAAAAAACTAATTTTTTACTAAAATAAATAATTTACACAGTGATCGTTTAATTTTTTGAAAGAAGGCTGTAAACTTTCTACTTATGAAAAATATTATTTACCGCCTTAAAAATTATTTCTGACATAAACATTTTCATGTATCTATCATTCAGTCTTGATAATATTGTTTATAATGATTTTTGGGGTCGTTAATAATAAATGCATTGAATCATTATTATTTATATTACTGTCCTTAACGATTTGTATATTATGATAAAAACACATTATTCGTAAGATACGTTCACGTAGATTTCAATGGCATATTTCGTTTTATAAATAAAATTCATCAATTTGTTTAAACAATGAAATTTTACTTATTATTGCAAAAAAACACATTTTTGCAAGAAGCATATGCTTATCATGGTTTCTTTATCCGTCTATTTCATATTTTGTATCAGAATAATAAAATCAATTTGTCTGAACAATAATTTTTAGCTAATTGTTGCAAAAACACATTTTTGCAAGATGCCTATATTTTTCATGGTTTGTAAATCCGTCTGTTTTATATTTTGTATCAGAATAATGAAATTTATTTGTTAAAACAATAAACTTCAACTAATTGTTACAAAAACAAATTTTTTTGAAACGCATATGCTTATTATGGTTTCTTCATCTGCCTTTTGCATATTTTGTATCAGAAATATAAAATTCATTTGTTTAAACAATACACTTGAATTTATTGTTACAAAAACACATTTTCGCAAAACCCATAGCACAGCTTCTCAACCTGTCTATTACATATTTTGCATTAAAATAATAAAATTTATTTGTTCAAACAACAAATTTTAACTAAGTGTTACGAAAGCACATTTTTTTCTTATAATGTTGATTTATAATTATAATATTATTATTAGATATTATCTACTCTTCCAGACTTAAGATAATGTCCCATCCCTTTAATTTCGCAATTTTTTAAACAGTCAAGGTTTTTGATACTTAGCATTCGGCATAAATTTAATATTTACATACTGAACGAAGACTTTGCAATAGTGAAACTGTAGTAACATATTTACTATATAAAATAGTTGAAAAACCTATTAAAAACATTCTAAACGGACATTACTTCGAGTTATAAGACGTCCTGATTTGTTTTTCAATTTTGAAGGGTAAAAATTGACTATTTTTTTCCAAATTTTTTGTGGAACATGCTTGAAGCTTTGAAAAATTTTTAAATGACTTTTTCGTAAAATGTCCAAATTTTAAGTTACGATGAAGTGTTTTAACTCTGTCAGAGATGGGATGAAACGTTCGAGAGCGCTGAAACATGGAATAGATCGTTTCGTAGTCCCGAAGGATAGAATACTTACAGCGGCTCGGTAGAGTTGAAATACTGTTGGAGCGCGATCACGAGATAGAATAGACTTGCAGGGACCTATCGATATACATATATATATCTATATGGTTGGTTGAATAAATCTTGAGTAAATGAAGTCCTTTGAATTTCCAAAACGTCAAATTATGTGATTATCAGGAAACACTTAAATGGAGTCTAAAAAATTAAGTATGGTTGTAGTCACCATCAATATAGTTAGCATTCATTGTACAGTTCATAATGTCTTAATACCATACTGTTATCTTCATGTTGAGTAGAATGGAATCTTTTTTATCCTTAAAAAGGTTTTTCAGCTTGTACTTTTTGAATAATAGTCAAAAACACAATTAAAAATCTATCATTTAACATAGTTCAGCCCTATGCAACTGGCTATCTTGACTGTAGAAACGATTATTCACGCTAAATCCGGGGCACCCCGGAGGCGCCACTTATGCAAGGCGCACACGCATGTGCTCATAGAGGTCAACCGGTCGATGTGTAAGGCGCCGAAACAAAGCAGCTATATGTGTGTTTGTTAGGCACATGTGGCAACATGGTGAACGTTGGAACTGCGGGGGATATATATAATAGAGAGATATAATAGGGCTGACATATTTCATTGCTTCAAAAAAATTCACTTTTATGGTTCTATTTTTTAAGTGGCAGAAGTTACTGTGAAGATTGTTCAAGGTCACTTGAAAATATTCATGATTTTTTTATTATTTTCCAACTCATGTAGTTTATTCAAAGAAAAAGTTAGAAAACAAGGACATAAAAAATTTCAATGTTGATGCGAGCAACAATCTAAAACAAATTTGTGATGAACTTCTTGAACATTTTTTACACTCAGTAGAAAGCAAACTATTCATAAGAAATAAATGAAATTGAGATAATAACGCAAAAAATGTTTTTCATATAATTTAAAAGTAGAAATAATGCATTATGTATAGCTAATAGAAGAACCAAATAATCTATTCTTCAAAATACAGAAAACACGATTAAACGTGGTGGCATCACTGACAATCATTCTACAGAGCGCGTGCTGTCATCAGCTCTTCAAATTTTCAAACGCTAAAAGTAAACAAAAGTAATCTTTCAAATGTTGCATATATGTTCAATAACATTGTGACATCTAAAATTTAAGAAGGTTTTATTGATACAATCTGGCCCTGTTTTTCCGGCTCTGTGGAATAAAGTGTAGAAAATCGTATAACATTTACTCACCAAACGAACGTTATATACAGTTTTCAAATTCAATTACTACATCGAAATCTACATGGCTTTCCAACATTAACACTAAACTTTACTTTTAAAACAAATAAACGTAAAAAAAAAAGTTTATTATCCATTTTTCATTAACTTTTCATTTGAACACCCAGCTGTCTCTTTGATAATAATGCCAAGCGCTATTATATTTAATAAATTTCTATAACGACAGGTTATATAATGAAAAGTAATAGGGAGCTGAGAACTATTGAACAGGTTTCTAGGAATTCATACAAACGAAATCTAAATGAATTTAACATCTTAGATTTTTAGCTTTTTGTCCACCTAGATTCAGGATCTATCCCACTGCGTGGCGTAACAAATGATAAAAGATAGTGATGAATTCAGGACATCTTCTAATTTGCCGCAGATGCCGTGAAAAAGAAAAGCCCGTCGAACACGTTGCTCAGCGACCAAACTGGCCGGTCGTTTATCAAGTGTTAAATACTGGGGCGTCCCTCGCGCTTTTCCATGGTGGGCCATGTCAGGCCATAGAAGCAACCTGCAGAATTCTGCAGGCGATAGCGCGCTTCCCTTGATAAACGAGACGTCCCTTATTGCACCTGTATATCTGTATATATCCGCATATCCGAGGGTGCTATTACGCTCATATGAAGCGGAGGGTTCGCATTGTTGCACCCCGTGCTTTACTGCATATTGCGTCGATCGTTTTGAAGCCGCGAATCGAGCATCATCACACTCACACTGTTGACGAGTTTTATGAATTTCAATGTACTCAGAGTTGTCACCGTGTGAAACGGTTTGGTGTCATTTGAGCAAAAGTTTTTCGTTTTTTGACTATTTTGAAAATAGCAATTTGGGATATTTTATGTTCGTGCATAGCATGAATGAATAAAATTAGTTGTACATGTTTACTCTAGGTAATAATGATTTGCGCATTGTTCATTTTTTCTTGCGAAAAATTAAAATTTGAAAAATTCTAGTAAAGATTACATTATGTAGGGATAAATTAAACTTTCAAGCACTCAACCAGTGTCATGTTGCGTATAGTTAGTGTTTTTTTCTGTGTATTACAAAACTACCAGATTTTTAATTAGAATGACGAAAACAACGTTCAATGATATAAAAAATGCTGACTCCGATCCTGTTGACTAGTATCAAACATATCGTTTTTCAAAAGGAGCTATCGACAAGCTTTATCTTGAGGTATCACTTTTTACGGTCTGCCTCGATCCTTCGTATCGTCTCCAGCGCAATAAGAATTTCGTCAACCCCGAGTTCGACGAATTTTATACTCGAGAACTCGAGTATAAAATGTCAGTTCTGAGTATTTGATTTTATACTTACGTTTTTTCAAATGTTGAAGCAAACGTTTTCAAAAAGTTCTGAATATTTTATATCTATCCGTAAATCTCATATAGCGATCTTTGCATCGTTAAACTATTTATGAATTCGAAAAATGCAAGTCATGAAAAAAAGGTACATAATTACTCGAAGTCCCTGCAATTTATAAGAAAACCTATTGAAGAAAAGGGCCAAATTTACCGAGCTTTCACTCTGAGATATATCTTCTTCTTCTTTTAGTAGCATCTTTTGCGAACGGGCACAGTACAAAAGTTCAAGTTCCCTTTGGAACGGCTTTTACCGGTGAAATTTAATGTTTTCATATCTCAGAGTGAAAGCTCGGTAAATTTGGCCCTTTTCTTCAATAGGTTTTCTTATAAATTGCAGGGACTTCGAGTAATTATGTACCTTTTTTTCATGACTTGCATTTTTCGAATTCATAAATAGTTTAACGATGCAAAGATCGCTATATGAGATTTACGGATAGATATAAAATATTCAGAACTTTTTGAAAACGTTTGCTTCAACATTTGAAAAAACGTAAGTATAAAATCAAATACTCAGAACTGACATATAAGAAAAAACTATTTAATAATGGATAAAAATTTGTGATTGCGAATTCTGGAAGGCTTGAACGTTTTAGAATTTTTAAATTTACCAGTTAAATAATGTAACAAATCAAGTCTTATAAAAAAATATTCTGAAGTGAAAATTAAGAAACGTAAAGGTATTGAAAAGTTGCAACAGCAATTAAGTTAAAATATATAAAAATATCATAAGTACATACAAAACTCAAAAACTTCAAATAACAATATCCAAGAATTCGTTGAATTTGCAATGTCCCAATTCACCGTCTTCCCAGAACGGCACTTGAATTCCATTTATCGCACAAATTGACATTACTCTCCCAATAAGGCATGCAACATCATTACCAGTATCTCATTATTCGAATGGTCCTCAATAAAATGCCTTCGAAAATTTTCGAAAACTGGAAAAAAACTATCCTCATTAACGATTCCACACTCTGAATGGCACGTTTTTATATTCCTATTGAATCCTTGGTCGCGGGAACTTTTTGCCTCGGAACAAAAAAATTTTTTTCACGAGACGTACGGCTGAATTATTTTGCTGAAAAGCTTCAAGGTAGAATGCGCTGATTAGTGATAATTTTTCAACGGGTAAATAGCCGCGTGACAAGTTAATGAAGAAGAAAGTCGAAAAAGAATGCGCGCACGAGAATGAATAAGCTTTTTAACGGTACGCCAGATGCTGCGTCGCGTTTTCTTGACCATGGCAGAAACTCGCGTAGTTGCAGTTCGCGCGTTTCCCATTTCAAACTCGGGCCGCGCGCCAATGCAAACTTCAATAAGCCTCTAATCAAGGGACGAGGAGAAGACAAACACCATTGAATCTCGCGTACGTGCTATATTGCCGCGCATTGTCGAGCCCTGTTCCTTTGTGCGCGGGACCTAGTGCCTGCCTGCAGTTTTAACAAGCTGCAAGAAACTTGACATTCCCCGGATGCTTTTCCGAAACACATCCTTTTTTTTTTCAAGACTTGTGCTTTCTTTTCAATTATTACGTTTTTTGGATTTTTCAGGTTTTCCAGTCCAACTCACCAATTTGCAACAATCATTGACAAATTATGTAAGGATATGTGACAACTGCATAGTAAAAAGATTTCAGAGCATTCAATTTTTGTTTTCTGCAATAGTAAGTGACATGGCAAAGAGAATTGATTCCCCTAAAACAACTTTTTTCACAACCAATTGCTATCAAAAATAATTTCTTTGTAACTAACTATAATATATCATATATGCACATGAAAATCAAACTTTGAACAGAACGCTTCGAGATAATTGAATAGCGGTTTAAAATTTTATGTGTCTCTTGCAGCCTATGACGAACACACAACGTGCAAAACAATTTTCTTGTTCTCACTATAAATTACGCGACACGCCTTTTTCAAATCAATTATGGCCTATGGAGGAAAGTATCAAAAGAATTTACGTCTAAAGTAATTGAATTTCTATCTTGCATCATGATAATCTTACTTCGGTGATGCAAAATGTTTTTCTCCATAAAACCATTCACGCAAAGTATTATTTTTGATATGTAAACATTTTTACTTGCGTGTAGCATAATAAAAATTGAAATTTCCGCGCTAAACTAAAACCAAAAACTGTAGTGTCCAAGTATTTAGTGTCCTTAGAAAAAAAAAAGTATTTCAACGCTTAGGTAAAATTAAAATGTAGGGTCCAAGTATGTAGACGTCTTAGTAAAATTTTATCTCTATACCTGACTGAAATGGAAAAGTGTAGTATCCAAGTATGTATTGTGCTGAGAAAAATATCATCTCCGCGCTTGAGTGAAATTAAAATTACGTTGTTTCCAAGAATGTAGTGTCGGAAGGAAAATCTCATCTCCACCTCAGAGTGAAAAAAATTTGTAGTGTCCAAATTTGGAGTGAACGAGAAAAAATGTTATTTTTACCTGAAAGTTTAATCAAAAACTGTAATATCTAAGTATCTATTATCCGAACCTTTAATTTATTGGTGTCAATTAAAAAATTTTTACGATTGAGTAAAATAACGCTTTTTTTCAAATTAAAATGTCAACGGCAAAGCTAAATGCAAATCTCCAATGTCAAAGTGGAAGGTACAAGGTGAAAAAAAATCTATAGTCTCCAATGAAAAAATCATACTATTGGAGGTAAACCATAATCACCAGAGCTAACACAGTTATGTTTTTAAATGAAAAATATTTATTTCCATATTTTCCTCTTTTTTTCCTAAAAATCCATGTTTTCCACAATTACACGAATAAACCCAAATTTTGAATATTCAAGTGTCTGGGGATCAAAAAGAAAGATACGTTTAGCTCAAATACCTTTGAATTTTTATCCTTTGCTTGATAATAATGTATGTAAAAACAAAATATTGTTGCGTTGTTAATCAATCAAAATATCATTGAATATTCTGTAGTGTTGTTAGTTTCCATTAGTTTCTAATAATGTTTGGATGGATCATGATCGATTAAGTTTGAACCATGTCAAAAATGAGAAAACAAAGTACACACGCGTGTCTGTCGGGATTGTTACGCGAATATCCACAAGTTTTCCATGCAGATGGATCTGTATCATTTTGTAAACTGTATAAAGTGAAAATCAACGTCACGCAATTATTTCAAGTTAAATAGGACATTGCAACACAAAAACATGTGAATTCAGTTTTTAGAAAAGAAACGAATCAGCAATTGAGCCAAACGTTGGTGACACAATTTCAGCAATCGACACATGGACCAAAATCGTTCTACAAAGATATCTTAAATTCATCGTAATTAAAAATAAATATTTGTCATATTATTTTCCATATTTATCCAATTTTTCATCCATAAATCCATACATATTTTTACAGTTTTAAAAACATAACTCTAATAGCTCTGATAATCACAAAGCTTTAAAGCTGCCGTGAATTGAAACCTAGTACAATAGGTGATCAAAACGAAAATCACCTGCGTTGAAGTGGAAAGTTTGAAGGTGTACTGGAAAAAAATCTGGACTGTCCAATAAAAAATCTTGTTATTAATCAGACGGCATCAACGTTGGCAATGTGTTTTGACTTTAACTGGCCGAGTGGGATATTTTGGAAAGATGAGTATAGTTACTTAAACTACCGAATTTTTTATGTGATACGAGAATTCCACAAAATTTTATCAAGCTACGATAAATTTGCGGCGCAGTTTTCATGTCACTTTTTTTAAATCTGTTTTCAATTTTTTACCCGACTCGAGCATCGAAAATGGCGGCTTTCGTAACCTATAGACCATCACGAAAGTGCTCACATGCAGCCCGCTAACAGCTGACAGTCACGAAAGTAAACAAGCACAGGGCAAATCTATTTTCGCCTCTGTGATTGGTCGAAAACGACCAATCACAGAGACGAAAGTAGATTTCCCCTTGTGTTGTTTACTTTCGTGCTCCCAGCTGTTCGTGGGCTTGTGGGCACTTTCGCGGGTCTATAGGCTACTCAAGCCGCCAAAATTCGATGCTCTCGTCGAGTAAAATACGGTACGCACCAGGGGACGGACCTGGTGATGCAAACTCGGGCTGATTTTAGCTGCACTCGGGCGCTACGCGCCTTTGTGCAGCCAAAACCGCCCTCGTGTGCAATGACTCGGTTTCGTCCTCTTGTACGTAATGTACTATTTAGATAATTCGTTTACATCTCACTGTCTAATTCAAATAAATAGCACTGCTTTGACATATATGCTGATGATTTACACGATAGCGACGGCCACCTGGCACCTTTACATTTGCAGTGTAATATAAGAGGGGGGGGGAGGAGATATCATGTGTTTTTGTTAAGTATTTTTTAAAATATGATGAATTTTTCAAATGAATACTATTGATTGTTATCTTTTTTCAAAGTGTATCGTATTTTATTGTAAACAGTAAGTACTAAGTTAAACATTATAATTTTTTGAACATACCAAATTAAATTGACTTTATCTTTTTTGAAGTTAAGAATATAATAAAAAAAATGATGTATATCTTTTCATGAGGTACATATACACTACTGCTAAAACCCGAATTGAGCGTTTCCAGTAAATGCCTAGGTGTTTATGAACTTCGAATAATTAGATTGTACGGATAACCTAAATAAGAAAATATATCATTATTTGCTAAAAGTAACATAATTAATTTTAATTACGAAAACTACACTAAGACTTGAAAAAATAATAACGAATTCTGGGTTATAGAAATATATACTGAATATTGTTTATCTAACACTGAATGGTGATAATTTACCTTACTTGAGAAAAAATAAAGGGATGGAAAAAATGCGGCCATTAAAATTGAAAGGTTCAAAATTTAATTTTTTCATAAAAACTAGGTCCATAAGAAACCTTTTTAAGAAATGAGGTAGGTGATTTCTTCATATAAGTATGAAATAGGTGATTTCTTCATGTAAGTATGAAATAGGTGATTTCTTCATATAATTATGATACATTACTTACAAAATAAAAAAAAATTTTTAACCATTATTGAGTAGTTTTTACAGGACTTATTAAATTATAGAGAAAAAAAATATATGTAAATCGAAGAAAGTTAACTTTTTCGCAGATGTTTTTCTTACGATGAAACAACTGAAATTCAAGTGAAAAGGGAAAATACATGTCGCGTTGATTTTGATAGACATGCTATAGAAAAGTTTCACTCACAAAAAAATAGTAAATTCCAATTAATCTGGACAACTTGAGGTGACACAGAGGCCGTTTTCTCCGCTTCGTCCTTCCACTCATTTGTTTTCCGTTCTATGCGTCTTTCTCACACTTCAGCAGCCTCTGTGTCCCTTTAAGATAGAATAACATAACGTTTCCCTCAGATTTCATAGAATTCATTGAATCAGATAAAATTGGTAAATGCCGGATTCAGCCAGACAGGCCAAAATAACGTTTTTTTTTCACCTTTTTTATCTGAAAACAGAGTCTGCGGAAGTGCAGTAACGGTTTTCTCGGATTTTCTCATGAATGAGCGTGATCTTTTAGAATTGGGCCGAATTTTAAGAAATAGATAAGACTGAAAGAAAATTTTATAACCGTCTGTATTTATGCGACAGGCACTTTACAAAGCAAGATTAATCGATTTTGTTATTTTTGAACAGTTCAATATAATTTTCAACAAATGAACGGTCACGCTAAACTTATTTTCCTTTTTCACTCATTTTCGCGCGTTTTTTAGATGAGTCTAATCAAACTAAACTCACAATATCCACGGACCTAAGCAATGATTGGTTACTGATTAAGAACGATTATTACCAGGCAAAATCTACTACGGATTCTAGGAATTCTCTGCCAGTCCTGAAAACTGTTACACAAAACCAGGCTTTCTTCTCAGGTAAAAAAATAGTACAGTTCGCATCTGGGGAAAAAATTAATTTCTCACGAAAGTGTAAGTTATACTTCGAGCCGAAGGCGAGGGATATATTCACCCGAGGGAGAAATTTATTTTTTTCCGTGGTGCGAACAATTTTTTTTATCCTAACGGGAGAAAAAGCCGATTTTCGCCCGCGAAGCGAGCAAAACAGTAGGCTTTTTAGACCGCTACGATGAAAAATGTTATTTTAGGATTTTGGCTGAATTCGCATCCCACCAGAAAAGTAATCGGAAAAAAAACGATTGTGCTTTGATGATCCCGTATTCCATTACTTTCTAATTTTTGGCTTTAACCACTATGCTATGGAAAGTCTTTGGAATTATGGGTTTACAGTAACAATTCAAAACGTATGCGAAATTCTTTATGTCAATTCTTGAAATATTTTTTACGTATGTTCGTTTTTATATGAAATTTTTTTCAACTGCTATCAAAAATGTTTCCATCTAATTTGACAAATGTGTGTGGCATAATGAAATAATTTTTTGAAATTTTAGTGACTTTCAGAGACTGATTTTTTTCAAATTTTATCCTTTTAAACGAAATTGAAACATACAAATTATATAATATTACTATATATATACTTTAAGTTGTGAATTTCTGACACAAATTTTTATACGTTTTCGATTTGAAAATTTTAGATATCGAATTCGAAATAATATATTTTGAGCTCTTCAAGCTTGAGTTGAATACGTTACACATTATATGTTATTTCTTTTTTAATTGTATGTATATTTTTATAATTCACAAAACGTAGCAAACGCGTGCTAGAATAGAACCACATAAATGAATTTAATGAAAAAATGCAAAAAATCAAAAGTATTTCAAAAATCAACTTACGACCGACAATCAATACATAGCGAAGGCTATATATCGATACATAACTTTCCCATCAGCTGTTCTTCAAAAAATTGAAGACTTGAAAAAAACAGCTGATCGTAAACCGTAGCAGATGTGCCCAGACATACGTATGTGCCTTTCTATTGCACATCCGTTAGATCGTGCAAGTTAGAAAGAGAGAAGATGAGGTTGTTGGCGTAAATATACACACGGCGGTTTCATTTTTTAAGCGACGGATGAAACGCGAACGCATTTCAAGATTCTATGATCGAGGGAAATCGGCCACACTAAATTGAAAGCTGCTACCAAAGTCTTCATTGAAAAATAGATTATGCATTTCCACATCGGAAAAACCAACTTTTCCCAAGTTTCAATAAAATTTAGAACCTTGAATTGAAATCATATTTGTATTTTTCAAAACTTCAATTCCCTTATCAAAACTCGAATAGAAGAATCCTATGTAACAAAATTCAATATTGAATAGTCCATAAAATTAAATCGAATATTTAATATTGTATCCAACAAAATTCAGGATTCAATATTGATTCAAAGAAACTTCAATACTTCATATTGTTTCGAACGAAATTGTTAAAGATTCAACATTGTATCGAACAAAATTCAATATTGTATCTTCTGTATGACAAACTTTAATTTCCAATATTCCGTTTTACAAAATTTTGTGCAACAAAATTTTATACTGACGTAATTTATCGTGATAGCAATGAATATGTTTAAATATCTTTCTTGGTGTTTGAGAAAGGATCAAAAATATTTATCAATATTAGGCTATGAAAGTCACACATATTATTATTATTATTCTTTTTTTATATAATCAAGAGTTTCTTTCTAGATTAATTCACTAAGTGACCTCTACTCATTCAAAATTTAATCAAAAAGCAAAAGGTCATAACGACTCGAAAAATCTGTGTACGATGTTTACACATCCTAGGACGAGTGTCTGCACTATCTGATTTTTGTTTTAAAACGAAATCACTTTTAGTAAATGATATATTACGGTTTTCAAAACATATATTGAAAAGTATAACATAAATAACACCTAATTTACTTGTAATCAAATCTAATTTATGTATAAAGTAAAACGTATTTCAAATATGCATTTGGTCTGTGTAAACCGGCTTGATGACACGAGGTTTCGATCAGTTAGACCAAATTAAACTGAACTAATAAAACAAATTTCACGAGCAACTCTTACATACTAAAGTTCCTTAAAAAAGTTTTACATCCAAAATTTTTATAAACATACAAACTTATTGTAAATTCAACAAAATAAGAACAAATTCGCAACCTTAAGATCTGAAAATGGGTACATATGAAGACTATTTCCCGAACGTGACAACATTTTTTCTCGAAAACAAAAAAACAGGATTGTGAAACCTTCAATTTGACACGAAAGACATTTGCGATTACCAATATTAGTAAGTGATATATATATATATATATACTTATATATAATGAAAAATTTTCAAATGTAGAGATTACTATTTGTCATCTCAAATATTTTAAATTCACAAGTTTCCGTTTTCTACACTAAAATTTTGATGGTTGACAACTTGAGAAACTTTTTGCTGATTACAAAAGAAAATGACTTTGTATTTCGCATTAATGCGCCCGCGTCGAATCACACTGTCTTGAAAATGTTGAAAATGTCGGAAAAAAATATACTTGCCATAGCTGATGAGTGCGCGTTGTAGAAAGGCGATGCCCGTTTTTTGAGCGCGTTTTCGGAATGGACTGCTTGAATTGCGGTGATGTAAGTTGTTTTTTTTTTTTCACAGCATCGAGCGCTGTGAAAATTTCACGACTGGCAAGATGATTTCTCGGCAATGTCACGTCGAGTAGGGTCTTTTAATCGCTCACCAGGGAATGAGAACTCTAATTGGGGTACTTTCTTAGAAGGCTCAACTTTTATGGCCAGCAAAAACGTACCGACTCTCTACATGACAATCGAACACGTCATGATGATTTTTTATCAAACTTTTTGGATTTTTACCGAGATATGAAAACTTCTCCATGATTTCACATTTAATGACTACTAATATTTTATATATCGAATTTGCTCATCACTCTACCCATGATTTGAATTCATAGCTATTCAGACATGTCAGTCCAAAAATGATGTAGAACATAATTTATTATCAATGTTATCTTTCAAATGTAAAAGGATTATTTTTTAAAAGTTGTAATAACTTTCTACTGCAGATATTTATAAGTTTCTTTTAAATATTTCCGACGTTTTATTCTCATAAATACGAAATATGTTGAGCTGGATGATTTTTTGCATGACAATGAATCACTACAGACTTTTGATAATGTAATTAAACAATTTCATATGATTATTCTGCTTCTGATATTTTAAAACGAAATTCACACACCCAGGTGACAGCAATTCTCTCAAACTACTAGCGATTTTTGAGGCTTTGCAACAGATTCTATTAACTTTCCTGTATGTCCTACAATTTCCACAACAGAAGAAATTTGTTCAATCAATTTTTAAGATTTCAAAACGCATTTTCCCTCGAATACCTGAGAATTTTAGCAAATTTCTCCTGACTCTAAAAACTGGCACAAGTTATGAATTTTCTGTGAATTATTCAGATTTCGAAATGACGCAAGTGTTTGAAAAAAAGTATGGAAAACGTGATCCTAATTCTGTGGAGTTGCAACTGTCGCGAGAATGTTAAATCGATTGAACGGTATTTCGATAAATGAGGAAGTCCTCGTTTATCTTTACGACTCTCGGAAACATTTGCATCAGAAAAAAATTTTCCGCGTGTTCGCGCTTCACACCAAAACTTGAAATTAATAGATCAAGAATCTTAAGGATTATTCATGAGGTAGCAACTCTAAAGAAATTGCAATATTACTTTGACGTTTCACGGGACTTTTCTCCATATCTTTGAGTCGTAAAAAGATGCAAGTGAATTCAGCATATCTTTTAAGAACAAGAACATTAATTAATACAAGTAGCAAGAACATTTCTTTCGAAAAAAGACGTTGGCAAATCTGAAATTAATGAGGTTATTACAATAAATTCAGGTTCATGAATTTTTTTTTTTTTTTTGATTATGATCGTACCTAACAATTTAATTGGTTTCGAAAATTCCGTAGGAAATTATTAATATCATTGAAAACTTTTGAATACAAACATAAGATAACAAAATTTGGAATCTTCGACAGAAATTTTGGAAAGGTACATCAGAAATCATGAGTCAAATAAAAAAAGTATTGTGAAATTTTTATGCCATTTTTCAAGATCTTAGAGAATGTTCAAGATACATCCAAAGAAACAAGAAGAAAATATTAAATTTCTCTTCAATAAAAATCGGAGGGTATTGAATCAACACACGTAAGAAGTAAAACTTCTCATGCTGCCTTCTTTAAAGTTCCGATGTATAGATTTTTTTCCTCTTATCTTTTTTAGTTCTAACAGATCCATCAATTTTCAAATCGGTGAAAAAATTAATTCATTCCTATTTTTATTCAAATCTATCAATGACATTCTTGCTGTTTTTATTATATAGCTTCATATAATTTATTCTGATAATTTTTATGAAAATGAAAGCATATCATTAGAAAAAGTTTCTCCCTACATTTGGACCACGTTCGAATATCACCTGACCTCCACCTATTCCGACGTAACATTACACTCTTACAGTGTTACAGACTTGCGAAATCTCAAACTTACTCTCTCAAAACGAAAACATTACAGTCTCACATCTTACAGTCTTACATTACAACAAAATCTGAAAATTACTTCCTGCAATCGAAAATATTACACTCTTACATCTCACAGTCTTTCGTCTTACATTGTAAAATCTCCAAATTACTACCTAGATAAATTACATTCTAGAACAGTGGCAATGCCGCCTAAGAAGTTTTACTTCAAAACACGATTTATTTATTTCCTTTCTAAAACCGAACTTCATGCTAAGAAATGTCGACCAGTCATTCATAGCTTATGAATCTCTTCTTTCATTTTTCAAAACCTTCGTTCTTCAAAATAACTTTCATTGTTGCTTTTCAGGTCTGACTTGAATTCGACATTAAATCCTAGGAAACCCTTCATCGAAAACGCAAAAAAGAACAAAACTCGAATGACATTTGTTTCATTCTCACCGCGCATTATCTCCGCCAGTGTGCAAGCCTCGAGTATAAATTCTCATTAATGATTATCTGCTTCATTTGCAGTGCTTACTTTGTACATCATTTGTATACATTTATGGAGTCCGAATAACGTTCGAAGTGGTATCAAAGCAACCCTCATAAAATGCAACCGGTGTTCGGCCCCGAAACTCCGCGCGCAAGTGAATTATTCCGCGGCTTTTTCAGGGCCGTTTATTGCAAACGGGAAAAGGGAGAGAACCCTTTCATTCACCGGAATTTGACCTCTCGACAAGAGTTAATTAATTTACGGCTCTTTGTGACTATCAAAAGGACCACGAACGATATGTTTCGTACGAGTATTTTCATTTAAAATTTTGCGGTTCTTTTAACGAACTTTGGAATCGTATTACGAAGAACTATAGACAAGTCTCTTACATTTTTATATTTTTTGGATTTTCTAGATTATGCTGCGTACGATGGACTATAAGTGAAAATAACTTTTTAATCAAATTCCTTGAATTTACGACGTTGTCGTAGCTCTGTTGTGATTTTGAGTAAGTGAACCCCTTTCATTCATGAGGATTTCATCAGCACCTTTACTATGACGAACGAATTAATTATTCTTCACAAAAAATTTTTTTGAAAATAATGAACATTCTTGGAGTTGATTGAAATTTCAGACTTTTGCTTGTTTACAATGAATTTCAGAAATTATTTAAAAAACACAGATGTCTCATGATGTCACGATCTTCTAATCGTAATCGCTAGATATTTCTTCGAATCTTTCTTTTCCATATTTGCCATAAATTAGTATATAATTTTTTAATCTACATGGATGCTCGATCATTCTGTTGACATCTTTGTAAAACTTGAGACATTAACTTTTTAGCTAAATAAACTAACTAATTATACTTATTACCAAGATTTTGTAAATAATCTTAAATTTCCTATAAAATTTATAAAATTTTATAAGATTTCCATAATTCAATAATCGTCGTGTAGCCAAGGTCAGGCAATAATACAATTTTTACAAATTGACGTTTTTGAAAGTTTAATAGTTGACAATAGTTCTGACATTGCTGCATGTTATCACAGTTAAGAAATTTTTACAACTTGAACTAGTTGTCACACATTTTTGCAATTTTCTTATTAGCTTTTACGGTTACAAGTTTGACTAAATAGTCCAAGCACTTTCAACAAGTTTTATTGCTATGACGATTTTTAACTCTAATAACTTGATTTCTGGAATATTTATGGCAGGTTTAGACAGATAACAAGAGTTTTTACAATTCATAATATTCTTGTCAGTTTTCATATTTTCGTAAAAGTTCTAACAGTCCAAGTATTTTGACAAAGATTCTGGTAAAACTGCTAAAAATAATTATGATTATCACTTACAAAATCGTAGAAACTCAAAAAATTTAAAACACAAAAAATCTATCATCTTTTATAAATTTTAAAACCATCAAAACAATGCTATATCGTCAAAATTGTCTAACAAACTTTTCATTTGTCTA
The DNA here is from genome assembly GCA_028476575.1 of Platygaster robiniae. Classification (NCBI taxonomy): domain Eukaryota; kingdom Metazoa; phylum Arthropoda; class Insecta; order Hymenoptera; family Platygastridae; genus Platygaster; species Platygaster robiniae. The sequence continues at coordinate 10,031,762 of CM052023.1, read as the reverse complement.
GACTATCAACAAAATGTCTACGGAAATCATCAAAGTGGTAAAAACTGCGCAAGAACTATCAGTATCCTAAAAACTGTTTATTTACAAAATCAAAAACATCCTAAATGGTTTTATGAAAATGTAAGCTTTTCCTCTTTTCGCAGCTGCAAATTTTTTTCCTAACCCACTCTCCCTACCGTTTTGTATATCATGACTGTATTTTTATGATGTACGAGAATTGACAAAAACTATTGGAAAAACCTAAGACTAAATTCGTTTCAAAAACTCACTTAGCAGCTTCAATGTGGATCGATTTTTGTTCTGATTTTTTAGACTCTAAACGTAATACTTTCATTTTATAAATGTATCAATTTTTTCTTCTTTTTTTAAAGGACTTATTTCCATTAATCTAATATGCAAAAATACAGATAATAAGAACATAATTGAAACTTGTTTATGTTGAAATGCAGCGAAATTGAGCAATTGATAAGGTTCTTGATAATTCATATTTCGTAAAGATTTCTGACAACGTTGAAAAACGTCGAAGAACTGATACGAAAATACAAATCCTGTAAATTCATAATTCATAACTTTCGGAAATCTTTCGAATAATTTGAATTCTCTCCTTTAATACTGCAGATCTATCCTTTGCGTGAATAAAACATGGTCGGAAAAAAATGTCTCGTTAAAATGTACGTTTCGCCGCCACACGATTCTTGTAATGCGGCGTTTTTTCCATATTCATGAGTTGATTAAAATGTCCACGGCATTAGAAGGTTTTGTTGACATTCGTGCTGAATTGTGTCGCTATTCAAAAGATTAGCTGGGGCCACGATTAATTTGAGATACCTGAATTCCAGAGAGGCTCCCTATCGGCGTCGTATTTTTGATTTCGTGGATTTACGATCGGAAAGCATCCGGCTCGTATAGATTCTGATTTTCAAAAATCTGGTACTTTATGAAATTTGCGTTATTATATATTTTTTTAATCTAACCTGAATAACGCTGTTTTTTCCATGTCATCATTATGAGACATGGATATTCGAAATAGTTATAAAAGCATTCCGAACTACAAAAAAGAAATATTTTAAAATATTTTGCAAGTTTTGACATTCAAACCATTTTATGTATCCTTTAACAGTATAAAAAACATAATTTTATTGTGAAAGATAAAAATGAAATTTAATTCATTTTTACCTTTTCGACAGTTTTCAAATTCGTAACAGTCTGAAAAGGTGCATTTCATTCACCAACGTTTTATCTTCTGCCTTCGATCTTTTTCACATTATCGTAACAACGATCTTTGAAAAAATTTCAAAAAAGTAACGATGCTAAAGTGCTTCAAGGGTATATCACGCTTCTACCTTACCCCACAATTTCCTAGTATGAATTACGAATCGCAGCCATGATTGCACGTCTTTTATAACGCGACAACGGATACTAGAACAGCGATAACTGTACCTATAGCCGTCTAACGATCTGATGAAATAATATTAGAGCTCGTCATTTAGCACGTAATGAGATGTAATCACTCTTTGGTACATAAAATATTGCATCGGTAGCAATTTTCAACTATCAACGTGTTTAGATCTGAAGTTGTTGGAAGTTGGAGTCACAATCAATCCATTGTTAAAATAACAACTCATTGAGAATTTTTTATAAGTGTTTTAGTTCCGTTTAGTTAGGAAAAAATGAAATAATAGTTTGTATGTAGATGTGCCAAAGAAATGATAAACGGTTTTTTTTTCTGTGAAAATTTAGAATAACCTGTAAAAATCACTTTTCACAAAAAATACTTTCAATTTTTAAGGAATTTGATTTATTTCATAACTATTGTGCAGATAGAAATGTGCGACAAAATTTTATCCACATTCTTGCTTTGAAAATAGTTTGTGTTGAAAAATATAATAAAAATCATGTAGAATTTTTTTTCGTTCGTAATTAAACCTTTTAGATTCGCAACTAATTTGAATGATGTGAGTGAATTTTGGTAAGTTTTCGAATTTGATTTATTCGATTTCATCTAATTTTGCTTTTTTCCTAGAATCAGAAGTGCATAACACAATCTAAAACATTTTTCAATAAGAACAATCGAGGTGATGAGAGGGATAAACATAAGAGACATAAAATCTCAACTCAAGGTTTTCTGTCCTTTACTAGTTCATCTTTTCCTCTTACCACCTGAATTATTATAGAAGGATGGTAAAAATGATTCTATATCTTATTGAAATTTCAATTGAAGACAAATTCATTTTGTGATATATTTTAAGGTCGACGATAATTCGTTATAATTTTCCAAGCAAATTGTACGTAAAAAAATTGTATATCTTTCAAAAGCATATCTAACCAGAAATTTTAAGATTAAAATTAAAAAAAAATAAAAGAAATACATAAGCACTTGAACCGTCGAAAAAGTTGCAAACTCTCAAAATGTTTACCCTACACAAATTTTCATAAAATCCAAATTGCAATGTTATATGACCAATCAAATCATCAAAAAAACAGTTGAGGTAGTACTAGCGGTACGAGTCAGCCTCAAAAGTTTCAAGTCCGGGCATGCGTAGAATACTATCATGTCAATCGCTGCCCGATGTAAAACTTCGATTCGGGATTGTACCAACTCTCACAGAAATTTCGTGTACACTGGAAAAAAAGTATTTCAGAGGGCACTGCAGAAAAGTTGGGCTGGCACCATTGACAGTGTTGACTCTGAGGAGTTGTGCGAGTGCCTCTAGCGGTTCAACCCAAATCCTACGAGAGTGTTGAACCAACACCACTAATGCTTTAACATATGTCAATCTAATGCCCGAGTTCAACCGACACCTAAAAGTGTTGGTACAACACCTTTGAATCCCTTTTATCAACACTTTCTTCCGTGTAGTGGCAACACTAAGTCGTGCAGTGTCAGCACAATCTAGTGTTGTCTGAAATACTTTTTTTCCCAGTGTACTTGAGCAGCCAGTTCGATTGTGTGCGAGACAGGGGGAGGCGTTGGCAACGTCGCATCTTCTCGTGTTATTGTTTATGCTTGAGAACGAGTATGGGGTTTCGCGCCAGCTGTAGTCTGCTCCAGTCTGCTCGCGTACAGCCAGGGGGGGCTCACTGAGATTGGTAAAACGCTGAGATTTTTCATAGGCTGTCTTTCTCGTAATTCTCGTTTTTCGAGCGTATTGCGCATGCTCGACACATTTGCACAGCTAAATAAATACATGTATATACGTGTTTTGACATATGTATTGACGTATGCGCACTAAGGCCGAAAAAGGATGGAACATCTCGCCCATCTTTAACATAGGAGTGAGCCTCCTCTGCGTACAGCGTTGCAGCTTTCATTATTTGATGTTGTCAAAAAGTGAAAAACTTCCAACTTCGGATGTAAATTACTCGAGTTCCAAACACAAGATTGCCGTAATTTTTTTTTTTTTCACGGCATCCGTATAATGTTATCTTCGATATCGAATAGTTTAGTCGAACTATCTTGTCGGTTCAAATATGACGACAAGATTCGACCGCTATTCTTTTCTGTAAAAATCAGAGGCGTGATGGCATTCCACGCATTTCGCCAATGGCAATACGCGCTACGACCGAATTGACCACTCGCTTACGATCATGTTCTCGCGCGCCTGCGCTATTTTGCTCCCGGTCTCGTTCGGCCTTCACGAAAATTCAGTCGCTTTCCCCTCTGGCCCCGGCCCCCCTAGCCATGCGATTTCTGACTTTCCAAAAACTACCACTGTAAGGAACTGGCGCTACTAGTGCGCAGTGGCACCGGCTTTGCCATGTATACCTATATTCGATATCCCAGCCTTCCCCTGCCTCCTTCCACGTAACTTTAGGATGCCTCATGCCTTTGAACGTGTAAGAAAATGACAGCTCGCTCGCCTCGTGATATTGAAAAGAGAAGGGAAGTTTTTCGTGGAACCCGTTTAGAATAGCAGCGTAGCCCGTGGGTTTTAAAAAATGCTTTACAACCGGAAAAAGTCTCTTTTGTGTTATACGATGTTTTGAAAACTAACATCTGATTACATCTAATAAGAAAAACGTGCACTCGCAAACGATCGAGTTTGCAAATTTCCTTTTTTTTTTTAATTTCTCTTTTTAATTGTTTAAGAAATGATAAAAATTTTATTTTATTCTAATTTGTATTCTCTTTTCACATTACAACAGATCTATTGTTTTTTTTTTTATTTCCACTTTACAAATTATTTTACGTGAAATTTTGTTGTAATGATTTTTTGCTAGATTAGGGATTCCTATATTTCTTTCAACAAAATAATCGCTTCTGCGTTTTTTGGGAAAAAATTTTTTTTTTCAATAACAAATTACCCTTTTGACTTCAAGTTTATGTTATCACACTCAAGAATGATTTCGAAAATTCTATACATGTGTAGAATGTTGAGCAAAACTCTCACGTTTCGAGAACATAATTAATTCATGTTAAGGATACTCTATTTACAGTATCTCTTAACGCATTATTTATTGATAATTTTTAATTCAATGAAAGTAAAAAAGTCGATGGGAATATAGAGCCACACTACATGAGCTGAGGTTTTTCAGTCACCTTTCATTTTTTGGTCACTTTTCAAAACAACATCACATAAGCTTCTATTTTAGCAATAAGCATCTCCGCTCTTTCCAGCTAAAATATCTTCGTACTTTTTAGCGGAATATTGTTATTGGACTTGACAGAACATTTTTTATTTCACGTATTCTGAAATAATTTGAATACCTTTTCGAGCCTTTTTTTATGCGCATTTCAAGTTAAACTTTGTAAGAAACATGGTCACTTGATTATTTTCGAATTAAAGATGAAACCATTCGCTGAAAATTATTTGCGAAAATAAAATTACATGCACCTTGAATTTGACCTCCCACATCAGAAGATCACATGTATTGAACTTGGGTATTATGTATGCATATATTTATCAAAATACATATATTCTCTTTTTTTGCGTTGTACAGGTAATTATCTATTGAGGTTTTTTACTCACCACCACAGAGGTAGAGTCATGGCGCAGATTTTTTAGACGTGGTATCCCCAATTTCATAGACTTTATATTTTTATAATATGAACAGCAGGTTTGACTGAAAACCTATTGTGCATAGTATAATACATATATATCGCACAATATCATTAGGCCCAATCCACTGTACTTTACTACATATTTCAAAACTAATCGTATGAAATAGTTCTAAAATCGTAGGTACTGTTGAAATCTTTTGACTTAGCTGAGCTTTACAATGAAAAGCATTAGATATGAGATACGAACCAATATAACTTAGTTCGTCACGACTAAAAAAAATTCAAATTTTCTGGTTGATCGAGCGCAGCGTGATGTAGGAAGTAAGTTCAGTGAAACATTGGGATTAATTTTAGTGAAGCATGATGAGGAGAACTATAGACATTTGAAATGATTTAAAAAATTTTTTTTATTTACATTTCAGTTCTAATCTCTGATGCAAAAACAAAATATTGATTGAATTTACTTCTTCTCTGGAAAATTAAAATCATACGAAGAAAACACGGTTACTTAACAGCAATTTTAATAGCATTTAAAATGGAACTGTATCATTAAACAAGATCAATGAACAATAATAAAAAAATTAATAAATAAATTGTAAACAGGCAAGTATAAATAATAGAACAATATGGAACCAGGCCCATAAAAATATAATATACAATGAATTGTGAATAAATAAATGAAGAAGAAATAATAAAAATATATATACCTAAATAAATAACTGTAAATGTAAAAAGTAAATAATAATAAATCATTGAACCAGATAAATGAGTAATAGTAAAAAAATTAATAAATAAATTGTAAACAGACATATATAAATAATAGAACAATATCAAACCAGAGTACCAGATGAAACCGACAGTAGGATATCAATATTTTTCGTAAAATAGCTTTGTCATGTTTTACCCGACAATCTTTTTTACATTTTTGAAGTTTTTTAGTTTTCTTCTGTATATTTTACTACAAGCTTTCGAAAATTGCGAAATAACTCCAGCCTATACGTTTTGATAACTAAGCTAATGTCACATCTGAGAAATATTTTTTCTCTTCAGGTCATTTATGCATTCAAAGGTTTAATGCACAGTATTAGAACTTTCAATAAACACTGTATAATTATTGAAAATGAATAACACGTTCAAGTGAAAAAAATTATCACATAGTTGTTTTAAATTAATGAATACTAAAATATAATGCTTGTATTAGGAGTTCGATATACGTGTCTATAAACTTCAAAGAACATGCACATTGATATAGAATTATTACAAAAATGAATCAATTTTAATATACTTTTATACATTAAAGTGTATTAAATTTAAGCATAATGAGTGTGATTGGGATTCAATATATAATTTTAGGATTTTTAATAAACTGTCTAAAGATTTCAATAAACATGTATTGCTCCTAATACAAAAGTTTAATAATAATACATACATGTATGATCATAATACATGTATAATAATAATCAACTTATGTTACATGATCGTATCAGATCTTGAAAAGATTTTCCTTTTATTTAAAAAGTTGAAAATGTGTATGACAGGAACTTGAAAGACTGATATACTTATGTTTGACTGAGGATCAAATCAATCTAAAATGCTCAAACAAGGACTACAATTTTAAGTCGGATATGATCAACAGGTCTAGAGAAGGTTCTTTTTTTATATCAAAAGTTTGAAATGCTCCAATAAGGATCAAAAAGATCTTAATGTTCAAATCAGGACTAAAATTTCGACTCGGATACGATCAACATGTCTAAAGAAAGTTCTTTCTTCATATCGAGAGTTCAAAAGTTTCTAATAAGGATCGAAAAGGTCTTAATGTTCAAATTATGACTAAAATTTTGACTCGGATATGATCAACAGGTCTAAAGAAGGTTCTTACTTTATCTCAAAAGTTTAAAATGTTGAAAGCAGGAGCTACAAGGCTTAAAATGTTCTAATGAGAACCAAAAAGATCTAAAATGTTCAAATCAGGACAAAAATTTCGACTCAGGTATGGACATTATATTATTTTACATATTTTTTTGTAATCTTTGATAATAGACGAATTTTCTTGTTTTCATATGATTTTTAATATAATTCTCTGGAATCATAACAGTCTGAAATCATATCTCTTTAACTTCATTTATTTAGCTAAAATTAACGAAACTTCGAATCCGTAATCATTTTATTTTTTGAAGTAGAGATCTGGATCGATAAAAATATCATACAATCATTCGATATCATGAATATTTGGAGGAAGTATGACGTAAATGTACTGACATAAATAGAATGTCGTAAAACTTTAAATATCTCTATAAAACATGTGTTCTAAAAAATCGTCAAAATTAAAAAGATTTTTACTGTTTACGCTTTTCTGTTCATAAATGCATTAATTAGAATAAAATTTAATAATATATTAATTTTGTATTGTTTTATTTTTTTTTCGAATTCCTGTAAAAACGTGTCACATAATGAATTAAAGAAATCTAAAAATGATAAATTCATCTTATAACATTATTATGTAGTTGCAAATGTATTTCTATTATTTGTGCATAGAAAATAACAATCAACGAGCATATAAATCACTCATTAGTTTCTTATTTGATGCAGTAATAAATCATTTCTCATGCAAATATTTTTTATCTCCTATACAAAAAGAACTAATCGTTTTTGAATTTCAATCAATGAAAAGTTCCAATGATCTTCAGAGTTAATTTTTTTCCAAAAATTCAATAATAAATTACCATATTTCTCTTCTACTTTAATAATAAATTACCATAATTCATTATATCATTACATGTCACATTATTGAATTCCTAAGCTTTCGACCATCACTGTTTACATATTACGTTCCTCTTCAGGCGTAATCTATTACAAAAACCAAATAACCATCATACATACATCGCGTAACAATGAAACCATATTTTCATATCAAAACAAAAACACATACCAACCACAACAATTGAAAAGCACTTCAGCTCCGGGGAACATTTAAGAAATATTGTATCATATAACGCAACGATTTCGCCAATACATACTTTTATCTCTAAATTTGTTTTTCCTCATTCCTACATTTTAAAACGATTTAAATGAATACTTGGTAATGCGTTAGCAAACATCGTCAGAAATTATTGTATTATTTCTCCACTAGAATAAGTACCGATGATTAATAATGAAACATATTTCAACATCCATATATGCAATATACTTCTCAAAACAAAATTATCTTGAATCTTTCGACAGTTAATGTCATTGACAATCTAGAAAAAGCACCACTTGCTACAAGTCATGAAGGAGTTTATAATGTTCCAATAATAAAATTAATTGATTCGCATATGGTCATGAAAAAATTTCAATTTTTGAAATTGGAAAACTTTCTATATTCGAATGTTACTATTACAAATATAATAATAATTATTATTATTACTCTATTATTGTCTGTTAACATATGATGACATCATGATCAGAAGCATCACGAATTAGTGAAGTATGAAGTATTGAAGTATATACCCCTCAGAAACATTTGTTCGATTGCGTGTTAAAATTTTATACATGGATAACACTGTGTGACCTCAAAAATCCAAAAAAATGAAACCTGTCTAGAACGATTAATAATCACCCTCTTAATACTTTCTTCAAACGTTTTTTCAAGATCAGCCCCCGTTTTCGTTAAATTAAATAAATAAATTTTTTTCAAAGCATGCTCTAAATCACGTACCAGGTGTACTCCTAAGTAATTTCCGGTTTTTTCAATGGATGGCGTTCTGTTTTGTACCGCTGTTGGTAACACATACCATATGTCATTTTGTTCAGTCATATCGAGTGCTTGAACTGCGTTGACATTTTCTCGAAAAAATCTTCCAGTAAGTTTTTATTGCGCTTCAAAAATGTCGAATTTTGTACCGAATTTTGAGCATATGCGCCATGCATTGCTTTTCATGTTCAATCAGGGGAAAGAAGTGTCCGAGAGCCACTGTGCGCTTGTGAAAGTTTATGGTGATCGTGCATTAACACTTCGAACATGTGAAACGTGGTTTCGACAGTTCAAAAATGGAGATTTCGACCTGAACGACGCCGCACGCTCCGGCAAGCGAAAATCGTTCGATGACGCCGAATTGCAAGCATTATTAGATGAAGACAACACGCAAACGCAACGACAGCTTGCAGATGCGTTGGGAGTTCAACAGCAAGCAATTTCCAAACGTCTGCGAGCCATGGGAAAAATTCAGAAGTGTGGAAAGTGGGTGCCCATGAACTGACCGAGAGACAAATGGAGAATCGAAAAGTGACCTGTGAAATGCTGCTTCAACGATACAAAAGAAAGTCTTTCCTGCATCGTATTGTTACTGGTGATGAAAAGTGGATTTTCCTGGAGAACCCTAAGCGCAACAAATCGTGGGTGAGTCCAGGTGAAGCATCGACATCGACGGCACGGCCAAATCGTTACGGTCGGAAGGTCATGCTGTGTGTGTGGTGGGACCAGTCCGGTGTTATATACTTTGAACTGCTGAAACCTGGTGAAACTGTGAATGCCGTTCGCTACAAACAGCAAATGAAAGATTTGAGCCGAGCCATTGTGGAAAACCGACCAGAATATCAACAACGACAGAAGAAGGTGATTTTGCTCCACGACAATGCGCCGTCGCATAAGTCGAAAGTCGTTCGTGACACGCTGGAAAGGCTCAAGTGATCATGCGGCTTACTCACCAGACCTGGCGCCATCCGACTACCACCTCTTTGCCTCGTTGGGCCATGCCCTTTCTGAGCAGCGCTTCGACTCGTACGAAAATGTACGAAAATGGCTCACCGAGTGGTTCACCTCCAAAGGCAATGATTTTTACTGGCGTGGTATCCACAATTTACCAGAAAGGTGGGAAAAATGTGTAGAAAGCGATGGAAAATACTTTGAATAAAATAAAGGTTACGGTTTTTTTGGAATTATGTGTTTTATTTGCAAAAAACCGGAAATTACTTAGGAGTACACCTGGTAATACTGGTCCTTTTTTCACGAACAAAAGACGAGTTGTGTTCTCTAATTATCCTGTTTATATTTCTGCGATAAAATATGTCGAAATCTGCACTAGGATCGCGTCCGATAAGTCTTTATTTTTCTATAGCTGGAACTCCTTTTTAAAAGTCCGGAAAGATCATCAACAAGGGGTACCGTGTGACTAATTCGGGTGTCGAAGCCATTGATGGAACGGGAGTAACGGGACTTTTAAAAAGGAGCACCAGCTATAGAAAAATAAAGACTCATCGAGCGCGATTCTAAAATGTTTTGCGTGCAGATTTCGACACATGTGACACGATCTGTACACGGAGAAAAAAAAATCGCAACTTTCGCTATCGGGACCGCAATCATTGCGATTCGGACAGCATTCTCCATTTCCTCTTGTACTTCGTTGTTACAAAGAGCGAAGCTCGCTGTCTTCTCAGTTATGATTTCGGTTTGCACCGTAATCATTACGCTTCTAGACCGCGATCGATGAACCGGAATCATTACTCTTCTCACCGCGACGGTCGCGGTCTGAAACCGTGGTGATCGCTGGTAAAACAGATCTCATTGAATATGGGAACCGTAGTTTTTGCACTGACGTCATGTATCGTACGGTACGGAGTCAGTTTTTCTAAAAAAAGTTTTCTAACTCGATAATTTCTAAAAAATTTTTGTTCTTATGACACGTTTTTCTAGTTTTTTAATTTTCTACTGCGATGCATTTTCTAAAAATATTTCCTTAATTCTAAAAATGATTTATTTATCATTTTTTGTTCCTCATACTGTATTTCATTGTTTTTTTATGAAAAATTTTAAAAATGATTCTGCATTTAAAAAAACGGTCTTTAGAAAAATGGACCATTAGAAAACTTTGTTTACAGAAACTGTACCCCAATCATATCGTACATCGTTTTATATATATGTATTATAGATGGAACGTACCCGAAGTATTTTCGATTATTTGATATTCAACTGTAGATGTTATATTATTTATAAACTATATAACTAACCTGCTCGCTTTTCTTTTATTAAAATCTGTAATAAGAAATATTATTACATGATAGAATTTAAAAAGAATTTCAGATAGAAAAATTCTATTTAAGGAATAAGAATCCAAAAATCTAAAATTAAAAAAAATCAAAAACGCAGAAATGTTAAATTCAAATAAGTGTAAATTTCATTATTGATTAAAAAGTGTCTATTATAATGTAATTTATGTGATGTACATTTTTATAACATAAAATATTGTTTCCTGTTATTTCTGTAATCATGCTGAAGCTCTAAAATAACGTTTCGTAGAAGCTTAAATAATAACGTTTATTCTTAAAAACTTTCTTATATAGTAATCTATATACTAAAATACGAACTTAAATGTATGTAGTTTCATAAGCTTTTTATATTTATCAAATCGCAAAGTGATTTCTCGTAAATTCTAAGAGCTCTAGAAATATTGTAATAAATTAAACGTGAAACCGCATTCAATCTAACTGTCTGCTTCTTATATCCAACGTTTTGGTATGTAATATTGACTTCCCGATTTAGTGAAACATATACGTGAAATCGAGCAGTTTTCGAGTTGTGCCCTGGTCAAACATTGCCAAATTTTTAAATCAAGGTGGTAACCATCATGAATGTTATAAGCATGATAGTGTTCGTCATAGGTTGTGTACGAAGTGACGTTTTTCGATACAACATGCAAATTACCAGACGAATCTTCGAAAATACAATGAACAATGAAAAGTTCGTTCTCAGTTTCACTTGCTATCATTAGTATGGTATTCTTTCGAATGATCTTTGAGTGAAACGTCATCGATTCAGCCATGATGATTTCATCAGTGATTTGAAATGGCAGTTCAGTAAAAAAAGAACGCACTTTCGGGAACTTCATATACTCGCAGTTTCAATGAATGTTCGAAACTATATGGTTTCTCAACAGCCATGCATTGCTGCTGTAATCGGTAATTCAATTGCCATTGCGCTTTTTTTGCAAGGGTTGTACAAACATTCACTCTACTTCCGGAAATGTGGGATATGATTTTGAAATCACGATTCTTACTCTCGCATCGACTATTTGAAAATTGTGATAAAGGTCCAAAACGTTTCAAAATAGGAGGGTTATGAAGCAAAAAATGGTGTTTCGGCTTCAGACATCGAGGGAAGAGGGTTGTTAAGCAACGTAGATATTTTGATATCAGTGACTCTAACCGATATGATACACTGATGTGTACCTCAGACGCGGTAACAATATCAACAATATCAAGCAATTTCAAGATAATTTGCCACTCGGGCTTTTCTTCAGGAATCAACTCGCTAATCAGAAGTCCTATGTTTCGTAGAAGGCGAAGCGCTTCTGCTCCTGACATCTTGATGTGTTTGTCTTTAATTTGACTTTCTTTGATAGGGCAAGGTTTATTTCTAGACTCATTATCACCGTAATCAAACTCGTGTATTCTTTTATTAAGTTCTTCTAAGGAAAAGAACTTTGCCTGGAATATGAAGAAATTAAATAACAAACCGAAATCATACTCGAAAATACATCAACTGTCATTAATGATAGAGCTGATGAGGACCATTTGCCAATAACTGAAGGACCAGCTACTCCTGACGATTTCGGTTGATACTGGTGAATCTGCTGATCGTAAGATTCTTGCGAACGCAAAGTGCATGAATCAGCACCCAATATATCGTAAATTTGATTTTTATTGATGAAGCAAAATCTGCAGAAGTAGGTACTAATGAAACTTCTGGAGAAACCGAGAAGCGCGTGAATAGATAGGTTATCACCAATTACACCAGCCAACAAAAAGTAGATTTTCTCGACGCCTACGGAAGTATTAACTGAAATTCCTTCTGTTTCAAGGTACTCGATTTCTTGCATTGCCCTGACAAACATGCTTTTTAACGACACGACACTTTCATCTTGGGAACTGTATAGCATGAGAAGAAAAATTTTTTCTGTTTTTGATTGAAGCCAAGATGGAAGACACGGGATGATAATGTAAACGCCACCAACCTTCCCCACTCCCCGATGACTTCCTAATGGATTATTATTCTCTAAGTCATCTTGATACAGTAAAATTGGCAAAATAAAGCGATCTTCGAAATAAGATATTTTGCGTTTCCACATTTCTCCCTGAACAATATTGAATATGATCGACTCGTACTGTTGGATTTCATGTAAATAAGATACTGTACTCTGCAAAAATCCCGGCAGTTCAAAAATTTTTGTCAATACATGTCTCAAAGGAATGAATTGAATCTTGGCAATTTTCGTGTCTTCTACTGCATTTTTTGGATTTGCTGGCACATATATCGTGTCATCTGTGATTTCTATTTCCTCAGGCTCAATGTACGTTCCCTTAGATTTGAAATATTCTTCACACTGATATTCATTTCAAACATGGAAAAAAGGTTTCTGCAAAAAGTTTGTCATGGTCATGTAAGCTTTTAAATTACCTTCAGATTCGCCTAGTACTCTAAGTCTTTCAATCATTTGGCTGAACAAAATAGATACGGAATTCTGTTGAAGAAATGTTTCAAAATAGCTTACAATATCGTGTACGCGAGCACGTGGCATATCTGCAAAGTTGTACAATTTTCCTACTAAATTCGCAGCAGACAATTGCAAACAATCCGCGAATGTTGAGGGATCCATCGTTCAATAGAAGTTAACAAAAGTTTAAAGTGAGTAATAATGTGTATTTAGCTAATCTGCATATAACCTACAAATGCGTTGACTAGCGATATTTATCAAAATTGTTCCAAACAATGTAACTTTCGCAGCAATATTACGGAAAAAATAAAAATTATTATACTTGGAGAAATAAAAACATGGCCTTAACATATGTTTTGTAATATAAACTATGAAAAGTATGCTTAAAAATGTTCAAACTAATCGAATTTAACTCCGGAGGAAATCTCAATGAAACCAATGACTGTTTTGATCAAAGTTGAGAGTTTCTCGCCACGATTAGCAATCTGCAGCAAAATTCTTTGAAGCAATAACCACAAGGGTTGCGTTTCCTTGGGGTATGGGAGACTTGCAAGGTAGAAAATTTTATAGGCTACTTCCAATGCGTCGGGCAGGGTTTCCGTCCTATATCTTGCAAGGCCGAAGATGGTGTAATATGCTTCAGGATTGGCTATGGAGCCCACAATCATCAAAACAGGCAAGGAAACTTCATTTTTCGCAGAGGAAAGTGACAGCTTTTCGGCAAAATACTTGTCACATTCTGCTTTGTTCTGAAAATAGTGTTTAATATGAAAAAAAAGTGTTAAGAACAATAGAACAGAGTGTAATAAAGTTTTAACGGATCATTGTTAAAACAATTAGAAACATCTGCCTGTGCCCACTTACATCAACGTGAACAATGAATGTTTCTCTTATCCTAATTTTTTCTCTCTTAGATTCCTCAGATTCTACTTTGCGCCGTTTGTTTGGGTTGTTTGAAGTTTTTGTTTGACCAGGACGCAAATTTACTGATTTGATCGCGATCGGTAGAAGCATAAAAATCAGGCCGTCCTTGTTGTCTAGTGTAGAAAAATATACAACGTGTCAAAATTTATATCAGAAAACCATCATACATATATTTGCAATGACATGCATTCACGAAATAAAAAACTACCTTCATTCGCAACATCCAAAGCATTCAAAAGCACATTAGCATCTTCAGCAATGATGTTTTTTGAATAAATGAACTTTTGGAAACTAGCCTGCAATATTATTCAATTTTCCTTGCACGAGGTTGTAAAGTTTGGAAATTTCAATGTAAAATCGTGATCAATCTGCAAAGACAATAAGCAATGTGAAATTATTATTCATTATCGAGCATTGCTTTCAATCCACGGATGGACGTGACTTTGAATGTATTTTCTGATAAAAATATTATACTGACCAGCTCCAAAGCACGTTCGTCTCTCAAACAAATAAGCTCCTTGAATTGCCATAGTGAACTCTCGTTTATTATCGTTAGTTGAAGCCGTGAAAGGACTGATTTTGTCCAAGCCTCTTTCACTTCCTCCCACGGTTCTAACGCATTTCGCAAAAAATCCAGATGTCCTCCAGTAAGATCTATGGACATTATTGTATATTGTTTTATATTACCAAATTTCATAAAAAAAAAACCAGCTTCGGAGAAAAGGAAAATCTGGAATTTTAACCTTCATTTTCAGTTGAGCCACATGAACTTCCGGCTCCAGGTTTCACCGGAAAAACCAAAGCTTTCGACTCTATCAATTTCTTTCTCATATAATCAATTCTGGAAATCAGTTTTCCAGAGTGACAAATCTTCTTGTTCTTTTCAGAATGTCCTGGCATATAAAAAGTTGCCCTACGTAAGTGGAATAGGGTGTGTATTTCATCTGCCAGATTATTTAAAACCTGTTTTGGCACTCTGAAAACAATAATATGCAAGTTATCATATCTAATCAACCAATTCGAGGAAAGGCGCTTCTCTTCAATTGCTCTTACGTAATACGGTTGACGAGAAATGAACGAATCAAGTATCATCAATAAAAAACTAAATTTTTTGTGTGCATTCAATGGAAACATGATTTTGAAATAATAAGTCGCATATAAGCCTCACCTTTTTTCGCATTTTTGAAGCTTCAAAATCAAGGTGTGGCTTGTAATCGCGTGCGGCTTATATGCGAGTAAATACGGTAAGTTTAGTCTTTCGGTTCTGAATAAATTGCTTGATGAGCTGAGTGCTCCAAATATTGACATTTACTGAACTTCATTGCAATATTCTATGTCAACCGCATCATTTTTTAAACTCAAATAAAATAATACACACTCAAGTTTCTTTAAAGGGTTTTCAGCAGAAATGTTCTCGCGTGCGAAAATGATTTCAAGCTCCCTGTCAATGAGCAATTTCACTAAAGATCCAACTAAGTCGTCGGATAACCCATTGTAATTTTCATAATGAATAAATATCAATTTCCCATCAAAACTTGTATTCAAGAAAGTACGTAGATTTTCTCGTGCAAGGGTAAACAAAGTTGAATGGATGCTTTCGTTCTTCAGACATTGGGAGCACAAAATGTTAAAAGAGTTGTGGTCAGATAGATTTTGTGAAAGAGATAATTCGTCGACTGAGACAACAAAAGTACTATTTTCCCCATTAGTATCAGCAGGAAGAGACTGAGAACTACTTTATTCATTGGTGGACATGTCTGGAAATGAATACATATATATTTATATACATGTACATTTAAATGAATTGAAAAAACAATAATTGATGTTATTGGAAACGTGTAAAAATATTTCGAGAAAATTTTTTTTAACATTCTCCAAATTTATGTTCAAAAATTCAAAGAGTATTAGACAAACAAAAGTGTAACAATAAAATTGGTAAAAAATACTTTTGTTTGATTTTATGAGAATATCATAAACTGAATATTCAAAAATTGTATTTCCAGTTTTCAAAATATTTATTCAAACATTGTTTTGATCTCATTCAACAAATGTTCGGGCAATTCTATTTCTAATTCTAAATTAATGTTTTTTTTTATTGATTTCTTCAATTAAAATTTTTGCATTTACAATTTTTGTTAAATCGAAGAATTTTTGGTATTGAAGGTGCAGTTTCAATTACAAATCTATAAAATATTTCAAGTAATCGATTGTAACTTTTTAATTCAAATTACTGAAGTGCATTTTAATTTTCAAAATCAAATATGATGATAAAATAGGTTCAATAAAGTTCATAAAATTATTTAAAGAAAATATTGTTTTTTTATGTATTTTAACGCGTATTATGTACATTTATTTTCTTTATTCGTCTTTTCGCTTTATTCCCAATTATTTGAGAAATTATACTTTTATTTGTTAGAAAACGTGTTTTTGAGTTGATCAATTTCGAACTAAGTCTGTTGAATTAGATTAACATAATTATAATCTTTTTATAACAATGTAGCATAAAACAATAATTGTAAATAAAAATAATGGAATAATCCCCAAATTTTCATTCAAGAAAATTACTTTACTTCGAAACGATTAAATTTTAATATAATGATAATTACTTCGTAAATGTGTTACATCGAATATACAAAAATTAAATCTTAATTACTTTGATTATTCTGAAGTCCGTAAAATACGATTCAAAATCGATTATTAATTCATTTCATCAATTTTCATAAAAGATTTAAAATATTTATTTATTTATAAAATAAAAATTTAATCACGTTTTTCAAAATGTATACAATCCTATCGTAACTTCATTACATTTTTCATGTTTAAGGCACTAAATTCGTGATTTTTGCGCCTGTGTGTAACGCTAAATCATGATTTTAGAGCCTTCAACATGAAAAATTATGTTCGCACCTGTGAGCAATCGTCGATTTAGGCTCAGACGATTTTACGGCTCGGCTTCACCTCGCCTTCGCCAAAATCGACTTCTTGCTCCCAGGCACGAAAATAGCTAATAATATACATTACTTTGGACAAGATTTCAGTTACATATTCTCGAAAATATTTCTTAAGAATTTTGAAATTTTTGGAATGAATAAAAATTCATTAAAATAATCTTTTTGAGTTCAGTAGAATAATTTTTATTTGTCTTAATTTTTAATGAACACCATTTCCACGTAATTTCAGATTAGTTGGCCTATATTTCATAATTGAGTCATAAATAATTAAATATAAATAATCGTCATTTGTGTAATTATTAAGTACAACCAAAATAAAAATTGACTGGAAGCCTATTTCCAGTTGTATAAGAATACTTTTCATATTATTACCTATATTGTGAAAATTTTCCAAACACAAAGTTCTGATGTCACGATGAGAGTTTTAGATTTTTCAAACCTTGCTGAAATATGAGATAAATTCCTTTACCTGTATAATCAACGATTCCGCGGGCACTTGAAGTCACTTGTTCTTGCACTTCTTGTCACTTTTTTTCTAACCACTCATATATTTACTTATATTGACGAGCCGCACATTAATTTTTTGTCAACAAACAAAACAAAAGCCAAACGACTGCGCGGTTGACTCAGTGCGCAGCGGACAGTGCTGCGATCTGTTTTACCAGCGATCACCGCGGTTTCAGACCGCGACTGTCGCGGTGAGAAGAGTAATGATTCCGGTTCATCGATCGCGGTCTAGAAGCGTAATGATTACGGTGCAAACCGAAATCATAACTGAGAAGACAGCGAGCTTCGCTCTTTGTAACAACGAAGTACAAGAGGAAACGGAGAATGCTGTCCGAATCGCAATGATTGCGGTCCCGATAACGAAATTTGCGATATTTTTTTCTCCGTGTAGAAATCTACGTAAGGACCAAATCGATGGCGCCTACTTTCTCTTTCATTTGAGATGACGAATAGGTTGAGTCGAATTGGTCCTTAGGTAGGTTTCTACAAATCGGGTCACATATTTTAACGCAGAAACGTAAACAGAGTAATAAAAGAACACAAATCGTCTTTTGTTCGAGAAAAAAGGACCAATATTACGTGATTTAGAGCATGTTTTTAAGAAAAAATTTATTTAATTAATTCAACGAAAACGGGGGCTTATCTTGAAAAAACGTTTGAAGGAAGTATTTAGGGGGTGATTACCAATCGTTCTAGACAGGTTTCGTTTTTTTGGAATTTCCAAAGTTGTTTTTGGGCACAGAATGTAATTTTGAGTTGACTAGGTTCTTTTGACGTAAATTATTTATTGCGTGTATACTGAACAACAAATACTTTCAGAAATTATCTCTCCATAATATTAGAAAACTTAATTTCATCTCCTGTTTCCAGAATAAATATTAACTGAACAACTTGGAATGATTAAAAAAAAATTCTTATATATCTCAGGCACAAATCATTTTTTTAAATTGTAATATTTAAACTAAAAAAAGTTTTTATGTCAGATCAGATACAATATATGTATACGATGATCAAGGTAAAAATGAACATCACAATGAATCCTTGTTCTCATACTAAAAAAATTTATTCGTCCTTTTCACATGACACTTTTCCTGGTTTTTTGTTGTTGAATACTTTCCATATCGATATCTGCTTTATATTCAGAGAATATTTCTCAGATTGACGACTTTTTCAAGTTGCGATCAACATTGTCGAAACTATAATGCAGTTTAGGAATGCTCTTACTTACTATACGATACATTTTTTTGCAATAGTAAATTTTTTTTGCAGAATTCACAATACCGTGTGTTTCTCTTGAAACTGGACACTAGATTTAGCGTTACAATCGGTTGGTACACAGGTATCCGCAGGTATCCACACAGGCATCCACAAGTATCGACAGGTATTCGCTAGATCCAAGTGTACCAACCTATTTTAACGCCAAATCTAGTGTCCAGTTTCAAGAGACACACACGGTATATCAGATCGTCATTTAAAAAACTTACAACGAAACATGTATGCTTTTCCTCAGCCGAAACACTCTCTGTTCGTTGCAACGTAGGATCTTCTTTACATAGACTCTCATTTACAACTTCAGTCGAAGCTTCATTTGATTTCTTTCCATTTTGACTACGTCCGAAAATGGACGCCATTTGTAAGTCGCTTGCGGTATCATCAGATCTGTAATTCAATTAAAGAATTTTCTTATTGACTATACCATACATTCTTTTCGTTAATTATAAATGTTTTTCGCAAAATTTACAATACATCAGATCGTCATTTGAAAAACTCACAATGATTCACATGAGACAAAGACTTCGTCCTCTTCCTCAGCCGAAACATGCTCATATTCACCTCTAGTCGAAGTTTTAATGAAATTTTCTTTTTTTTTTATATACTTCGCACACATCTAGAAAAAAATTAGACAATATTTATAAGAGGAGTTTTACTGACGCAGAACTTATATGCACTTACCTAATATTCATTTTTTTGGTGTCCTCAAAGATTCAAAAATGTTAGTTCAAGAACAAGGAAAAAAATTTTGTCAGTAATGGTTCAAATGAAGCAAAAAAAAAATTTTTTTTTATTGTTTTCAAAAATCAGTGTTGTCGGGATGGAACAAATTACTTAAACAGAGAAACGCTTTGTCCGTAAGCCTACGTGACTGCAGGACATTCACTCATGGTTAAGGCGTTTCTCTGTGTGCCTGATTCGTTAATTCGAAACTGAGAAAAATATTATAAGAAAATTGCTCACAAAATAAAGAAAAATTACATTCTGAATATATCACTCACATGATCGGAATTGGTTGACGCTTTGCAACATACCTTCCTTATGAGATAATATATGAAAATTGTGTTGAACAAAGTTACACAAAAGATTGATGCCACGAATGCCAGAATTCCTAGTGTAGTCATTGTTTCTGAAAAATAAGGAATTACTCTCAATATTTACATGGAATATTCCTAAGTTGGTTGGGATGATTGATTGTTACTTTGCGTAAAAGTTTTGACTAGAAGTTTTGTCATTTTAATCAATGTGTATTAATCGAGAATCATTCTGTACAATTCTTGCATCAGCAGGAAAGAAGACTGATAAGTTGATTTTGGGCACACCATCGAGAGTTATATTAAAGCAATTGTCCGACTTTTTCTCGTTTTTCTTGATGTTCGAAAATAACGGAGAGGAAGAACATAACATAATGAAATTCTTCTAACAATTTTATCAAGTTGTATTTTCCTCAATAAACTTTTTCCCTGCAACTTCAAAAAACTACTGTCTCTGAAACACTATAGTGAATACGTAATGAATAACTGTCAATGATATAACACTTTTAAAAAAACTGGGTTATTGTTAAGAACACTCACATTTAGGAAAAATGGGTTTAGAAAACCTTAAACGGGTATTTCTAAAAAGAAAAAACCTAATCCTGTAATTTCGCTTTTAGGGAAAAGTATTTGTTTTTCTTTTTTAATATTTTTTTTTTTCACTTCTCGAAAGCAGAACTAGTTAGGTTAGGTTTTTTTTTTTAATACTAAGTTTACCCAAAATTGACTGCCTCTAACAATTACCAAAAATAAATTGTATTGTTCTGTGTAAGTTTTAGTATGCGGAAATTGCTCCGGAAAAATTGGTTGCCTTTGACTTGACGATGATAATATTTGACGGATACATAAGTGATTTTTCACTGTGCGCGCACAAAATGATCGTGTTTTGCTGGCCACGGATTGAGCGTAAGATGCCCCTTTTCGAGCGGTGAATGGATGTGGAAGGACCCATGAAAATAAGGTACTAGGTCACCAATTATTTCACAGGTCACCATTTATTCCACCGACTCGAAAAGGGGCACCTACGCTCAATTCGTGATGCAGCAAAACACGCGTATCATTTTCCGCGCTACAATGAAAAATATAGTTCATATCACGAGGGAGAGCCTTTCCACGCGCGACGGCAACATTCTCGGAACGAGGGAATGCCGAGGGCCGTAGCCCCGAGGTAATTCCCTCGTTCCGAGAATGTTGCCGTCGCGCACGAAAAGACGCTGCTCTCCCTCTCGATATGAAATATACTATTACTCAATCGATTCTTGTCTTATCTTGTTAACTATAGCTTGGGTATGCTACGTCATTAATAGTAATTTATAACAAATGAAACATTGTATATTATTTCCAGGAGAAATATAAGCAGTGAAGTTGATAAAATTGCACAGTTTTTATTATTGTTGAGCTAATACTTACTTGGAATCATGGCAGGAAAAGTCCTTGTATATGTATTTCTCGGACGTGTGACGCCGTGACCTGATCGTAATCACCTATCTCACAGTCGATGGGGATGAACGAAAGTAAATTTTTGTAAACAAAGGTATTGAGAGGGAGAAATCCGGAAAATTTGGAACTCAAGTTATGAAATCTGAGAAATTCTAGAACTTTCGAGATAGAAATTCAGTTGAATGGTAATTAAATATGGATTTAACTGGATTCAACTAGGGATCATCACAAGAATAATATTTTGTGAAGTTTCAACATGTATTTGATTTTTTGTAGTAAGAGGATAAAGAAAAAAAAATTTTTTTCCTTCTATTTTTCAAATTTTTAGTTTCAACAAATTGTGAATGCTTACATTTTTTTAAATGTTCATAAAAATAATAAAATACGATGTATGTATCAACAGAATATTTAGTAATGATTAATTTAAAAATTCTATAATGCTAATAATAGGTATTTTTTATTTGTAGCGCTAACGTGGTGAGTCCAAAGAATGTTCCGTTGTCAATTAATTAGACTATTGTGATGATTTCCAGCTTCCTGGAGCCAGAACAAACTTTGAAAAAAAACTAATGCTAATATCATGCAAATATTATGCTAATATCATGCAAATATTAATTAAAAATTAATCCAAATCCGAACCAATTCGACCCAATCCGACCAAATTCAATCTTATATCCAAACCAATCTGTTCAGTCCGATCCAATATGATTCGAACCCTAATCCAATTCCTTATCAGATCCAACCCAATCCGATCCAATCCAATCCAATTAAATCCCTAATCCAACCTTTAACTAAGGCCAATCCAATCCAACCCGATCCAAGCCAATCAAACCCTATCACTCTCGTATATTTGTATGATATTGGCATAATGTTGATATCATGTTGGCTTAATGTTTGTATCATATTCGCATGACATTAGAATAATATTGGCATGATATCGGCATAATATTGGCATTATATTTGCATCATATTAGCATGATATGAGCATGATATTGGCATTATATAAGCACAATATTGTCATGACATTGGCATGTTATTAGTATAATATGAGTACGATATTAGCATGACATTGGCATGTTTGTGGCATGGTAAAGCATAATATAAGCATTATATTTGCATGATCTAAGCATGATATTATCATAATATTTGCATGATATTAGCATGATATTGGCATAATATTTGCATGATATTAGCATAATATGTATAAATAATTAAAAATTTTTTAATATTGAACACTGAATTTGACAATTGATTATGATTGACTCGAATTGTCAATAGAGTTAATAATGTGGAAAAAAAGATCCGTTTCGAACATGAAACGTATGATTTAATCTATGGGAGATCGTTGACAGAAAAAACGTAGGTTCATTAGGGGTTTTTTTTTTTTTAGAAAAATAGATATATTATTCTAGAAATTTTATTATTTGCATTCTTTGACGATCTTGTTTCGAAACCATGATTTTTAATTTTTTCGATTTCTGAGTTCTAAGGTTATTGAATTTCTAATATTTTTAGTCGAACATTTTTCATGCCAATATTGAATACAATAGAATTTTATTTTTTTGGTTTTGAAATCGCTGTGTTTAGGATTTTCTATCTGATACATTTGATATTTTTAGTTGTTCTTCAGTATTCATGCAACTTGAGAGAATACATGATATTTTTACTGTCAGCTTTTAAGTATTATATTTTTGTATTCTTTCGGAATCAATATTTCGAAAAACGCAAGTAGTTATAAAGATTTTAAGAAAGTTATCATTATACAGGTTAGAAGTGTTAACTTGAGTTAAATAATTCTTCTGTCGTATGTATATTATATGTATAAAATTGTTTAGTTATTTCTGGTATTTTCATAAATTTCTATTACTTTTGTTGATCATCCTATAGATTATCAGAATTGAATGTTGTGTTTTTTCAATCTCCTACGATTTTGATTATTTGAAATTATTTTTTAAATAGGTACAACGTTCATAAAGGTTTTAAGTATTTTGTTTCACTTTTTTCTAGTATTCGTATAATTATAAGAATTTTTTCATATTTTCATGATTTTGCATACATTTATATATCTAAAATTATATGCTTCTGAATATAAATTTCCTTGAACTTAGAAGAAAATTATCCTCATGTAGTTTCTACGTAACTTATGATTCTCATTTTTTTTCTCAGTGCTTAAGAAACTTGAAAGTACGTTTCAAAATTTGTTATGTATAGATTTATAGAACTCTTTAGATCGCAGAAGTAAGTACAGAATTTAATGGTCTACATTTAAAATTTTTATATGTTATTAGGAACTTGAAAGATTTTTCTTGTTATAACATCGATATAAATTTATCGCTATTTATATTTTTAATTTGTTCCTTTCATTTTGAGTCAAGCCATGTCAAGTGAGACTCGATTGTCCGATCAAATCTTAGATTTGTAAAAAACAATTTTTTTGGGAAGAAAACATGACACTTACAGTACCATATACATATTTCACGAAAATTCCGTTCTTTGTTAATGTTATTAACAATAATACTTTCGAGAAGGTTAAAATTGAAAAATTTCTTCCTCTGAAACTGCTAAACTCAATTACATGAAATTTGGCACAAATTGTAGAGCATTGTTGACATTTTGGGATAAACGTTTACATAATGTGAATTTTTTTTTAAAAAAAGTATTTTTCTCCCGTTACGATAAAATAAATCGTTCGCACCATGGGAAATGTACTATTGCAATGACTTTTTTTGAACAATTGAAATTTTCAATGTGTTCTTCACGCTCAAAAACATAAATATTTACATTAAATGATGCGGCAAACGTCAGCCTTCAATAATCTACAAAGAAAATTTTGTACTTTTTCGCCGTCCCAGAGATGAAAATTTTTTTGTCATGCGATGCGCTCGTGGTTGAAGCGCCGCTGCCCCGTGCCTTTATGAACTTGCTCGTTAGACCTGATTAGAAATGCACAGCAATGTCTTTAGAAAGTTCAAGTAGTCAATTACTTGTCAATTGTCAATGGTTATGAAATAAATTATTATTATACATAATTGGAGACCTAAGATGAGATGGAATTGAACAGAAACGTTTCTCTTCATGATATATTAAAACCAAAGTATTCTGAGTACAGCTTTTGATATATATCTCATCTTTCAGTAGCCTAGTGTTAATCTTTATTCATACATTTCTCATAGATGAGATGAACCAAAACATATTTCTGACTTGTATTATTGATCGTTATATCTATATCTTACCCACAATGCAAACTAACTCAATAATTGAAACCGAAACTCCTTTCAACTGAGTTTGTGTTCAAACCATTCAGAAACCTTTTTTTATTCTCCTTGTATGTAGATGCCTGTGCAGTTAAATAAAATGAATAAAATATGAAATGGGGAGTATAGACCGGTGAAACATTCGCAGCCGTTGATAAGGAATAAGACCACGCCACGATATGAATGTTTCTACGCGAAATTTCCGTGGCATCGCGAAGAGATAATCTCTTGTGATTAGTCAGAAAGTCGCGGATCGGAGGAAAGCGATGACTTTGCGCATCATGTTTCTCATAGCAAAAGAGCGCAGGCAAGCGCGTTAATAAGGTGCGACACATCACGCCGCAGGCGACGTCGGTGGTCGTGAGTGCGCTCGAGGCAGAAAAAAATGTATGTGTATCATGGAAATTATAGCACTTATTTACTTTCTTCGTTTTTGGAAAAGGCGGTACTCATCGAAAACATGAGAAACATTAAATTGAGTCAGTTTTTACGGAGTTGAATGAATAAAAGATTACGATTCTATAATCGGTTGAGTTATCAAGAATAGGTAAAACAATCGTATAAATACAATCGTCAGACTGAAATCTTTAGTTTCAAAAAATTTGAAAAGTAAAACGTAAAAGACTGAAAGGTTTGGAAATAACGGTAGTTTCTGTAACCAAATTTTTTTAAAATCTTTTAATTTTGAATTTAAAAAAAATCATTGATTCGTTTTTTCTACTGTCATAAATCATGTCTTTAAAAAATGTACTGCTAAAACAAACTGAATTCAATTTTAAACCTTTTTAAGTGGCAGTTTTTAAAGAGACTTCAACAACACGTACGAGTTACAAAAACTGAGTAAAAAATTTGACGGTTTTTACGATATTTGCTTGCAATCTACATACATACGAACCTGAATGGGTACGTTTCCCTCTGTAGTCACCAAAACAAAAAGAACATTATACAATAAAGGTGAACTACTTGTTTAGATCATTCGACCTGTTTTGAGGTAAAAGTTTTTTCGGCAGATTTTTTTTAATACTCTGCAATTTGAATGTGATGTTATTATTTACAGTTTATGTACACAATTTAAAATGTTAAACCTAATATTGTTATTTCGCAAATTTTTTTACTATACTTTGACGTTATTTATTTCTCACTGTAGAATCGGAATCTTCACTTTTTTAGAAACCATACAAAAACATGCTCATCTATCGAACACATCGACAAAGGCCGTTTTCATTTTTATAGTTATTACCTATAGATTGCAACTTTTTTTATTTCTATTTCTACTAACAATGTTTTTTTCAGTTTATATTTCTATTCCAATGGCATTTGAGTAAATTTCGTCTGTGGATTTTTAAAAAATCACGAAATCCATGCAAAATTATATATATTTTCAATATGTTAAAATCAAGAAATTTCAGACAATATTATTTAGGAACTTTTTCAATTTGCTTATTTCATTATTCGCGATTACTGAAGTTGCTCCAATAGATCGAAATGTATTCATGCAATTTGAACGTCATTAATTTTTTTTTTTTTTTTTTGAATTGTTAGTAATCAAATGACATGCCAAGAGCAAATAAAAGAATAAGTATTACAGGAAGTATAAGACTCTTGATAATCTGTGTATCTCTGATTTAGGTAAAGGAAAATTCGTTATCAGTTTATTCCCAGATACCAAAGAGATTTTGACAAACAAAAACATTTAAAATAATTTCATTATGTTAAACTTGTGACTCTTATTATTCATAAGTGTTTGAACAGAGTTTTGTGGCATAAAAGTTAAAAATTCAATAATTATCAAATTTTTTGAAGATTCTGATTGTATCTTTCTGTTATTCCACCGAATTATTGACATAAATATGTATTTCAAAAATGTGCTTGAAGCTTTCCAAACTCGATATTATAAAAAAAGGAAAATAATCCTAAAATATGGCATAATAGTACATTGTTTACCGCGGCGCGTTATTGTTGTTCCGAAGAAAAGGACGATAATTTTTCGTCCGAGGCGCTAGACGAAGACAGGAAAATATCGTCCTTGTCCGAGGATGGCAAATGCGCCAAGGTTAACATAAGATTTTGTACATCAACGGGTAAAAACGCGAGTTTGAGCGGAGCGAAAATGAGCGTTTTCTGCCCGATAAGGAATAATCAGTCACTCATGAACAGAGTGGATAAAATTTTGCGAGAAAAAGTCGGAAATATTCGCATAAAATACACGAAAAAATACATAAATATACACAAAATATATGCATGAAAAACGTATTAAAAATAGTACGTAGTATAATACAATACATAGTATATTCATTTAATATCAATTTATTCATCACTACTTCCTTGATAACAATGGACGATAACGTGCTTTTTCTAATTTTCGAGCAATGATTTTCATCTGTCAGTCAAAAAGTATTATAGCTTGAAAAAAAAAAAAAAAATCGTTCAACAACGTCATTTGAAGTAAGAGGACAGTATCTAAACATTGATTTTTCATATGGCGAGAGAGCATCCATGTATTTCATCAGGAGAAGGAATGTTTGAATGTAGTAGGCCTCTTATTTTCATTTGTCATGAACCTTTCAGGATTGAATTTTCTGTTACCTTGTAAATGCATGTTCATTCCAATGTATTTTGATTCTAATATATACATAGATTAACGTTTCATCTAAAATTGTATTAAGTACTGCAATTCGTACCTCAAGTCCAATTGAATAAAAATCAATACATTTCTCTTCATTCACCGTCACCGACCATTTTTACCACATCACATTGGTCAGTAGTTGTCCAAATATCACCCTCTGCATCAATCATAATCAAAAAATATGTATGGAGTCGTAAAAATGATCGTTTAAATTGTTTATCCCTTAGTACAATGATAAATAATCAATTCTTTCTTTTGAACTTGGACCATTTATTCAAAATCATTTAAATCAGGCCCTTTTCAAGATAAAAATTATGACCACGTATCGAATTATGTCCCTATTAATTTGATTGTCTATCAATTGTTTCTTTATTTTTAATTATTTGTAAGTATGTTAATGTGGATATAATTCGACACGTGGTTACAATTTTTATCTTCGAAAGGCCCCAATTGAAGGCCGAAAGCTAGATTTTGATGAAATGGTTTTGAATAAATAGTCCAAGTTTAAAAGCTAGAATTGATCGGAATTATCATTTCACAGAGGGACAGAAAATATATATTTTTTTTTAAAATCATACAAACCGATTTCATCGACGATTTCACCCCCAATAATAATTCTTATAATCAATAAACTGCCTGTTTTCCACTCTGAATGTACCAAGTCGGATTAGAAAATGATAGCCCAACCATCACCCTCTAATATCCCAGGTTACGTGCACTGCCCATAACTCATGACTTCTCACAGAAATCAAACCACATGCCTCGACGATGCAACGTTTCCTTACGAAAATCCGGCATCACGTGGGCGGGGTGAGGTGTAGGGGACACGAAGGAGGGGATTTAATTCCATAAATACCATGTAGGTACACGCGTTCGCCTGCCTTCTTCAGGGTATCGAGGCACCTGCGTGCGTTGCCGCGATCAGGTTTACGAAATCCGGGGAAGGGGCGGAATGTGGCGGTATTCGAAAAAGTGCAAAAAAAAGAGGCGAAACAAGGCTTTTCCTGCGGGGGGTCGTAGGTCAGCTCGCAGAGCTCACGCAAACCAATTCACGTGGAATCCCGAGAAAAGAACAGGCATTAGATCATATTAGATGTCTTATATGGCCGAAGAGATCGCGAAAAAAAGGGTTCGAAAGTCCGTCTTCTGCAACTTGCATTGCAACCTTTTTTTTCTCCTCGTACGTAGATCGCCCTTGCGATAAGTTCAGTAGGATTCCATGGGAAAATATTTTATCTTACTTTTTTTCGAAAATTCTCCAGAAGCTATTATCGTTACGCTGGATTAATAATATCTCGAGCATTTGGCAGGGAATGCGTGAGACTAATGATTTGATATTATATTTCGTTTTCGATGAAAAAAAGGAGGCAAAATATTCTTGGGTTCTGGAATGATAAGTGCTATAAAAGCCAACGGGCAATTAGCACTTTAATCGCGAGGAGTTGGTTGGTATTTCATTTTCCAGAAATCTAGAAAACAAACAAACAAGTTTGTTTTACGAGAGGTCTTTAGCATGCCGTTTATTAACTCGGGTAGCTGAAATTGATGGTATTTGCTTTGAGCTCTCGTGAAATATTTTTCAATAAACGTTAGTTCTTTTTTACTCTGGCTGATTTTGATCTCTGTTATCAAGATTTTAAGTGGTTTTGAGTATTAGTTGTTAAAGTGCGATGTTCTCGCAAGTTTTCAAGATGATGAGGTGGATTCCTGGAATGATGGGTTTTGTTTTTTTTTTAAGATTCATGTAACATATTTTTAGTAATGGTTTATTTCTTAGAAGGTTCATGTTCAAAAAAACAGATTCTTTCATATTTTCACAATGTTTTAAAGGTTTTTTTTTTCTTATTTTGAAGATCAAAGAGTGTAGAAGAGCATTAATCAATTTGCGATTGCTGACTGCTTTTTCGAAAAAGATTCGAAGCAAACGTATTCGGAGTCATTAACACCACCTTAGAAATGAATGTTACATAACTTATAAACAACTGATGAAATGTTACTCCGAAAACCTTTGATGCGAATTAAGTACCGTATGCAACTCAAAGTGTTACACACATCTTCACTCGCCTCAGCTCAGCTCTACATTCTTAAAACAAGTTACTACAAAGTGTACTTAAATTTGTCACGTTTGAAAACGTTTGAAAAAGTTGCTTGGTTTTTTTTTTTAGATATTTTTCTGACGTTTTGGAAATTTTTTACTCTCTGGTACAAAAGTATATTTTTTACTCACATTCTGACATGGAAATTTTCGCCAATAACTTCGCAAACTCGTTTTCTTGATTTGCCAACTAGTCTCAATTGAATTTTTCTTTGCGAAGCAAACAAAGTTTAAAGTGGTTGAAAACATCCAATAATTATATTCAAACGTTTTACAAAAGTTTTTCAAATCACGCAGAACTCATTGGAACAAAAAATCGTTGGTAATAAATTTTTCATTATTAAGTAGTGATTTTTCTGAGTATTCTTGAACTGTGAAAAATTGACTTTAAAGATTATTTTTAGTCCCAAAATTTTCCACCGGTCTAAAAGATAATCCTAGAGAAGTATTAATGATAAAAGAAAAAATACATCTCCCTTAGAGTATTAGGGTTTAATTCTATAATGTATTTAATCAATTTCGGCAATGGCTAAAAACTTCTTCAGCCTAAAATAATACCCATCATTTCATATGTTTTAATTTTTTTCAATACAGTATGGTAATTTTTTAAACCATCACTTATGGTGAAAGCACATGATCTTCTAAGACAGTCTTATCACTGACTCGAAATCTTATCGATATATTATTAGGTATGTAGAACAAGCGAAACAAATCGTAATGAGAGAGGGAAAGCAATAAATGAAGCCTCATTCATATAGGTGTGCACCAGACTTTATCACCGGCATTTTTCATCCTGGAAGTAAGCCTCGATTGAGGTCAATTTCTGCAGATGGAGACCCAGAGATAAAGGAATCGCGTGCATAAATAGTAAGCAATAGCTCGAGAAGTAGGAGGGAAAAAAGCCCACTTTCACACGCTTTTCAGATCAACTATGCCGTGAACAGTTCACCTTATCTCTATACTATAATTTCCACGCTCTCGTGAACACGCAGCACCATAGCTGTCTGATGTTCTCGGCATCATCCAGCAAAATTTAGAGAAAAATTCGGATTGTGATGATTGGGACAGGGATCGGTTGGAATTTATTTTCTAAATAAAATGAAATAACTGAACTTTGATTATTTGAATACAAATACAGATAACAAGACGCTTTCAAGGTTACACATTGTCGATCATGCTGATTATGAATCATACCTGTTACATTACTTTCTTGATTAATTTTAGAAATTGATAACTACAAGGAATACATTAGTACGTATCCTCTGTATCTTATCAAAAAACCCAATTTTTAATGGGTGAAAGAAACAAAAATACATGTATTTCCGTAGCCAGAAAAGTAATTATTTGATATTTGAGTAGAAAAAAACGTTTCCACCACGTGTGTAACTGAGTATCTTGGTTTCAAGTAGCTATAAATGTATCTCGTCAGTTCCAGTAAATATTTTCCAAAAAACAATTCGTAAAAAAATTACCTAATAACACTCATCTTTATGCTTTCATAGAGAAAGATTAAAACCTTGGATGAAATCGCTGCAAATGAAGAAAAAAAGTAAAATCGTCGATATTATAGTCTCGTAATGATGCAGTGATTTCTGTTGCTCGTAGAAATGTCTGCGAGTGCCTTTGTCCTGGGGAGAGACAAAGTTGCAGGAATCAGTCGCGTATTTCACGTAGGGGCTCGGATGAGGAGGTATATAACGTATATATAGAGAAAAGTCAGGAGATAACGATCGGCTGGAGTGGGCCTAATGGGGCAGATATCGCGGGCGTGCCGATCTCCCGAGGTTCGGCAAAGAGCTGCTTCGGAAAAAGAAGCAGGGAAAAGGAAGGCGTGTTATTGCGAGATCCTCCGCAGGAACCTCCGCCGTACATGTGCGAACGAACGCGCGAGGGACGAGGAAAACCTGTACCAACGTTCCAGGGAGGTTTGGTATGTTAATTACTCCGGAGTATGTCGATTCTTCGGTACGGCCCTTTGTACAAACACCCATCACGCACGGCGACGCGTACCGCAATCACGCACAATGGCCCTCTTATTATCGACCTCGCGCGGATCTATGATTAATTGCCCTTATCGCGCAACACCGCGGTTACCCAGGGGTGCTCTCTTGACGCGGGTTGTACCATGATGCCAACTTTTTTTATTGAGGACTTCTTCAAAGCAAGTCTAAAGAATTTTGCGGAATTGA